>OZ018321.1:212903067-213575158 GCA_963969495.1 Ceratothoa steindachneri
TAAAGGGTTGCTACCGTTTGTCTTCTTATTTTGCATACTTATATACCTGTATTATTCCATTTCGGCGTTTTAAAGTGTTATTAGAACTTTTAAGGGTCGGTCAAATAAACATCCGACTCGGGCGGCACTTTTGCTCGGTACGCCACTGCTGAAGTGGCAGGAATTGAAAGCACAAATGAAACTATTTTGAGAATATTCACACATTTAAAATCACCACTTTTTAAAAATCAAGTTCCATTTTCTGCTTGTTGTTTTGCATCTTGTAAAGAGTTTAGGGCTTTGAATAGTGTCAAAGTTATTTTGAATTAATATCACTTCATCAAAGAGGTCATCTATATTCAAATTTTGCTTTTCTTTTAGCTTCAACTCTTCAACAACTTCAATAAATTTCTGGTATTTTGGGAATGAATTGTCTAAAAAAACTTTGATAACTTTCCAAATGTTTAATTTTCATCAAAGTCGATTTTCTTTCCAAATATGTAATTGCTGAAATAAGAAATAACTTAAAGTTTTCCATAACACTAGCTAACAAATTTTAACTTTGTCTCTGCTACTTGAGTAAATGTTATTGTAACTAACTAATTCTGGTGCGTTGATTCCAAATCTGTGCTCAGATTTGTCCTAGCACGTAAGGTTCCTGAGTTATGCAACTAGGCTATATGGCTCACTTTGTCACCTTGGATCAATTAATAATATAATTATTACGAGTTTGAGAAGAATGAGACGTTTCTGGGCAAAGGTTTGGAATCGAGGCACCTGATTTGGTATTATGTACGTCCTTTTGCAGACCCAGACAAGATATGTATTACATATAAAAGAGGTAGTACTCACCTAACTATAAATTTCTTCACAAATGTTTGAGACTCTTGCTCTTGCGCTTGTACGTGGATATAGGATCCTTCCGTTGTAGGAACCAGCAGTAGGTGCCCATCATGTTTTCGTTGAAGCGGCCTTGATACCTGCTTTTCATTATTGCGATATCTCGGTGGAACCTCTTCCCATGTTCGTCCTTAATATCACCCATATTAAATGGAAAGAAATCTAGATGCGAATGCAAGAAATGCATCTTAAGAGACATCCGACACCCCATTCGTTGATAGGCCTTTAGCATGTTGTCCACTAGTTCTTCATAGTTTTCAGCCCTATGATTACCAAGGAAGTTTTGCACTACATGGACAAATGAATCCCATGCTGCTAACTCAAGTGGAGTTAGTTTATTTCTAAACTCCCTGTCACGTATCAATTCTCTGATCTCCGGCCCTACAAAAATGCCGGCTTTAAGTTTAGCATCGGTTTTTTTTTTGCACCAAATTTCTCTTTGAGATCTGGAATCCATCAGAATCATGGGCCATTGCTTTAACAACATTCGCGATAAGACCAAGTTTGATGAGAAGTTGTGGAAGGTAGATCTTCTGTAGATGTACCAAAGGCATGTGCTTCACATTGTATCGGCCAACTATGTGTTCTTCTCTTTCGGGCCACTTTTTGACAATATAATGATTCCTGTCGTCACGGCTATTCCATAGGCATAAGAAGCACATATTCTTTGTATATCCTAGCTACAGTCCAAGAAGTAAAGAAATTACCTTTAGATCACCACATATGTTCTACTTATGATGCGAGTAATGAACACCTTCTCAAATAAATTTCATTGAGTCATATGTCTCTATCATCCCAACAATAAGTGCGACAGGAATTGAAGGTTTTTTGCTACCATTGTGTAGCAACACAGCTTTGAGGCTAGCAGTGCTTGGATCAATGAATAGTCTCCATTTATCAGGTAAATGCTAGTTTCCTAGCTGATTCATGAAGCCATTAACATCAGTACATAAACAAGCACTATCTTCTTCTTTATAGAAGGCAGCTAAGGCCTCATGGCGTTTACGGAAAGTAGATATTTTTGCACCATCCTCTAGAAGATTCCATTGCTGTAGCCTGGAACCCTCACTCAATGGGTCAGAGATCCGACGAGGGGAGACAATATCCTCGAGTTGGTCTTCACCTCTGAGGATGATATCGTTGAGGATGTCTCTGTAGGCTAAGAGCTCTGTGGAAGTGATCACCAGCTAGTTAGATTTAGCGTCAAGATCCCGAAGGTAAGGTCTGTTGCCAGTCAATCAAGGAAACTTGACTTGAGAAGAGCAGACTTTGCAAGCCTTCGTGCTGGGTTGACTGATGTAAGGCTAGCGGTATGCGAAGAGGTTGAGGATTCGTGGAAAAATTTCAAGTTGCATCCCTCTGAAATGCCTCCGTCGGTCTTCTGTTCAACCAAAGTGGTTTAATCGAGAAATCGGCCAACTGCTTAGGGAGAAGAGAAATGCGTACCGGGATCGAAGATCTCGGGTGCCTTTGACGAGTACCGGAGGCTAGCCAAGAGAGTGAAGTCCAGCATAAGGGCGGCTAAGCGTACTGAGAAACTCCGAGTGGCAAGACTCTGCAAGGAGAATCCCAAGGAGTTCTTCGGCTATGTAAATAGCCGTAAACCAATCCATCGTAGGATTGGGCCCTTAGTGGACGAGGAGGGTGCATTAACTCACTCAGATGCAGAAAATGCTAACCTGCTCAACGACTACTTCTCTTCAGTGTTTACTAAAGAGTGTGGTCCCATCCCCTAGCTCACGGATTCCTACTCGGGGGAAAAGCTGGAGGCAATGGACTTCACCGAAGGAGAAATAAAGAAGAAGATCACTGACCTAAAGACGAATAAGTCCCCTGGACCGGACGGGTTTCTATCCAAGGTGTTGAAGGAAGTGTGCTATGAAGTATCGCGACATCTGTACGCTATCTTTAACATGTCATTCCGGACCGGATGCATTTCTAGAGACTGGCGTGAGGAGGAAGGGGACTCCGATCTTCAAGAAAGGAGACACCAGACATTCGTCAAACTACCGACCTATCAGTCTGACTTTGATAGTCGGTAAACTCATGGAAAGCATCATGGTGGACAAAATGACGTCGTATTTAGAGTCAAACCTGCTACTGAGGAGTTCCCAGCACGGCTTCCGAAGACAACGGTCATGCCTGACGAACCTTCTGGAATTCTTCCACTTCGTGTTCAGTGAGCACGATAGGGACAACGAGGTGGATGTGGTGTACTTAGACTTTCAGAAAGATTTTGATAAGGTACCACACCGCTGCCTTCTCCGGAAAGTGCGAGCACTGGGCATAGACGGAAAAGTAACTGGCTGGATCGAGAATTGGCTAAGTAAGACACGGCAACGGGTGGTGGTGAATGGACAGGCTTCTGAGTGGGGGCCCGTTACTAGCAGGGTGCCTCAAGGTTCTGTCCTGGGACCACTACTATTCATCATCTACGTCAACGGCATGGACGGTGACATGGTTGCCAATATTTCCAAATGTTCCGACGATACCAAGCTTTGTATGAACGTTGCAAAGGATAGAAATACTGCCCGCCTGCAGGAAGATCTTGGGAAGGTTAAGGAGTGGTTGGACACGTGGCAAATGCCTTTTAACGTACGGAAATGCAAAGTAATGCATATTGGCCACAGAAACCCCCAATCTCAGTATATCCTTAAGAGGACTGCTCTTGAATCGAGTGACACTGAGAAAGACTTGGGTGTAACTATCACTAGCGACCTCAAGTTCTCGAAACAGTGCATCGAGGCAGAAAAGAAAGCCCAAAGGATGTTAGGCTACATAAAGCGCCAGTTTGGATACCGTAACAAGGAGATAGTACTTTGTCTGTACAACTCCCTCGTTCGGCCGCACCTGGAGTATGCCATACAATTTTGGAGTCCTTCGTTTCGAAAGGATATCGCAAAGTTGGAACGCGTGCAAGCCAGGGCAACCAAACTGATTCCCTCTATCAGACATCAAAGCTATGAAGATAGATTAAGGGAATTAGATATGTTCTCGCTGGAAACCCGTAGACTGCGTGGTCAGCTCATCGAAGTTTTCAAAATACTTCGATGGTTCGACAATGTTGACTACCGGGATATTTTCACACTGAGTGAGAACAGAACGCGCAATCACGGCTTCAAACTTGAACTGAAGCGATACCACCGTAATCTGTGTGGAAAATTCTTCACTTACAGTATCTGCGGTAGTTGGAACGTACTTCCGCCGGGAGTTGTCAACAGTGAATCTGTTGACCAGTTCAAGTTAAGACTAGATAAAGTCTTGCGAATTCGACATTAAGATCCTCGCGAGTGATCTTCGAGGTTGCCAACGGACACCTTCGAAGATTGCGCCAAAAGTACCCTCCTTGTATGGACCGTAAGGACTTCTAGGGTCCTTATTTTCCTTGTAGTTCTGCGTTCTCCTTTGACAATGACTAATCACTCACCAAATCATTCAATCTTTCTTGATTTATCAACTGGATCTTCTTTTCCTTAGAATCATCCACATACATTTCATCGTCATTATTATCCTCCTCTTCAGGTGATGAATCATCTTTTTTAACTCCAATAGCTGATGGAGGAACTAGGACTGGTTTTATAGCTGACTTACAATCTGGATATACAATTTTTGACTTGTTCTTATTTGAGAATCACGCAATATTTGTCATACAAAAGTAGCAATCAAAAACATGATTTGTTGGCTCACGCCACACCATTGGTACAGCAAAAGGTATACCCTTTCGTTTGCCATTTAACCACTGTGTGGGCCCCGTATAACACACAGTACAAGATTTGTGAGGTGCCCAGGGCTTGTCTTGGTCACCAACTTTACAACCAAAATAATAATAGTATGCAGTTTTCACTCTTTTAGCTATTTTTTTCCGCTGGTTGCTTGGAGTATATCTTTCACAAATATAACAAAAGTTGTCAGGGCTATTTATATATCCTACCGATTCATGTTTTCAACTTAGTTTGTATATATCCTGTTATATACCTTTGTACAATCTTATTTAATTTACAAATTAATTGCGAGATGAATCTGAAAGAAAAATGCAATTAATCACTCTATGTAAATACCGTTTCAACACCACTACTACACTACTATAATGGCTAAATTTATCAACGTGATAAAGCAGGAGTCTAACGTAGGAACTAAACACACACAACACATCCTCTCACTACGGTAGCTGAAGCAACACTGCCCATATGTGTGGATTCGGAATCAGCATACTCGATTTAGTATAAACCACTAGCTAATACCCAAGTAGCAAAATCATTGTTAACTAGTGTAATCTTTCGAGGCTCATCAGGATCTAAATTTTTCTTAAGTTGGTGAACATGATAGCCAAAAATTCCCTCAGCATATCGAGATTTTAACTTATTTCTTAAATTAGCAAAAATATTGGAAATATCTGCTGCTGAATTTTCATTTTTCTCAAGTCTTTCAACAGATAGTTTAAATATCTCCATTGCATGCTACGAGAACAAAGAAGTTTGAGTAATTGTTTAGAGCAATCAGTTGGTCTGCTTAATAAATAAGAACTTAATTAAGGTTCTCCAAGAAAGTAAAATTCTTTCAACGCATGGCTGAAGAGAAAGCCACCTAGTAGGTACATGCAGAAGAATTTCACTAAATTCTGTTTCTACAAATGAATGGAAATCTTTAAGAGCTTCGCGTCTCATTGTTGACGTTGAAAAATGGCCATTTATCTTTAGGCCAATATTTTCTATGTCCACATTCAAGTTTCCCAAAGCAACTTTAATGCATTATGTAAAATGTACGCATTGCAATTAGCTTTAACAACACCGTCATTCAGTGTGAGGATATTGAAATTAGCATTATCGGCACTCAAACAAGAAACTTTTTTCAATTAAGTGGCAAATTTTCAATAATATTTCTCAAACATTTGAACATTCCATCTGCACTTTCTTCAGCATTCTCGAAAAAATCAATTATATAATTACTGTGCCAAATTCCATATTAAAATACTTAACACACATACTGGGAACATTTTCATGTTTTTGTGATTTGAAGCATCAATTTGAAGACAAAAATATAGAAGCGGATCATTGTGTTACAAATCGTTCAAAACTACTTCTAATCCTTTTTTACCGATCACATTTGTAACGGATTGCCTCTGATTTGGTTCGACCACAATATAATTTGGCTGCTAATTTTGAATCCCGGTAAAGTTTTGAATTTGATTTCAAATTGCAATAAGTGAGTTAAAGAAATGATTGTGTTTAACTGCATGATATATTTGAGCTATTTCTGAAGCAACTGTAATATTTTCATCTTTAGAATTTGCTTTTAGGATACATTTATCAATTAAAGAACCGGGAGATGAAACTCTGAATTTATTTTTATGACCATCTGAGTTTGTATGTTGTGTTATTGCTAAAACATTCATCTATCCAATTTAAAAAAAAACTTTGGCAAATAACACATTTTTCTTCTAATGGATTATTAGTTGCCGCCAACCATTCATAATCAATTTCCCAATTTTTGTTATATGAGCGATGTAGAAGTCTAAATATCCCATACATTAGTGTGTACATAAATACACCGACACAGCTGCGTGCTTCCCCCCCCGCCCTTATTCCAAATTCGCCTTTTCACTTCGAATCTCCTTCACCCCTTCTCGCGCCGTCATAAGCCCGCAGTTCGAGACGAGGAAAGCTCGGATCGCGGTGAGGCGTAAATATGTCGCATGTCTGGCAGCAGAAAAAAGATCTTTCGCGCAGCGATAAAAATTTTATGAGAATTCGGTGCTCTCTCTCGATTTTAGCTCATGAGGAAAATAAAAGGGAAAATTCTTCCTGGAGTCAGGCAGAAGATCTTGGACCTACGTTGTGTGTGGAGCTAATCCCACAAAGAAAACAGTTCGCCCGTTGCGAGAAAGAAACTTCGGGGAATTGGTTGTTGCCGTCATGGTACTTGTAGGTGCCAAATTTTTCGCACCCCTCTCCCCTTTCAGAGTCAGAGGTTACACAGGACCTCCATCTGTGGATTACCCTAGACGTAGCTAGGGCCAATAATCGGAACGGACACTTTGAGGAGAAGAATTCCGATTTGAATCACAGTTTGACTCGCCTTCGCCATCCGGCTTAGGATCATTACATCAGGAAGCCAGTCTAGGATTACCCACACATTCGGTAACTTCGGACGACCGGACTAAGTGTGAACATCGTCAGAAGAAGAAGACATTCACCGACACCTTCCAAATACTTACGAACTCCAAGGTATCGTTAAAGTGAATTATCCCCTCCCCTAACTTCACCAGTTTAACCGTTAACTAGAATTTCCATCCCTAGCTCATAACCTCGATTATCTCAAGTGATTAATTCAGTGCTTGATCCATAACATTATTCAATTCATTCTGTCGGGTGCAATTAAGACGCAAGCATCCTAGTACGTAGAATTCAAGTGTAATCCCCACGACATTATATAGACTTACTTATTCAATGCAAAAATTAATCCTATTTATACCTATATACGCTGTTTCATATTTATAATTCATGTATATTAAAGATTATTTTTGTATCTGTGTGTTTAACTATTTTGGACGATCCTTTGACAATTAATAAGCAATCCACTCGGCTTAATTCTCAATATTACATAAGTCCACCCATGACTGGCTTTTCCTGAGTGAGAACACACTCAGGGGATCATTATCTTCATTTTGATCAATAGGGAAGCACCGGGGTTATTCTTATTCACCGGAAGTGGCTACGATAGGTGTATTTGCTACACTTCACCTCCACTTCTCCTTGGTGCGGGTTTATAATATATGCCTAGGAAGTAGGACTGGTTTTACCCACTCACTAACCCTCGACAAGCACAATCGTTTCTTTTTTTTCATTGATGGTACCATCCTGAAAAAATTGGTCATTAATAGTTTTAAGATTAGATATTAACATTTAACCAACCTAGCTAGGTAATAAGAGTTTCAGTCATGTATTTACTCATGTAATTAATCGCCTTAAAAAAAATTGCACAGAGATAGTAAAACTAAATACCGAGCCTAGGTAGGGCCTACCTACGAGTACATAATAACATAAGAAAGTTATGCAGCAAGAAAAGAACACGAGGAACCAGTGACCAACAAGCCAACCACCCCATAAAAATTAATACATATATACAGTGAATTAGGTAGATCAACACCAAAGGACCCATAAAAAATTCCACAATTACAGATTTTACACATACATATATCCCTCTGATACAAAAGGGATTTTTTATCATGTAACCTTAAATTTGTATAGATCCATTCATAAAGGACTTATGAAACCCTCAACCACTTGTCTAATTTTGTCTTAAACCCATAAACAGTGAAACAATTAATTACTTCTGGAGGAAAATCATCCCAAGCACCCACCACCCTATTGCTAAAATTGAATTTGACTAAATCTGTCCTAAAAAAATACCTCTTAATTTTAAACTGGTGTCCTCGAGTAACACTTCCAGTGTCACTCTTTCATGGTAAATATGGTCGAAACCTGAAAAAAATTTAAAACCTCAATCCAGTTTTTGTAGTCTGGTCTCATACCTTAATTTTTGGAACTCAGATATAGGCTTAGTAGCTCTTCGCTGTATCCCTTCCAACATTTCTAATCTTGATAATGAGGTGCCCATGTTTGGATACAGTACTCAATATGTGGTCTAACTTAGGCATTATGCAGCATTGTAATCACTTCCTCGCTTTTATAGCATGATTATCGCTAGGCACCCAAAAAGCAACTTATAATAATATAAATCAAACGAACAGCGAACTCTAACGTTTAGTTCCTTTTTCTTTGGGTGATTCATGCTGTCATTATATAATATTAATTAATTATATATATATATATATATATATATATATATATATATATATATATATATATATATATATATATATATATAATATCTCTCAAAGTAGCGCGAGAGAATGATGAAGATGAATGCAATAAACCACATTGAAAGAGAAAATGGAATAAATTTTTCTTACAGGGAAGCGATTCGAACCAGGCACACTGAGGCAGCGAGCACCGCTTTGATCACAGTTAAAAGTATGCCGTTAGTACACTTTGCTACTGTAGGAAAAGTTAATCCGTTTTCTCTTTCTATGTGGTTTATTGCATTCATATATATATATATATATATATATATATATATATATATATATATATATATATATAATAGTGAAACCACTGTATAGGAGCCTAAAGTTTAATTTACGAGCCTAGTTTCAGCATGTAGTTTATCATATCCTCTTCAGTCGTATACTGAGAATGAAATGAAATGAAATGACAAGGAAAGTGGGAGAAAAAGAAAAGATCAGCCGATCCCTGTCCCTTATCCTCACCTGGGCACTCACGAATGCCAATGCGAGGGCCCGGTACTCCCTTGTAGTCCTCCAAGTATCCTACACCCGAGTCTGGGACTCGGAGTGGGAAGAACTCGGGGGTGTGAGTGAGAGGGAGAGGAAGAAGAAAAGTTAAGGATAGAACAACGAGAAATATAGTCTGAGACAATATAGGTGACCTAGGCAGTCATTGGCCCTACAGCTTAACGTGGGATCCGAACCACGGTGTGTATCTTCTTTTTTTCCTTGGTCTATTTATTATTTTCTTAGGTCCCCTGTTCCTTATGTAAGTTGTAGGCCCGGTAAGTGTGTATTTTGATACAAGGAAAGATCTTAGGTTGAAATGGAAAGAAGTAAGAGGTTGCTTAGGGTTGCAATGTTGCCTGGTGGTCAAGCTCACCTCTGGCAGTTTGAGTAGGTATTTAAGTTAGAATTGGTGTGAGTAGGTATTTGCTTGTAGAGTTGTTTTTGAGAATATTTAAAAGTTTCATGTTGTTCTTTTGTCAAATTGTCATGGCGCTCAAACCGTTTTTAGCTTTAATAAATTGCTACTGTTACGCATTCTCTTTCTAGTACATGCTTTTCTTTCGTATCTTTTTATTTAAAAAAATTTAAAAAATAATAATAATAATTAAAGATCTACTTTACCTGTTTTATATGTTTTTGGTCAGCTTATTGTTTGGGAATTCCACTTACGTGTATAATTCTTCCATTTCTCTTTCCAATATGTCTAAGTTAGTTGGAAATAGTCGATGGGCTCTCCATCCTTCTAGGTCAACTAGTTACAGATCAGAAAAAACAAAAATAAAAAAATACAAAGAAACAAAGCGGGGGAAAAGGGTCATTAATCAGAGGGTGCGAGTCTAATATCGTTGACTAAGCTGTTTACGATGAGGTTACGGGAATGGGGGCTGCATTTCACTTGCCCACCTGACAAATTAAAATTGGGAATTTCTCCTATTAATATATATTTTACTATTTTTCTTTTACGGAAATCTTTACAATTATATATGATTTGTGCCTTTGAATAGTCAATTTGGTGGTTGAAATTGCTAATATGATTAAAAATAGTGGATGTGGTACTGCCTCATCTGACATCACCTTTATTTTCAAAAACTCTGGTCTCTCCTATGTTAAAGGAGGGACAGTTTTTAGAGCCACACGGGATTTAATATACACCTGCTTCATTTGGCTGATCCACCGGCTTGGTCAAAGGGAAAAAATTAAGGATAGAAATCGGGTATTTAAATGTAGTTATGCCTGGAGAAATAACTTTGTTCACTCTTGAGGAGGGGAGAAAAAGGAAGGGATAGACACTTTCATTGATCACGTGGAGGGGATAATTTAATTCAATGAAACTGCATCAGGTATGTTTTTGAGAGCACTTAGGATATGTGACCCTTGCTTTCTAGAAGACGAGATTACATATATAACCTGCAGTTTCATTGCCTGGTATCCATATAAATAAATTATGCCATGCCATTAATGTCTTATGAGAGAAACTATTTTCAAAATAAAGGACATTTGGCGTCCTTTCCAAACTAAAAAAAAAGGACAAGGACAGAAAAGCTGAATAAAGGACTGTACTTTCCAATAAAGGACGGTTGGCAACCCTAGGTTATGCCCACTCTTGAATTTTGTGGGCACTTTGTTATAAATATCTCTTTTTTTAAAAATACGCAAATGTTGCACTTTCACTACTTCCTTTTGGGCAAATTTCAAATTATGAGGTTATGGCAAAAAATAGATTGGCCGCCATTTTCGCCATCATGTCAGTTGTATGTACTATATTATTTTAATCAATCGAAAGAATCGATTCCGTAACGGTTTATGTAGTTTAGTTTTTTTTAATTTTTTTAAACACTTAAAATATTTCTCTTCTAATTAAGATGCTATAATTTTGTACATAATTCAAAATATTTCTTTTATAATTAAGATGTTATATAGAATTGTGTACCTACATGATTCAGCAATTATTTCCCTCATTCAAGGCCTAGTCTAGTCTAAACTAAAAACGCCTATCGCCAATGTTGTTAATAGGAATGGCATCATTGTGTACATATTATATATCATTTTTAAGGGATTTTTTCCTGAATTAAAATATGATAAGTACTTTTATAATAATCAATTTTGGTAGAGCTGAAGATAAGCTGCTCGGCTGCTAATTTATATATATATATATATATATATATATATATATATATATATATATATATATATATATATATATATATATATTAGGGTGATGAATTTTTGAATTTTTTATCAAAAATTATTTCTTGTAGCACGAATGAATGAACTTTTGCCTATTAATGAAAATAATTACTTTTATTCCATTGAAATATTGAAAAAGGTCACACACAAACCACTTTGAAATGTAATATAGGCCATTTTAGCATTTTATATGTGTTAAAATATTTATATTAAATATATAAGTTATCAAACAGACTTGTGCAATAATTTATGTACCATAGAATTGTATAGAATTTTCCAGAAAATCATCACGTCATCGCTTGGGCGATTTCTGTAGAGTTCCAGAATTTTCTTCAGCCATTTCGCGCGCGGTATATAAGCGAGATGTTTAAAGCGGGTAGTTACTAGTTCAGTTTTAACGGCGTTGATATTATTATTGCCTTATTATAATTGTTGTGTATTCTCCAGCGTTTATTGTAAAGATATCCTGGTATTATTTGGTAAGCTACATTTAACTCTCTCACTAATTATATAATATAATAGCATATAATATTTTATTAGTGTCTGCCTTCTCTCTTATTTTTTATAATTGTAATTTGCTTGTTTTTTTAATAAAATATATAAAAGCTCAATAAAAGTTTCTTTAATTTGTTACCTATTTAATATTTATATTTATTTTCTATTTCAGTTGCTGAGTACAAAACATGTCGTTCAAGAAAAGCTTTTTTAACGCGGAGAAGAACAAGAAAACCTGGACAAATAACTTGGTCCAGTTTCAAGCACCATCAAGAAGAGGCAACGTGGCAGTTTATGAAGCACCCTTAAGTGAACGGAGTGGCATGCCCCTGAAAATCCACGTCGTTGGACGCTTCAAATTTCTTGAATCCACCGCCAAAGAATTGAGGGATAGGATCGGCCTAATTGTTGTGGAGCTAAAAGCCCTATGGAGCAAAACATTGAACTTCCCACATGTATCTGATCAAGCCATTTGTGCAAAACTAGAAAACCTTCTGAAAGACTATGAGTACTGCAGAAAGAAACAAAACTTTAATTCTTTGAATGAACTGTTTGACGTGACCAAGGTGAGAGGCAACTGGTTGTGCAAAGAAGTTGAGAACCTCTATAAACATTAAATTTTGACCAAAGGCCAGGTTGGTTATTCCACTGGTAAACCTGCTATTGCCAAGACCATCCACCCATCCAAGCGAAAGAAGGCAATGGAAGTGACTGTGTCCCAACTTTCCAGCTCAGCACCACCTGATTGTTCCGAAACTAGCACGGACTCATCCAATAACAGCGAAGACAGTTCTTGGGAGGATTAGAATGAAGCATCAACGAGGAAAAGGAAGCATAACCCAACAGGCTTAGCAAGACTCATTGCTACTAGCTCAAAGCTGTCGTCTCACAGAGCAACAAAGGTATGTCGCCAGCTTTCTGGCGAGGGCATTGAAATCCCAACCCCATGTCAGTAGGCAATCCACAAGTTTATCTACACGAGAGCTGCTCCGGTGAAGAAGCACTTAGTTGAGCACGCTTCATCTGGAAAAGTGGAGCTTACACTTTGATGGCAAACGCATTGAGAACTTTGAATATCAAGTCGTGGTCCTCAAGAATGAAGCGAAATAAATAAAGTTGGCTGCGCTCAAATTGAAGGATGGGAAAGCTGTAACAATTGCAAAAGGGCTCCAGGGTGTGTTAGAGGAGTTCAACCTGTGGGGATCAATTGTTATGTTTGTCGCCGATACAACAGGCGTGAATACTGGCAAAAAGACAGGCGTTGTTGTTCGACTGTAGCAAATGTTCGAAGATAAAGGTCACCCCAAAACGAAGTTCATCAGTTGCCAGCACCATGTCCTGGATCGGATTCTTCGCGTTGCCATGGACGATGAGCTCCATGGGTCGACTAAATCGCCAAACATAGAGTACTTCTTTGTGCAGGATTTGATGAGCAATTATGATAAATTGAAAGCAGCCTTCAGCAACGGTAAAACTGAGATTAAAGAAACAGGCGACTGGAGAGATGACATGAAGTTTCTCTATCACCTCACGCGTGTCTTCCGTCACTTCACTGAGATGAATGAGGTCCCCTTTGTAAAGTTTCAAAAGATCCCAAACATCAGCAATGCACGTTGGAACTCTCGTGCCATTCTAGCCCTTCTTGCGTTCATTCTGATGCCTGACACCCGGAGCATGCTGCGTAAAATATGTTCATCCATTTCTTACTCATGGGCTGACCATTAGTTCAGCACCCACTTGTTACGCGCCGAAGATTTTTATGAACTATCTGCAGCTCTGAATGAATACCCAGCAGGTCTCAAATGCTTGAAAACCCACTGGAAACCAGATGAATCTCCAATCAATATTGCCCGAAGCAACCAGTGCTGTGAGCGTGCGGTCAAAGTTATGCAAGACTTGCACGGGTCCTGCCGCAACAAGGACAACCTATCATCGAGATTCATCCTGTCCAATGACATTATTGTAACTAATTTACTTCCTTCTGTGTTTGATGACCCTATATAATGTTTTATATATGTGACTCATAAGCTTGTGTTCAATCTTGTATATGCTGCTAGTGACTTCAAAAACTGGACAAAAAAGCTGACAAATAAAAAATTTTAAATCATTTTGTGCGTGAGGTTTTTTTATCAAATCACCTTGAAAGTAAGATTTTATATAAACTTTAATTAAAGCTCATCAAATTATGACACAGGGATATGAGGTTGCAAAAAAGTCTTCACCCTAAAATGTATATATATATATATATATATATATATATATATATATATATATATATATATATATATATATACATATATATATATATATATATATAGAGAGAGAGAGAGAGAGATTATTGGTATATCCGTTTGGTTATTCGTATATGTGTTTGGTTACTGGAAGCCGGTTTCGAGCTGGGCTATGAGTTACTATATGAGGGGCTATGCCCCCCCAATCCCCCACTCGCCCTCAGAAATAAGTAGCCGAGCAGCTTATCTTCAACTTTACCCAAATTTAAAGAAAATATCATTGATTTAAATAGCATTCGGGTGTGAAGCCAAACAACACAGTATCAAAACGAGAGGCCTAACGACATTTAGCAATCGCTATTTGGATTCGAACCTAATACTAAGTTTTCAAATTAAGAATATTACGAGGGGTTTTTTTAAATTAAGGGGAAGCGAAGCCCCCAGTTCGAATTAGGAATAATACGAGGGTTTTTTAAAAATTAAGGAGAAGGAGAAGCCCCCATTTCTAAATTACCTTAAAAATGATATATACATAATACAATATTATGCGATTGCAATAGGCTGACAAAAACGCACCCCAAAACACTTTTTTTTTAATTTTCCCAAGAAAAAACATTGTCTACATTATCCAAAAAATTGAGGGGGGGGACAAAACCCCCAAATAACATATATATATATATATATATATATATATATATATATATATATATATATATATATATATATATATATATATATATATATATATATATCGATGAGGATTGCTTCTAGAGAGCCTAAATTTAATGTTTAACAGAAATCTCAAGGCGAGGAAAATAGCTGGCATCATCCTTTTTATTTACTGGCGACGTTTCGACCACAATACGGTCATCTTCTCAAGCCTAAAATACAAATAAACGAAACAAAACATTTTGCACTGTTAAGAGAGCACACTGCTAAAATGAGGAAAACCATTGTGCATAAAGAAAGATTTAAGGTACTTCTTTTATTGTAGAAGAGTCAATCCGCACATTTTTAAGTGGATTGTATCAACCAAGTCACCCTGAGATAACAGTGGCAAAAGACAAACATTATTTAATAATGCCAGAGCTGGGTATTTACAATAAAGTCCTTAGCCGAAAATTACGCATATTGTTCAGGAAATACTTCTGTCAAATAAAATTTCAAATTGCCTTTGTCAACAAAATAAATATAAAATCTTTCTTTACAATAAAGGATCCGGTTCCAAAGAGTCTTCGGAGTTCGATTATATACTTATTTAAATGTCCTGGGTGTTCCCAAGGCAAATATATCGGAAGCTCCGTGAGAACTCTGAAGGCAAGATTCTCTTCCCATATGGGTATAAGTAATAGAACCGGCAAGATACTTGAAACTAAAGAAAATTCAGCGATAAGAGATCACGTAATAAAGTGTAAAAGTGATATCTCCTTAGATAACTTTGAAATTCTGAATTCGCACAAATGCCCTATTACCCTTCGAATCTTAGAAACACTTTATATAAAACAGCTCTCCCCGAATTTAAATAATGATCTCTCGTCGGTTCCCCTCCCTGTTACCTGAATTCGTTTGGATGTGGGTAGAGGGCGCAGTTTTGGTACTTTTGAGTTGGCCAGAGAACGTAACACGCTCATTGGACATTGGACATAATAAGAGATAAAAAGATAGAATTAGAGAGAAAATAGTAAAAGAGTAAAGTGGTTAAGAAGTGAGTTTAAAGAATAGATGATGTGTAGAAGAAAGAATAAAAGATCCCTGGTGAAAGGGTAGCTCTGTTTGTGGTTTTCTTTTTATGGATTTCTTTTAATTATAAACTATAAGATTTTATAGTTTATTTAATCAAATCAGCATTGCTAATTTGATTAAAGGTTCTCATCTTGATGATGAATTTTGTTGTTGGCATTCAAGCCTTTTTTAGAGACGGGGTTTTTACATCCCGCTTTGGGTTTTTGAATAAATATTAAATTTTCCTAAAATTTTAGGTTAATTTGAAATTTACTTTATTTTAATTATTATTAAATAATTAAGTGAATTTGTTTTATATGTGAGGTTTAATTTTAATTAAAAAAAACTTTTACGTTACACTGGTTGGTTGAGTCTCGTCTATTGTCGATCACGTTGTGTATAATGGGGAGTCACGTCACCGTCAGACTGTAATTTACTGCTTTTAAAGGGTCTTACTTGTCTGTCGGCCTCGATGTCTAAGTGTGTACGAGAGAATTCAGGGGTCAAGCGTGCACCAATGGCTTGCCATATCCTCTTAGCTCTCTCGTGGAGCGCCACGTTGATCGGAGATAATCCAACCGAGGCGTGGAGCTCCCTCTGTTTTTTGTGTTCTCTCTCTTCTTCGGGAATTTGTAATGAGCAAAACCGCCTTGTTCTGGATGGTCTGTAGTTTCGCAATGTGGGTCCAGGCGCACGCATTCAACGGCACCGGGGGGGTACAAGAGTATTTGAGCGAGTTAGGTCGATGAACCTATAAAACTCCCTCAAATCTCTCTTGCTATTCGCGACTGTCCGCCCGATATGGCACTTGTATCCCCCTGTGGTGATTTTGAGCCCCAGGACCGCCCCTTCCGAGCAGTAGGGGATTCTCTCCCCCTCTACCCGTATATCATTGAAGGTCTTGCGAAACATGGGAATTATTTTGAATTTTTGGGCATTGGTCGAAATCTTCCATTTTCTCTCGAAAGAGTTGATGTTGGAAATCTCCCTAGCCGTATTTCTCGCCATAAATTCCCTGTGAACGTAGGCGGCTGTACAAATTTGCGATATATCGTCAGCGAACTGAACGTATATCGTACCTTCGGAAAGAGGTTGTGGTAGGTCGCGTGTATATATGTTGTATAAAAGGGGGGAGAGACACCCCCCTTGTGGGACCCCAGATTCAAGCTCGAACTCGGGGCCTTTGTATTCTTTGAACTGTATATACGCTCTCCTCTCCATTATATAATCGCATAGAATCCTTTCAAGGATGGGGTCGAGGCCTATTTGCAGGATCTTAAATTGCAGGCCTCTCTTCCAAACCTTGTCCAATGCTTTTTTAACGTCGCGGAGCACCAGGTCGGCATGCCTTTTACTTGCTTTGATGTTTGCAAGCTTTTCCGTAATAACGGCTAGTGCCGTGTCAGTCCCTCTTTTCTTTCTGAAGCCGTGCTGCTGCTCGTTATGCAGGTTGGCTTCGTCGAGAAAAGAGTTGACCCTATTTGCCAATATCTTCTCGAAGACTTTGCCAGCAAATTCTAAGAGAGATATCGGTCGGAAGTTTGCGGGGCAGTCCGGGGGCTTTCCCGATTTGGGAAGGAAGATCATTTTGGCCACTTTCCACTGGTCGGGAAAATAGCCTGTGTTCAGAGCGGCATTCATGATGTTAAGAAGCCCACTCAGAACATTAGGCGGGGCCTGAATGAAATTCTCCCTGGTCAGCCCCGTGGTACCCGGTGCTCTTTGACGAAAGGATTTTAGTGCGATGGAGAGCTCTTGGGCAGTTATTTTACTCCCATAGCCCTCCATCGCTTTTTCCTGCGACACACAATGATGAGGGGAGGTTTTATGTATTTGCGTGTTTAACTGTTGGATAATGTTATTTTCGAAATCGAGGTCATAATTGTCGTTTTCTTCGGGGGTAATTTTAAAGATTGAGGACCAGAAGGTCCTAAAAATTTCCTCAATCTCCGTCGTCTCGTCAATTTCTTTTTCGTCATGTTTAAGGACAATTTTCTTTTGAGGGGGTTGTCCTTTTAAGCGTCTGTATGTCTGCCAAAAAGTTCGTGAGTCTCTCTCTATGTCAAGTCCCTTAATTAGTCTGTCCCATACCTGTATTTGTTCGTCTGTAATGAGTGTCTGAAGTTCGTCTTTTATCTGTCTCATTCGTCTGTGGGCATTGTGGTTGGGGCCTATCAGCGCTATTACATTGGACAGGTCTTTATACTCTTGGGCCAGGGCTTTCATGGGAGGGGTCCAAATAGGAGCTGGAAGGGTTTTATACTTAAACGGGGAATGCTAATTTTATCTGCTTTTATAGGGAGGTCAGTGATTTTATCCAGCTCCTCATCTATTTCTTCTAAATTTGCGTCAATTAAAGGGTCTGGGATATAATTTAGAAGGTAGTTTTTATATCTTTCCCAGTCCGCCTGCTTATAGCTTTTGCGTTCTGGGATTTCTAGTTGAATGGGGTTTACACCAATTGTGATTTTAACCGCCTGGTGATCGCTTGGAATAATGGGGCCTGGTTCAATGTAATAGTTGTATGGAAACCTGATACTGGTTAAAACAATATCAGGCTTCGTTGCTGCATTACCTGTAATAAATGTCGGGAATTCGGGTCCGATTCTTGTCGCATAGCGTCTGTCTAGTATTACCTCGATGTTTCTACCCGCATTGTTGCAGGAGGTGTACCCTGATGCTGCACATCTTGCATTCAGATCCCCAGCAAAGATTACGTTTCTCTTATGGCTGAGGATCTGTAGAAGGTTGTGCAAGGGTACATAGCCGCGTCTTGGGGGTTGGTACCCCGTGGCCACGACTAGACCCCCCAGGGTAGTGCCTACCTCAATGGCAAGGTAAGATTCGTCTAAGTCGGGTAGTCTTTTGTATTTTAAACCTTTTTTGACGGCTATTGCGCAGCCGTCATACCGTTCCTGGCTGTGATTTTTGCTGATGACGTCGTATTGAAAAATTTTTATTTCTTTATGAGAGGTCATTCCGTGTTCATTAATGAGTATTACGTCAGGGTCATTTTGTCGCAAGATGTTGCCGTAGATGGAACCTTTTCCGTCCCATCCATCGACATTCATCTGTATTATTGTTAGTCTGTCAGTCATTTTGTGTAGCGTGTGGTTTTTTATATGTATGGGATTAAAGTGGGCGCTTATTCGCGGTCCACTTTAGCCCCATGTGGTGTACTGGGCGGGGTGCGCTCCCTGCCGTTCCGTTTTTTTCTAAATTCTGTATCTGTGATTGTGTGGAAGCAGTCGGTGGTCAGTTTTACCATGTTCCTCGAGAGAGCCTCCTCAACTTGCCGTTCCGGTACCGAATCGGAGCATTCCCACTTGTATCTTCCGGTTTTAAGGCCTTCAGACACTTCGTGAGACTCGATTTCGGAGGGGAAAGGGGCTGATTCGGGGGCATATAGTTTCAAATTGAAACCTCTCGAGTGGTACTTTAATTGGGTCTCTCTGCCTCGAGATGAGGAGGTTGACCTGGGGCCACGTGATTTTGAGAGTTTCCTCGACCTTGGAGACCTGGTCTCTTTCGGTCGGACCGCTTCCTTTGAGGGTGATTTTTCGTGTCTTTTTGGGTGTAAGTGGCGCTTGTTTTTCAGTATGTGGAGTATTTTTGTTTTTGTTGAGTCGTGGGTCACGTGAGATGGCTGTGTTCTGCGGGGTGGGTACCTTTTGGCACGGTTCTGGGCACTGAGGGGCCACACTTATGCGCATGACCTCCTCTGACGGCGGGTTGTCGGGGAACCACATCTCCTGTAAGCCGTTCTTTACTAGCATACGATTGACCTCGGTTGCCAAAGTTCCTGGGCGTGTTATGCTCGCTATGTGTGCATAATAAATGCAGCACATAATTTTTGTGGAGTGTTCGTTCTCAATGTGACACGCTCGTTGCCAAGGTTTGTGATTTTGTATATTAGGTTTTTGTCAATTTTTGCTTCAATTATTCGTTTAAAATTCATTTGAAAACAGTTTTATATAATCATTAGATTCATAAATCAAATCTCCCCTCCCTTAATAGATTTTAACAATTATACACTCACTAACTAATTTAAATATTTAAAATCCTTCCCTAGTCTCTCTATTGTAAATTTGAGCCCCATTTCGAAATATTCCCTTTAACTCTAAAATTTCAATTCAAAGCTAATACTAGCTAGTAAAGTTCTAGATGTTCATTTAGCAGTGTGCTCTCTTAACAGTGCAAAATATTTTGTTTCGTTTATTTATATTTTAGGCCTAAGAAGATGACTGTATTGTGGTCGAAACGTCGCCGGTAAATAAAAAGGATGATACCAGCTATTTTCCTCGCTTTGGGATTTCTGTTAAACATTATATATATATTATATATATATATATATATATATATATATATATATATATATATATATATATATATATATATATATATATATAATTAAAGTATTATCAAATGCATTCAAAAATTTCGTAATTAAACTCTCATTACTCCAAAAATAAATTGTTAACCTCTTCTAATCATGTTCCCTAAAGAAGAACATGCTCTCAAATTTCTGTAATTAATCCTCCATGCCCTATTTAGACATCATTATAAACCGCACCACCTATCCGCCTATCATCTACTGTATATCGCAAACCTACCTTTACTGACCTCGGAACCAGGTTCTTTAGTTACATTGCTCAATTTCTACCCTTTTTCACAGAACCCTTAAGATCTGCTCCATTTATAAACTCGTACACAGAGTTTGTTTTTCTAAAGAATTTTTTCAAACTAAATGGATTCCAGATTTCTATAATAAATAAACAACCTCATAAAGAAGCCCTGGACATTTATTCTAACCCCCGTAATACATCCACGGCCAATAAGCTAATCCGCTTTTGGTCATTGCCCTTCTTTGGTCCACAAACCTCGATAATGAAAAACGAAATCCGCTCCATAATCCAGAAATAGTTCCCCTTTTTGGATCTATAGATTATCACACCTAATAGCTATACAATCGGTTCATTCTTTGGTTAAAAATACACCCTTCTGTTTTTCTCTTATTTATAAATTCAAGTGTGCTTCGTGCGGCGTCAAGTACATCGGCTCAACGAGCCGAACTCTTCATCAAGAGTTAAACACTACGTTAGAAGGTCATCTAGAACAGGTCTCCCGCTGACCAAACCCGACCATTCTACAATAAGATTCCATGCTGAAACGTGTAATGTTTAGGTAAAGATCGACCTACACGACCTACGCATCCTTGAATCATTATACATTTCGAAAGCTACTCCATCCCCCCCTCAATGACCAACTTTGATTGAATTCTCATTAAATGCATCCCCTTCATCATTAGTTGTGTGCTTATGAGATTTATCTTGCTGGATTGAACAATATAGACATATTGTATTGCCCTAAATTAGCTGCTCTTGTATTTTATTTACAGTACCTTGGTGATGCGGCGGTACGTAGAAACGTTGTTGCCCTGGTTCTCCTATTTATGTGGTTCGGTAGAGATTGAATGAGGTTACACCAGACTCCTCTTCCGTGTCAGCAATGTGGCTAATAATAGCCAGAAACAAGTTCCGAAAGAAACGAATTCGATCAATATGTGAGAACGCGGAAAGTTGATCCTCCTTTCGGATATGCCAGGAATGAAGGTTGACCGTTCCCAGGAATAGTATCAAATGTCTAGCTCTGCACAATTGTTATTATTATTTGTGGGATGGAGGCAGAATCGGGAGAGTTGCGCACTCTCCCTATCATATAATACATATACTTACAATGAGAAAACGTTTTACCGCTCGCGCCCGGCAGGTTACGCTCACACGTGAATGACCGTTTAGTTATGAGTTGGGGCTACAGGAAAAGATCGAGCTTCTAAAAGAAACAGATTCCATTTCATTCGTGGGAAAACATACAGATATTTTGGTGGTTGGTCCATTACTAGTATACAACTGATCACTTCGTCTGTAAGTCCATCGCATGTTGTTCTCTCGTAAGGGATAATGCCACCATTGGTCACACCGCTTTCCTTTCCTCTAAGCCAGGGTTTCCCAACCTCTTTTAACCAATGGCCCACTTTGAACCCGGATTTTTTCTGTGGCCTATGAAATTATTATAGGCCCCCAAATACTTACATTTTACATATGCATAATATATTCAATAAAGAAACCAGTCGTGTCTATTTATTGCGCATATACAATTCCACAAGTTTCAAAAAAATTTTGTATCTCCAAACAAACAACCATTTATAACCACCAAGCATTGACTAAGCTACTAAGATTAGAATTTAAAGTCTAAAAAATAGCAGCCATGGTTAAATTATGGTTGAATTTTTATAAATTTTCTGAACTTCGCCAATTATAATAATTTAAAAAAGGAACTCTAAACTAAATTTATCCCCTTTCAAAATAGCACGTTGATAAAATATAGTTATAGAAGAAGATATATAAAAATAAATTTTCTAAACTTCACCATCTGTAATTCTTTGGGTTTTAAAAAATTCACAAAATTTCGATACTTATATTTATTTCTGAACTTCACCATTTTGTTTTTTGATATTATAAAAGAATTATTAGAAATAACTTTGATAAAAAAACATAAGTCATAACCAAACTAAGATGAAATTATTCAAATACTCAAAAAAATCCCCTCTTAAATTATAGAGTTAGTGATGATGATGATTATTTAAATATGGCTACAAACACGGCTACAAAGATATATTTTAATACGAGTAGGACTAAAGAGTACATTTACATATAGGGCAAGTTAAATGGCAATGCAATTAAATATTGATGGTTCACTGCTATGATCATTGACACTATCAATTAAGTTTGAATCGAGGGATAATTAATTAAGTAATTATTTTACAGTTATGCAAGTTCTAGAGCAATGGTTCCCAAACTTTTGCAGGCTGGCGCCCCCTTGGCTCCCCAGTGAATTCCTAGCGCCCCCCACAGACACATATGGAAACAAACACCTCTTTCTTGATATTTGGTATGCTGCAATTTGAAAAGAGAAAGGTTAAACACAAATGTGTATTTCACAAATAAAATCCAATTTAGTAAACCAATTTATTTTTTAGCAGTTTTAACTGTTTCAGCAACATAGAATGGTAAATAAACATTCCACCAGTAACCTTCATTGTCTCACACTTAATATTAATGGGATGGATGTGCTTGGTGCAGGGACATAAGCTTCTCAACATCAGGCTGGAACTCACTAAGAAGAAGTCGTAGATCCCCGCGGTCAGTAATTTTCAGTCGGTTTCTTTGCTTGGAAAGAAGCAAGGCGACTGCACTGAAGCCCCGTTCTACTAAATATGATGTTGGCAAGGCAATAAAGTACATATTGACCTTGTTCCACAGCACTTGATAGCAGTCAGAGATTTTTTTTTGTAACCAAAAATCTTGATATGACTTTTTGAACATTGGCCTTAGCTCAATGTCATTTTGAATGGAAATCAGTTCTTCCTCTGCCACTCCAGTTTCTTCACCGTCGACATTTAGGAATGGATTAATCACCCAGTCTGGTATTTCAAGCAATAAAATGTCCTCAAATCTCTCAGACATGTCTCTGTGCAGTTCATCCAGGTGTGTACAATACACTTGAAGGTCATCGAATGGTATGCCTTTTTCCTTATCCAATTCAGAGAGGCTTGGGAACTGGTAGAGTGCATGGCGAGCTATGTTTCGTTTGAATAACTGTAACTTGGCCAGGAAGGTGGAGATAGCTGATTTGACTGTAATTAGATTAGCCTCATTTCCTTGCATCTGCAAATTAACTTCATTGAACTTTGTGAATATATCTTCCAAATAAGCAATTTCATGCTTCATGTTTCTTAGTTCATCACACAGAACAGAATTGGAGTCTTGGAAGAATTCAACAACTGTATCAAACAGTGAATAGAAACGTCTCAGGCAGTTTCCCTTTGACAGCCATCTAACTTCTGTGTGCAACACTAAACGTTCAAACTCTTCATCATTATCAGTGCACAGCTGTCGAAACAGTCGGGAATTGAGGGCATGTGCCTTGATTTTATTTATTGCTGTGATAACAGTACTCATTGATTTGTGTAGTCTACCACTCAGGTTTTTTGCGACCAGATGCTGCCTGTGGATTACACAGTACACTGTAAGTACTCCAGGTACAGCTTTTTTCAAGAAACTAATGAAGCCACGATGACGACCTACCATTGATGGTGCCCCATCTGTTGCACAAGCAAGAATGTTAGAAAGTGGGATGTCTTTCTCTTTGAAAAAAAACATCAACGACACGAAATACTGACTCCCCTTTTGTGTCTGTTTCAAGCTGTCTCGCAAATAACAGCTCTTCAACCAAGCTTTCATCTTTGACGAAACGAACATAAGCAAGAAGCAAAGATTCATTGCCTGGCAGAGTGGACTCATCTAACTGTAAACTAAATTCTGTTGTCCTAAGCATGTTACACAATGTTTCTTCAATATTTTCAGCCATTTCATCTATTCTTCTCTGAACAGAGTTATCACTGAGAGGAATAGCTTTTATAATTTGGTCAGGTGACTTGTGTAGAACTGTGTGTAGAACCTCTCTTACTGCTGGTAGAATAAGCTCTTCTCCAATTGTATGAGGCTTAACAGATCTAGCAATCAGCAAAGAGATGTTGTATGATGCTCGCAAACCGTCAGTAGATTGTTGTAAACTGCTGGCAAATATATTTCCGATGGTTTTCCGTTTCCGAACGTTGTCTCGGAGTGACTGAAAATATGCCAAGTTTTTGTCTGCTTTATCAGAGTGCATTTTCTTCAAATGTTCCAAAAGCCTCGAAGGTTTCATAGCTTCATTTGAAAACACTCTATCACACAGTAGACACATTGGTTGCTGTTGGTTGTGTGGTGCTGCGACAAATCCATATTTCAGATATTCCACACTATATTGCCGACACTTCTTTTTTGTTTGCTGTACCAAGGCCATACTTTATTCTGGAACAAAAAAATAAAACCATGTAAAATACAGCATTTTATCGCATTTCATAAATAGGCCTACTTAAAGACAAAAATGACAACATTGAAGGTATAAAAAGCAAGTTTACCCTCTCACGTATTCATTTTCTTCCATTTACTCACAGAAAATGGTGGCGGACGTGATCACCCACACAATGACACACGCGCGAACACGCATATATGCACACACACACACACAAACACATGCACACACAGGTACAAAGTCATATACATTCGTAACAATATATATCAGTGAATGCACCACCCTAACCAGCTCAACACAACACAACACGGCGCGTTCTGGCGAGTCCCCAATTTCATGTTGACTTGAACTCAAGATGATGTTGACCGCCAGGATGCGGTTTTTATTATAAGATAAAATTCTGAACATTACAAGCTTGAAATTACAAACCTCAGCTTTTGCTTTTGTAGTCTATGCTGTCGGATCTGACTGGGCCAGAGCGGCGTGCGGTAACCGGACCCTGATGCGTCGTCCACTGACTCGTCCTGCTGCACGTGTTGTGTACAAATCGTCAAACAAACGTTCGAACTTCTGACTTCGACTTCGGACTGCCGCCCCCCTACCGCCCCCTTCTTCCTCACCGCCACCCCAGATCTTTCCACCGACCCCAGGGGGGCGGTACCGCCCACTTTGGGAACCAGTGTTCTAGAGCAAAGGAGATCCTTGAGGTTCGACGTGGTAAAGGTGGGAGGAGTGTAACGAAGCGGAGGTTAAATCCCTTTTACCTTTATGTGCTGCGAGTAGGACCAGGTAGGTAAGTTCGACCTTGAACTTATGGGCGTCTCACGGGACATTCAATCCAACTTCGGCAGACTGAAATGTATGTAGGGGGGGGAGGGGCTCTTATCCTTAAGAGGCAAACGGAGAGTGCTTCGGGGATGGCTTTTCCGATCATTTAAATCCGAAGACGTGGTGAGAAGGGTTGAAGCGCGCCTTACTATTTCCACGAACAACACTAAGTGACGACTAGCTCTTCCTTGGCTCTTCGACAATTACTTAATTCTTCTCTGGACGAGAATGTAGTCGCTTTCCTCTCGACCACGAAGACGTTACGACTAACGTACTGGACGGCGGCTTCAGACACAATCTGCATGTGAATTCTGAACTGTCGAATATATACCCTGAAATTATCTAGACGGGGAGAGAGATTCATCGCCAACAGACTTCCTTACTTGCCTTGGGTCGTGATAAGGGCCCATAGCGCGAAGTTGCGATGGCCCCTTAATGGTCTTTCCATTATTCTAAATTTCGCAGTATATAGGGCAGACGAATTTAGAGCGATCAACGGCGAACTGGGTAAGTCAGGGGGGAGGGGAATTCCTTCTTTCTCTCCTTATTCTTACACAATCCGTCGATTTCGGCGATGACGTCGCTTCATGCCCTTAAAAAGCATAAGCCGATCATAGAGAGAAACTTGCACAAAAGATGCTTAGAGTGGGAAGGGGTGTGCCTTCCTCTTGGCACTCTACAGTTGGGCTGGTGGCAAGGTGGTCCAAGACCACCAGCCATTGTGGAGTGTTGCAGGAGACTGCCGAGTCGTCGGTCTAATAACGCTCGCCTAGTGCGGGTTGCTACATCAGGTTTTGCATTAGGGGTTGATTCCCGTAGTCTTTGTCCAGTTAAGGACATCCACAAGACAGTGGGTCAGGAGTTGGTGAGAGACCAGAGCGTGTCCACACGTTGTTGGGCCAAGGTCCAACATCTCTCCTGCTGCTCCGAGATCCTCCTGACTCAAGACTCAACGAATTCCATTTGTGATTTTGCAGACGTATACTTATCCATGACAATTTATTTTAATATGAGCTTTTGTTCGTTTCCTTAAAATCTTGTTTTCACATGATTTTATTAACTCAACAAGTTGGAATCTTCATTTCTAGGAGATCTTTGAACCTAATTTCAATATCATCGTACAGTTTTTTTCCAAATGATCGATGTAAATGAAAGTATCATCTTCATGCAGCTTCTCAGGAGTGGCAAGAGTTAGAAAATGTAAGATTCGTACTTTTTCCTTGTAGCTGTTTGTTCAGCATATCTAGCTTTGCAAATATATCTGAAAACTAGAAGATTTCGGATTTCGCAGCTATGATTTTTTCTTCAAGCTCCGTGCCATTCAAGAATAATTACACTTTCCCATAGTTCAATGAAGCGACGCAGACAATTTCCTGTAGAGTGCCATCTCACCTTTGTATGCAAAATTAGTTTTCTAACCTCTTCATTATTAGCACAAACTTGTCGGAAAAGACGATCTTTAAGTGGATTTGACTTGATAAGATTGAGAACCTTTATTCCATTATGTAGAACATCTTTCAAACGTCCTCCCAATTTTTTGCAATTAAATGTTGGCGATGAAAACATAGTTTATGCAAAACACATTAGGAACAGTCTCTTTAAAATATGATATAAAGTCCCTGTATCTACTTACCATAGCAGCAGCACCATCAGTTGCACATGCTATGGTGCTATGATGCTACCTATTGGAATATTTCTTTCTTGGAAATAGTCCAATACTTCTTTAAATATTGTTTATCCTTTGGCATCTGTCACAACAATGCGAGAAAAAGCATTTCTTCTCTAACTTCACTTTCATCAACAAAAACCTAACATACGCCATAAGAATGGCTTGAGGATACTGTATTGTGTTCAACGGAATATAATAAGTATTCTTGGGGACTCTGTTGCATAACGGTAGAAACCACCACAGATTTTGAAGGCAAAATCAAATCTTTACCAATTGAATGAGGTTTTCCGGGTTTTTTTCTACTAGCTTCGAAATTTCATAGGATGCGATGAAACCTTTGTCTATTTTTTTATGATACTTGTGGAATAAGGAAGTAACAATGCTCTGTCTTTGGAAATCGTCACCAAGTTTTTGGAAATAATCTAATGATTTGTCTTTCTTTTCCTTGTGATTACTCTCCAGATGATATTTAAGTTTACCTGAGTACATATTATTGTTAGAAAGTTCTGTCATACATATGATACACATTGGCTTTGTTATGTTGCTTGAAGACTGTATAAAGCCGTACGCTACAAAACTCACTTTAGATACATGATCTGACAAAATCCTATGGATGCATTATGTGGGTGGGATTTGATGGATACGGATGACGTTTGATAGGCCCTTGTGGCTTTTGTCATCCGTGAAATTATGTTATGTTATGTTATGTTATGAGAATTGTCCGCATGGTTTCTTCTTATCAGCCATGGGTAGTCGGTGAGGAAAATATAAATTGCTAATTACCTAAAATCTAAATACAAATATATTGTTATATGATTGGAAAATTGACTTAATATAATTAAAGATTAAACTGCCTATTTTAAGTAATAGTTATTCAGGAATTACTAAAACGATTTAAGGAAGTAATAAATTTAATAAAACAAGTACACAAAACTATCAGGGACGTATATTATGTGTGTGCTACCTGTGTACCGCACAGGCAACAAAATTAAATTTTTATTTTTATATTCAAAATTAAATTCATCCAATAATATTTTGGGATTAACCAATTATTTGCAATTTACTTTTTATGCACACTCTGGAATGGAAGCAGAGCCTATTACGGAACTCACGGTACGCCACTGAAAACTATAATTTACAATTTGTTAGACAAGATAACTAATATTAGAGCTGACTAAAACAGTTCAAATACAAGTTGCTCACCCAATATAATAACAAAACAGTGTAGAACAGGTTATAACTGTAATAAACAAGATTGTTACAGAACTGCAATAGTGGTGCAATCAATTATATCAATTGTGCAGTAATAAATAGAATTTTTTTCCAATCAAAGAAAACGGATTTTACAATGGCTAACTAATTAAAAATCATTAAAACACTAAGTAATTAGTAAATCACCATAATCTAAATATATTTTAATTACATAATTGGATTTAATTTCATTAATCCAAAGACTAGGATTCAATAAAAATTTTATGCCCACTAAAAAATTATAAAATTTCTGTGGCCTACCTGAAATTTCCATGGCCCATTTTGGTCATGTGGCCTCAGGTTGGGAACCGCTGCTCTAAGCTATTCCAAGATAACCTTGACTTGAAAATTATCGTCTCGCTTGATTTTTTGCTTACCAGCTCGGTCCTAACCTCACTCAACTTAACCCAACCCAGCCGAATCTTACCTAACGTAGCCTCACCCAACCAAACAACCTAACTCAGCATAGGACAAGTCACCCTAACTTAACTAACATAGTCTAACTTAACCTAACTTAGCCCAACTGAACCATACCTTACCTGATCTAACCTAGCCATCACAACCTAATCAACCATAACCCAACTAAACCTAACTATGCCGAACCTAACTTTAACTTTCAGAGGGAAGCTATTATCATTCATGATACTTATTGGCGGTTATGTATTAATAAACTAATTAATGCAGAATTACGAACTATCAAAGACCCTAAGATCCACTCGAGGATAGTTGAAGAAAGAAGAGATGTAAGAAGGAGATGTAATAGGTAGAGGATATGAATAAAAAAATAATTAAAAAAAACTTGTTTCTGCAGTTATATCTTAAATAGATTTATCAATCTTATTCCTACTCATATTTATTGTAATGCTTTCAACGATATTCCCATGCAAGTTATTCCAAGTTTGTGTTATTTTATAAGAAAATAATTTTTTTTTGCTATCTCAGTGTTAAATATTTTGTTTACTATCCTGAAACGGTTATTTCTCGTGGCTGCTCGGAATGAAAAATGATTCGATAAGATCTATCAATTTTATTCCTACTCATATTTATTGTAATGCTTTCAACGATATTCCCATGCAAGTTATTCCAAGTTTGTGTTATTTTATAAGAAAGGAATATTTTTTTGCTCTCGCAGTGTTAAATATTTTGTTTACTATCCTGAAACGGTTATTTCTCGTGGCTGCTCGGAATGAAAAATGATTCGATAAGATCTATCAATTTTATTCCTACTCATATTTATTGTAATGCTTTCAACGATATTCCTAGGTAAGTTATTCCAAGTTTGTGTTATTTTATAAGAAAGGAATATTTTTTTGCTCTCGCAGTGTTAAATATTTTGTTTATTATCCTGAAACGGTGATTTCTCGTGGCCGCTCAGAATGAAAAATGATTCGATAAGGACGTACTAAAAGGGAAAGTTCATATTTTCTGCTCAAAGCCTAAGAAGTTTTCTTCAAGAGCCATAGAAAAAATTTTATTTTGTTGGGGAAAGATATCGGAAACGGCTGGAAACTATTTCGTAGAGTAAATTTTATTATTTGGACTAATTTTATCTACCCACGTAGATTCAAAAAACAGAGTGAAATATTTTGATCATTTTAATACGAATGTTTTGGTGATTTATCGCGTGATCCACCTTTTACCCTATCTTCAGCAAGATCTTTCCTCACATCCTTTTTAAGGAATGATTATTACCTCGTCTTTCCCGTGTGCTTAAATATTTTTAGGATCTAAAGTCAATGTAAAATAGGGTCATTCTTAATTGGGGGAACTTCCTTATTTAGTGAGTTGTCATTCAACTTTTTCAATGCAATTTTCCCTTGGGTTTTGTTTTTATATTCAGTTTTTACTGATAATTATTTGCTCAGTCAATTGTTAAGTCTTGTTTCATCTATTTTAGTAATTTATTTTCATTCGTTTTTTTTTTTTACTAGAATGTATTATATGTGTTTTAAGTTATTTTGTAGTGTTATTTCATAAACTTGTTGAATCTGGCATAGTTGATTCTCTAATTGTTCCATTCCGTCTCATTTTTTTAGCATTTGCCTAAAGGTTTTCTCATAGTCGTACATAATTTTGTGTTAAACATAATTCAATGGATGACAAAATCCATAAGAGTCTATCAGAAGTCATCCGAGTCAACAGCTCGACCTCCCCATAAACTGCATCTACAAGATTGCATCTGAAATGCTTAAAAAATCATTCACCATCATGGCTTGCCGAAAAACTAAATCATACAATAAACATATCAATAATATATACACAATTTGATAGAAAAATATGTATGTAATTTTCCCCAATACAACTTAAAAAAAAACATGATAACTTAAGTTCTCCCTATACTCATCTAACCGGCGCTTGGAAACTTTTAAATTTGTGGTAAACCATTTCAATAATCTACCACTCTGTTGAGGAAAAAATACTTCCTCGCAATCAACCTACACCCGTTTTTTTTTAATTTTAAAGTGGTGGCCCCTAGTCACCTTACTAACTTCCAACTCAAAGAACTTACTAAAATCCAACTTATCCATCTCAATTCAGGTTTTAAAAAGCTCAATCATATCTCCCCTCACGCATCTTCTTTCAAATGTGAACATATTTAGCACCCTCCACCTCTCTACATAGTCAAAGTGCTTCAGGGAAGGTATCATCTCTGTTGCACTCCTTTGCACTGACTCTAGCAGATTATATCATGCTTAAAGTGTGGGGAACATGCTTGTATATAGTACTGTACATGTGGCTTGACATATGAGTTATATAGTTTAAGGATAACCTCTATACTTTTAGCACTAATATTCCTCTTAATGAAGCCCAACACTCGAGTTCCTCTATTTTTTACCTCAATACACTACTAAGAAAACCTCATTGACCTGTCTATAACTACTCCTCAGTCCTTTTCATCCTCTACTCCATTCAGCCAATGCCCATCCATTTCATAGCTACATTCTCTGACACCTCTACCACTTCTTAGCCCATGCTAAGCATGATTTATGGAACTATCTCCCTCTAGATGTTTAAAAAACACCCTTCACTACCTTAAGAATCCTACAGAATATAGATGTAGAGGTTATGTATGGGTTTAAATTTATTTTGGTCTGTCTTACTTCCTTTCTTAAAAATTGGCACTAGATTTGCAATTTTCCAATCATTAGATATTTCTCCAAACTCTAGGGATCTAGTATATATCTTCTCAACAGCTACTACAATATGATTTATACCTTTAATAAACTAGAATGAATACAATTGAGGCAGATGCCTTACTAGTATCCAACTCATTTAGAAGCCCTTTAATGATTTCCCTATCTATATTAATGATATTTAACACCTCATCCCTTGATCTAGAACTATCACAAATTAAGGTGTTCGGATTCTCTTTTGTAAATACTGAAGCAAAATGATCATTAAGTACTATTTCCTCATCAGATTCTTTCACAACCCCTTTATAATTAATAGGCCCTATTTTATCTCTGCTAGATTTTTTATTGATTTTATAATAGCTAAAGAATTTCCTTAGATTTTTATTATTTGTGCTAAATTAATTTCTATTGACATTTGGTTTTCTTAATTATTTTATTTAATTCATTCTTAGTGACCCTCCAAGGATTCAGATTTTCAGCAGTACCTTCCTCCTGTAATCTTTGGTATGCACTTTTCCCCTCAGAAATTTTCCTACCTATCTCATGATTCCAGCATATTGGCTGGCTCCTATATTTCTTCTAAATGACCTTCGTTGGGATGCATTGCTCCTGGACTACATTTAATATAGTTTTAAAGGTATTCCACATCTCACATGCACACCACTGAATTTTCTATCACACTTAACCTGATTCAGCAAGTTTTTCGGTTTTACATAATCACCCCTATGAAAATTGGGAGTTTTAGTACTGTTTGTTGAGGTACTTGCTTTCACTATTCCTAAGCTAAAACAACGATCTGTTGATCACTGTTTTGCAATGCTTCCACGACAGTTGATTCTCAAACCAAATTATCATCATTTGAAAGTACTAGATCTAATATACTGGTACCACTTGTTGGTATATTAACAAGTTGATTCAAAATATTCTATGAACTTACATCTTGTCTATCACATCCTGCCATATTTTCCCATTCAACAGAACTTAAATTGACATAACTTAAATAACCTTATCTGTTTCACATCCTTTACTTACTTGTCTTATCATTATCTCATCTTTATCATCAGTCTGTCCAGCTCTTATCATGATCTCATCTATATCATCGTCTGTCCAGCTCTTATCATTATCTCATCTATATCAACAGTCTGTCCAGCTCTTATCATGATCTGATCTATATCATCAGTCTGTCCAGCTCTTATCGTTATCTCAACTATATCATCAGTCTGTCCAGCTCTTATCATGATCTGATCTATATCATCAGTCTGTCCAGCTCTTATCATTATCTCAACTATATCATCAGTCTGTCCAGCTCTTATCAAGATTTCATCTATATCATCAGTCTGTCCAGCTCTTATCATGATCTCATCTATATCATCAGTCTGTCCAGCTCTTATCATTATCTCATCTATATCATCAGTCTGTCCAGCTCTTATCATGATCTCATCTATATCATCAGTCTGTCCAGCTCTTATCATTATCTCATCTATATCATCAGTCTGTCAGGCTCTTATCATTATCTCATCTATATCCTATTTTTACTGACCCTAATATCTATCCACAGTGACTCAACTTCTTCCTGCTTTATTGAATTATTTAGATTTGATGCTATTTCTTATATAAATAATTATCTCGCCACCAGTCCTACCTCTCCTTGACTAATATTTCATAACTCCGTAGATCAAATTCACCTACACTGTCATTGAATATAATTTCACTGCTTCTGTTACACATTTATATCTTCATCAATAACATAACTAAATAACTCATCCTTCTTCTTTATAAGACTACGAACATTGGTATAGAGATAACTTAGCCCTCCTATCCCTGAAGCACTTCTTTTAGCCTGAATACCTTCACCTATATCCCTTCTTCCTACTCCACCCTGTCTAGCTTCGGTACAATTTTGTCCCCTTATATTTCCATGACCACTATCACGGCTTAGTTTCCCGCCTGCAAAGACCTAATAACCCGATCATAGTCTTAACTTCATCGTCATTTCTCCAAAACAGACATTTGAAAGTGCATCGGGTCCTTTAATTTGGCGCGGAGGTCCTTGGTGACGATTTGGACCAGGTAGCGAAAACATTAAATAGTTATCAGATTTGTAGAAAACTTGTCATTGTTTAAGATTTATTCCACGGTTACTGGTGCTTAAGGGGCTGAAAACACCAGGCATATTCCCCCGTCTTATATGCATATCCTTGTGGTGCGTAACCACTTTTACTCAAATTCACACTTTCACCTATGTAAGATTTTCATGGAATTAAATTCACTCTTTACCCTTCATTATATGATTCCTCCCTTGATTTTTTTTCTGATAGTGCGATTATATTTAAAAAAAAAATTATTCTTAAAACCGAATCTTTTAGTTTCAAAACTTGCGCTGCAAAAGGCAAGATTAGGTATAATTTTTGGTCACAATTATTCAGTGAATCGCTAGCACTAGAAAGACACATTTCAATAAACCATAGCGTATCCATTAATTCAATAAAATTAATTGTATATTAAATAAATCATCTAAATTTCCCGACGTCGTATTGATTATCTTCAATCCTTCAATTAAATTATAATATAAACGTTAATTTTGATATTATTAAAGCTTTTTTGAATTAGTTTATACCAATTATAGTAACACCCTAATCCTTGATGCATTTTAATCCCCTGTTCTTTAATTTTAAAGAAATTAAAGTATATTTAAGTTCAGGAATTGCTATTATTAATTAAATAAAATCGCGTTATTAATAAAAATAAGGATTAATATATAGCGCTGTTCAAGACTATGAACCTTCACAGAGCGTCTACATATGGACTAAGGAAAAGCTAGAGAGACGTGATCTTCAAAGCACACTTGAACGCACGGAGGTAGGGCGACGACCGCATCCCAGCGGACAGATCATTCCACATTTTCGGAGCAAATACAGAGAAAGCACGATCGCCCATGCATCGGAGACTACTACAAGCAACAATCATTAAACGTCTGTGTGGGGTGGATACTGGATAGGGTGAGTGAGGTGGACAGGTAGGAGGGAGCCTTGAAGGTGATTCTGTATCGAATAGGGAGAGATCGCAGTTTCCGACGCAGGGGCGTTGGACGAGCGGCACGTCCCTGGTCGAGAAGAACAGCTGCAATGTTTTGAAGCAGCTGAGGGGAGGGGGGCTGTGCTCCAGCGAGAGGGGAGTTGCGGTAGTGAAAGCGGAAGGTGATGAAGATGAATGGCAACTTCAAAGCTTTTGCCGACGATACCAAGCTTGGTATGAACGTTGTAAAGGATGGAAATACTGCCCGCCTGCAAGATGATCTTCGGAAGATTGGGGAGTGGTCTGATACGTGGCAAATGCCTTTCAACGTAAACAAATGCAAAGTGATGCATATCGGCCACAGAAACCCCCAATCTCAGTATATCCTTAAGGGCACTGCTCTTGAATCGAGTGACACTGAGAAGGACTTGGGTGTAACTATCACGAGTGACCTCAAGTTCTCGAAACAGTGTATTGAGGTGGAGAAGAAAGCCCAAAGGATGTTAGGCTACATAAAGCGCCAGTTTGGATACCGTAACAAGGAGATAGTACTGAGTCTGTACAACTCCCTCGTCCGACCGCACCTGGAGTATGCCGTACAATTTTGGAGTCCTTCATTTAGAAAGGACATCGCGAGATTGAAATGCGTGCAAGCCAGGGCAACCAAACTGATTCCCTCTATCAGACATAAAAGTTATGAAGATAGATTAAGGGAATTAGATATGTTCTCGCTGGAGACCCGGAGACTACGTGGTCAGTTTATCGAAGTGTTTAAAATACTTCGAGGCTTCGACAGACTGGACTACGTGGATATTTTCCAGCTCAGCGAGGGGAGAACAAGAAATCACGGCTTTAAACTTGAACTGAAGCGATACCACCGTGATCTGGGTGGAAAATTCTTCACTTACAGTATCTGCGGTAGTTGGAACGCACTTCCGACGGAAGTTGTCAACAGTGAATCTGTTGACCAGTTCAAGTTAAGACTAGATAAAGTCTTGCGACTTCGCCGTTAAGATCCTCGCGAGTAATCTTCGAGGATGCCAACGGACACCTTCGAAGATTGCTCCAAAAGTACCTTCCTTGTATGGACCGTAAGGTCTTCTAGGGTACTTATTTTCCTTGTAGCTCCTTGTGGTCAAAGTGGGAACCGATCGACGGAAGGAGGATTTATAAATATAGAGTGAAGAGATATATTTTTTAAAGAAAGGTGTACGCCCTATATCACTCATTGTCGGGTCCCTCCAGTCCTAGAGAAGATAGTGGGAGATTTAAAAGAAGCGCGCAAAAGACACCCGAGAGAGAGAAAGAGAGAGAGCACCACTTTCTTTCGAGGGACTGGGCTCGGTAGGATGTGTGCCGCTTCTTTAGGTTTCAGTTGTAGCTACCCCATCCCCCCATTTGCTGGGGGGGGGGGATAATTGAGTTATCAAATAATCGAGTAATGAAAACTCAAATATTTGTTTTTTTTTCCAAATATCGAAATTTGTTTTGCAAATGGAAAACATCGTTAGTCTGCAAAATCGTTATGGATTAACATAGTTTGCAATCTGTGACGTTGCAAAATGATGAAATTCTTGCAATCTTTGTGGAAAACTCGTCAGCAGACGAGAGGTTGGTTTTGAAAAAAACTGATACTCCCAATCTCCCTTATAATTATAAGAAATCAGGATTTTTTTTATGCCATGGGATGGAATTCGGGGTTGATATTATGCCCCTAAGAGAAATTCTCACCCTCGCCTGTGATCAACCACTAAAAAAGGGTAAAAAAGGGTGGGAGAGTAAAATTTAAGGTAGGGGTATGGGATTGTAAGTTTATATCCCACTGACCAAGGTCGCGAATATCGTTACGCTTACTACGTGGCCCAAAACTGGGAAAGGGGATTTAATGCTCGCTAAAGGGCCGCATTATCTGTCTTGTCATCCCATTATAGACTCTAGTTAACGAATCTCTAAGACTGTTTTTAGGAGGAAGGTGCTGGGCGTATGTAAGTTTGCAGCGAACTTGAGATGCAGTTTGGAAGTGGGAAATTTTGACGCTCAGTTGTAGACTTGCAGTTCGCAACATTTGGTTGTGAATGGTGAGGTCATAAATGTGGTGTGCCCATCTATTGCATATAATGGAATAGAAATGTATAGTGAAAGTGAATCGACGCACAAATTGAAAGTATCCCTTTCCATTCAACTCGTTATCTGCATTCATATTTCCCCCAAATGTGTTGTCATTAGCTTAAAACAATTATTAAAAAGTGTTGTTTGTTTAAAAACTTAAACATTTTAACACAAGCGTGCTTTCATGCACAATTTGAGTTGCTTTCAGCATGACAGACGCAAGCAAAATTGAAGGTTAGCTGATTTGTTCAGAAAGACATATTTTGAAAACGTTATTGTGTAGCGTTAGTGTTACTAACTATTGGTGACGTGCGGTGATTGAGTGAAGTAGTATTTTAAAGTGCTGTCATCACTATTCCAAATGAAGTTTTTACTTCACTTTGTCTTCTCTCTCCATTCCAGTCTTACCAAACCATGAAGAAAGTATTATAAATAGTTATAATGCTGCCTGTAAGTATGACTATCCGTTTTATATCAAGTGCTACCTCAGTAAATGTTATAATTATCTAGATACCAGGTGTATACTTGTTCATTACTAGATATCTGCATGTTTTGACTGCGGAGGACAGGTACACAAACCAATAGGCTCACGTGTGTATTTAATAGAAGCCATAGATAAACGAAAAGAGGCGTATTGGAAATAGGCTTCAAGCAATGGCCCATTTACCATTACAATATATACACAAACATTCAATTTATTACAGGTTGTGATATTGCATTACTAAAAGGATGTAGTAATATTATTCTGTGGGTTAAGGTGATTAATATTTTTTTCTCACTAACACTTTATTTGAGCGCTCGTTTCTGTTCATCTTCCGAACACTACACCGCGTGTCACGGATCCTACTTCCTTGACCTCGGCCTCATCTTGCACCGTGCACGAAGTCACGGCCCATATACAAGAACGTGTGAACCGGAACTGCGCACGGATTGGGTATATGAGTACACGTTCACTCGACTCCACGTTCGCTCCACTAAACGAAAACAAACGAGGGCATCTTCGCTAGAACGTTTTTAAAATTATTTTTCTCAGCAGTTTGGGAGACTGAAAGAAATTATATGTATGTGACGTAGAACGAGCACCACTATTCCTGGTGAAATGGTTCGAAGGTTCATTGAGGGGAGACATAGGCCCCTGATGCATATTAGAAAGTAGGCCTCCACTGAGTTAGGCTCAATAAGACGTGTGCGAAATAGAGGTCTAAAACACGTCAATTTTACACTACTCCTTTCTTCAAAGACGCATTTGACGTTAATCACGGATCCCTGAAGAACCCTTCATTAGTTTGTCCACACTCCCCTCCCCCCCCCCAAAGCCAAAATTGAATAATCACACAAGGTCACGATGCTGTAACCAACGAGGGCATTGTCAAAGCAGGTTTCATCAATAAATTGTAAAATGATTTGCATCCTACCGACGAGAAGCCAACCATCGTCTTTGATTTGTGCCGCTAAATGTGTACCAATCGGTTGGTTGTTGCTTATTTGAAGATGACACATGTGGTACTTTCTCCCACTCTAGAGGAGACCCCACAACGGCGAGAAGACTAGCGGGAAAACCTTCTACTGGGAGGTAGCAGATAAATCCTCTACTCAAAAGTCGCGGTGAAATCGCGTAAGTAGCGGGGAAATAGCCTACCTAGAGTAACGTGAAATTGCCTATTGGGAAGTAGCGGGGAAATAGCCTATTGAGAGTAACGTGAAATAATTGCCTACTGAAAAGTAGCGGGGAAATAGCCTACTGAGAGTAACGTGAAATTGCCTCCTGGAAAGTAGCGGGGAAATAGCCTACTGAGAGTAACGCGAAATTTCCTCCTGGAAAGTAGCGGGGAAATCGCCCTTTCCCTACTTATGGAGACTTGTATGTCTTTGGTGAGCACCCCCCCCCCATCCCCCATCCGCCGTCACACGATGACCACATGTAAAATTGTAAAGACAAATGAACAGATTGCTTCACTTTGTGGTCGTAGTGATCTCGGAGGTGCTGTCATTCTCGTATGATACCCACTTTTTTGTTTCCCCCAAAAGGCAACCAAGATTCCTCCGAGGCTCTTGGAATTCTCAATTGCAGTGGATTGACACCTTTTATTACCTTCCCCGAGGCTCTCATCCTGTAGCTTTGCAGAAGTGCTTTTGTGGGTTCGCTTTATTCATGCTGATGTTGTATGTATGTGTAAAGGGAGGTATGATTGTCCATCTGGAAAGGGAGGTAAGTTTGTAATCTGCAAAGAAGATATATTTATATAGTTTGTATTTGTAATGAGGGTATGTTTGTTTATCTGCAAAGGGGCGTCTGTTTATACCTACACATAGAGGTCTGTTTGCATCCGTAAAGGGAGATAAATAATATTTATATCTGTGAAGCGATGTCTATATGTAAAAGAGGTTTCTATCTGTGAATAGGGGGGGAGGGGCCATTTCTCTGCATCTGTAAAGGTCTGTCTGTTTAATGGCAGTCTGTTTGCAACTCCCCAATTAGCCAGTCTGTAAGGAGAGGTTGGTCAATAATTTTTTTAGTAATGTAAGTGAAAATATGCGAAAGGCACAAACCGGAGTTTACTAAAGAGACGACTACTAGGAAGGCTCGAGGTGGGGTGGGGGGGCAATTACCCAGAAAAAGAACTGGGGGATCGAGTGAATAAAGAATGTTGTGAGATTGTGCGGCGCTCGTGCAAGAACGAGCGGGAAGCCTCGTCAGCGTCATTAATCGCAGGCAAAGCGTTCAAATGGGCAGAAGCAATGGACGCACAAGGTGTCGCCTCGGGGACGCAGACGATAATTAACGGGCTTGGGGTAAGTTTTGGTTGTCTCGGGGCGAAAGAGAACGAGTAAATTAGCCATTGAAGGGTTTGCTTCCTCGTTATTATTATTATTATTATTTGGAAAGTCGGGGGAGGGGGCAGGACAGATCTAGAGCAAATGGATAAGTTTAGAAGAGTTTTGGGTGCGAGACGGGTAGATACATAAGGGAGTGTGTAAGAGGTAGGCATTTACTACGGTGGAAGAGAAGTCGTGGGAGGACATTGGACTGAGAATATTCTGAGGTGGTGTTTGCTTAAGTAAGGATGCAAATAGAATTCGGAAGAGAAAATACGAGTGTTTTGTGTACGAAGGCTCGGGGCGCGCGTGAAAGTAGGCTTGATTGTGTGAATGAGTTTGATGAGGGGGAAAATCCTAACTGGACGTGGTGATTTAACACACAGCGCCCCATCTACCTAAGAGATGAACCCTGACTGGGGTGGGTGTTCCTAATGGCGTCCATGCGCGCCGACCCCACTGTGGGAAAAATGGTTACATTGGAAGGTCAAACTTATAACTAAGAAGTGAAAGCTAAAAGAAGTGGTGTAGTTAGGGGAAGTGGAAATTGTGATAGGTACCATAGGTCGAGTATCCTGAAGAACAAACTGGTTGAGGCACTGGATCTGTAGAAGGCGCGCAACTCTCCTCTCCTTCGTAATACCGATGAGGTAATTCATAGGTATCCCATGAGTCTCTAAACGCGATTTAATCCCATTTGGGCAGAAATAATGAAAGGAGGCAACCCGCGATGGGAACCACTTTATCAAGGAGACCCCTCTGAAATGCATAGGCTTGAATACAAATAGGCCTTACACAGGAGTGTATACAAATAGGTAATGCACAGGAGTGCATACAAATAGGCAATGCACAGGAGTGTACAAATAGGCATCACCCTACAATTGTACACAAGTAGGCCTTAGACAGGTGTATACAAGTAGGCCATTGATAGGAGTATACAAATAGACCTCACTGAGGATTGTATACAAATAGTTCTTACAAAGGAGTGTATACAAATAGGCAATGCACAGGAGTGTACCACCCCAAACGGAGCCAAGAGGGTATCGCCCCCCCCTCCCTCCTACCAAACCTGACCAGGGTTGAATGAATGAAAGCTGGTCGGCAACTAACTAGTCTGCGATATTCACCGCTGGCCAATACAATAGATGCGTGCAAAAAAGGTCAAAATGCAAATGTCTAGAGGGAATAAAGCCCAGGTAGTCTCAATCTAGTTTGAGACTGCCAGGTGCGCTGGGGCCGGGAAGGCGTGCCTCTCCATATGCCAGGGATAAGATTATACGTACACCCCCTTGGGGGTATTTAACATAAACCAATAATTAATGTTGACTGGTTTAAAATCCATATATGAAGTGTCTATAACCTATGCACGGCGTTAGATAAATTAATCTATTTTCCGTTGCCATAAATACCATACAACTTACTGTGTTGTATATTATTAAATCAACCTATTTTTCGTTGCCATAAATACCATATGACCTACACTCAGCGTTGTATATTAAATAAATCATTTTATTTATTCAGTTGCCAGAAATACCATATAACCTACACTCAGCGTTGTATTTTTTTAAAATCAACCTATTTTCCGTTACCATAGATACCCCATAGCTTACACATAGCGTTGTAGCTTAAGTAAATCAAACGATTTTCCATTGCCATAAACATTACATAGCCTACTCATCGTTGTATATTATGTAAATAGCTAAATCAACCGATTTTCATTTCTCTGGATACCACATAGCCTACACAACATTGTATATTAAATAAATCAACCGATTTTCTGTTGTCATAAATATTACATAGTCTACAAAGCGTTGTATATTTAATAAATCAATCGGATTTCCATTTCTTACCATAGAGACCTCAAAATTGCAAGAATAATTCATTTAATCCCGGGTTGTGTTGATAATTGAATAAATATGCCTCTCACATCGCCTCCAAAATATGGTAGCTTGAAAATGCAAGCGTATGCATTTCCGAGACTAGTTTCTTTAAATGACATTACGAGAGGCTCTAAGTTTTTCTTCCGTTATGTATGAGTTTCTAAGAATTAAGGCGAGTCGGATTTCGCCAAAGAATCGGGACAGCTTATAAGGTTTCCCCCACTCGGCACGAGAGTTGCTTTACTTCTATTAAATCATTCTTACAGGCTTTGTTCTATTATCGAGAATAAAGGGAAAATTTGTAATCCAACACGAGACTATTCATGCCAAGTGAAAAACGAGAGAAATGACATTCGAAAAAAAGAAATTAACCGAAATTGGAAAAAATCAAATATAAAAAAAATCTGGACTAGCGAATTTCTTCAACCCTTTATGTTTGGTCTGTGGTGGAGGTACAATGAGCACGTGTATGTTGTGTAGTCTTCTCAATTAGTTGTATTTCGTTGTATTACTCGTGTATTTCTAAAAAATAGGACTGATTGATTAATCATTGCGCGTGCGCGGAATCACTGACGTCACGTAAGGCGCCACCTTTTATTTTGTTTATTTTGGTTTAATCTCTTATCATTGTGAGTCTGGTGGGGGCCAAGTTGTGCTCCAAGTGGTGGAGTAAAGCGCCTTTTTCGTATTTGTGTCCCCTTCTGTAGAGTGGCACCGTGCCACGACATGAGTGAATGAGTGTGCTACACGAATGAGGAAATATTTGTCCCTTTCGTGTCTCAACCCCCCGCATATATATATATATATATATATATATATATATATATATATATATATATATATATATATATATATATATATGTTTGTATTTTTTATCATCATCATTATCATCATCATCACTAACTATAATTTAAGAAGGGGATTTTCTTGAGTATTCGAATAATAATTTCATCTTAGTTTGGTTATGACTTATGTTTTTATCAAAGTTATTTCTAATAATTCTTTTATAATATCAAAAAACAAAATGGTGAAGTTCAGAAATAAATATAAGTATCGAAATTTTGTGAATTTTTTAAAACCCAAAGAATTACAAATGGTGAAGTTCATAAAATGTATTTTTATATATCTTCTTCTATAACTATATTTTAGCAACGTGATATTTTGATAGGGGAAAAATTTAGTTTCGAGTTCCTTTTTAAAATTATTATAATTGGCGAAGTTCAGAAAATTTAGAAAAATTAAACCATGGCTGCTTTTTTTTAGATTTTAATCTTAGTAGCGAAGCCATTGCCTGGTATTTATTAAAAAAATTCCTTTTCCACTCAGTACAAATACTCTTGTTTTTTTTCTGCTCATATCTGGAAGAGAAGGTGAAAAATTGTTTATTAAAAGGTGTTCTATACTATTCTCAACAGTTAACACGACTATGAATTGGACTTTATACATTACACCGAATGTTTCAAGTAATTTTGACTCTTATTGTCTAGTTAGATCTCTTCTCTAAGCGTTAAAATATCAAAGACGTTTCTTTCAATATTTTGGTACTCGGAGTAGTTTAATTTTTGTCTCCCTGGTGAGAGATCGTTTTCAACATGGTAAACTCCATGTTTTGCACCGATATACCTTACTAAATAGAACCCCCTTTCATTCAAATGGCCTCAAAACAGACATCCCGTTGATTAATCCGATTTAGAAATGGATATTTCTCTATCCTCTTCACGAGGCCTACCAACTTTGGAAATAGATGTTTCCTTTTTCTTTTTCGTGAGGCTTACCAATACCTTTGAAGTGGCTTTGAGTGCTCTCAAGTGGCTTTCACTTTCTAGTGAGTGAAGGCCTCTTTTGAAAACCGTCGCGTGTATTTTTGAAATAATCTGAGGCCTATCTCCATTTGGAACCTTTTTGTGGCCTAGTTCAGGTTACAATTACGAAGTCGTCCAATTCTGAGCCACGGAAAGACAGAAGACACTGGATAGCTCTCGATGTCGTAACGTTTGCTTTTTTCGCTCCTCCTTGACGTTATATAAAAAAAAGAAAGAAATGAAGCTAATGTAACCAACGATGGAATTTTTACTAGATACTGAGAGTGGATATACCTAGAAAAATATGGATAAAATAGAGGAATAGTGAAGATAAAGGATGTCAGATTAATATAGAACTCCGTCAACTCGGAATATTGGGACCCGGATGGCATGCTATAATTTTTGATGGAACAATTTCGTACCCATGAAGTAGGGACTTGCAAGTACGAACTTGACTACCCTTGGGTGAGTAGGAAATGTGTTTATACAAGGCCAAGAATCGATAAGGAAGTCTCTTAAGAGGGGATTGCCCCTTTAAAGGGCTTGCCTTTGTTGCAGGCTCAGAGAGAATGGGACAGGATAATTGCGCACACTATTTAGTGCCCCAAGTAGTCTCCTCTCAGTTTATTTACCTCCCACGCATTCTCATTTCCCCTAACTTCACCATCTTTGCTTCTCATCACAAACTTCCCGGCAGACATGCCTTCGTTTTTCTTTTTTTAAATAAAAATGTATTGCCGAAATAATAATAATAATAATAATAATAATTTATTATTATTATTTACAAGTTGAAACCGACGAGGGAATCTCGACTCAAAGGTTAGTGAGGAAGTTGGTAGAGATGACGGTACAGACCGCCCTTCGAAAACTCTTCTGCCAGTCGCGACACAACGTGGCGCTGATGCGTGCCGACCACTTTATCGAAGAAGGGGGAGGGAGTGATGACAAAGCCTCATTTTCGCGCCTCCTGGAATGCAAGGACGATGGATGGTTGGGGGGGGGGATGTCAGCGAAGATGATGAGGATGAGGATAATGGCGGGCTTTTGATGTTAATGATGACGGGGTGATTATGGCCGAGCCACTGAAGATGAGGATGTTTTTGTTTTCCCTTCGAATTTAAAGCGAAAACCAACGAGGGCATCTCGGGCAAAATGTTCATGAATAAAGAAACTGGTGAAGTTGGAGAGAGAGAGAGAGAGAGAGAGAGAGAGAGAGAGAGAGAGAGAGAGAGAGACAGACAGACAGACAGACAGAGACTCTGAAGGTGTGGGGGCCGGAGGAAAAACTCCGGGTGTTGGTGTCGGGAGGGCACGCAACCCTCCATGTGTCACCCGACGCACGGCCCTTGCGTAAAATGTGGGGTGCAGTAGCATAAAATGGGGGGAGAGGGAGATTGCAGGCATGTTAAAAGCCACTGCCCCAACCGGAGACAAGAGGGAGGGGTGAACCAAACACTCCCCCCCCCCCAGTCGACGATTAGCCTGCGAACTTACCCGCCGGCCAAGAAAATAGGTCAGAAGATGTTTGTAAAGAAAGTGGCGAAAAGAAGGGTATAATGGAAGTGTATAGGAGGATTAAAGTCTGGGTAGTCTCAAACTAGTTCGAGACAGGGGGGGGGGGAGTGGGACCGGCAGGGGGTGCTTCCTCCTGGTATATCAGTTTATAGTAATGGACTGGCGAATTTGGTTTCTGGGCCGAGGAAGCGGACTCGGCAGGAAGAGGCTGTTAGTGGTTGCCCCATCGCCCTCCATTCACTGCTCTAGTTTCTAGGTGGAGTGAACACGACTCCATTGGATTAGCCAAGTTAATCATTCCTCTCAGTTAAATCATTACTCTGTCACCGTAAAGGTAGGTAGGTTCGTACTTACGAGTCCCGGAAGATTTGAATCTACCCAACACTTATGACAGACGAGGCCTGTGATGCCAAAGATGGCGATATGAGTTCCTTTTGGTTTGCACCGAATCCCTCTTCTTTCTCGATAATTTCTAACAATTTACTGTATTTGCCTTGTACGTGTACTATGCGTGTATATGTGTTTGTGTGTGTGTGATATAAAGAGGGATTTAGGGGGGGGGGGGATTACTGTATCCTCACGATAGCAAACTCCATCAGCAAAATCCTAAATGGAATTAAGAGGAACCAAAAGTCTCCCCCAAATTACCAAAATAAGCCCCTTAAATACAAGGAGCTGCTGTCCTTCTTGCTATTAACGGTGTACGAACAACTTCGTACACTGAACAAACTTGGCTACTTGCAGGAAGAAGAAAGACCCTCCCCTCCCCTCCCCCACTCTCACAACAGAAATGATATTATTCAACTACCGCCACAATGGCGTCGCTGAATTCGCCATTTCGAGGAGTGGCCCACGACAGGCCTAGGTTCCCCCATTTGTCCCCCCTTCCCTCCCTACCCACCATAATCCGCGTCTGTGAATGCTTCCGTTCACCCCCACAGCTGCGTAACCATAGTAACGGGAACGGGCAGGGCTTCTCTAAACCATCGACGTCAATCGGAGGGGAACACGCGGATTTTTAACTCATCAGAGCCTACTTACCGGCTCTGTCAATAGGCCCGGATAAGGATGGAGTCTATTTATTTTAAAAAATGTCCAAAACAGCGGATCCATTTACCAAAAAGGTACACAAGGCTAGGGGTGAAGTTAGGGGAAGTGAAAACGTGTAAGAGGTACAGAACATATGTGAGAGGAGACTACTTGGCGCGCTTGTGAGCAGGTTAAGGGGGGTAATTTGTGTATAATCAAAGTGGGTATCGTCACTCAATGAACTGCGTGGGGTTTTACAGACAAAGGAAGAGTGAGATAGGGTAATTTCGGGGGAGTTGCGCCCCTTCCCACAATCCCGAGTGCCCCGATGGAGTTCACCCCCATCACCCCCGAACGCATCACGTAATCTCCTTTTTACTCAGGATACCGAAGTCTCCATTATGATTCACTTTTATAAGATTTCTGGGACGAGATTCCCCTGTTGGTATTCCGTGTTTTATAACTTTATAGATCAAACGCTTTTGAATGGTGACAGAGAGCCGTTACTATGGAAACTATGGCGATATGAATACCAGTTACAATAGCAATAACCTGATATTTTGGTAGCGACATATAAATCTGACTATGGCAATAAACGATATATATATATATATATATATATATATATATATATATATATATATATATATCAGAAGCAACTTCAGGTCATCAGCGTCACTCGGCCTAAGCCCGAGCACTCCGTATGCCGGAGTCGCCACGATATTTGTTATCAATATGCAGTGAAGAAACGGAAGAAGTATCGGGAATCCTGAGACAGCTTGTCTATCACAGGGACATGAGGCAACCAACATGGCAAGAGCGCATGTTTTAACAAGATTATGCGGAGAGTTCTTTGATTCATCGTCCAAGACAAATTACAGGAGTAGAAAGGGGATCATTAGTTGCCGTGTGCAGCAGCGTGAATTGGGTGGGTAGAACACTACCACTAGCTATGATTATTCCTAGAGTTTAGCGGGGAATGAGCGCGCCGATGAGGGCGCCAAAGAGTCCGCGAGGACTCTGTGACTGGACCAGCGTTTCGCTCTTCCTCACACCGATTACATGGCAGGAATATGAGCAGCTCTTCGGACTGTCTGGCAAAGAAGATGGGAGACGGTCGAAGGGAACGTAAAGTTGCGTGCCATTGCGCCGCGACTGTTCCCATGGACCTACCCCCCAATGCCGCGAAGGCTTCAGGTTGCTTTCTGTCGTCTCCGAATTGGACACACTCGCGGGACGCACCGCCATTTGATGGAGCGCTTGCCTAGGCCTTATTGTGATAATACGTTGTCCCCCAGACTGTTCGGCACATTCTTGTTGAATGTCCCAGTCTGGGCGATCTCCGCGCAGGTTACTTGTCCTGGTACCGGGAAGGGCGGGGTCGATACCGCCTGTCCCTTGTACTCGGGACGAGTTCGTGCACACCGACCTGTGGACTTTTAGACTTTTTGGAGGAGGCCGGCCTTCTCCCCTTTATTTAAATAGTTGTTTTTTTGTTGTTGTTTTTTCTTATTTTAGTAGGTCGCATGTTCCTGCGCCAAGGGGAGGCGGACCTCCTTCCGACGCCAGAGCTTGCTTCCTGCTTATTACCTTTTTTCTTTGTTTTATTTTTATTGTTTTTTTATTTGTTTTTTTTTAATTACCTCTTCTAAATATGCCTAATTTTAGGCAATGTTGAATACGGTGACTAATGCCCAAGTAGGCGGTCGCCAGATGAGCTCTTTTAAAAAAAAAAAAATCCCTAGAGTTTATGCCGAGTTCATAACAAAAGGCGCTCCATCGTGAACTCAAAGCTGGGCAGCGCAGTGTCTGGATGAATAGTGATTATCTTCCCTCATGTTCTGAACCCCTTCATCAAGCATATCTGTTGTTCAACAGACACATCCCACCCCCGCCCCATTCTGCTCATGGGTAACCATGGAAGTTACTTGTCCCTTGAGATCATTGTAATTACGAGGACTCATGGGCCATCCATAATAGCCGTCAGCCAAACACATCTCACAAGCTACTGCCGTTGGACGCATCAGTGTACGGCCAAAAAGAGCACATTGCCCAAAAGGTGTTCCTGACTAAAACCTGAGTAATCCTGGAAAAAGAATCACCATCTTCGATCTACCCGAATCCTTGAACAAAGCTTGCCATGTTGTTCTTCCTCCAGATATCATCACAGCTGGTTTCAAGAAAAGTGGTCTCTGGCCTATAAATTCTGAAAGTTTCTCCGATGGAGATTCTTGGCATCAAAATCTTCCGTAATTAAGCAATCCAAACTCTTCCAGCAATAATGATAATGGAGGGCAAATGGTTTGTCCTTCAGGAGGACCCAATGCTCCTGCGTCACCAACTGGTTTTGTGCTCGACACTCGGCAAGCATCTTGCCTTAGTCGATGCGATGAGTCACACAACGAGCTACGAAGAACCGACTGAGTTGAAAGCCAATCACGAGCACTCAAGAAGAAATAGGCGCAGAAGAAACAGGCAGAGAAGCTATCCAAGAAAACGAAGAGAAAAGTTTTCCTTTTGCCGAAGATAGTTTTGATGATGACTGATAGAAACGTTTCTCTTCATGAGGATTCAAGGGGTTTAGCTTACTGGAAGACCACACGGGAGAGCAGCTAGAGAAAGGGTGACTTCGTTGTAATAAAACTGAAAGATGTGAATTCCTATGGCGTATTTTATGTTGCCCAGATATGTGGAAGTGCACAGAAGATTGGAGAATGTTGATTTTTATCGCCAATCGAGGAATTGTACTGGTAAATTCATAAAAAACAGATTTTTAGGACAAGTCAAAAGTAATGATAGATATCAATACAATGTTCCCATGACTACAAAGGTTAGGATTCAATTTACGGTGGACTTGGACCAATGCAAATGTCGATGACTTTATAATTGTCAGCTCATTTGAGAATTAACATTATTAACTATACAAAGCACAGAAAGGTCAATACTTAGTGTATAATAAAATTGTACCGTGATTTCCGATTTTTAAAACGATTGTTTTACTTTATATTAAAAAAAATATATAACAGCAAGTTAGGAAATTAAAATTACCTACATATTTCTGCCACATTTCATGTAATAACACCATTTGGTAACTGTAAGTGAGAATAAGCATGTAGACAATTAAATAACTATAATAAAGGTCAAATATTTAATATTAATCTAAGAATAAATATTATATATACTATTTATTTTATATTTATCATCATCATCATCACTAACTCTATAATTTAAGAAGGGGATTTTTTTGAGTATTTGAATAATAATTTCAGCTTAGTTTGGTTATGACTTATGTTTTTTTATCAAAGTTATTTCTAATAATTCTTTTATAATATCAAAAAACAAAATGGTGAAGTTCAGAAATAAATATAAGTATCGAAATTTTGTAACTTTTTTAAAAAACCCCAAATTAAAAATGGTGAAGTTCAGAAAGTTTATTTTTATATATCTTCTTCTTCTATAACTATATTTTAGCAACGTGATATTTTGAAAGGGAAGAAATTTAGTTTCGAGTTCCTTTTTATAATTATTATAATTGGCGAAGTTCAGAAAATTTATAAAAATTTAACCTTGGATACTTTTTTTTAGATTTTAAATTTTAATCTTAGTAGCGAAGCGCAAACTCCCCTCGTAGGGGGTAATGGCGAAGCCATTGCCTGGTTATATTATAATTAAACTAAATTTTGAATGTTTGGATGCTGATTTGTGCGTAGGAAATTTACGTCTGGGCGAATTTGGCCGGGAAATGTAAAATATCCGAATGTTAATAAAGACCTTTCCTAATCTGACTCTTCTACAAGAAATTATTTAAGTGAACCCCTTCTTTAAGTGTAATTCAAAGGGGTATTCAGTGTTGGTACTAATATATATTCACCAAAAAGAATACAATACGAACAGATACAGGAGATATGCTAATGCTTTTGCACTATAATTTAAGGGGGCTGGCTTTGTCTACCCATGCGGGTTTTTGAAGTGGGACCGACAGCTTTTCAAGTCACACATAGCCGAACTGCTTCCGATTCGATCCCGAATCACATTCGGGATCTCGCCATTCCGACCTGGTTCCGATAGTTTCATGTTCATGAAATGTTCGAGCAACTTTCCGAATCGTTTCCGAAAGTCAGAAAATATTTGTCTCCGATTCAAATTCTCGAGTGCAAACCGAACGACATTCGGCTATGTGTGACTGGGCCTTTACCCGTCAGAAGAGAACATCAAAGTATAGAAAAGACTCTTTCAGCGGGCCACAACCACCCATTCAGTGAGGCAAGACTGAATGCACAGTGCCTAGCGAAGCCTTTATTTACAACTCCAACCTAAAAGATCAATTTCCAGAAAACAAATATAAAATTATATTTTAAAATATTGAGAATCGGAATCGTTAAAATATTTGGTACCGTCCCACCAATACTTACATCGCTTAGCAGGAGTAGCAACAGAAAAGATGGGGGTAATAAAAGTGAAAATGGGGTAGGAATGAAACATGCATTGTAATACCCCCCCCCCCCCGATTAGCTAAGAGGGAGGGGTACCCCACTCATGACCAAGACAAGGGATGAATGGACGAAAGCTGGTCGGCAGCTACATGCGATATTAGCCCCCGGCCAAGAGAGGTGAGACATGGCTTTGTAAAGAAAGGGGCGAAAATAGGGGTTAAATGGGTAGATGTATTTTCAATTGTTTCAGACTACGGTGATAAATATGAAAACCTGTTACTATTAGACCTATGGCAACTTGAAAGCCTGTATTTTGCCAACTATAACAGCCTGAAAGCCTGCGTTACTTTTGCAGCGTTGGCGATATGGATTCCTGTTACTATGGCAACTAAATTAATTTGAGAGCTTGTTGCTTTATCGTACACTATAGCATTCTGAAGCCCGTCAGCGATGGCGATATGAATTCCTGTCACTATGGCATCGTGGTCATATGAACTCGCGTTACTATGACAACGATGGTCATATGAATTCCTGTTTATCGGCAACAATACAAATTGGAAAGTTTGTTCCTCTGCTAACTATGGCACTTAAAGTTTATTACTTTGCCAACGAGGCGCTACGAATTCCTTTTACTAATAACAACGATGGTTATACAAATTCTTGTTACTATGGCAAATGCATATAGCAATTTGGAAGTTTTTTGGTATGTATAATATCCCACTGTGAAAGCAAACCTGTTACTTTGGCAACGTTGGCGCTATGAATTTCGGTTACTATGGCAACAATGACCTTAGAAGTCATGTTGCTAAGGCAACTAGACCAATTTGAAAGCATCTTGTTATGCCAACTGTGGCACTGAAAGTCTGTTACTTTGGCAACAGTGGTGCTATGAATTCCCTTTTCTGTGGCAACTCTAGGCGTCCGAAAGACCCCCATTCCCTTTATTCCAACAGATTTCTACACGACGTTCTCGGTGGATCTCTCCCCCTCTCCCGGTATTCGAACCTCAGAATGGGCTCCCGTGGCTCCTAACCTACACCCCCACCCCTCTACTCCCAAAGGTTTTGAGATGAAGCCTATCAAGGTAATGGTGAGGTTGGAGCGCATGGTAAGGACCAATTAGATTATACAAGGCGATAGGAACTGAGACGGCACGCAACTCTCCTGGACCTCGCGGTGTGTGCAAGGTTTGTTTTACTAGGCCTTTTTGTTACCTTGTTTTGGTGGTTTTTCGATTTATTTTCCCCTCTGTCCTCTCTCCATATAGACCCAACTGCGGGGGAAAGAGGGCGTTAATCACTTCCTCAATAAATTCTCCCGAGCCTCATTTTATTAAATTTAACGTCGTTTAGCTTCTTTTCTATCATATCTCAACCAAGCCAAACTTTCTTCTGAATAACCCTGAAGGGGGTAGCATAGGCCCCCTCCCCCTGCTGCAGCTGACTTCTGAAGGATTGCGTGGCCTCCCAGAATCAACGCCCGCAGTTACGTTCCCTCCGACCCCAACGGGATATATCTCTCACTCATTTTCACTCCACACTCTTTACAGATCCCCCCTCCTACAAAATTTCTAAGAGCTATGTCATCGTTGGTTTTCGCTTTAAAAACAAAACAACAACATTAAATATGTAGTCCTACGCTTTAAATTTTGGTGCAAATATTTCCTTTGATGACTCATTCCGCATTGTTTGATTTCATCTTCTCGGCCATTGTTTGCGGCCCGCTGACTGTAAACAATCGTAATGGGTTCGTTGTCATGGAAACCGATCGTCATTATTCTTAAGAGGTTTTTTTTTGGGGGGGAATATTTTGGGGTTTTTGTTTAATTTACAGAACGAGGAATCCTTAAAGGGAGATCACTTCTGTTGGGGGGGGGGTTACTCTTAAGGTTGTCTTGGGCCTCTCGTCTGGGTTCAGAGGGTGTAATGAATAGAATAGATGAAGGATGGTAATTGATAGCATGTGAGGTGTGATGAAGGTAGAGGAATGGTGGATGGTGTGAGGGAGAACTGGTGTAAATGGGGTTGTTAAGGACATAGAATGAACGAACGAAAATAGGCTTATGAAGAGAGAATAAGGGCCATAGTTTAATGGTGCGCGAAGGTTTGGAAGATCGTATAAGAAGAGACGGATTGATTATGTTGATGAGTAGTTGGGGCTGACCTCGGCGGTGCAAACAGATGGTTTGATGATAGATGGGTGTACCTAAAGAGGGTTTTAAAGGAGAGTGCTTAGGAGCCCTTCGGCGGTGAATAAACCTTAAATGAACGAGACACTAAAGCCGATAGCGCACCATCTACCCCGGGGTTAAGCCTTATTGGACGATACGTACAGTCCGTAGCGCCCCAGCTGCCCGGGGCGAAGCCTGATTGGACGAGACGCTACAGCCCATAGTGCCCCAAATGCCACAGGGCGAAGATTGATTTGACGAGACGCTACAGCCCTTAGCGCCCCAAATGCCACAGGGCGAAGATTGATTGGACGAGACGCTACAGCCCTTAGCGCCCCATCTCCCCCTTGGGGAAGCCTGATTGGACGAGACGCTACAGCACATAGCGCCCCATATGCCCCGGGGGAAGCCTAATTAGACGAGATGCTACAGCCAATAGTGCCTCATCTGGCCGGGGTGAAGCCTGATTAGACCAGACGCTACAGTACATAGCGCCCCATCTGCCCCAGGGTGAAGCCTGATTGGACGAGACGCTCCTGCCCATAGCGCCCCATCTGCTCTTGGGTGAAGCCTGATTGTACGAGTCGCTACAGCACATAGCACCCATCTGCCCCGGGGTGAAGCCTGATTGGATAAGAAGCTACAGCACATAGCACCTCATCTGCCCGAGGTAAAGCCTGATTGGACGAGACACTACATCATATAGCGCCCTATATGCCCCGGGGGGAACCTGATTGGACGAGACGCTACAGCCCATAGCGCCCCATCTGCTCCGGCGTGAAGCCTGATTGGACGAGACGCTACAGCCCATAGCGCCCCATCTGCCCCAGCGTAAAGCCTGATTAGACCAGACGCTACACCACATAGTGCCTCATCTGCCCCAGCGTAAAGCCTGATTAGACCAGACGCTACACCACATAGTGCCTCATCTGCTCCGGGGTGAATTCTGACTGGACGAACCGCTACAGCCCATAACGACCTATCGCTCTGAAAGACAATAGTTGCTAAAGAAACCGCAATCGCTCGGTGTTTTACTGCAGGGGCGCTGTGAGGAAGGGTGTAAGTTCAGATGTATCGATTTACGCCACCTTTCTATTAACGATGTTAAATGACTTCAATTTAATTCGCTTTCCTCCCCACAAAACCGAGAGTTCACATCGACCAATAAACATCTCACTTGTGCGGAAGAGATTTGGTTGTGGGTCGGTTTTCTGTACAACTCTCCACTCCATCTCATTTGACATCTTGGAGACCCACCTCCATAACTTACACATTTCGTGGTTTTGGTGAATACACCTATACACTTTCATTCGCAGGAAAATGGCCTATTACCATTCATATTATGATAACAATCCACCCAGAGAGTAAATATCGGGTTATATCAATGTTGTAATTTATTATTAATTGAACCAACGGATTCGATTATCAAATATAAATATAATAGATTCGTTAATTGGCCAATATTTTGCCTCTGCTCCCTTCAGCTTTATTAAGGAATTCATTTTTTTTGCCTATAATATTAAAATTAACATTTTGGAACCCATTTAAATTGGACATTTTCCCTCTCTTTTTTAATCTGAATTAATATTAAAATTCCCCGCAGCTTCTTTATTACTTATATTAAATATCCCTTCAACGTCCTTATTTCAATGATAGTGAAAAAATAGCGTGTTCTGATATTACTTATGATGATGATATTAATAATATTGTAATGTCTCGGCGGACCGTGAAAGGACTTCGTTGTGGATCGGCGGAGAGATTAGAAGAGTTCGTCTTATGTAAGGTTATCGACGTTCTGATCATTTTTACACCTCCTAATGTTACCACTTTTACCATGAATCAACAGTTTTGGGGTTAGATATTCCCTCGTTGGTTATCTTTCAGTGGCAAGGTGGGGGGGGGGGGGTAGGGGGAGACAGAAGAGCATAGATGGCGAAGTGTAAGGACTGCAACAAGGCCGAATCGCTACCTACGTTGTGACCTTCCACCTCCATCGTCTCACTGACCCCTATCTGGGTCGGGATTTAGTTTACTATTAATGATAATAATAATAATAATTCTTGTAATAATAGTGATAGTAGTAATAATAAGTGTAATCCGAACTAAGGGTCGCTACCGAGCAGCCAAGTCGATCGGATCGGGGCCCCGTCCGGGGATTAATCATACCCAGTGTGCCTCACCTTCGTTGCAAGCGATAATTCCCGCTGGGTTAGGTCTTATACCCCCGTGGGATTATGCCAGGCCTGGTGAACCTTTTGAGGGGTGCGTCCAAAGTTGGGGGCGGGGAGCCGTGTGGGATCCGCAAAGCGAAAGACAATGATTGCGGAGAGTCCCGTGTTAATACCCTCTGCTGCTTGTCGCGCTTGGCTCACTTATTTGAGGGGATAGGGGTGTGTGACAGGGGGGTCGTAGGGAGCTGTCGCACAAATCGAATCGATGGAGGGGGGGGGTACTACTGTGCACCACTCGTGACTTTGAAGGAAATATTTTTGAAGATTTAGTTGATATAGCCAATTCACAATACTCCTACACCCCGCACACACAACACATCACTCTTCCATCCCGGAAACTGCAGAGGGGGGGGGGGGAATCTATATCCACACTTCCCTGACACGGAGGGATGGTCCTCTATTCGACCACGAGAAGTTCACTGCTCGATGATTGTGGCAAAACGCACTATCGCCCCAACCCAATGAAGCCCGGCTCCTGTTGCCCCCTGACTTGCATAAGCAATTGTCATGCTGATCTTTATGTAAATTTCATTGTTAGAAAATAATAAATTTAAATATAAAACTGGTGGTGTATGCGACAAGTCATGATTAACTCTCAGGTTTGTGAGTTGTCATTATACTACAAGTTTGTGAATCGTCGTGATTAACTATCAGGTTTGTGATTCGTCCCAATGAACTATCAGGTTTGTGAATAGTCCATTTAACTATCAGCTTTGTTTTCTATCACGTTTTATTATTTTTTCTCGCTATAGTAAAAATGTATACCATCAAATCGGAATCCTACCTAAGCCGGTCAATTCTTGGATTCCAATCCTTCAAGAAAGAACTCGCCCTTCGCGTGCCCACAAGGATTCCAGGCGTGTCACTTTAGGTTCGCTTGCCCTGTATTCGTCAACCCTGGCCTATAAGATTTACTGATTTGCAGACCCGCAATGACCCTGGGATCCACTCAAGGTCAATCCAAGAACGGAACAGAATAGAGATGAAAATAAGAGGTGATAGAATAAACGATCAGTTATATTCAATGTTAATTTTTATATTAATTTTATCATATGTTAATGTTTTTCAATTGTATTATTAAACGTGTTGAGTCAAGTGTTGCAACGACCTGCGATAGTATAAATTATTTCATATCTGACTAATTTTACACCAAAAGAAGTGTTGTGCTATTGTAATATTAAATCTTTTTTTATTTCTAGTCGGTACTCGTTTGTTTTTTTTAACTCAAATAGCAATGCGTATTTTATATTAGTGAAATATTCTAGTACCTTAAAGATCTCGATGATTTTATTGCGCAAACGAGGATTTTCCTTGGAAAGTAAATTAAGTTCCTTTTGTTAGGCTTCTAAGGCCTTATCTTTAATTTCAGGGACTAATTTCGTTCATCCTCGTTGACCGCGTTCTTAGGCTAAGATTCCTTTTTACAGATCAGGAGAGAGAAATCGAACCGCATATTCCAAGTGACGTCTTACAAGCGCTTTATATAAGGATGGAATAATATCCTTCGATATAAACCCCAAATTCCTGCCTGTTTAATCCGAAAGTAAGTTCTCTTTTTCGGCTACTGCAACACATGATTGATTCGAAGCATTAAGGTCGCTCGAAATTAATAGCCCTCACCCCACCTCTCCATCATAAGCAGTTTACCAGATGCATCCTCTGCCCAGCAGGTTGCTGGGCTGGGCCTGTCTAGCCTTGGACTAAACAGCGATCATCCCTTCCCTACCGACTATCCTTTCCTGTCGGAACTCCGGGAGCAGGCCATCGAAATCCGTGCCCCAGCAGGACGATATGTGACTTGGGACCGAGGGGCCCCGTAAGGGGCGCGGCGATTTGCCATCTTGGCCGCCGTGCTGACGGGACTCAGCACCCCGTCCGGCCCCAGCTTAGCCTCTCTTCCTTCCTTCAAAACACTTGTTTCCTCTCTTTTCACACAACCTCTCCCACAACTTTCTCTGGTCAGCCTCTAATTTCACCAGGGTAGATGCTGACCTTCTTTTCAAGCCACCTGTCCCGGATCGGGGCTGGGAGGGGGGGGGGGCAATGTTCCCTAACCCCTGAGCTCCGGTCTGGGGTGGTTGGTTTTTAACAACCTGCTTCATCCTCACCCATACCTTCCTCACATCCCTTTTCCTCCCCTCTTCACAATCTATATATTTTTTACGCCGTGTTCAAGGTGGAGCCGCCATGCCGATGGTCTGCCAGGCCACCAAGTTGGAGGGGTGGTCCCAAATGGCGGTGCCTGGCTCTGCCAGGCACCTCTTGCTGTGTGGGCAACTGCAAGAGGTGATGTGCTATTGCGTCCCGTATAAAAAAGAGGGTCACTATGCCCGATGATGAAAAAAAACAAAAAAAAAAACCCAACCCCCAACTTCCCCTGAAAAAGCGACGGAGCCGCCCTCGGGCAGCTCCAACAAAAAAATCGAGGCCCCCCATCCCTGTGCTTGCGCAGGAGACCCTCCATATTTCTCTAACCGGAGAGGAGGCTTACTCCTCTCCTTCGCCTACGGGTGCAGGGGACCCCCTCACCCCCTTCTCTGGAGGTGCTTTCGGGCACCTCCCTTTTCCCAGCGGCAGTCCCCTCTTTCCTTTCCAAGGAGACTGCCAAGAAAGCCAGCAGGCAGCCCTTAGACAGCCGCTTCCCATCGAAGCGGCTCGGTAGGGCAAACCCCCTTAGGGGGGAGAGGGAAGCCAGGCCCCTTCGGTCGCTTCCCTCAAAAGACCTGCTGGCAAGAATTTTAAACCTTGCCGCGGTCAAGGCCCATGCCTTCCCACACAAGACTGGCGACACTGCCAAGGGGACCTGCGATGTCCTGGGAGGGGATGGCCAACTGGAGGCCCCTCCTGTGATAGACATGGTCCTTGAGGAGACCCAGCCTCAGACGGTAGGGCCTTCCATGAGGGGGAATCCGGGCTCGGCGCCAAGCACCGAACCCGAATCCGCCCCTATGCAAGGTCCCCCTCAAACCGCTGAGGGCTCCGAGGCAGTACAAAGAGGGGATGGATCTCCCCCGACAGGTGCCCCCGTGACTACCGGGAACTTCTCTATTTCGGAGAGGGACCTGGCTGAGGCCGGCCCATCTGGCATGGGGGCTTCTGCCGGTGGAGGTGAGAAGCGGGTTCATTCCCCGCCCTCCTCTCCAAAAAAGAAGAAAACTAAAAGGAATAAAAAGACAAAGAAGACTCGGGGCTCCTCTCCATCCGCGGGGGCCGCGGGGACGGATGGGTCTACTGCCACTTTGGTAGGCGACCAAGCCAAGATCGGCACATCCGGCCCCTCTACCCCCCCGTGTGCGGAGCCCCTGACTAAGACTAACACCAAGAGTGCACAGGGCGTAGCCTCGATGACATCAGGGCCCCTCATTCAGAGGTTACCTGGCGTTTTCGAGCCCGCTGGCTTCAAACGCTTCCTCGTTATTCGCTCCACTGATGGCAGCATGTTGTCCAAGGGCAACATGATCCATCAGAAGAGAGGATTAGCTAGTGCAATTGGTAGAGAGCCGAAGGTGACCCGTTTCTCGGACGGGAGCCTTCTGGCGAATGCGGCGAATCCCGCCGAGGCGGCCAAGATAAGTGCTCTTCGGACACTTCATGGCACCCTGGTGAGTGTAACGCCGCACTCTACCATGAACTTTGTGAAAGGAGTAGTTTATGCGAGGGAACTCGTTGACTACTCCATTGAGGACATCACCCTAGAGCTGGCCGACCATGGGGCGGTCAAGGTCGAACGTGTGATGAGAAAACAGGGAGGGGCCTCGAGACCCACCCCTACACTCTTCGTCACGTTCGACTGTCACAAGCTCCCTGAGTCGGTGCGTGCCGGTTGATATCGCGACCACGTGAAGGCATTCGTGCCACTGCCGCGGCAGTGCTATTACTGTCACCGCGTCGGCCATACGAATCGCTCATGTAGACGTGCAAAGTCGGGGTCACCCGAAGTCTGTGTAAATTGCTCCAAGGTCGCACACGATAAGTCCAAATCGTGTGTGGCCAAGTGTGTTAATTGCGGAGAGCCGCACCCTGCTTCTTCGAAGCAATGTGGTGCATAGCTCCTTGAGAAAGAAATCCTGGCCGTTCAGGCCCAGGATCGACTCTCATTCCGCGAGGCTAAGTACTTGGTCCTGGCGCGCCCGGCTCTGCCTGGGACGTCATATGCCTCAATAGTTAGAAAAGCACCCTCTGCTCCTGGCCCATCCAGGCCAACGAGCATGGTTGTTTCCGCGCCCATTTGGAGCCCTTCTGCGGGCTCTACTACACCCGGGCGCTCCCCTGGTAAAGCTGGCGGCAAAAAGGGTTCATACCCATCCCCGGCTAAAACCAGGGCTCCCCCCCTCTTCCCCCAGCGTGACCGTTTCCCGTAAGGCGAAACGGCCACGCGCCTCCACCGAGTCGTTCGACTCACAGGAGGCAACACCCCTGAAGATGGTCGCTAGGCCATCTTCCGGGGTTCCTAAAGCTGTCCCCCGAAAGGAGGACAGCAACAAACGAGCTTCGGCTCCTTCGCCCACACCCCGAGGTGGAGCGAGTGGCTCGGAGACGGTGGTTCCTCGAAAAGAGGGCCTCGTGCCTCCGAAGCCGCAGCGCCCGCCTAAGGTTTCGAGGCGGAGGGAGGAAAAGACTCGCATGGCGAGCCCAACCTCCCCCAATAAGTCCTCGAAGGCGACAGCGCCTTCAGCGCTTTGTCCGGCCAACAGCGCCCGGGGTTCTGCCCCCGGGAAGCGTATGGCCATTCCCGTGAGGGTCTTCAGTTCGAAGAGGGCGCCGCGTCTCCTCCGAGCTAGTCCTGGAGGGCATATTACTTCAATGGAATTTCCGTGGACTCCGGGCTAACTGGAAGGAGCTGCGGAGGCTCGTCTCGTCCCGTTCCCCATTAGCTATCTCTTTGCAGGAGACCATGCCAGGCGCGTGCCCCCTGCCCGCCCTCCCGGGGCGGGCAGGGTCTTGCGACCCCACCACCGCGGGATGGCCAGGCTGGGGGATGCGCTGCTTACACCCGGCATGATGTCTCCGTTCTTCCTTTCTCTTTAGATACCTCCTTACAGGCAGTGGCTGTGCAGCTGCACCTGGATAGGAGGTATACTATCATTTCTGCGTACATTCCACCGTCAGCTGACTTCGACGCCGGGGACTTCCGCCACGTCGTGGCACGGTTGCCGAGGCCCTATCTCTTGCTTGGAGATCTGAACGGCAGGCATCCTCTCTGGGGAGATCACTCCATAAATCCCAGGGGAGAAGTCCTTGCCGATCTGATCGAAGAGCTTGAGATGGGTGTCCTAAACGTGGATGAGTTTACGCATCATTGTTCGAGAACCGCTTCATTTTCTTGCCTCGACCTATCTTTGTGCTTTTCAGATGCACAGCCTTATTTTGATTGGAGGTGGTCGATAACCTCCATGGTAGTGATCACTTTCCCATTCAAATATCCTTTTCAGGGCAACTGCCGCCTGAGAGACCACCTCGGTGGTGCTTGGCGCGGGCGCGGTGGCCTGCATTTCAGGAAATGACTGAATTCTCTATCTCAGTCAAGGAGTTTAGGTCGGTAGATGAGGCCGTTGAGTTCTCCAGCAACCTCATCGCCGTGGGCCTGACTACTATTCCTAGGACGTCTGGCCGTTTTGCACGCCGACCACTCCCATGGTGGTCGGCCGAGTGTGAGACGGCCCTCAAACAGAAGCGTTATGCTTGCATGCGCTCTTAGCGCCGCCCGAACGATTTCACTGTCGCTGAATTTCGTCGGCTAGGGCTAGGTTCCGGTATATTTCGAAGCACGCCCGCCGCTCTTCTTGGCGGACATACGTGTCTTCACTTAACGGGAAGACCCCTTTAGCAGAGGTGTGGAAGCGAGTCAAAAGGATTAGGGGTAATTTCTTGCAGGACCCCCCTCCCGTTCTCCAGGAGAATGGGACCGCAATCTCGGACCTCGCGTCCGTGGCGGAATCCTTAGCGACCGCTTTTTCCGCATTCTCTAGACGTGATGCTGCTCCGCCAGCATTCAATGCACGTCGTGATGTCGCGGAAGGCCGCCGGCTGGACTTTACCTCCAGAGGCGGAGAACCCTTCAACGACAAGTTTACTGTGAGTGAGTTGCGTTCCGCTCTCGCTTCGTGCGCGGACACCGCCCACGGTCCGGACGATGTCCCGTACGCCATGCTCCGACACCTAGGTGAGCGAGGCATGGCCTTTCTCTTAGATTTGTTCAACAGGATCTCGGTGGAAGGTCTTCTCCCAGACTCCTGGCGAATCGGTACTGTGCTCGACTTTCGCAAACCGGGGAGAGATCACTCTACTCCGACCGGTTTCCTTCCGCCCAATCTCTCTAACCTCTTGCGTGTGCAAGTTGATGGAGAAATTGGTAAATGTTAGATTAGCCTTTTTCCTGGACAGCGGAGGCCATCTGTCTTCCGCACAGTGCGGCTTCCGTAAGTTCCACTTCACGTCGGATGCTCTGCTCCGACTGGAAAATGCCGTCTGCGAGGCTTTCCTTCGTAGACAGCACTACGCCACGGTGTTTTTTGATCTGGAGAAGGCCTATGATACCGCATGGCGATACGGTATCATGGAGACTCTCCACACGATGGGGGCGAGGGGACGCCTCTCAATTTTTATATCTGAATTTTTGCGAGATCGTCGATTCCGCGTACGGGTGGGGGGAGCCCTCTCCGGCCCAAAGGAGCAGGAAGAGGGTGTCCCGCAGGGAAGTACCCTCAGTGTCACACTCTTTGCCCTGAGCATCAACGGCATCACCTCGGTGCTGCCGGAAGATGTTCTCGCTACGCTCTACGTGGACGACCTTTCGATCTCTTTTGGCGCGGCCCAGATGCCAACTCTGGAGCGTCGACTCCAACAGGCATTGAACCGCGTCTCTCGCTATGCCGAAGCGCACAGGTTTCGGTTTTCCTTGGCCAGGACTAAGGTGGTGCACTTCTGCCGCCATCCACGGCTCCACCCCGACCCAGATTTGTTTCTTAATGGGGTACGCCTGTATGTGGTTGAGTCGCACCGTTTCCTTGGTCTTGTATTCGACCGACGCCTCACCCCTGGGAGGCTCATTCGCAGCCTTAGGGTCTCTTGTACCCGCGCAATGGACATTCTCCGTTCCGTGACGTTCAGCGCTTGGGGCACTGATAGGGCTACTGCCTTACTTTTTTATCGATCCTTTGTTCACTCGAAGCTCGACTACGGATGCGAGTTTTATGCATCCGCAGCCGACGCTTATTGCGGAAGGTGGATTCGATCCACCACACCGGCCTTCGCCTTGCCTTCCGCACTTCATCCATTGAAAGCCTGTTGGTCGATGCTGGGGAGATGCCACTCGCTCTCTGCCGCGTGCAGTGCATCACTCGCCTGTACGCGCGAGCCCGGCGCCTTCCTCAGTTGCCAACAGCTCTCACTGCATCCGCAGCTGATCTCGATGGTGCCTATGCCGCCGAGAGACGCCAGTCATACCCTAGGGCTAGGAAACTCCTTCGAGAGCTAGATATAGCTTTCGAGCCGGTGGCGCCCCTGGTTCTGCCCAGGACGCCACCCTTGATGGTACCACATTTGGCTATTTGTCGCCACGCCTCTGCTACCAAAGTTTATACTGCACCGGGAGTATTGCGTTCGACCTTTTTTGGAGCACGCATCGTGTCACGCTGGAACCGTGCCAGTGTATACGGATGGCTCCAAATCCCAAGAAGGGGGCGGCTTCCACGCCGTATCCCCTCTGTTTGAAGTCATCGGGGCTCTACCAGGCGCTGCGTCTGTCTTCACGGCCGAGCTGGTGGCAATACACCACTCGGTACGGGAGATTGCGCGACGTGCCTGATTCGGAGACCGGATTGTGATCTATAGCGACTCACAAAGCGCCCTGAGTGCTCTCGGGGCATTGGAATCTCCGCATCCCCTGGTTCGTGAGATCCGTGACACCACGGTTTTGGCGAGCCGGGTGGATGTTGAGATTATGTTCTGCTGGGTTCCTGGACATGTAGGAATTGCGGGGAATGAGCGCGCCGATGAGGGCGCCAAAGAGTCCGCGAGGACTCTGCGACCGGACCAGCGTTTCGCTCTTCCTCACACCGACTACATGGCATTAATACGGGCAGCTCTTCGGACTGCTTGGCAAAGAAGATTGGAGACGGTCGAAGGGAACTTAAAGTTGCGTGCCATTGCGCCGCGACTGTTTCCATGGACCTATCCCCCAATGCCGCGACGGCTTCAGGTCGCTTTCTGTCGTCTCCGAATCGGACATACTCGTGTGACGTATCGCTATCTGATGGAGCGCTCGCCAGCGCCCTATTGCGACGACTGCGTCGTCCCCCAGACTGTTCGGCACATTCTTGTCGAATGTCCCAGTCTGGGTGATCTTCGCGCACGACACCTGTCCCGGTACCGGGATGGGCGGGGTCGCTACCGCCTGTCCCTTGTACTCGGGATGAGTGCGTGCACATCGACTGGTGGACTTATTGACTTTTGGGGGTAGGCCGGCCTCTTCCCTATTATTTAAGCAAGTTTTTTTTTTGTTGTTTTTTTTTGTTTTTTGCATTTTGGTTTTTTTTTTTTCTTTAGTTGCACGCTCCTGCGCCGGGGGGACCTCTCCCCGACGCACCAGCTTGCTTCCTTTCCCCCTTTTTCGGGTTTTTTTTCTCTCTAATTTTGTTTTAAAGTAGCCTAGAACTAGGCCAGTTTTAATACGGCGACTAATGCCCAAGTAGGCAGTCGCCAGATGAGCTCTTAAAAAAAAAAAAGGGGACTGAGGGGGCTAGGACTACCGTACCCCGAGGTTGGAACCAGATTGTCATACAGTAGTAGTTAACCTTCAAAACGATGAGGAAAGAACACTAATCCCTGTTTGTCCTTCGCAGGTTGAGGGCCTACTTTATTACGGTTAAGGAACGTCAGGCCGTTAATTCGCGCCTTGGGTATCCGTAGACGGTTCGAACGTGGCCCTCAAAGACCACAAAATTAGCTCGTGTGCGCGGGGGGTGGGGGGCGTTCATATTGATTCAGTTCTCATCTTTTCGAGGATTAATTTCATGGCAGGGCAATATTCTAAGGATGCGACCCTACTGGCCCCACAGCCGAAGTCGGAAATAAGCAGTAGTCCTTGACGAGGACGCTCTGCTGCCGGCGGGACTACCTGATTGGAATGGCAGATAGACATAGGTGACGGATAGTATACATGTATACTCTGGGATCACGTAATTCGTATGGGGGATGGGGGGTGGAATTATAAGGTCCTCGTTAGGTTTCGATTCTTAGTTGTACGCGAATGATAATTACATTCATGACAAAATACCAAGAATACTAAAAAATATATATTATAATAGTGATGAAAAATGAAGGGTAGAAATATTAAGAAAATTTGCCTTTCCCCACAGAACGCAACTCCTTGGCTATTGGAAACAACAAATAAGCTTCTTACCAACGAAGCCTCCGCTCCCTGTGGCCTACAATATCACGACCCCGGACAGCGCCCTTTTTTGACCATTGATCACGTTCAAAGCCGTCGTCCCTGGCCAGGGCACGGATCCTTAAAAAAAAACCCGCCCGCGATTAGCACATATACTATGTACTAACTTGTACTCTTTTCCTTATATGTGTATTTGCCCTTACATACGCCGAGAGCCGACTAAGCTGCATAGAGGGCGTTGCTCAACGTCAAAAAAACAACAACAAACAAAAACAAAATAGTTCCATTACGGCAGTGCTCGGCCTACTTTTTGCCTTTCACCTTCTGTTGGCACCGTACGATACCAATCTCAGCGACATCTTTTGGCACCGTCCAATGCCAATTTCAGAGACGCCTGTTGCTATCGTTTGATGTCCAAATCAAAGGCGCATGTTGACACCACACGATGCCTGTTTCATTGGCACATGTTGGTAACGTCCGATAGCTATCATAGTGCCCCCTGTTGGCACCGTCCGAAGACTTTCTCAGCAGTAACTATCGGCACTATCCGATGCCATATATATATATATATATATATATATATATATATATATATATATATATATATATATATATATATATATATATATATATATATATATATATATATTAAATGGTGCGACGATTTGGGAATGAAGTTGAATGTTTCTAAATTCGACGTTTTACACTCCTGAAAAAAAGTCGTAAAAGAAGGAGTAGACCTAAGAGTTGAAATAGATAATAAATTAAATTTCTCCAGCCAGTGCATAGCAGAAGCAAAGCAACAAGAGTCGCATCATTTATCAAGCGGTCCGTCTCAACATGAAAAGCAGACACGATATTAAAACTATACCTGTCGTTAGTACACCTATGGTAGATTATGCCCCTCCCTTCTGCCCACAATTAACTAGAGGTAGAGACATAATAGAACGAGTTCAGCGTCGCTAAATGAAAATGACCATTGGGAATGAAACATCTTAGCTAGAAGAGGCTTTGAGAACGCAATCAATCTCTTTTCCCTCGAACAAACGGGGAAAAATGTGAACAAATAGAAACAGAAATTATTGAGTAATATCAAATGCTGCAGAAAACGTGTTTGATGAAGTGGAAATTCAAAACATCGACGGGAAAATTTGCATTTAACCACTTCATTATTCAAGTCTGGAAGAATCTACCACAACCAGTAAGTAGTCAGCGCTTCAAGCGGCGAAATTTTGAAAAATAAATTTCATAAATTTATAAAGAAAAATAATAATGTCACATAAATAGAATAAAAAATATGTTTAAGCAAATAATAATAATCGAATAATATATTAAATTGTCACAACAAAATTCAGTGTAAATGTGGCATGACTACTTGGAGCAACTGTACATCAGATCTATTTATACACCCCAAATTACACTGTAACAAAATTTCACTTTTGTCTTGTCCTTGGGTTAAAAGTGTTATTTCCCAATTGTTTGTGGCTCTATTAAATAAAAAAAGGTAAATTTCAATTGTCGTGGAATGACATTATATTACATCAATACCATATTATATCTATGGGAAAGGGACCGATAACTTACAGGCGAGCTGACGAAGGGGCGGAACACCGCTAGTTTAGACGGGCTAAAATGAGAGAGGAGACTGCAACGAGATTAGGTAACAAATGGGCAATGGCAAAGCTCAAGGTTATTTAAAGAGGCATGTACAAAAATATAATTTTATTTACATAAAAATAATGAGAGAATTGATGGATAAAATTACCTCAGAGAATTAACGGACAAAATCACATCAGTAATGAAAGGGGGGATTGTAGTTATAAATCAGACTATGAAGTTAGAACTTAAAGTATTACAGGAGGAGACTATTCAAATGGGGGGGGGGGGGAATTAACTCAATTGGGTTACTGAAGGGGGGGGGGGGGTTAAGGATGTCTTCTGCACGTGGGGTGAGGCCGCTCGGAACTTCTGAGCGGGAACTTGAAGTGATAACGGTTCTCCAAAAACAAGGCGGGTGGGGGGGGGGAATCAACTCAATTGGGTTACTGAAGGGGGGGAGGGGGTTAAGGATGTCTTCTGCACGTGGGGTGAGGCCGCTCGGAACTTCTGAGCGGGAACTTGAAGTGATAACGGTTCTCCAAAAACAAGGCGGGGGGGGGGGTAACTTCCGGTCCAGGGGAGAGTATTTCGGCCACCTGAAATAAGGGGCGAACGAAGGAGGGTTTCGACAGGAGTTGGTGAGAGAAGTCCGGTAAATCACTCGGTGGCGATCGTTAAGTGGAATTACCTCACTGGCTCAGGCTAATTCCAAATACACAAAATAGTTCAGCTGTCACTTTGCTTTGTTGTCAGCACCTGACTTGGAACTATGGGGAATCTTCTGGGGTCCGGGCGAGACTTCTCAACTCTGTGTCTCTTCATGGGAGTCGAGTGCTATTTATGTCCGAGGCTCTCTCCGGGGTGGGGGGCGGTAAACGGGAAACAGATCTACTCTCGAATGGCCTCGAATCTTCTTGCAGAAGCTATTCTGCCCGTGTAAAAGTGAATCGTGGTGGACACGGTTCGAGGCTAGCGCTTGTGGAAGGGGGGGGGGGTAAGCTTGCTTACCAATTTAGGCCTAACCGGGCCTTCGGCAGCGCATGGAAGTTCCGTTCTGCTCAAGAGAGTCCACGTGGGGTTCCCTCACATCAATACCCAAACTTTGCTTTTGTGGCTAGGACATTGAATTTTGAAATTAGTCCATTTATGGTAAACCAGGCAATGGCTTCGCCACTCCACCCCTAAGGGAGAAGCTTGCGCTTCGTTACTAAGATTTAAAATCTAAAAAAAAGCAGCCATGGTTAAATTTTTATAAATTTTCTGAACTTCACCAATTATAATCATCATCATCATCATCACTAACTTTATAATTTACGAAGGGGATTTTTTTTTAGTATTTGAATAATAATTTCATCTTAGTTTGGTTATTACTTATGTTTATTTTAGCAACGTGATATTTTGAAAAGGGGGAAATTTAGTTTAGAGTTCCTTTTTTAAATTATTATAATTGGCCAAGTTCAGAAAATTTATAAAAATTTAACCATGGCTGCTTTTTTTAGATTTTAAATTTTAATCTTAGTTGCGAAGCCATTGCCTGGTATTTTTAAAAAGGAACTCTAAACTAAATTTCCCCCCTTTAAAAATATCACGTTGCTTAAAATATAGAGTTATAAAAGAATAGAAGATAAAATAAAAAAGCCTTGCTTAAATTTTAATAAATTTTCTGAACTTCACCAATCGTAATTCATTTTCTTTTAAAACATACTAAAACATTGGAAAATCATATTTATTTTCTGAACTTAACCATTTTATATTTTCAAACCTGGACAGCAATGGCAGTTCTCTTACATTCCACATAGATTCAGGACTAATTGGGTGAAAAAATATACTATAGAGCTTTCTAGAACTTTCGAGACTTTTTTATATATTTGAAGAATTTCTAGAACATTCTGACAACGTAGATGACTGTATATATACTAAGATTATCTACTGAACAGATCAGTTTAACTCTAGCCGTCACAGTGCAGACTTCGTCACTCGTCATTGATATAAGCATTCGTCACATATGGCATTAAGAGGTTGTAAGCATCCGACAGGCGCATTTTTCTATGTCTGCGGCCAATTTATTAAGACAAGAGTGAAAAGGTACTCTGTAGAGAGATCTGCTAAAATGTGTGAGGCCTACAAAGCATATTTCGGCATGCGAGTCGGAGAGCAAGACAAACCTTGGGCACCTCATTTCACCTGCGAGCTCTGCAAAACAACTCTGGAAGGTAATATATATATATATATATATATATATATATATATATATATATATATATATATATATATATATATATATATATATATAATTTGTTTTGTCTATTTGGATACTGGATTTTTTATTATTTTTAACATTTCTAATAACACTAAGTGAAAATTATTTGTATATTTATACTTATGTTTTCATTTTGTTTTTTACAGGATGGTACAGAGGAGAAAAGAGAGCTATGAATTCGCAATCCCACGAATTTGGAGGCAACCAAGTGACCACTCAAGCAATTGTTTCTTCTGCATCGTGAACCCTTCCAAACGTCGAGCAGGCAAAATGTGCTTGTTATGTTTTCAGACCTTGAGTTGTCTATTGCGCCAGTGCCACACAGTTCTGAGCTTCCTGTACCCACTCCAAAAAGAGAGCATCAGTTTTAGATAGGAAAAGCAGTTCAAAAGAGGATGAAGCCATTGATCCAGATTACAGAGGTGCAACTGAGGGGAGAAACCCATACTACCCCAACCACAAAAGATCTCACCGACCTTGTCAGAGATCTTGGTCTCACAAAGTCCATTGCCGAGCTTTTAACTTCGAGACTCAACCACTGGCATTTGTTAGATGACAGTGTGCAAATATTAGGTCAGAGAAAGCGTCACCAGTGTTTTTCAAGCTTTTTACACGTCAGGATGAGATTTACTTTTGTCACAATGTGATCGGGCTGTTTGAGGCAATCGGAATCACCTGTAACCCCAACGAGTGACACCTCTTCATTGACAGCTCGTCCAGGAGCTTTAAAATCAGTGCTGCTTCATAAGGCGAGCATGTATCCATCTCTTCCCCTTGCTCACTCGGTCCAACTCAAAGAGGAATGCAGGAGTGTCAAGATCTTGTTAGATGCATTGAAATAGGAAGAGTACGGTTGGGGGGTTATCGGAGACTTCAAAATGGTAGCCTTCTTGATGGGTCTCCAGGCGGCTTTACCAAGTTTCCTTGTTATCCTTGCCTTTGGGACAGCAGGATCACCGCGGTACACTACAATCAGCGGGATTGACCACAAAGGACCGAGTTTAATGTGTATATAAACAACGTCAAATGGGAGCCTTTGTTGGGCCTCAGAAAAGTATTGTTTCCTCCTCTGCACTTAAAGTTGGGCCTTATTAAACAATTTGTCAGAGCTCTAGATAAGGTGTCTGCAGCTTGCAAGTATCTCCAATATTTCTTTCCTAAGCTATCTGCGGCAAAGGTGGAAGCCGAGGTCTTCGTCGGTCCACAAATAAAAAAGATCGTGGAGTGCAAAGAGTTTCCCAAGAAGCTCACTAGGACGTTTGTGAGAGGTTCGCAAAGAAAGCGGTGAATTTAGGGTAAGTTAAAATGTGTGGAAGGACCATAGCCTTTTTTCAAATGAGAGAAGGAAGGATAAACCAAAGAATGGAGTGAAGAAACAGATGGAAATAGATGGATAGTGATAAAGCAAAGAAATAGATGACAAAGACCCGAACCGCGAACCTGATTAACAGGGACTGATGTGCGGGAACCTTTTGGAATGATGTTTGCGGTTTGGCATCCTCCCCCCCCCCTCCCCCAGTTCTGGAACGCGTCTCAGGTGTCACTTTTTAAGTTCGAATTTGATCGCCGTCGATGGCACGTGACTCTCATTCGCTCCAAGCAATGTCCGATGGCATGGTAAATATACGAAATCAAGGTTCCCTCGTTGGTTACCCCTATCGCCGTTGTCAGAAGCGTCTCTCTTCCCTTTAGGGTCATTCATACAGCCCCCAAATCTGGTTCTTTCGGAGGTATTTAGTGATAAAAACAATTGTTAGGGGTTTTTACCGGCGATCTGCATGATTTAGGAAGCATTTTACTCAGCCTTACTGATTAACGTGGGCTCCGAACCACGAGTATCAACATCATTTGTCAGCGGCTGTGAAATTGACGCAAAATTAGACTCCATCCGGTGATAAACCAAACTTGATGTGGTTTAACTGTGTTGTATTCGTAAATGGTGTTTTATCTCGGCTAAACGGTAGCCCTAATAAGCTAAGGGTTAAATTAGGGTTTTTTTTGGCTGAATGGGGCGGGCCTTCACTGCTGATCTAGGGTATGATAAAGAGAATTGTGTGTTCCATCTAGGGGTGCCAAACGGGTCTGCTGAAATGATTACAGCAAAGGCACCAAAATCGCTCCCCCAATGCTACCAAGTCCTACAAAAAAAAGTACATTTGATAACTAGTATTAGATTGTTAAGAAATTAATGTTAATTTTTTAAAAGAAAGTAAAAATCATTTTTAATATACCCAAAAATACATTTATTCAGCAGTTTCCATCATTATTGACAATGTTCTTAGTAGTGTTAAGTGCCTTAACAAAGGAAAGTAACTATAGTATATTTAGAAAAAACGGAAAGTCCGCCTCTCAATTCCATACTTAGAAAACACATTTGCATATAATTCAATAGACAGAAAGATCGATAGATAATAGATAGACGGATACGAATGAAACTCTTAGCAGTTCATAAAGGTTACATGTTCTTTTCAAAGCTCAGCTGTGATTATCCCGGGCTCTCGTGTATAACCTCACTTTGTAATTGATTTTTTGACCATAGACGATGCAACAGCAAATTTTCGCCGTCTACCGCACCATAACCCCAAATAATGTAAGAGCTCAGATGTTCTCCAAAACCAAACTCTCGGGTTTAATAAATTTTTAATTAACCTTTCCACCTTTCGCGAGGGTATTGCTACATGAATCATGTAGATAAAATAAATAAAACACTGCCTTGAAAATGCTTAGGAATCTGTTATACTATAAAAAAAGAAAAAAAAATCCTTTTCTATTCTCGATACCACCCACTTCTAAGCTAGATTATAAGCCCTCAAACTGGTTAAAAAAAAAATAAGGGAATAAGCAGGCAGATTTGAGTAGCAACCTGCCCTTCCTATGTTAACATTGGTAGATCCACTAAAAAAAAAACTTGTGAAAACTCCTCCCACGTGATATAGGATTGGTAGACTTTCATTAAATTAGCCCATAGCAACTCCCTGAGTAATATCCTTTTGGTAAAGCCCTTTGGCGGCGAGCCCCCTCCTTCCCCTTACAAAAACCCTTGTAAGCTTTAGATTAAGGCATTCTGAGCATCTCCTGTATTTTGAATAAAGCTAAAGCCATACAGCTCCTTTCGCTCTCTGCCACCCTGTCGTACCGGGTTTCGAAGACGGGCAAGCAAATTAAGTTGAATTGCTGTGAATTGCTAAGGATCATCGCCCTCTTCCACGATCGAACCCCTTGCAAGAATCATCATTTAGCGTCAGATTGCACCGTGTAGTCCTTTCTCACCAAGAAGGATTCCGTTGCGTCGACTGACTGATCACATTGACGTTGTGCCCCATATTTACAAGTCCGAGAAGAAGAGAGGACACAAACAAACCACAAGCGTCAGCAGTAGTGGTGGCGCTCATTATTGCCAAAGGTCTCCCATCGTTTAACTCGGCAGTGGATTCTTGAAAAATTCCGTTTTGATGAGATGCAGGATTTGATATTCTCTTCTACCTCCTCCATATCAGGGAAAACAATGCCACCTAGGTGATGTATTGACTCAAATGAATTATGTTTCGTTAGTTTTTTTAAACTAATAAAAGGGGAAAAAGGTTGTTGGACAAAATGATAACTATTTAATCGTTTAAATTTCCTTACCAATATACAGGGGGGTGGGGGGCAAAGTCACCCGACAGTAAATAAAAATCCCATAAACATTTAATACTACAAATAAGGTAATGCACAAAGAGTGTGTGAAGAATGGATAAACGCTCAAGAAGGACTTCAGTTTGAAATTTTTTTTATGATTTTTCATATTTGGATGTGTTTATAAAATCCATTCAGTTGTTAAACATAAATAAGCCAGGCAATGGCTTCGCAGCTTTCGCTTAGCTACTAAGATTAAAATTTAAAATCTACAAAAAAGCAGCCATGGTTAAATTTTTATAAATTTTCTGAACTTCGCCAATTATAATAATTTTAAAAAGGAACTAAATTTCCGCCCTTTCAAAATATCACCTTGCTAAAATATAATTATAGAAGATATATAAAAATAAATTTTCTGAACTTCACCATTTGTAATTCTTTGGGTTTTAAAACTTCACAAAATTTCGATACTTATATTTATTTCTGAACTTCACCATTTTGTTTTTTGATATTATAAAAGAATTATTAAAAATAACTTTGATATAAAAAACATAAGTCAACTAAACTAAGATGAAATTATTATTCAAATACTAAAAAAAAATCCCCTTCTTAAATTATAGAGATAGTGATGATGATTTTGGAATTAAATGGTTTTTATTTAGTGCCGGGGTAGTTTTGGCCACCCTTGTATATTTTTTACTCTTCCATATCGACACGATCTTTTCGGATGACCTAATAATATAAATAAATAAAACCACCCCTCGATGCATTCTTTGAGTTGGGTTGCTCAGTGAACCTTCATTCCGTGGAACTTGGAAATGGAGTATAAGTTGGTAGGTAAAGTATAAGGAGGTAAAGTTGGTATGATAGTACCAACTTTACCTCCTTTCAAAATCTTCACATCATAGATGTCCCAATTGGATTTTTGTATACAAATTATTTTCAGAAATTAGTTTTTAATAATAATTGATACATTATTATAATTCCCGATTTTCTTATTCATCTCCCCTCTCTGCATCACCGACTGCTTGTGCCTTTGTTACACTCCTTATTTCGGTATTTTCAGCCCGTGACTTCTGTATTCCACGGTGGTGGGGAGAGTCCCTTTCCGAGAAAAAGTCCGCCCAATCTCTAAAAGTCACAATTTAGCCACGACTTATCAGTCATTATATGGATTTTTTCCCGCCATTTATTTGAATGATTCTTTCCGCTGAGCCGCAAACTGTCATTTTCGGCTGTGACGTCACAAAGCGCGGGAAGAAGGGCGGCGGGTGACTGATTTGATTGGCTTTGTGATTCCACTTGGTTGAATCTGGATTAGGGTTAGAATTTATTGGTACAAAAAACAGGTTTCGGTATAATCTTCGGGGGGTTGCAAAAGGAGAATCCCCCCCTTTTAACACGGAGTAGTGGTCAGCAAATGTGTTGGGGGAATGTTCTTTCACAGAATTCATCGGCACTTAAAAGGAAAGGCGGGGATGCGTTTCTTATCCCTCCAAAGCCCGTCTTTTGCGGAATGGCTGTATGTGTGTATGTTTAGGATGTTGAATGCCCTCTTGCTCTTTAATGTACCAAGTTGTGAACTCCACTTACATACTTTTCACTTTTTCCTTGTTTTGTTCTTTTCAGACATAATCTATCATAGTGCGCAGAATGCCTTCGTTGGTTCTCACTTCTTATTTGTTAGTAAATAATAATAATAATCAGATCGCGTCCACATTATTTGCTATTCCAACGATATGGACGCAAATCCAGAGTTAAATGTGTGAATGGGATTTTTGCGTGTCTCCTCCCTGGTGCAGGCCCCTCCCGGTAGGGAGCGCCATTCGTTCCTCGCATCATGGAAGAGATTCCCCGATCGGATAATGAAATGCGCATGAAGATCAGAATGACAATCAATGGTGAACCCGAAGGCACCAGTGCCGACATGGTGATTCGTATTGTTTTTGACAGCGATGATGTAACCTTTCATGACCCCGGGGGTATCCATGCCGGGTCAGGGGTATGTGGCTATGAGTACTCGCGATAGGGGACACTAGTACTCTCGTCCGGGAAATGATAGCGGTGCAGTGTATGTGTGTGCGTGGAACCACTTACCCTCACGGGTGTGAGTATCAGCGTATCCGCACAATGGGTTGCCATCTGATGACGCCGCTGAAACTGTTGTGATGGTTTTGAACCCGTGCCTCGACGTCAGAAATCCGACGCCGTATGTACTAGGCTAGCGAGAGATCCTCTCCTCTCGGTTAATCAGTAATGTCAGTACTAGTATTAATATTCGAGCCTCTCATTGTCAGCTCAATCCCGGAAGGAATAAACCCGGTGATGAGTAAACTGGGAGCATGTAGTCACCACCTGGTGGCGTGGTCGTGGGATTTCTTGGTTAGAGTTAGGGGTCTAGGTTTTTTTTTTTTTGAGGGACTCAATCCCTACTTAGAGATTTCGAAATTATCCTTTTGGTTTCTGGAGACCGCGGGGTTATGGGGGGGGGGGGGTTCAGTGGCAGGAATCCTTTCATCAGCGGGTCTATTGCAAAAGTATCATTTTATTTATATTTCAAAAAATGATAACGGAATCATCGCCCGCCAGTCTCAGGGGTGGACTGAAGACAATGAACCTTTGGAAGACAAAAATAATGATCATTATTGCTGTAGAAGAACGAGCAATTAGGATTGACGATCAAGAGCAATCAGGATTGACAAACAAGAGCAATTGAGATTGACGATCAAGAGAAATTGGGATTGACGATCAAGAGCAATTGAGATTGACGATCAAGAGCAATTGGGATTGACGATCAGGAGCAATTGGAATTGACGATCAAGAGCAATTGAGATTGACGATCAAGAGCAATTGATATTGACGATCAGGAGCAATTGGGATTGACGATCAAGAGCAATTGGGATTGACGATCAAGAGCAATTGGGATTGATGATCAAGAGCAATTGGGATTGACGATCAAGAGCAATTGGGATTGACGATCAAGAGCAATTGGGATTGACGATCAAGAGCAATTGGGATTGACGATCAAGAGCAATTAAGATTGACGATCAAGAGCAATTGGGATTGACGATCAAGAGCAATTGGGGTTGACGATCAAGAGCAATTGGGATTGACGATCAAGAGCAATTGGGATTGACGATCAGGAGCAATTGGGATTGACGATCAAGAGCAATTGGGATGGACGATCAAGAGCAATTGGGATTGACGATCAGGAGCAATTGGGATTAACGATCAAGAGCAATTGGGATTGACGATCAAGAGCAATTGGGATTGACGATCAGGAGCAATTGGGATTAACGACCAAGAGCAATTGGGATTGACGATCAAAAGTAATTGGGATTGATGATCAGGAGCAATTGGGATTGACGATCAAGAGCAATTGGGATTGACGATCAACTTTGAGGGCAGGTACGCGAATACTCGAGGGAGTTTATGACTCGTGATGGGAGCGAAGAAAAGGAACTCCATGGAAGGTCGGGAGGTCGAAAGCTCCGCTCCATCTTCGGAAAAGGCTCTAAGAAAATGAGGCCAATTCGGATAATGACGCAAGTTCGGAATAATCCGCGGGGGTCATAAGAGAAATACATGGGTGAGGACACAAACACGGGTGAAAGATATAGGAAAAATCTAAAAGATCTTAGGTGGGCATTGGTAGAAGAAACGAGACAAGATGGACAAAGGAAATCCTAAACTGGACGCATACATAAAGAAACCCAGAAGACGACTTCGGTCAAGGTGTGCGAATCAAATTCGCTCAATACCGGGAGTAACTCAGCAAACTCGAACGCACCCTGATCAGAAGCTTCTTGGCGAAACGGGCTGATATATATATATATATATATATATATATATATATATATATATATATATATATATATATATATATATATATATATATATATATATATATATATATATATATATATATATATATATATATATATATACAGTGGTGGCTCATGCTCATTAGGTCTGGTGGGGCCCGTCAAATAAGTTTAAAAATACACAACTTTTCGTAATATTCTGTACATTATGTATTACACATTACATAAAAAATATAATAGTTACATTTATTTATATAAATATTCTCCTCTTCTGTTTTTCTTGATAACAAATTGTAATATACAATCACAGTGGTTTGGAAAGAACAGGAAAAACATTCAGTCAGTTTTGCGCCATTGTATTTCTTGACAGTGTTTTGATGCGTTTCAGAGTGCTAAAAGGACGCCCAGAATCGGCCGTAGACATAGGTGGGATTAAAACAATTTTCAACAATTTTGATACTTCTGAGAAAATGTCAACAAGTTTATTTTCATTTAGGAATCACAAACACGAGGAATACTCCTCAACCTTTTTTAGATACATGACCTTTTATCTAGATGACATTTTTTTTTTGTGTGTAGCATCAGTGGCGGATCCAGGTTAAAAAAAATTTGGGGGGAGGGCTAACCGGAATTCCTCCCTATGATTAATAATGATGATTAATAATTGTTATCTTACACAGCATTGATAATAAATATCAGTCTATCACACAGGAGTGAGCACTAACTCTCAGATCCGAATTTCTTTTCCACACATCAGAAAATTATGAATTGTTTTTTTTTTTTTGCATATTTTGGACGTCAGGTAAGGTATAATAATCAATTTAATAATTATTTTGGAGATTTACCTGTATTTTAGACATGTATCATATGAGATACATTCGATCGCAACGGTTTAAAAACTGTTTATATATATTCTATATTATTACATAACTTTCTAAATAGCAGAATACAAGTATGGCTGAAAAATATATCTATAAACATAAACGGGTCTGAAATTGAGGAGGGGGGGCTTCAGCCTCCTAGCCCCCCCCCTTTCCTGGATCCGCGCCTGTGCAGGATAGGATAATTCGTTTCAATGACAGTGCAGTGGTCCATTGGCAATTCTTGGAGATGAAGAATGAACTCCTCCTTAGCATCTACGGCAGCAAAAGAGCGAAATATTTCTGAATGACTAAGTCTAGTCTTCATATCGTTTGCAATTTTAATTCAGGCCTATTTTGGAATCACACCCATTCTGTCATTTTTTATCAGATCTCTCTCTCTCTCTGACCTAATGACGAATAAGTCACCTGGCCCGGATGGGTTTCTACCTAAAGTGTTGAAAGAAGTGCGCGATCAAGTGTTACGACACCTGAGCGCAATCTTCAACATGTCAATCCGGACCGAATGCGTTCCTAGAGACTGGCGTGAAGTGCAGGTGACATCTATCTTCAAGAAAGGCGACCTTAGGCAACCGTCGAACTACTGACCTATCAGTCTGACTTCGATAGTCGGTAAACTCATGGAAAGCATGATGGTGGACAAAATGACGTCGCATTTAGAGTCAAACCTGCTACTGAGGAGTTCCCAGCACGGCTTCCGAAGGGAACGGTCATGCCTGACGAACCTTGTGGAATTCTTCCACTTCGTGTTCAGTGAGCACGTTTGGGACAAGGCGGTGGATGTGGTGTACTTAGACTTTCAGAAAACCTTTGATAAGGTACCACACCGCCGCCTTGTCCGGAAAGTGCGAGCGCTGGGCATAGACGGAAAAGTAGCAGGCTGGATAGAGAACTGGCTAAGTGGCAGACGGCAACGGGTGGTGGTGAATGGACAGGCTTCTGAGTGGGTGCCCGTTACTAGCGGGGTGCCTCAAGGTTCTGTCCTGGGACTACTACTATAAATCATCTACGTCAACGACATGGACGGTGACATAGTTAACAAGATTTCTAAATTTGCCGACGATACCAAGCTTGGTATGAATGTTGCAAAGGAAGATCTTGGGAAGATTGAGCAGTGGTCGAACACATGGCAAATGCCTTTTAACGTGAACAAATGCAAAGTGATGCATACCGGCCACCGAAACCCCCAATCTCATTATATCCTTAAGGGCACTGCTCTTGAATCTACCGACACTGAGAAGGACTTGGGTGTAACTATAACTAGTGATCTCAAGTTCTCGAGGCAGTATATTGAGGCGGAGAAGAAAGCCCAAAGGATGCTAGGTTATATAAAGCGACAGTATGGATATCGGAACAAGGAAATAGTACTCTGTTTGTACAATTCACTTGTCTGACCGCACCTGGAGTATGCCGTGCAATTTTGGAGTCCTTCATTTCGAAAGGACATCGCGTGATTGGAACGCGTGCAAGCCAGGGCAACCAAACTGATTCCCTCTATCAGACATAAAAGTTATGAAGATAGATTAAGGGAATTAGATCTGTTCTCGCTGGAAACCCGTAGACTGCGTGGTCAGCTCATCGAAGTTTTCAAAATACTTCGAGGGTTTGACAATGTTGACTACAGGAATATTTTCACACTTGTTTAGAGCAGAACAAGAAATCATGGCTTTAAACTTAAACTGAAGCGTTACAACCGCCATCTGTGTGGAAAAATTTTCACGTACAGTATCTGCGGTAGTTGGAACGCACTTCCGATGGAGGTTGTCAACAGCAATTCTTTTAAGCAGTTCAAGTCAAGACTAAACAAAGTCTTGAAAATTGGCCGTTTGGGGAGGACGTAAGGCAATTGAACAGGGATGTGCCCGCTTGACAGCTAGTCCAAAGGTACCCTCATTGAATGGACCGTAAGGTCTTCTAGGGTACTTATTTTCCTTGTTACACTCTCTCACTTTCTCTCTCACTCTCTCTCACTCTCTCTCTCTCTCTCTCTCTCTCTCTCCCCCTCTATATCTCTTTCTCTCTCTCTCTCTCTCTCTCTCTCTCTCTCTCTCTCTCTCTCTCTCTCTCCTGTCTCTTTTTCCGTCTTGTGTTTGGATTTGATTATAATCTTCATCTGATTTGGAGGTGAGCTCACCCACGTCATTCTGCAATTGACTCATAGATGATTCAAAGTCCTTTATTGTTTGCACAGCAGTAACACCATTAGATTCTTTTGCTTGCAAATCATTGTATAGAATGTCGGCATGTTTAAGAGCAACATAAAAAATGACAATAAAAAAATTAACAGTTTATCTTCAAATTCTCTTTTGAATCCAGTAAATGTTTTTCTCATCCCAGCCTTCATCATCCTGAATTCATGGGAAACATTCTTTTAGCTCATTTTTGGTCTCTCTAACGCTAGCAATAATTCGATAATGAAAATTCAAAGGTGTTTGAGGTACATTAAAAATTCTGCCATTACAAAGAAGACACCAAGGCTATTTAAAGTTGAATAAAAGTTTAATACTTTTATTTGAAGAACAGACTTTTTTTATTACCAGATTCAACTTATGTGGGTTACAATGAATGTAATGAGCGTGCGGAGAAAACTTCACATGTCTATGTACACCATCATCAACTGTCATGATGGTCACTCCATCATAAGCCTACGCCACAAGTTTGTTTATGAAATTGAATTTTTTTCAGAAATTTCCTTTTATTTCATTTATGTAAACTTCATACATGCAGTCTAAAAGGTCATTTTTAATTGTTTTAGATGTATTTTTTGCCACTTTAGTATTTTTGAGATGTATTTTTTGCCACTTTAGTATTTTTGAGATGTATTTTTTGCCACTTTAGTATTTTTGAGATGTATTTTTTGCCACTTTAGTATTTTTGAGATGATCCTTAAGTACACTCACTGTCAAGAGTAGCTTTATAGTTTAGATCATATCCACCCCCCTTCCCCCTCTCCATTAACAAATTGCTCCCTTACATCGTGCCCTCATAAAAGCAACTCGTGTGAACCACAAAAATATAAGCAATTAATAATTCTTGATAAAGCGAGTGTATTTTTATCAACTAATTCATTATGCTTTCGAATACTACAATCGCTAACCAGCATCAAGTGCAGATGAAACGTTTGTTTTCTCAGCGTATTTAATTGAGGAGCATTATTTATGCGAGTTGTTCTACTTTTCTGCTTCTGAATTCTTTCTGATAAATGTTTTAAGCCATTACACCCAGTACTGGTCCACAAACATTCCCCTTTAAATAAAAGGCAATAAAAATCGAATCTATTTTTTGTATCACTGACCGTAAGCCATGATGGCTTCTTATGAAACTAACAATTCGAAATAAGGATAGAAACTCATTTTCCACTGGTTGAAATTTTGTAAAATAGTTTCTTAAATTTAATTATCACCACTTGGAAAAATAAAATAATCCATTCATTCACCATATCCTTGTTCGCAGAGGTTAAAAGGATACTCCAGCTATCGAAATATGCTAAGTAGCAATTCGTCCTCTTGGGGCCTCCATTACTCGGCGCTAAATTTGACAGATTAGCTTGAAATAAAACGTAGTAGACGAAGGCAGTTCGTTAATGCCCCGATTCCATTGAATTTTGTTAGCGGTCTAAGGGCCAACTCATTGTGGGCCCAAACGGATGTTAAAGAAAATTACAATACTTTTATGAAATTATAAATGATAATTACTACATTTATGTGTTCCTTGACAAAGTCTGATGTTTTTGATTTGGTGGGGCCCTGCCCCTCTCACCCTTAATAACGAGCCGCTCCTGTATATATATATATATATATATATATATATATATATATATATATATATATATATATATATATATATATATATATATATATATATATATATATCATCTCAACATTTTCTCGAGTCAGGTAAGTTATATCTGGTCCATGAGTCACGGTTGTTTGGCGTTCCGGTGCGGAGAATTTGATTACCCCTCCACCCCACAAAGTTGTCGGTGCAGTCTCTTCCCGTCTGCCCCCTGCCTCCCTCCTTCACTATCAATTTTCACTTCAACATTCACCCCTTTTTACCCCACATGACAGAGTATGTGGTTACTTCTGTGACGTCATTCCCGAGTCCTCCAAAGTTTGTTTTTTCGTTAAGGTGCGACGATTAGGGGGAAGGGGGGCTGCGTGGACCCTTCGATACTTATATTTATTTGATCTTCACCATTTTGTTTTTTGATATTATAAAAGAATTATTAGAAATGACTTTGATAAAAAACATAAGTCATAACCAAACTAAGATGAAATTATTATTCAAATACTCAAAAAAATATCTTTCTTAAATTATAGAGTTATTGATGATGATGATGATGATGATGGTGATAATAATAAACTGACATAGGAGGTTAACCCTTAATTCGTGAGTGGTTTCACTACTTTACCTCGGGAGGGGGGCATAATCTTTCTTACATCCTTCTTATCACTCAGTCCTCGTAGACAACTTCATCCACATCATTACCATTTCAGATTCGCAATACCACTTTTTTTCTCCGCTCCTCGGTCTATCACTTCTTGGTTACCATTGGGTTTATCATTACCTAATTCACTCTTTCGAAACAATCCCACCTATTACCCCCTGACCCCCCACTCCCCACCCTCAGCCTTACCACCTTGATTTATAATTATTTTGAGGTAATTGAGTGAATGGGGGAAAATCAAGCATTCAGCGGGAAAGACAGGAAATAAATTGCCATTCGGACGCAAATTCACTTTCGCGCAAATTTAAATTACATTCGACGTGGGCACATCCTGGGTGCAAATCAAAGAGGCCCTTTGGGCACGTGTACATTTTGTGTATAATGCACTTGTGCGCATCACGTTATTATACCCTCCCCCCCATCGTTCACAGCCTCACCAATTTATTACTAAATAAATTCGATTTCAAATAAATTGGGTTTCATTATGGTTCTTCCCGCCGTTTGACACCTGTCTCAGTGGGGCGGCTACATTTTAACACCAGATCCTAATCTCCTTAAGCAAAAGGGCGTCTGAAATAGTGTTGCTAGGACACGATTGGCCTCCGTCTAACTCGATAATAATAGTAATTATAATAATGATAAAAAAAATGGATACTAGAAATAATGCCCCTCCCCCCCCCCCCCACACACACACCGTGCTGGTCTCCCACCAACTCGCCATACCGTGAATCCAACTGGGATTGGAGGTGGGGGGGGGGGGCATAACTGGGGCATGTATCGTCTCTGACCCTCGTGTAATGAAGGGCGGGGGGCAGCTGTTGCTTCTCTCTGCCCCAGATTCTCGTGTGGGAGGGAGGGGGAGGGGCAGGGTCTATTTATTTCTTCGCCTTGACTTCTTGTGTCTACTTTTCTCTTTCTTCCATGTGTCGATCTGACGCCTATGTCTGTATCTACGACTGCGTTGGATTTCCCAAGACAGCTCGATTAACCTCTAGAAATTTTGGCTTCTAGGGGAACCAAACCAGAGCAGGGCAACCAAACTGATTCCCTCTATCAGACATAAAATTTATGAAGATAGATTAAGGAAATTAGATATGTTGTCGCTGGAGACCCGTAGACTGCGTGGCCAGCTCATCGAAGTTTTCAAAATACTTCGAGGGTTCGACAATGTTGACTACGGGGATATTTTCAGCCTTAATGAGAGCAGAACAAGAAATCACGGCTTCAAACTTGAGCTGAAGCGTTACAACCGCAATCTATGTGGGAATTTTTCACGTACAGTATCTGCGGTAGCTGGAACGCACTTCCAATGGAGGCTGTCAACATCAATTCTGTTGACCAATTCATGACAAGACTAGACAAAGTCTTGAAAAGTGGCCGTTTAGGGAGGACGTAAGGAAATTGTGCCCGCTCGACAACTTGTCCAAAGGTACCCTCATTGAATGGACCGTAAGGTCTTCTAGGGTACTTATTTTCCTTGTTACTCCTTGTTACACTCTCTCTCTCTCTCTCTCTCTCTCTCTCTCTCTCTCTCTCTCTCTTAATTTCAATAATAGTTCTGTTTTTGGTGCTTTGAAATGAATAGTTTAAAAGATGTTTTTATGATTTTTATCTAGATATTTCAACGCCGAGTTAGAATTAAGAAAAATATAACCTATTTGTATATGGAAAAGGAAGCAAATATAGCTTTGCAGTCATCTGCTTGCATCTGGCAACTCGGAGTTGCCAGAATCTAGGAAAAATGCAATAAAGGTCTAAGACACAATTCTATAACTACTCTACTAAGATTAAAATTTAAAATCTAAAAAAAGCAGCCATGGGTAAATTTTTATAAATTTTATGAATTTCGCCAATTCAAAAAATTTTAAAAGGGAACTTTAAACTCAATTTCTCCCCTTTCAAAATATCCCGTTGCTAAAATATATTATAGAAGAAGATATATATATATATATATATATATATATATATATATATATATATATATATATATATATATATATATATATATATATATATATATATATGTTTTCTGAACTTCACCATTTGTAATTCTTTGGGTTTTAAAAAATTCATAAAATTTCGATACTTATATTTATTTCTGAACTTCACCATTTTGTTTTTTGATATTATAAAAGAATTATTAGAAATAACCTCGATAAAAAAGTCATAACCAAACTATGATAAAATTATTATTCAAATACTCAAAAAAATCGCTTTCTTAAATATGGTCAGTGATGATGATGATGATGATGATGATGATGAGGATGATGTGATTGTTATGCTCTGAACCTTAAGCAATTTTTAGTTTATATTTAAATACTGGTTCTGAGAATGAAAACAGCATTATAGCCTAACCTCTGTATGGTTACGCTCTTGTATCTTAAGAATTTTGTTTATATTTCCTGGATTCTGGCAGCCTTACCGGATTCACCCCTCGTATCTTTTATATCAGTTAGTAACTGCGAGTAAGTGCTTAGATAAGTGTGGCAGATTGTTTATTTTATTGTTTTTTTTTAATGATAACTCAGTTTTAAACAAAAATGGATGCCAATTAAGTTAGGAGAAAATGCGATTTCATTATTGAAAAATTATTAAAAAGTAAGTTCAGTGCGATGACTTATAATGAAAAAGAAACTATTATTAAAACAGGTAGGCCAACGCCAAGATTAGGTATCATCCAAAACTGTTGCACTCGCAAATACAATGTAGGCTAATATGATAGAACATCTTGGTTTGTGGTTGTACATATTTACAGAAGCTATTTTAACATTTAAATAGTTTTAAAAGAATAACATTTGAAAAAATAATAATATTTAAATAAAGTGAGTAGCTAACAATTTTATAGTTATTTTTAATGAACAACATATTTACTAACTTGAATTGCTTCCTCATCTTCAAAAGTCACCTCACGCTACTGATATATATATATATATATATATATATATATATATATATATATATATATATATATATATATATATATATATATATATATATATATATATATATATATATATCCCAAGGGATTAGGGAAGGGGCAGAGGTCATCTGACCCCGGGAAGCTATTAATAACACCACCCTCGTAAATCTGCTAATAGCATTATTTTAATCCAATCCAGGAATCATCGCCCGCCAGTTTCATGGTGGAGTGAAGACGATGAAACTTTGGAAGACAAAAATAATGATCATTATTTGGATTGACGATCAAGAGCAATTTGGATTGACGACCAAGAGCAATTGGGATTGACGGTCAGGAGTAATTGGGATTGGCAATTAAGAGCAATTGGGATTGACGATCAAGAGCAATTGGGATTGACGATCAAGAGCAATTGGGATTGACGATCAGGAGCAATTGGGATTGACGATCAAGAGCAATTGGGATTGACGATCAAGAGCAATTGGGATGGACGATCAAGAGCAATTGGGATTGACGATCAGGAGCAATTGGGATTAACGATCAAGAGCAATTGGGATTGACGATCAAGAGCAATTGGGATTGACGATCAGGAGCAATTGGGATTAACGATCAAGAGCAATTGGGATTGACGATCAAAAGTAATTGGGATTGACGGTCAGGAGTAATTGGGATTGGCAATTAAGAGCAATTGGGATTGACGATCAAGAGCAATTGGGATTGACGATCAAGAGCAATTGGGATTGACGGTCAGGAGTAATTGGGATTGGCAATTAAGAGCAATTGGGATTGACGATCAAGAGCAATTGGGATTGACGATCAAGAGCAATTGGGATTGACGATCAGGAGCAATTGGGATTGACGATCAAGAGCAATTGGGATTGACGATCAGGAGCAATTGGGATTGACGATCAAGAGCAATTGGGATTGACGATCAAGAGCAATTGGGATTGACGATCAAGAGCATTTGGGATTGACGATCAGGAGCATTTGGGATTGACGATCAAGAGCATTTGGGATTGACGATCAGGAGCATTTGGGATTGACGATCAGGAGCAATTGGGATTGACGATCAAGAGCAATTGGGATTGACGATCAAGAGCAATTGGGATTGACGATCAAAAGTAATTGGGATTGACGATCAGGAGCAATTGGGATTGACGATCAAGAGCAATTGGGATTGACGATCAACTTTGAGGGCAGGTACGCGAATACTCGGGGGAGTTTATGACTCGTGATGAGAGCGAAGAAAAGGAACTCCATGGAAGGTCCGGAGGTCGAAAGCTCCGCTCCATCTTCGGAAAAAGCTCTAAGAAAATGAGGCCAATTCGGATAATGACGCAAGTTCGGAATAATCCGCGGGGGTCATAAGAGAAATACATGGGTGAGGACACAAACACGGTGAAAGATATAGGAAAAGCTAAAAGTTCTAAAGTGGGCATGGGCAAGGCACATTGGGTAGATAAAACAGACACAAGATGCGGATCAAAATCGCTCAATGGCAGGAGTAACCCAGCAAACTCGATCGCTGGACCGTGATCAGAAGCGTTTTGCCGACGCTTTTGCCTAGCAGTGTTATGAAACTGGCTGATTATATATATATATATATATATATATATATATATATATATATATATTATATATATATATATATATATATATATATATATATATATATATATATATATATATATAAATATATATATATATATATATATATATATATATATATATATATATATATATATATATATATATGTATATATATATTTATATATATATCGAAAGTCTTGGTTGGGACACCTCCATCCTAAGTTCTTTATCATTAATAAATTAGAATGTATTAAAGGTAGGCCAACAATATTTCGATATGCTTTTGGCAATGTATTAATGCATCTACTCATAAATTATAAATTTCAAATTGATTGATCAAAAAACAAATGAACTATAAACTGAAGATTACAAACATGCAAGTACGAAGGTCTTGGGACATCAGGAAAATATTCATAAAATTTGTATTTTTAAAATTATTGTACTAAATTTCGGTAAAATCACATTAAAATAATTTAGAATTGGAAATGAATGAAAATTTGCAGGCAAAAAGATACGTACCGATGTCATCAGTATTTACAGTTTTATCATGGCGGACAGAAAAGAGCTATCAAGTGATATTAAATATTGAATTATTCAGAAAAATAAGTCTAAAACTATCCATTAGAAGAATTGCTGAACAACTCAGTGTGCCAAAATCCAACGTCTACAATGTAATTTCCAATTCAGGCGCACCAGATCAACTTCTAACTCTGTTCGCTCTGGACGCCCTGCATAGATTTCTGTGATAACAAGGCGACAGTTAATCAGAGAAGTTGATAGAAATCCACGTATGCCTCGTGGATAGATCCAGTCTCAACTAGAAAACAGTGGTGTATAAAACTAAAGTTAGTAGAATGTTAAGTTCTTCTGGGCTAAGTCATACTGACCTCGTAAGACCCCATATTTGAAGCCTGCACATTTAAAAACTCGACTTCAATTTGCCAGAGAGAAGATTGACAAGCCTTTTAGTTACTGGAAGAGTATTCTCTTGTCAGATGAGACCAAGCTAGAGCTTTGTGGACGAAATTGCAGCTCGCCAGGTATTTCCTAAAATCGGAACCCGGAATCTTCCTCAGAATACCGTCCCAACTATCAAACACGGATATAGGTAGGAGGGGGAGTGTCTCTAATGTTACGGGGCTCTTTCAGTTCATCTGGTGTAGGTAGCCTTCAGTGAATCAATAACACGATGAAAGGGAAGATTAATTGGAAATCTTGAGCAAATACGCCCGAAATGATGCAACTGCTCTGGGACTTGGGCGTCGTTGGACCTTCCAGCATGACAACGATCCCAAGCATACCTCAAAAATGGTGCAGGATTGGTTGGAAACTAATCATATTATTCTTATTAAGTGGCCATCTCAGTCTCCAGATCTTAATCAAATTGAAGTCCTTTGACATGAGCTAAAAACAAGGGTCTACAAGCGGTAACCAAGAAATCTTCAAAAATTTGAGCTTTTCTGTCAAGCAGAATGGAAAAATATCCCAGCAAACTGCTGTCTAAATTAACTAAAGAGTATACTGTGATTGTTGCTCAAGTAATTCAACTAAAAGGACACACAACTAAATACTAAAAATGTTCGGTCCAAGACATTCTTATCTGCATGTTTATTATTTTTTTATAATTATTTGTTTATAGTTCATTTGTCTTTGAATGAATTAAATTTATGATTTATGAGTAGATGTATCAATACACTGCCAACCACATATCGAAATTTTATTGCTTTACCTTGAATACTTTGTGATTTATTAATGAAAAAAACACGTAGGATGGTGGTGCCCCAAGAATCAAATTTCTCTCTCTCTCTCTCTCTCTCTCTCTCTCTCTCTCTCTCTCTCTATATATATATATATATATATATATATATATATATATATATATATATATATATATATATATATATATATATATATATATATATATATCAAGAGAGAAAGAGAGAGGGGGGGGCAGTGAGTTTTTTGTGTGTGAATGAGTGTGAGAGAGTGCGCGCGCTGCGTCTTACCAGGTGATACTACAGTTTACACACTGGCCAGATTGTGTCTTGGCTAGTCGCCGAATGATCGTCCCGATTTTGGTCGAGTCTGCTTGAGCCGCTGGCTTGTAGGGTCGTGGGGTTCCCGACCCCCGTCCAACTGTTGCTCCCCATACACAGAGGGGCATCGGCTGCGCCAGTCGCTGAGAAAGATCTTTCAAGCCAACCACTTATGAGAAATATATTGGCCCAAGGAGGCTATGGTGATTACTTCCATTAATGGACGGAGGTTAAGCCATCAATTAAAGGCTGCTTGTTACACGAAGGGCAGTCTGCTGGCCACTTGCCAATCTCTGTTCACCTTGAAAAAGTAGCTAGTCATTTTCCATATATATGAACTTAAGTAGGTGTGTTCAATGGTTGAGCTTTGAGCTCTGTAGTACATATATGAGTACTATAAAGTATTTGACTAAAGTTGGATGGACAAACAGAGTGTGTAGAGAAATATTTGTGTATTTCTACATGAGCAAGTTCATAGGATACTTCGTATGTGCCTGTATGTGTACACTTATAAAATCCTCCTCGAGTGAATTGGATGCTCATATTTTTAGTCAAAGTGGTGTTTTAGCAGTTTTGGTATCTGGTACACGTCATCGCCGCAACGTCAGCGTAGACTTAGTGCCTTAAGAGGTGGGGTACAGAAGTGGATGACGCATGAATTTTATGTAAACACGCATGTACAGATGAAAATGTCGTGTACGCAGTTGCACAATCATGTTTACGTTTGGAATTTTTTGGCCTAATCAGTTCTTTCATATAAGTGCAGGGATGTATTGTTGTATACAAGCAGCCATCAACTCTAGGGAAGTTTCCCTAACCTTATCCCATACCCACTTCATTGATGCGCTGGAATGCAAAGAGGCCACCAATCTACCCGCGCGCGGGCATTTTTTTTCCCGCCTTAAAAATCTGTGTTCACTTTTGGCGCGCAAATCTCTTCAATTCAAGGATGAACGAAACATTTTGGTGTCCATTCAATCAATTCAGCGTCGAGATTGTCATAGGAAATCTAATACTTTGGTATTTCGCGTTCGTAAATCCGAAATGGAAAGCTAAAACCAGCCACAATTGTTATTTTATATGTAAACTGGCTCGTCTTTAGCTCTCCACGTTGTCACTTCTCTACAGTGTCTCTGAGAAGAAAAACAAATTAATCCTTAACTTGGTGAATTTTTGAAATTTTTGAACATGTTTTTTTTGCTTAGTGGCCAAGTGACCTTTCATGTTTTTGAGTTTAGGTCTATTTGAAACTTTTATTCGCAGGGCTGTTTTTTTTGTATGTTTCGAGCTTTTATCAAAGTTCTTTCTAAGAGTTCAGAAAAAATAAATATAATTATCGAATGATTTGGAATGAAAAAACATACAAATCGTGAAGTTCAAAAAATGTATTAAAATTAGGGCTTTGGCGCTTTTTTACTATCATTTCGTATAGAAAACAAATTTAGATGAAAAAAGATCTGACGAAGGTTTTTCTATAGATCAAACCGGGTGAAATAACTTTAAAAAAAGGTTTCAGGATGTCTATGTTGAAAAAAGTGTTGGGAAAATTCTCAACTATATATAAATCTTCAAGGGATAAAGACAATATAATAAAAGGTGAAATAACTTTAAAAAAAATGTTTCAGGGTATCTATGTTGAAAAAGGTGTTCAGGGTGTTAAAATAAAGTCTATAACGGGGATGAAAAAAAGCGGTTTAGAATAGAAAATAGGCCGTAGGCCACACGCCGAAGGAGTGTATGTGGAACCAAGTTCTTTCTGTAAGAAATAATACGAAGTATGGCTTGTTGTCACTTGCTGGCTTCATTCTCACTTGCTTTGTTCAATTGCCTCTACCCAGAGGGGGGGATGAAGGTCAAATAATAGTAATAATACAGCCTGTTCAAGAAAATATCTCGTTGATTCTTGTATTACCATGTAGATTATGAAGTACCAAAGAGCACAAAGTCTCTCCCTATCTCTTGTCTTCCCTTCCGAGTACTGCCCCTTTCCATGGGCATAAGCTCCCTCTTCGAGTACTGCCCTTGATGATGAATTGGCATAATGCTTCGCTACAAAGTACTACCCTTGATGGTGAATGGACACTAACCCCCTGCCCCCCCCCCACACACACACACCTCCGAGCATTTTCTTTGTTGTGAATGAGCACTACCCCCTCCAATTCGGGAGTACTGACCTCTTGTGGATTTTAGTCCTGTTGGGGAGAAATTTGTCCCCTCGCCTGGCCATTCATCCCCTAGAAAATGGGGGGGGGGCTTGGTTTCCCCAAGATTTTTTTTCTCGAATATGAAGCGAGGAAATACTAACGAGGGCATCTCCGTCATGTAGTTTATAAAGAGAGATCTGAAAAGAAAGTGGTGAAGATGGGGAAGTGAAAATGTGTGGGAGATACATAACTGCCATTCCCTGCAGGTGCTAGGCCTTGGAGGTCAACTCACCCCTCCAGATGTCAGCTGCAACCTACCTACTGCCCCAGACATCTCCATGAGGGCGCGTAAAATGAAAAAAAAGATGGGGGGGGGGAATAAGGTGCGAAGAATGGAGGCATAACAAATAACACCAATCCTCCCCCCCTCGTCCCGAACCGGTCCCTTCCCCGACCAGGTGTGAGACTGGACGAAGCTGGTCTGCGACTAGCCAGTGATATTAAAGGCGGGGGATGGAATACTGCCTCGGCACACTAAAGCACAGGTAGTCTCAATCTAGTTTGAGATTAATGAGTGCACCATCCGGGAGGGCGTGCCGATCATCCAGCTGGGGCCTAGACCCCCTGGAGAGCTAAGCCCCTGCTGCACCAAAAACCTAGAGGAATGCCACGTCCTACCGTCCTCAGTGTGTACACCGCAAGAGGGTGTTAGGTATAGCATTTACCAGCATGCTGCAGTTGACATCTGGATGGTTGCGTGTCCTCGGCCCCAATGGCTGCAGGGGGATCTACGGCTCTATATCTTTCCCCATCTTCACCAACAAAGACATCAACCCACGGAGATGCCCACGTTGGTTGTCACTTTAAGACACTGGAGGGATAGTGGGAGGGGCTGGGGCAGAGCAGCCCACACAGTGGAGTCCGGGTTCCCGGTTCGATTCCGCGCATCACCAGAGGTCTATTTGCCTCGCGTTCTCTGTGTGTATCTAATCATCAGTGTGCGTGCATATACGTGTGTGTTTACGTATGCATTTATGCGTAGCTATGTATATATATATATATATATATATATATATATATATATATATATATATATATATATATATATATGTGTGTGTGTGTGTGTGTGTGTATTTATGTGTATACCTGTCTATGTATGGATTTCTTATCTATGTATGTCTCTGTGCGCATATATTTATGTATATCCCTGTCTATGTATGTATCTGTGCGCATGTATTTATGTGTATCCCTGTCTATGTATGGATTTCTCATCTATGTATGTATCTGTGCGCATGTATTTATGTGTATCCCTGTCTATGTATAGATTTCTCATCTATGTATGTCTCTGTGCGCATGTATTTATGTGTATCCCTGTCTATGTATAGATTTCTCATCTATGTATGTATCTGTGCGCATGTATTTATGTGTATCCCTGTCTATGTATAGATTTTTCATCTATGTATGTCTCTGTGCGCATATATTTATGTGTATCCCTGTCTATGTATAGATTTATCATCTATGTATGTCTCTGTGCGCATGTATTTATGTGTATCCCTGTCTATGTATAGATTTCTCATCTATGTATGTATCTGTGCGAATGTATTTATGTGTATCCCTGTCTATGTATAGATTTCTCATCTATGTATGTATCTGTGCGCATGTATTTATGTGTATCCCTGTCTATGTATAGATTTCTCATCTATGTATGTATCTGTGCGCATGTATTTATGTGTATCCCTGTCTATGTATAGATTTCTCATCTATGTATCTATCTGTGCGCATGTATTTATGTGTATCCCTGTCTATGTATGGATTTCTCATCTATGTATGTCTGTGCGCATTTATTTATGTGTATCCCTCTCTATGTATAGATTTCTCATCTATGTATGTATCTGTGCGCATGTATTTATGTGTATCCCTGTCTATGTATGGATTTCTCATCTATGTATGTATCTGTGCGCATGTATTTATGTGTGTCCCTATCTATGTATAGATTTCTCATCTATGTATGTCTCTGTGCGCATGTATTTATGTGTAGCCCTGTCTATGTATAGATTTCTCATCTATGTATGTATCTGTGCGCATGTATTTATGTGTATCCCTGTCTATGTATAGATTTCTCATCTATGCATGTATCTGTGCGCATGTATTTATGTGTATCCCTGTCTATGTATAGATTTCTCATCTATGTATGTATCTGTGCGCATGTATTTATGTGTATCCCTGTCTATGTATAGATTTCTCATCTATGTATGTATCTGTGCGCATGTATTTATGTGTATCCCTGTCTATGTATAGATTTCTCATCTATGTATGTATCTGTGCGCATGTATTTATGTGTATCCCTGTCTATGTATGGATTTCTCATCTATGTATGTATCTGTGCGCATGTATTTATGTGTATCCCTGTCTATGTATGGATTTCTCATCTATATATGTCTCTGTGCGCATGTATTTATGTGTATCCCTGTCTATGTATAGATTTCTCATCTATGTATGTATCTGTGCGCATGTATTTATGTGTATCCCTGTCTATGTATAGATTTCTCATCTATGTATGTATCTGTGCGCATGTATTTATGTGTATCCCTGTCTATGTATAGATTTCTCATCTATGTATGTCTCTGTGCGCATGTATTTATGTGTATCCCTGTCTATGTATAGATTTCTCATCTATGTATGTCTCTGTGCGCATGTATTTATGTGTATCCCTGTCTATGTATAGATTTCTCATCTATGTATGTATCTGTGCGCATGTATTTATGTGTATCCCTGTCTATGTATAGATTTCTCATCTATGTATGTATCTGTGCGCATGTATTTATGTGTATCCCTGTCTATGTATAGATTTCTCATCTATGTATGTATCTGTGCGCATGTATTTATGGATGGGTCATCGCAGGTCTTGCATTCGGGTTTGGCGCTGTTCATTCCCTCGTTTCCTCTTTGTCCCGCTGCCCAACCTCGATAGAGCCGATGCCCTTGTTAGTTAGTGTAATTTTTCGCTTTCGGTATTGGTGAGGTTGGGTACTTTCGGCCGCGCATCAGGTAGTCCCCCCTTCCCCGGCTACTCGGGTTATGGACCGTTCACACATTTTTCATTTCCACTAACTTCAGCACTGTACAAAACTCTCCTCCCAAACTTTCTGGTGGAGATGCCTTCGTTGTTTTGATTTCCTCCGTTTCTCCTCGGCGTTTGACCACATCCACAAAAGAACCCCACGCATATACACGCGTTTATGTACACGTTTGTGTACGCGAGGAGAGGCTCCGAGGTGACGCCATGTAGGTGAAAATCGCGCCCAAATTTCTTCCCTTCGCTCACCTTTTTCCCGGTCCTTAAAAAGGCGGGTTAGATCCCCCTCCCTGTGCTCCCTCCCCCCCTGAGCTCATCGCAGGAAGGGGAGGGCACCCAAATTGGTCAGGGTAGAAATCTCCCGTGAATATGGAGATGAAGGGGGGCTTTGAACCCCTCGGGAAGGTCCCTCCCCCCCCTCTCTCTCTTCATTTTTCCTACTCTCGCTTTCTCCTCGTCTCCTTCTTTTTTTTAATATATATATGCCCCTCCCCCCTCAGTAGGGGGGCCACGTGTAAGCATATATCTAATTCTTACAGGGAGTAGCACGCCCTACCGGCCCCCTCTTCCCCCATTAGTCTTGAACTAGATTCAGACATCTGGAAAAATGTGTTCTCTTCCGCCCCCGACACTCACAGTTGTGGGCCCTTCCCCAAGAGGTACCGCCGCGTATTTCTACTCGTCTTCACACACCCCCACCCACGCACCCTCCCACCCTCCCCATCTTCACACTTTTTAGATCTCTCCTTCCAAGCTTTCTGACAGAGATGCCCTCCTTGGTATTTCTTCGCTTTATATCCGCGAAAAATTTTTTTTCTAGAATTCCTTCACATTTTCCCTTCTATATCTGTTTCTCTTCTCACACCTTGTCTTTTTCTCTCTTTTCTCCATTTTATACTCTTAATAATCTCCTAAAATTCCCCCCTCCCCCCTCTCCGAGTGATCATGTAACACCGTGCACAGCGCATGTACTCATGACTGTCATTTTACGTCCATCAACCATAGCAACATTTACTTGTGTTCTGAATCTTTTACATTCCTCTCCAATGCAGCGTGATCAAATAGTGTAAATTGCGAAATTGCAAGTAAATATATCGCAGATTAGGTGTAATAATTCACTTGTAATGTCAATGACCCAATGGTTTGTCGATTAAGTCCTTGTATCGTCGCCGGAGGGACTTTTCGTGTTGGGATCAAAAACACAAATTTTAGTTTTATTCAGTTAAAACTCATCAAATTATCGGTAGCGCACAAAACCACCCGAAGAAAGGTGAGTTACTGGACTGTATGGGTGAGGTAGAAACGACGAGAAATGATTAGGAAAAGTGACTATGTTTGAATGTAAACCTAAGACGAGGCTTCGCCTCGGCGATAATTTCGTGATCTTGGGGGAATGGGGTGATTTGGGGATTGTTCAAATTGGACCTAAAGTGAATGTGACATTTACAGGCGCTTCTTCGGTAGAGGTTGTGTTGAACTGGTTCCCGAGATACCTGTTTTTAGAAGTCTTGATCGCAACCTCGAGAAATCATCGCTAATTTATCCTTCTTATGCGGGAGAAGACTTGGAAGCCCCCGCACGATATTATGATAAGTCTACGAGCGTTTGTTTATCCAAGTGTCTCATTTAATCAGGCGGACCAAACGAGTCGGTTCCCGAAGCGACGTCCCGCTTTGTGTAAGAGTTAGGGCGCGATGCAATGAGCGGAAAGGTTTGTCGCTTAGACACCTGCTTTACTATGCTATAAGGGAGCTTTCGATTCCTCACGTGTTTATGGTCTGGCATTGTAAAAAAGGTGAAACTAGAGAACTTATCTTGATTTCGTTGCCATTGTAATATTGTCACATCGTTCTCAACAACGTGTGTCCACCCGCACATAAAAAGAATGTGGGAACACCCGTGCTGACATTTACCGAAAAGGGCAGTAATTGTAGTGTAAAGGCGAGACGGGTCAATTGTCAACTCAGTCCCTGATGCGATCCAAGTCAGATAAACATTGACATGTAATCTTTTCAAAAAATACACTCCACCCCTCCCAAAACTCCAAACTCATATATATATATATATATATATATATATATATATATATATATATATATATATATATATATATATATATATATATATATATATAACTGAATCACGAAAATAAGGAACGTGAGGAATTTATGAATAACGTTATAGCCACGAGGAAAATGAAACAACGGAGAACTGCGAGGCCTTTCGACTAATGGTCCTTTATTCATATATATATATATAAAGAAAGCAACTACAGGATCTGCGGGTGATAACCCCCCCCTCCACCCCCCTCCGGTTTCTTGTCTCATTTGCTCATTCGCGTCCAATTCTTATTTTATTTTGTACTATATATATATATATATATATATATATATATATATATATATATATATATATATATATATATATATATATATATATACCACATTTTCTTTCGAAGACTCCATTCTGGGGTGTTTTCTTACCTGCTCTCCCAATGCATGCATCCCCGCTTCCCCCATTTCCGCATACTTCACTTCCTTTCGAAATATTTTTGCTCGTATTTTTCACTCTTCTTTTACCTTTTACTCCTCTATTACTATTCCTTTGATTTTTAAATTGATAGTATAAAATAATGAAAAAAAGATGCGAGTTGCTAACCCAGTGATGATCCACACTACGTCATTAAGGTATCCAAAATTGTTCACCTCGGCATATGGAATCAATGTTCTCAGAATGCTAGTCGGCTACAGCGACGATTCTAAATTGCGTCATTGAGTTGTCCGAAATTGTCTACTTCAGCATACGCAATAAATTTTCTCAAAATATTAGTTGATAACTCAGTTATGATTCTAAATAACGTCATTAAAGTGTCCGAAATTGTTCACCTCGACATAAGGAATAAATTTTTGCCAATAAGCCAACACGAGGCGTGTGAACTCAGGTGGACTAAAAAGTACAGCTGGGTGACAAATAGTGAAATAAAAATAACGAGAATATTCCTCTCTTCCACCTAATAGAATTTCAGCCCCCAAACAATTGATAATTTCTTGTTCACTCGCTGCTTGCTCCACCCAATCTACATATCACTTTTACATCCATTTCACCCAATCTACATATCATCACTTTTACATCCATTTCCGTGAAGCGCGTCGGCCAAAACATCCGATCGTATGTAAAGCAAGAACATAATGAAAGTGACATAACAAAGGAAGGTCATAACGAAGTATGAAGATAACAAAGGAGGAACATAACGAATGGATTATATAACGAAGGAGCTACATAACGAAGGAGTAACATAACAAAGGAGGGACATAACGAAGGACGGACATAACGGTGTATGGAGATAACAAAGGAGGTACATAACAGAGGAGAGACATAACGAAGGAGAGACATAACGAAGGGATGACATATCGAAGGAGTTACATAACGAAGGGATGACATATCGAAGGAGTTACATAACGAAGGAGTAACATAGCAAAGGAGGGACATAACGAAGGGATGACATAACGAAGGAGCTACATAACGGAGGAGGAACATAACGAAGGAGGGACAGAATGAAGCATCAACATAACAGGAGGGACATAACCTATGCCCGACTGAACGAAGGAGTGACATAATGGCGGAAGGACATATAAATACGATATTGAAGGAATAACATAAAGAAGGACTTACAAATCGAAGGAGTGACATAAATACCGGATCGAATGAATGCCGCCCACGAACCATAAAAAGAATTCAAATATCATTTTAAGAATAAAAAAGAATCATTAAATAGTTACAGTTTTTGTTCTCAATCAATTATATCTTCCTACTCATCTTCGTTTACATTGCTTGAACTGAAATGCATATTGGGTGTAATCCCGCGGAGGTATGAGCGAAACGATGCCTCGTCTCCAGTATTTGATAGGTTTGCATGTTAAATGCCACTCCTGCAGGAAGCACAAATACACCCAAATTAGGTTATCCTACTTCAACCGAGACCTCGAATACAACTGGAAGCAGCCATTTTATTCATTGCCATTCATTCAATGTCCTTTCGTTTGGGTCTGGCCTTCCTTCAAAATTGATCTCCGATTCATCACTCCTTCGATACTCAATTTAGCCATTGTATCGAGACGCTTGAGGTATAATCCAATGTGTCCAGCCGAGACACGCGTCTCGCCAATTTATCTGGACCGTCGATCGGGGTCAAAGGTCATGCAACCAGCCACCGGAATCGGGTTAAGGAAGCAGTTGTGCTTATTGAAAGGAAAAGCGTCTGGAATTCTGGAGTGAAGGCGAGAATTACATAAACAAGGAAATTTGTTTGTTAGCTATAATAGGAAACCAAAGGTTACCTTATTAACTTTAAATAACCCATTTTTTTTTACAGGGAATGGAAATGTGTTATTTAATGCAATTTCAATGAGGAAATTAACATTAAATCGCAAATTACAGTCGAATACAGGTTTGCCACTCCCTAGAGTATATTTCGTGGTACAAGACGTGAGGTAAACGTCTGAATTTTGTCACCAGATATAGAGAACCTTTATACCATAGATACAAACGTGTTTTAAGACGTCCACTGTCTAGACTCTGCGGGGGAGGTCAGCTAGTTGTTTATTATTATTATTATTATGATTATTATCATTGAGATTGGGCTAAAAAAAACTACAACTAACGAGGGTATCTAGACGAATATTTTTAAGAGGTTCGTGGTGAAGTTAGGGTCTGTGAAAGTGTGCGGAAGGTATATAGACCGAGTGGTTTAAAGAGGTACTCGGTACGGTACGCTCGTGGCGAGGGCAACTCCCCAGACCCAATTCCCAGTTTTGGGGACGTTCATTTTGGCATCGTTGAATAATCCCATGAGGCGCAGTTGGAAATGGGGCTTTTAAAAAAAAAATCTGATATGACCCCTCAGCAATTTTTACCCCAGCACTATATGTACATTGTGGATATTCAAATGTACCCCCCTCCCCAGCAGGTTGGGAGAGATACACGCCAGCCCTTAACCCCAACTACCCCAATGTCTGTACCCTCCATATATTTTTATGATTATATGGAGATGCCCTCGTTGGTTTGGGAGTTGTATTTGAATACACTTGGTGTTGTTTGGTTATTATTAGGTTGGCCAAAAATTATATCATATTTAAAAAGGAAAGTGAAATAGTTATTAATATACCCCCCCCCCCTCATTTATTCAGCATTTTCCATCATTATTGACAATGTTGTTAGTAGTGGTGGCGCTCATTATTGCCAAAGGTCTCCGGGCGTTTAACTAAGCCGCGGATTCCTTTCTCGAAGAATTCATTCAGTTTTGATAAAATGTAGGATTTGATATCCTTTTCCACCTCCTCCATATCAGTGGAAACTTTGTGGTAATGACTTCAAAGAGTGGTAACCAGATGGTGTAAAATCCCGTGAATATGGAGGATGAGGAAGAAAATCTCAACCTATCTCATTAATATTTTCTTGGGTCGAACGTGCCTCATGGAGGGGAGGGGGGACTGTCCTGAAGGAAGAGGAAGGCGCCCTTTCGGTTGCTACAGAAGTTTCATTTAACATTGCAATTGTCTGAACATTTAGAACATGTAGATCTTCCGTAACTGTTTGTTTATTATTGAAGAACTCGTAATGAATAACACGTTCCCGTTCCACCAGATCGATGTGTAGTAGCCTGCTGGTGGCGGAGACCACCTTTCGGAGTAGGTATTGGTGTTTGTTTGCGATCATACCATTGTTATTGGGCTTAATATTGCAGTAAAGAAGCATCTTTTCATCCCCCGTAAAACACTTATGCCCAGAAATGACCCAGGGGCATTTTGAACCAATAGAGACGAGGCATTATCGATACGTTGTAGACGTCGTCCTTCAGACCGTTCATGTGGTACCCAAAACACGAATTCCTTTAATTTTCAGAGAATTTGGAACAATTTAAAGAAGCTTTTTTAAGTCTATTTAATTTCTTTACAACTAAAAGGGAAGACCAATGAGGGCATCTCCCACAGGTTTGTGTGGGATCTGTAAAAAAGTGGTGAAGATGGTAGCAGTGAAAATGTGTGGAAGATATATAACCTCAGACCCTCCTGCAGTTATTGCGGCTGGGAGGGCACGCAACCCTACAGATGTCAACTGCAGCATGGTTGTTCATGCCTGAGCTGACGCCCCCTTTTGGGGCAGGGTATCTGGGATGATCTTAGTCTTGTTCGTACAAGCGAAAGGGAGCAGTGACCCCCTTGGGAGCGTCTTTTATAGTAAAGGGTGTGAATGAGATGCTTTCGTTGGTTTTCTCGCAACGGAATCATCCCCTCTCAGGGCTTTAGGAGAGTTGCGCGCCTCCCTGGTCCATCACCACACATCCGAACCCTCCGGAGAAAGCAATTTGTTCACTAACCGTACCTGGTGTGTCTTAACTTCGCTCAACGCGCGGGAAGCGGCATGACTCAACTAGACTAAATAGGGAACTACTTGGAACACTAGCGACCCACAGGGCACGCAACCCTCCTTAACCTTCCCCGGTCCATGAGGGGGTGTTGAATTTCTCGGTAATTACGCCTTCGAGCCCCTCCCCCCCCCCGATGGAGAATGGGCCTATGAACCGGATGGGTGTCGCCTCTTATCGCCTGTTCACACACACATACACACAGACATGCATAACTTTGCCTGTTCACACACACACACACACATATATATATATATATATATATATATATATATATATATATATATATATATATATATATATATATATATATATATATATATATATATATATATATATATATATATATATATATATATATATATATATATATATATATATAACTTTGCCTGTTCTCTCTCTCTCTCTCTCTCTCTAACATACACACACACACAGACACACACATATGCATAACTTTCCATGTTCACACACACACACACCTGCTTCCCTCGCCGAATGGGCGCGGCTTCCCCCTATTCAAAAGAACCTGCAGTGGGATTTTCACAAGAACTCCGGAAGAAGATTTTCTCGAAGGAGGTGGGGGTTTTACAAGAACCTCGCAAAGGGGATTATCTAGAACCTTGTTCAAGGTCTTCACAAGAACCCCATCGGAGGATTTTAGCAGGAGCCTTTTAGAGCAGCGGGGGGGGGGGAGCTCGCTCGCAAGAATCCATCCGGCTGTTCTGAGTCCGATAATCCTGGCTAGAAGTTGTCTTGGGAGCGTTAGAACTCGTGTTTTAGGGGAGGGGGCGTGTTTTCCCTTCCGCGTTGGGTACCGTCAGGTCCTTTGCCCCCACTAGGGAGCCCAGTTTGATGTCTAAGACCCCTACATAAGGACCAGGTCCGGGGGAATTGCATCCCTTCTCCCTCCCCAAGTAGTCTCCTCTACTTGGGTAGTCCCCTCGTTGGTTTTCGTTTTCCAGTCTTTCATGTCTTTCCAAGTATCAAGTCAATCAGTCCCGCATGAAGCGTTCGTAGTTCTGGGTTATTTGTTCTTTTGCGCGGTCTTGTTCCTCAGGTTGCGAGAATGTGGGCCCCCAAACCCTCCGGGTAGGGGTAGGGAGAATGCGGTTTGAGGGAAGGGGGGATTAGCATACTCGTTATCATATGTCAGGAAGAGATTAATTTACATCTCTCGCTGGTGGTCGGTGACTATTGGAGTCCCTCAAGGACCCGTGTTAGGCCCTCTGTCATTACCTAAATCATTTGGAGCAATTGATGATGGGAGATCTGGGTAATGCACAGCAGCAGCATTCTTTCCTGTCCGCCGCTTGCTAACATCCACCATGCAAAAAAAGCAGTTTGTAGAGTGGTCTGTTGGTTTTAGTCAGACCTGTGGGTTGGAGCATTTCGCGGACCTTTTTTCACCTTGCAGCCACCCTTCCAGCGTCTTCTTACAGTGCTCACAACAGTAGTGAGGGGCCAAGGGCTTGTCCTGGTCCCCAACTGGCATCCCAAAGTACTTCTGGTAGGCTTCGCAAACATTCACCGACGTTTCCAAGGATAATTTTTTGCATCTCGTCTTTATAAACTCACTGCATATATAACAGCAGTCAGGGTGGTACTGGCAGCCCCTTGAAGCTATCTGAAAAAAAAAGAAATATTATAATCTAAAAATATGGATCTTATAGATCTTAAAATATAAATTATAAACATGTTAAATGAACAGATATGTATAAAATAAGTAGGGTAATTCAGGCTATAGTCATTAAATTTAGAAAAAAAATGGTTTATAACGAGTTTATCTGAATATAAAAAAATAAAGGAAAGTGCATTGACCAGTCATTAAACACAAGAAGCATAAAAAAAATAAGAAATAAATGCACTTACAATAATGCAGCCCCAATTACACTCGAAAATATGACATAAATTGCTTTTACTGCAATTATAAAATTTTTTTAGGTTGAATGCTAGTGGTTAGCCTAGAATGTTTACAAACCCAAACTTATAACTGTTTAATAGTATTTTTTAATTTATTTCGGACCTAAGTAACATAAAAAAGCGATTACAAGCCAGGAAAAGAGATTTTTTTTGTGCACATTTCGATAATTATTTTTTTCCAACTCTGTGTTTCGTCCTTCAACACAACAGAGTCTCACTTTTTCAGAACCCACCGGCCAATACGAGCGGTGCGAGGGGAGTAGCCCTCACCCATATCTATCTTCAAGGTTCTCGACAATGGTACTTCCACCCACGATATGGGGAGGGGGGGGGGCCTATAAAAGCACCTATTTTCCTTGGTACTCTTTCTCTCTCTCTCTCGCTCTCTTATCGCAGAATATTTCTCGCGGATCCTAGCGAGTCCTCCCCTCGCTCTCGCAGTGCCTCGTCGGGAGTCCGCCAAACGCCGTTATTCCCCTCTCGGTTCGGCGGGGGCGGCTCCTTATTTGAACGGCTCCCGCCCGATTCCCATAAAGCCTCAGATTTCCACGTGGATTTTAAATGAGAAACGGCAGAAGTGATGTGACCATCGAAGGCATATTTCTCTAGATTAAAGAGGTTAGGGCGAGAGGAAGGGAAACTATGCTTAGATATTGGTGTGAAATATCCAATTCAGAGGTCAAATCCCTCGAGATGGCCTTGACTGGACTATCGGGAAAAGGAGGAGGGTGGGGTTGGAGGGGTCATGGGGAAGTGATTACTCCCATCCGGTACTCTAATCGGGAAATTATCGTGTATGTGACATGTTTAAGAGGTATTGGAGAAGTGTAATTGGGAACCGGAAGGGATGATAAGGGAGTAAGTGGAGGTGGTGTGATATATGTATATATATATATATATATATATATATATATATATATATATATATATATATATATGGAAGATAATGGTAAACCATAATATTTGAATCAAGATTTTATTTATAACTATCGGACTAGTTTCGGCAAGATGCCATTTTCAATAATGAAGACGCTAGGTAAGGAGCACAGTATATATAAGGTAAGACACATCCTAAACAAAATAAAACAGAAGGAAAGAATCTGGAAAAAAAACAAATTCGAGTAAATCTGGCGTGAATGACAAGCTAAATAAAATAAAATGGAGCCGGAAGCAATCTGGAGAATTGCTAATCCCCAAAACGCATTGCGTCCGGGGGCTTATAGATACGATTGGCGACTCTATTCATTATATATTTGTTAAATTTGTATTACCCTTCAGATAAATTGAAATTATCAACTTTCTTGATGATGATGGATTCTGCAATTCTCCTCTCAATATAATTGTTTGAATTATAAATGATTTTTGCATGGTTAAAATCAATTCTATGGTCGTGCGTTTGCATGTGCGCAAAGAAACTTGACGAATTCCTACACCTTCTGATATCAGGAGAATTTCGGAATCCATCATCATCAACAAAGTTGATAATTTCAATTTATCTGAAGGGCAATACAAATTGAACAAATATATAACGAATAGAGTCGCCAATCATATCTATTAACGTTTTTCGGATTAGCAACTCTCCAGATTGTTTCCAGTTCTATTTCATTTTGTTTAGCTTGTCATTTACGTCAGATTTACTCGAATTTGTTTTTTTTTCCAGATTCTTTCCTTCTGTTTTATTTTGTTTTGGATGTGGCTTACCTTATATATACTGTGCTCCTTGCCTAGCTTCTTCATTATTAGTTGAAAATGGCATCTTGCCGAAACTAGTCCGATAGTTATAAATAAAATCTTGATTCAAATATTGTGGTTTACCATTATCTTCCACTGATATACATCACGTCAATGTGATATCTTCCATTATATATATATATATATATATATATATATATATATATATATATATATATATATATATATATATTTTAAGCGAGGCTGATTCCACCGGTTTGGTCCACTCAAATTGTTTGGTACCGCTTTGTAACCGATGTCTAAAGGAAGATTTTGACCTCGGTGGTTTTCTTTTATTTATTAATTCATTAGTTCCGTCAAAAGAGAAGCTGTGCGAACTATTCTAAAAAAAGATGTTAATTTAAAGCTATACAAAAGTCATCATCAAGAAATCTCAAGGCAGGATAGGCAACGAAGGTTATCATTTTGCCTCATAGTTAAAGAAATGTGCGATGAGAAACCATTAGTATTGAATAACATAATTTTCACTAAAGAATGTCACGTTTACCTGAAAGGTGATGCCAAATCAACATAATTTTATTTAAACCAAATACTCACATTCAAAAACCTTTACACTCCCCCCAAAGTAACAGTATGGTGTGGGCTAAGTGGAAATAAGATTTATGGGTCCTATTTCTTTGAAGACCATGAAACAGGACAATCTCGGACAATTAACGCTCAAAAGCATTTTTGCCAATAGTCCCTATCCTGACGAATGGTTTCAGCAAGATGGCGCTACAGTCCATACTGCATGTGCTACCATGACATGGTTGAAGGCTCGATTTCCTCAACCACTAATGTCACATGGGGCAAATTTCCTTCCCTGGCCGGCCAGGTCACCTGACTTGTGACCTTTAGACTACTTTCCATGGAGTTTTGTAAACGACAAACTACAAGAAGACCTTTAATTTATTAACAGTTTGTAGTGGAGGCAGAATCGAGTATTTTTCTATTGAGAAACGGAATAATTTGTTTCTGAAATAGCGATTTGGGGCAGCCATTGGAAGCGAAGGATTTTGTTAAGAATTCGAATTCCGGAAAAATGAGCTAAAAAGGTTGAACATGCTCTATGGAGGATGGTAAGGATGGCATTAAGTTTGAATTTAAATTCGTAGAAGCTAAAAAATCTTATCCAAGGTTAATAAATTAAAGGTCTTCTTTTCCTTCCCATACTTTGATTTCCCACCCGAAAAACTTTAAAAAAAGAAGAGTTGTTTAAACGGTTGAATTCGGTCTATCCTCAAGTATTACCGAGTATTGTTCTCATTAATGACTTAAGACCAGGATCAGTATTTAAATTCAAAGATCAACCACCCGCCTGTTTGCGATCCAACATTATATACGGTTTTCGTTGTACTTTCAGTGGCACTGTATCATATGTGGAGGCAACATGGCCCACGCTTTACTCCCGCTTCATGCAGCTGCATATGGGTAGATCGGAGAGAACTGGTCTTTACCTTGGAAAACCTGATCCATCCCCAATTCGAAACCATCTATCACAATGTGGCTCTAGGGCTACACTCGAGAACATCACGATATAAATAAATAAATATATATATATATATATATATATATATATATATATATATATATATATGAGAGTGAAACCACTGTTTAGGAGTCAAAGGTTTAATTTACTAGACTAGTTTAAGTATGTAGTTTATCATACCCTCTTCAGTCGTATACTGAAGAGGGTATGATAAACTACATACTGAAACTAGTCTCGTAAATTAAACTTTTGGTTCCTATACAGTGGTTTCACTATCATATACCATAACTCGCCATTGAGTTCTTAATTGGCGAGTTTACCCTATATTAGTTTCTTAGAAGTAAAGTTTATTTTGTTTAACTAAGTTTTGATACCCCTGAACCACCAAGATAGTAGATTGTTACAGCAAACTTTAATCGCACTCTGTTCATGTATATAAATTCCCACGCACATCACCGCTAATCCGTGCTCGTAGACTCGCTTCTTGAGGATCAAAGGAGCCGAGTGACCTACGACAGTGCGGGATGTGGAATGATAGTAGTAAAGACTTCTTGTGTTGTGTATGGGTTGCGAGAGTGTGTGCTGGAGTTAGATGAAGGAAAATCGCGGAATTTGGAATAGTTAGTGACAGCTTAGGAGGGATCTGAACACTAGGTCTAAGGGAAATTCTGGGGATCTTAAGGTTAGCCCATTTACATTAGCTAGGAGTAAGGTAGTGGAGAGTGGTAAAAGGAGAAAAGTATTAGATATCTAGTGAAGCATCTCCTGTTCTAGATAAAAGTAGGGATGCCGGTGTTAAAGGGATTGGGATAGTAAACCTACGTAGAGAGTGTAGGTATGCGCCTATTACTTGTAGTAATAGGTTTAGTGTCTTAAGAGAAGGGGGTGAGGGGTTGTTATATGCACGTGTGAAGCAAATGAAGTGCTTGTGGTGGATGATTCTCAGGTTAAGTATTTAGACAGAACTTTTTGTGAACGTGAACGCAAGAAGAGAATGAGGGGTTTTGTTTGCTAGGTGCACGTGTAACGGATGTGAATGATAGAATTGAAAGGCGTGTGTATGGAGCTAAAAGGGATACAGTTGTTTTACATGTGGGAGGGAATGACATAGGTAAAACTAGGTCGGGGAAGCTAGTGTCTAGACCAGCGATTCCCAACCAGTGTGCCGTGAAGCAACTTCATGTGCGCCGCGGGAGATTTGAGGAAAGTTGATTCTCCCTCAAACAAGAAAGAGCAATGGACAAATTTCGGTACTGTACGAAGTTAAAATTTTTGAATTAAAAGAAAATTGCAGATTGGCCGAAACTTTTCTTACTTTAATTCTGCAAAACTTGTCGCTACTGAGTAAGAACATTGCAAAGTATTTTCCATCATTTGAAACATCGTTCTTGAACTGGCTGAGAAATCGGTTTGTGGCAAGTGCTTGAGAGTCAGCTGAGTTAACTGTTACCGAAGAGGATAAGCTGACGGAAATCAGAAACCACAGAGGACTAAAACTGAAGCACGAATCCACAAATATGACTGATTTGGGGTTGTCCATTCAAGATGAATACCCCGCAATTACAAAGAAAGCAATTGAATCTCTTCTTCGTTTCTCAACTTCATATGTGTGTGAGGTTGGATTCTCTGCGATGAACAGGGTAAAAAAATAAGAACGGGTCGCAGCTTCAGACACTGAAGGAGAACTTGCGGGTCGGCCTATCCACCATTCGGTCTCAGATAAGGGGAAATTATGAAGCAACGCCAAGGACAAATTTATCATTGATATTTTTAGGTATGTATGATAAGGCATTTAATTTTTGCTCATGTTCGTACTATAATACGTTTGACCACTAAATTAATAAATGATTAGCATGCCTAACTCATGAACATTTATTAGGATTTATTATTATGTGATTAAATATATTCTTAAGTACTGATGGTGTTCCTCGACCGTATTACTCCCTGGCTTGATGTGCCGTGAGATAAAAAAGGGTTGAAAAACTCTGGTCTAGAAATAGGGATTTGTTATGAAAGTTTCGGTATAGTAGTAGGACGTGTTGGTTTAGACTAGTGTTTTTGGATACATGGAGTGATATTTTTTGGGGGAAGGGAAGATTTGTATATAATGGATGGGTTGCATTTATGGTTGGCAAAAAAAACAGAATTTTGAAAAAGCTCCCCAAAACCCGGGTTTTATTGTTTTTTTTTAAATCTCGTTTTTTTTTCAAAAACAAACACTACAAGCATTAGAATAACATAGAAAAAGAATAGCTATCTCTATTTAATATAATATTAATAATTAATTAGTTTAATAATTTTATTAAGGTAAGAATTACATCACAGTAACAGATCACTGATCGAGAATTGTAGGATGCGGGTACCCATGATAGCCATAACCTGTAGAAGGAGATGAATTATGAGTCAGTATTAGAGAAATAATCTTAATTTGATAAAATAATGATAAGTAGCATTCATTTCTTGAAAAAGAAAGTATTTTGAAAAAAAACCCAAACTCGGGTATTTTCAATTTTCACTTGAAAAAGCACCCAAAGACCCGGTAATAAAACCCTGTTTTTTAGGGCTGGGTTTTTTGATTTGCCAACCCTGGTTCCACTTGAGTCGCGATGATGTTAAGTGACTCTTGAGGGGCGTATATGTAGTTATAAGTTGTCAAGGTAAGTAGGAAGAATCAGGTAGTGATGGGGGCATTCAGATAAATGTAGTTAGTACATAGGCGGGGAAATGTTAGCAAGGGCTAGCCATGGGGATCAATGATTAGGAAGAATTAGTCAGGGTTTGCCACGGTTTGTTGGGATTAGCAAAAGTCGCAAGGGTGAGAAAGGGTTAGCCGAGATGAACAAGGGTTAGCCAGGATGAGAAAGGGTTAGCCAGGGTAAGAAAGAGTTAGCCAGAATTAGGGAGGGTTAGACAGTTTTAGCAAGGTTACCCAGGATGAGCAAGGATTAACCATGAGGAGCAAGGGTTAGCCAGGGTGAGTAGAGGTTAGGAAGGGTTAGCAAGAGTTATCCAGGCTTAGCCAGGGTGGGTAGAGGTTAGGAAGGATTAGCAAGAGTTATCCAGGGTTAGCCAGAATTATGAAGGATTAGTGTGTTAGCAAGGATTAGCCAGGATGAGCAAGGGTTAGCCAGGATTAACAAGGCTTAGGCTGAATTAGGAATGGTTAGCAAGAGTTAAGATTACCAAGTGTTAGTTAAGGTTAACAAGTATTAGGCAGGTTTAGCAAGGGTTATCCATCTAGTATGGTCAGACAAAAAAATCACTGCATATATGTCCGGTTAAATCAGCTTAAATATAATGTAAGAAAAGTGACTTCAATTTTGCTTCCTTTGTTTTTTTTCTTCGAATTTGATCATAAATTGGAACTTAGCTTCATTAATTTACCGATCGCAAAAATTGTTAATTTAGGCATTGTCTCGAACGTTTCAATTTGACCCAATTATCGGGAAAGTTATTTTGAGTTAAATCGTTCTTTTTGTGACCACTGGTTTGTTTGTTTATCCATGTGACCACCCGTGTTTGTTTGGTTGTTTATGTAATCACCAGTGTTTGTTTGTCTATCTGACCACCCGTGTTTGTTTGCTACGTGACCACCAGTGTTTGTTTGCTACGTGACCACCAGTGTTTGTTTGACTATTAGATATATTAACAATTTATTGACGGATTTCGAGAGATTTCGTGTGGTGGTGATTTCATGGAGTGGTTGGCCTTGGACATGAAAGAGTGGCTTAAATTCCGGGGCGGATCCAGATCCTGATGTGAATTCTGGATCACATTCACTTTCTTTAACAGGGGGGGGGGCATGCGTCCTATAGGCTGCTTGCAGGTTGTCATGTTCATTATTTTTCTTTCATTTATTTCTGTTGTGTTTATATTTTTTATAATTACACTGTCGAACAATGATGTTACTACAGTAATGAAAAAGTAGATTTATATTTTAGTTTTTTTGCGTAGATTACGAAAATGACCTTTATTTTTCATGAAATGACTTCAGTTTTTTGTAATCTGCACATTTATTTTTTTATTAATATTAGATTATTCAGTATATAGAGGTATGGAATATTTGTTATTATTTTTATTTTATTTGACAAAAAGTACAAAGATAAGTGGAAACAAAAAGCTTATTCATCAAAAGAAATTAATAAGTCCTTTTAATACATTTCAGAGTGTGGTATTATAAAAATATATTGAAAAAAATAAGGAAGATTTAAGATTTTTTCAAAATTGCTGAAATGTATACAATAGTCATATTTTTTAGAATATTTAGTCTTCCTTTTATGCACAACATCTTGTCTGTCTCTGTGAAGGATCCAGCAGAAGTCAGCAATCATTGCAAGACACCATTTTCCTTTATAACGATTTTCTATAGTAGCAATATTTCGGTGGAATATTTCACCAAGCTCATCGCTGACGTCTGCTGAATTCTCTGGAAAGAAAGACAGATGGGAATTCAAAAAATGCACCTTTAGTTACATACTACATCCCAACTCATTATAAGACCTAATCAAATTCTGAAGAAGAATGTGGTAATTTTCTGATTTGTGCCTTCCAAGGAGACCATTACATATATCTTTGAAACTATGCCAGGCCTCAAATTCTGATTTGGTCAATTTTGCCGTAAACTCACTATTATCTACCATAATTTGTCGAATCTGAGGCCAAACAAAGATTCCTTCTTTAATTTTAGAATCACTAATCTTAGGAAGTTTGTTTTTAAATATAAGAAGGATGGGTGGTCATGCTTTAAGGCTTTCACAAACTGTTTCATTAAACCTAATTTGATGTGAAGTGGTGGCAAAAAAATGTTTTCCTTAGGAACCAATGGTTCACGTATGACATAATGACAACCTACTTTTGTCTATTCTCTTAAAGGCCATTCTGACGTATGTAATGTTCTTCCCGAGCTCTATTGTCCCACTGGCACAAAAAACATGAATTTTGTGTAGCCTAACTGCAAGCCATTTAAAATGGCTACTACCTTAAAATCAGCACAAATCAACCATTTATGTTCACTGTATTTAATGCTTTTTAAAATAAAATCTAAATTCTCATAAGTTTCTTTCAAAACAACAGAGTGAGCTACTGTTATGGATGGTAGTTTATTTCCATTATGCAGAAGCACGGCCTTACTACTACATATATGAAGAGGCGTCAATGAAAAGTCTCCATTGACTGGGTTCATAATGTATATCTAATTCTTCAAAGAGACGTGGAATATTATTACAGTAGCATAAATTGTTGTCAAATGAAAATTTGTCTTGTAAATTGTTTCATCGAATGCTCCGTTGTTCACCTGGTGAGAGATCGATGGCCCCTTCAGGGACCGTCAGTGCTGCTTGGTTGGGAGCCACGGCACGCCGAGGTTTGACGACTCGGTCGGACGAACAACAGCACAAGGAGCGTGCCTTCTGAAAGATCCGAAACCTCTCAGATCGATAGGCGGGAGCGACTCATGCGGGGCGAACTCACCACCCCCTTTCTTTTTTATTGAGTGGTCACAAAGTATTCAGAGATATAAAGTGTTCAGCATGACTGGAAAGAAAGGACCTGGTGCGTTAAAATATTCCTGCTCGACATGCCAAAAGGACAAGTGGTGCGTAGATTTTCCGGAGGGGTGTTTCTCAAAATCCCACCGTCGAAGTATCTGCACGGACTGCGTCCTAAGGGCAGAACTTCAGGAGCTTAAGGAACTTTTTAAATCTTCTGAGGAAAAAACACGACGGCTGGAAGAAAAGGTGAAAATCCTCGAATCTGAGCATGTGACTCAAATCCGTCGTCTCAAAGCCATCATTGCAGAGATTAAAGCCACCAAGGTAGAGCAAGAGCAACATGAAACTCCCAACGACGCCGATGGCTCCTCTGTTGAGCCCTCAAGCACCGCGTCGATAGAGATAGACCATCCATCCAACGTCCCAGAGCCAGCTGCTGCTGGGGTTACTCAGGGCGTCAAAAAGAAGAAAAGGAAGAATAAGAAAGGAAAAACAGTAGATAAAACAGAATAGAAAGTAGAAACGGAAGAAAAAACGAAGAAGAAAAAAACAAAAAAAGTGGGGAAGAAAGAGGAATCGAAAGATCCCATACTGAAAGGGAAGCCTCTGTCCTCTGAACCCAAATGCGCGAGGGTCATCGTGATCGGTGACTCCCAAGCGTGGGATCTACAACCCTTGCTAGCGGCCCGCCTTCGCACCAGTGTGAAGGTAAGCTGTCTTTCAGGAAAGCGGAACGGAGAAATAAGGGTGGAGGCTGAGAAATCTCAGATCTCTGAGAACTCAGTAGTTGCCCTCATGGCAAGTGGCAATGATCTCTACCTAAGAGGAGGTAAAGTAGGCGCCAGCTGGAAGATCCTGACCACGGTTATGGGAGGAGTTGACGACTGTGGGCTAAAAACCCGCAGACGTGTCGTGGTTGGGATACTCCCAAGACGAGGTCCATCCCGCAATGCTCACGCGAGGAACGTCTCCATAAACCAACGCCTGGGATATCTTTGTACGGCGGAAGGAGTCTTTTTTGTAGACCCCTACCGCACCTTTTACGGGAGAAATGACCTGTACAAAAGGGACGGAGTGCATCTTTCCTTTAAAGGGAAAGCTGCACTCGCGAACATGATCCAGGATGTTGTGGAGCGGACGCAAAGAAGTGTCAGACCATGAGTAAAGGAGGACGTACGCCAGTACACCCGTGTTACTCTAGGAACGACCTTTTCTGAAGTCACCAAGAGGGGAGTGACCCCGCCACAGAGAAAGAAAGGGGGAAACGGAAGAGCGTAGGGAGTCCTACAGTCGGGGACTCCCTCAAAGTTCTTCTGTTTAATGCGAGGTCTATCAGAAACAAGTTTCTAGATCTTCGTGACCTCGTAGCAACAGGAGAACCGGAGATGGTGGCCATAACGGAGTCGTGGATAAAAACCTCAAGCCGAGATTTTGAAGGTGAATTCACGATTCCCGGTTACCAGCTCTTCCTGAAAGATAGGCCAGACAGAGAGGGTGGCGGTGTGATGTTGTATGTCAAGGATACTCTCAACTCGACGGATTGCAACATCGTATCCGACCATGAACTACTAGGTGTTGACCTAGAGATAGGTCCTGCCAAATACAGGACCCTGATGCTTTATAGACCTCCTGCCCAACTCGTTGAAAAGGACAGAGATCTGTACCAGCTACTAGGAGAATTTGTCGAAGACAGAGTGTGTATCGTCATGGGTGATTTCAACACACAAGTTGACTGGGAAACCAGAGAACCCTGTGGCGAGAACGCACTACTCCTGGAGTTCGCGAACAACGAGTTTCTCACTCAGTGGGTGAGAGAGCCAACGAGAGGAGACAATATCCTCGACTTGGTTTTCACCTCTGAGGATGACATCGTTGAGGACCTCTCTGTTGGCGAAGAGCTCGGTGGCAGTGACCACCGACTAATTAGATTTGTAGTCAAAGTCCCGGAGGCAGGGCCTGCAACTAGTAAATCGAGGAAACTCGATTTGAAAAAGGCAGACTTTGCAGGTCTTCGTGCTGGACTGACTGACGCGAGGCTAGAAGTGTGCAATGTTGTTGAAAACTCGTGGAACAGTTTCCGAACTACATTCATAAGTCTTCAATCACGTTTCATCCCTCTGAAATGTCCCCATCGGTCTTCTGTTCAACCAAAGTGGTTTAATCGAGAAATCGGGCAACTGCTTAGGGAGAAGAGAACTGTGTACCGGCAATCGAAGATCTCGGGTGACTTTGACGAATACCGGAGGCTAGCCAGGAGAGTGAAGTCTAGCATAAGGGCGGCTAAGAGGTCTAATGAACTCCGAGTGGCGAGACTCTGTAAAGAGAATCCCAAAGAGTTTTTTGGATATGTGAACGGCCGTAAACCAATCCGTCGAACGATTGGCCCTTTGAGAAATGAGGAGGGGGCATTAAAGCATTCAGATGCAGAAAATGCTAACCTCCTCAACGACTACTTCTCTTCATTGTTTACTGAAGAGTGTGGTCCCATCCCCCAGCCAATGGATTCCTACTCGGAGGAAAAAGCTCGAGGATATGGACTTTACCGAAGGGGAAATAAAAAAGAAGATCAGTGACCTAATGACGAATAAGTCACCTGGCCCGGATGGGTTTCTACCTAAAGTGTTAAAAGAAGTGCGCGATCAAGTGTCACAACACCTGAGCGCAATCTTCAACATGTCAATCCGGACCGAATGCGTTCCTAGAGACTGGCGTGAAGCGGAGGTGACTCCTATCTTCAAGAAAGGAGACCGTAGCCAACCGTCAAACTACCGACCTATCAGTCTGACTTCGATAGTCGGTAAACTCATGGAAAGCATGATGGTGGACAAAATGACGTCGTATTCAGAGTCAAACCTGCTACTGAGGAGTTCCCAGCACGGCTTCCGAAGGCAACGGTCATGCTTGACGAACCTTGTGGAATTTTTTCACTTCGTGTTCAGTGAGCACGATCGGGACAAGGCGGTGGATGTGGTCTACTTAGACTTTCAGAAAGCCTTTGATAAGGTACCACACCGCTGCTTTCTCTGGAAAGTGCGAGCACTGGGCATAGACGGAAAAGTAGCCGGCTGGATCGAGAACTGGCTAAGTGGCAGACGGCAACGGGTGGTAGTGAATGGACACCCTTCTGAGTGGGTGCCAGTAACTAGCGGGGTGCCTCAAGGTTCTGTCCTGGGACCACTACTATTCATCATCTACGTCAACGACATGGACGGTGACATGGTTGCCAAGATTTCCAAATTTGCCAACGATACCAAGCTTGGTATGAACGTTGCAAAGAATGGAAATACTGCCCGTCTGCAGGAAGATCTTGGGAAGATTGGGGAGTGGTCGGACACGTGGTAAATGCCTTTTAACGTGAACAAATGCAAAGTGATGCATATCGGCCACAGAAACCCCCAATCTCAGTATATCCTTAAGGGCACTGCTATTGAATCCACCCACACTGAGAAGGACTTGGGTGTAACAATCACTAGTGACCTCAAGTTCTCGAAACAGTGCATTAGGGCGGAGAAAAAGGCCCAAAGGATGCTAGGCTATATTAAGCGCCAGTTTGGTTATCGGAACCAGGAGATTGTACTGTGCCTGTACAACTCACTTGTCCGACCGCACCTAGAGTATGCCGTACAATTTTGGAGTCCTTCATTGCGAAAGGACATCGCGAAATTGGAACGCGTACAAGCCAGGGCAACCAAGCTGATTCCCTCTATCCGACATAAAAGTTATGAGGATAGACTAAGGGAATTAGATCTGTTCTCGCTGGAAACCCGTAGACTGCGTGGTCAGCTCATCGAAGTTTTCAAAATACTTCGAGGGTTGGACAATGTTGAATACCGGGATATTTTCACACTGAGTGAGAACAGAACGCGCAATCACGGCTTCAAACTTGAACTGAAGCGTTACAACCGCAATCTGTGTGTAATTTTTTTCACTTACAGTATCTGCGGTAAGTGGAACGCACTTCCAGTGGAAGTTGTCAACAGTGAATCTGTTGACCAGTTCAAATCAAGACTAGACAAGGTCTTGAAAAGTAGCCGTTTAGGGACGCAAAACAATTGAGTAGCCATGTGCCCGCTCGATTGCTAGTCCAAAGGTACCCTCCTTGAATGTACCGTAAGGTCTCCTAGGGACCTTCTTTTCTTGTTGTTACTCCTTGTAAATTTCTTTCTTTCAGTCTCGAGGCCAGTAATTCATTCTGTTTCTTTTTAAGTTCAGATCTCTTACAAGATCATCTAGATCAGGGGTGGGTAACCTTTTTAAGTGGGTGTGCCAAAATTGGCCAAATCTTTGCTACAAAATTCTCTCGCGTGCTAATACTTGACTAAAACACAATGAAAGGATATAAAATTAAAGATGTTCTTTTTATTCATTCCCAACCCTTTATGATGCATAAAAATTACAAGGAAAAGATAGTCATTTTACCTAAAAATATAAATATTATCATATTATATTAAACAGAATTGAATCTTTATCAATTCAAGAAGAAAACAACAAATCCAAACTAGAGAAAGAAAAATTGTGGACCTTTTCATTTATCTACCATCAACGAGACTTCTGCTGCTGCCTCACTGATAACATAATTTATAACAGGTTGTACACAATGCGGTTGCTATATAAAATAAATTGGAGATACATTTATTTAGTTTTCTTAAGTTAAGCATTTGGCTTCGCGTGCCGGTAGAAGTCGTTGGCGTGCCACGTGTGGCACACGTGCCAAGGGTTGCCCAGGTCTGATCTAGATCAAGTTGTGAGAAAGGTTTTGGAGTAGTATCAACAGTTTCAGGAACATAAATTTCACTTTCTGGTTCACATGATTCCATATCTAATTCATCAGAGTCAGACAGAACAATTTCTGCAGGTGGTTCAGGTACTGGGATGTCTTTTGAGTGAGGTATAAGCCGAATAGCAGATCTAAGGTTGGGATATACCACAGCTGAAGCGCACTTCGTTGTTTTACCTAAAAATAGGGAAATTATATGCATAAAATTTAAAGTTATGTACATATGTGTGATTACAATAAAGTGGTTCTTAACTTAATTTTATATTTTTAAGAAAATAATATTACAGTATACTACTTCAAAATATAGGTACAGTTGACAATAAACAATTACTTAGTTTTTATGTCTACCAAACAGAAATAGCAGTCAGTGGCATGATCTTGGGGCTCTCGCCATACCATTGGATCACCAAATTGAAGGCTTTTTATTTTTCCTTTAGACCATTTTGATAAAGAATTAAAGCATGTCGTGCAACATATATATGGTGCCCATGGTTTAAATGTTACTGGACCACATATGTAGCAGAATTTATCTGGGCTATTTTTACAGTCTTCTTCCCATTTTAATTAAAATTGTTGCCTTTATTTAAAATTTTATTTAGTTAAATAACCTGAAAATAAGAAATAAAAGAATGAAGTTCGTTAAAATCTTCAAAATATGACAAAAATAGTAATTGGCAACTTACAAAAAACTGGACCATTTCTATAAAAATGACTTCCATTTTTTAAATCTATACATAAAACTACATTAAAAATGTTATTCTAATCTTGGTAGTCGACAAAAAGTTAATTTTTGTTAAACAGTGTGATTATTTATCTGTACTCACTATCACACTCACTTTTCAAGGTTAACAAGGGTTTGTTATTGGAGTACTTGTAATCCTTTTTTTTTTCATTCTTTTTACTTTATCGGCCTATTTTGTTCGTCTGTACATCCCTTATTTGTCCACAGAGTGAAGATACGCTCGTTGGATTACTCTTTATCTCTATAACCGATAATTCTCATGTCTTCCGTCCTCGCAAATGCAGACCTAGAATTTGACTGCCGGTCGGGCATCTGCTCTGGGGGCACGTGAAGCAAACGCACGCGCCCCGGGTCTACCCGGGCACTTGGACAATCCCGGCTCTCGAATGCTTGGGACCGCACAAAAAAAACCCACTCTATTATACTCCCCAGCACGTGTTATTTGGACCTTTTGTAAAGGATAATGTCTCACATCTGCGCTTCTCATTTCTACCTCCCTTGCATCTGTGCCTCTCTTTCGCACACTCTTTTCCCGCCCCTCTCACACGCGGCTGCGCGAGCGGTGTTTCCCAAGGGGGCGAACTAGGCCCCGTGCTGTTTGTGTTTTTTATAGGAAATTGATTTTATTGATGGCGCGTGGTTAGGTCACATTGTTGGAACATTGATCCTTCAGGAGAATCTCCCATGCATTGTTCGACGGCGAATTCCCTAGTACTCCAAGTAGTTCTTTTTTTTATCTATTCGACTTATGTAGTAACCATTTCACACACAACTTAACCACGCCCTCCATCTCAAAGAGTTCTGCCCGAGATTCCTGTTTAATAATAATTCATTAAGAACACAAGCGCCCAGACCAGACGACTGTTCCTCGTTACTGTCCCAGTGACCTTTGTTTCGGAACGATTACCGCCCACCCTTTGCTAGACTTAAAGAAGCTCTTCCAAAACATAACAGGCTCCAGTTAGTCTTTATATTAGTGGCATTAAAGGGTTAACTTTGATCTTTTGTCTCGTCGTGAAGCAATAAGAATTGGGTGTACCCATTTCCTTGATTACTTGTGGAGGGGTTGGGGGTTATAGGAGGATAAAGAGGGGCAAATATGCAAGAAAAAGCATCAATTTTAAAACATGTGATAAATGTGTATCATTCAAGGAATTCAGCAATAAAGAATGAACAAATAATTATTAGTCGCTCACAACTACAAACAGAGTAGGAGGTGGAGTTAAAGAATTGTGTGTAAATTTGGTGTTTTGAGCCTTGTAGTGGCAGGAAGTGCGTCAAGGTCTGGCAGCTGATGAGAGAGGTTGTTTTAATACTGGAATATTTTATTTGCATCAAAACGCACTTATACACATACACTATTCATGATGGGTCTCACATATTCGATCACGCGTAACCATGTTATGGTTGAGATTAAGTTACTATGGTCTTATTAAACTCATGTTAGTCCGATTTTATTAAACTCACATTAGTTTCGCCTTATTAAAAATACGTTAGTCTCATCCTTATTGAACTCAGTTAGTCTAGCCTTATTGAACTCATGTTTTTCTGGCCTTATTAAACTCACGTTAGTCCTGCCTTATAAAACCCACCTTAGTGTGTTTTTTTAGACTTATGTTAGTGTGGCCTTACTAATCTCAAGTTGCTCTCGTCATGTTGAAATTAGGCTAATCGAGCTTTATTCTAGCCTAATTTAATTCATGGTATTTTGGGCCTATTGAACTCATTTTTGTTTCTTCTTTGTTCAGTCTTGCCTTTTTGGATTCAGGTTACTTTTGCTTTATTGGACTCATTACTCCGATTTTCGTGCACCGCTTGGGGGTTTGGAGTTCGATCCCCATGGACTGGCGAGTCCTCTCCCTCCCCTACCTCCATTGTCTTCACCTTTCGTTTAATAGCATTTTCCCACCTCGATGTTTATCGGGTCCCCGTTTAACTGTCGGACTCAGGGGGTTCGGATGGCGTCTGTCTAGGTGTTCTCCCTCTCCCCTCCAACCCAACACCCTCTTCCTCTTCCAGCCCTGATGATGGGGTCTGTGGTTCGTGTGTCCCGGAGTTGGGTACTAATAAGTAGTAGATTTGACCCCGTAAGTGTGTGTGTGGGGGGGGGGAGGGATTACCTGGTGCGTAAGGGCAAAAGAGTCTGGTGTTCATCCGTACGGACAATTGAGTGAGGGGGGCGAAGTCACATTTCCGAGAAGACCCCCCATTGGTGTAATTCAGGGCCTATCCCCATGGGGTCAATTAAGGGGCGTGGTACTGCCCTTAATTGAAGGGAATCAAACTCGCATTTCCGTTTTGCTCATGGGATTATTACCCGGTCATCACGTATATGCCTGAGAGACCCCATTTTCCTGCTCGGAAAGCGGGGGGGGGGAGGGGGGCTCCCGTTCAGTCAAGTCAGTTCAGAGTTGAGTGCATGTGTTGCGAACTGATGAAACCCGTTTCTCCTCGCACCTGTGTCTCCGCAAAGTCCCCCGACACGAATTACCCGCTCCCATCCCCTGGGGAGGAAGGCTATTCGTTTTTAATGGGGGAAAGGCGGGACAGTGTGCGAACCCAGTTTATTTATTTTCACTTTTTTATCTAACTTTGAATTGGTTATTTAATTAACTCAATGATAACATTTAAATTAATTTAGTGACTATTTTTATTTTATTTATTTTCGACCGCTATTTTTTAAAAAAAGAGGTGAAAGTGGTTAGTTAATTGCTCTCATTCTTGATAGCACTTTTTTAGTTTTATTATTTTTCCCTTCGGATGGAAAGTTATGTTGCAAAATCATTTTTCTAAAAATGCTCTCATTTTTGACAGCGCGGGCACACTGGTGTATATATATATATATATATATATATATATATATATATATATATATATATATATATATATATATATATATATATATATATATATATATATATATATATATATTCAAACCTTTGGCGTTTAAAAGATAGTTTGATGACTGCATTCTTGTTTCAAGTGCAAAGACCACGCACATTTATTTTTGAATTACTTAAAATATGAACACTCTAATATTAAATTTTCAGTGGAAACAGATAAGTTGACTCTAAATTCAAGACCATTTTACAGAAACTCCACCACCAACCACAAAACTTGACTCTCATTTCTTTATCATTTCAAACTAGCCAGCATCAAAAGCAGTGTTGCTATCAGGACCACGGCGGTCATCGACTGAGCGTCGTTATCCTTATAGCAATGAACGCTTGATGACACAGGTTCGAATCCAACACCTTTATTCACCTTCATATAGCGGATAAAATAGTTTCCCCTATTTTGTTCCGTTTCTATATCTTCCACTTTATTTCTTAAGTTTATAATGGTTCACGTAATATCTTCTTTAACGTTTTTCTAGGTGTGATACCAGTTTTCATTTCTTTGGGCCTTTATATATATATATATATATATATATATATATATATATATATATATATATATATATATATATATATATATATCTTAATTTCGATCACGACGAACTCCATTCCCACAAAGCTGTCATTTTACCATTTCCTTGTATTTGTTTATTAATGCCAACCTGCAACACTGAATCCTATAAAATTCCTTTTTTCACCATCTATCAATAAAATTCCTTTGATAGATAATCTCTGCTCTCTCTCTCTTTCTCTCTCTCTCTCTCTCTCTCTGCTCTCGCTCTCTCTCCACTATCTCTCGAACACATCAACAAACATTCACTTCACACAAAGCTCCCCAGAAACCTCATTGGCCACGCCTACCTTCTTTAACCTCATTGGCCACGCCTACCTTCTTTACACATATAAAACAACCACACATTATTCGCACAGTCAGATACACATTATCTGCACAGTCGATCAAATAACTTCGTCTTCGTCATTGTGATCCATCGAACTCGGTGGATAGGATTCACAAGCTCCAGCCATTCATCTTATTAAACCCCAAGTTCAAAATAAAGTTACTTTTCTTCAAGTTGTTTACAAAAATCCAAATACGAACTTATTTGGTGGACACCCTCAAGAACGAACTCGAATCATGTAGCAGAGTAGGAATATTTGTTCCAACTTGGAACTAGTGACCCCGCCACAATCTATCAACCCATTATCCATTCTCTCATTTTCTCACTGCAAGCATCAACTACTTCTCTCGATATATATATATATATATATATATATATATATATATATATATATATATATATATATATATATATATATATATATAATTTTTTTAGTTACAGGGAGCAAGCAAGGACTACTTAGTCCACTAAAAGGCCAGTCCCATTCTATGCTAGTAGTCCTCCTTTGGACATTGTCCCCACGATGCTCACTCACACGATATTCAGTCCACAACAGGGTTCCGTATATAAACTATAATTTTTCGTAAAATAACTATCAATTTTGTTTTTAAAACTATTCCTACTAGCATTTACTACCTCCGCGGGGAGTGTGTTCCATTCATCGCTGATTTTAAAGGTCAACTTTTGTTAGCTCTGTTCATTTAAAACCTCCGCCGTCGTTTCAGTTTGAAACCGTTATTTCGTGTGATACAATGGCCGTACTTAATTTTTTTCTCATAATTTACGTTTTCGAATTTATTTAAAATTTTGAATACCTCAATAATCTCACCTCCTAATCGAATATTTCGAGAGTCGGTAGTTTTAATATATTTAATCTTTCGATATACGACTTATTTCTAATCGAGGGAATTAGTTTAGTTGCTCGTCGTTGAATTTTTTTCCATTTTATTGATGTTTACATGTTTATATTTGACCAGAATTGTATCGCGTATTCTAGGCGTGGTCTTACTAAACTTTTATAAAGAGGTATGATTATATCTTGGTGTTTGTAGTGAAAACTTCTCGCAATAAATCCAAGCATTCGGTTCACCTTCTTACACGCTTCGTCACACTGTTTGTTAAACCTAAGATCCTTTGAAACTCGCATCACTAAATCATTTTCTTTGTCCACGAAAATAAGATTTTTACCACCCATTTCATAGTTAAAACTTGGGTTATTTCCTACGTGCAAAACTCTACACTTGTCTAAATTGAATTTCATGTTCCATTTATTTGACCATTCGAAGATTTGATCTAGATGCCGCTGAATTACTTTGCTATCGTTCTCACTTAAAATTTTACCCCCAATTTTTGTGTCGTCCGCAAATTTGGATAATTCACTAAGTAGGCCAGTGTCCATATCATTTACATAAATAAGGAACAAAAATGGTCCCAAGACAGACCCCTGGGGCACGCCACTAGTTACATTTTTCCACTCAGAAAATTTACCGTTTAAAACTATTCTCCGCTTACGATTACTTAGCCACGACTCTATCCACTGTAAGAGGTTTCCCTTAATTCCATGAGCAGAAGGTTTAGTTAGTAATCGCCTATGATGAACGGTGTGGAATGCCCTAGCGAAGTTTAAGTAAACTATTTCCAAAAATCTACTTTCTTCATAGCTTTTAATCATGCTGTCATAAAATTCTAAAAGATTAGTTAAACATGAACGTTTGTGTCTAAATTCCTGTTGACTATCATTTATGAAATTTTGCGCTTCCAAATGATCGATCACTCTATCGCGAATGACGGATTGCATTAATTTACACACGATGGATGTCAAACTTATGGGTTAATTGGTCGGAAGTTCTCTTTTTCCCTTCTTAAAAATAGGAATTATATTCGCTAGCTTAAAATCTAGTGGCACGACACCTTCTAAGCATTTGTTAAAAAGATTTGTTAGTGCTCCAATTAACACGTTTCGAATTTCTTTTAAATGCACCGAATAGATTAAATCAGGACTTGGAGATTTACTGGATTTTAACTTACTAATATAAAAATCTATTTCTGTTTCGAAGAATTCGATATCGGTTAAAAGGTTATGCTCGTTAAAGTTTATCACGTCGTTCTTCACGGTATATTATTTCTGTCTTCTTTTATAAATACCGATGGAAAAAAAGTTTTGAATATATTGGCCACCTTTTCTGTATCCGAAACTTATTCCTTATTGTCATTTTTGATAGGTCCTATTGTTTCCTTTATCGGGTATCTATTAGATACTCAATCGAAAAACTTGTTAGAGTTACGTTTACTTTCTTTGGCAAGTTGACTTTCATATTTTTATCAAATTGCAAAAAAAAAAAATTCTGTGGGATTTGTTTGCCTTTATTGATACCACTCACGTGCTTCTTTGTTTCTCATATATATATATATATATATATATATGACAACTAAATCACAATGAAGCGAAAAATGGCGAGCTTTCGAAACTACAACAAACTTCCAGTAGGGAGTGTAGTTTAAGGTGGAAGATTAGGCCACAACTTTAATGTTAATTAAATTCACATTCTGGACTGAATCTACATCTTGCGAAACAACCTCTGGTGTGTAAAATGCAGATCGAGAAGAACGTACATTACACAAAATGTTGAACGATCATGTTTAAGTGTTTCTTTGTCTGCAGCCGCCCTTCTTTATCCGCGACTTCGATAATAATTATTTTATGCCCCGAAGCATTTTACTCCACACAGCTAAAGAATCACACTGTCCGAAACGATAAATTTAATAGCCCCAGCAAATTTATATATATATATATATATATATATATATATATATATATATATATATATATATATATATATATATATATATATATATATATATATATATATATATATATATATATATGAAGGTTACATGATACGTGATATACAATAGATGTAGTTAGCAGCACAAAGAAAGGAGAATGGGTATCACAACCGATGGGGCATATGTATACGTGAACCTTTAAAAGATTAAGAAAGAAAATGGGAGGTTTAGAATCTGAGAAAATAGTTCTCATATTTTTTTTCTGTTCCTAAATCTCCCATTTTCTTTCTTAAGCTATTAAAGGTTCACGTAATATATTCCATAGCATTTTATCGGGTGTGATGCCAATTTTCCTTTCTTTTGGCTGTTATATATATATATATATATATATATATATATATATATATATATATATATATATATATATATATATATATATATATATATATATATATATATATATATATATATATATATTCAATACAAAGCCAATGACGAAAAATAATCCGATAATTTTTCTAAATCTATTTATTCAAAACAACGTTTCGAGCTTGTGCGCTCATCTTTTGGTTCCTAGGAATATATGACAATTCATTAGCAATTTAACAATAATGAGAAATATAGCTTTAGATTACTACATGAATTGATTGTAATACCTGTGGAAATTAGGGTGAATGCTTAATTCACTCTATGCAATTTAAATAAATAATAATGCAAAGTTATGATATACAAAAGGTTTTTGGTAACTATAGTGAAGAACACACCTTAACACTAAGCGGTGAAATATTTCAACTGACGAATATTTGAACAATATTATTGAGTATGGTTTGGTAGGTTGTGGTTTTTATAGAACATGAAGAGGAACTGACGAATTATCTGAAGTTAGAGTAGGTTTTAAAGATTTAATATATATCGATTCTGCGATCCTGAGTGTGGTCGGACATTTATTGCTGGCTATGATTTTAAAGTTATTTATTGTTATTGACGTTTTACAATTTGTGATGTGGTCTCTTAAAGGTGAATGTTCTTTTGTCGAAAGAACAGACCCTGTTCGATGGCTAATTCCCATATGATTCTCTTGCAGTATTTCGAAATAAAACTCAAGCTGAAGCATTCTCCCAATACCTAAATGCAATTCATCCAAATATCACTTATACAATGGAAACGGTAACAAACTTAACCTTACCATTCTTAGACCTTACTATTCGTAAGACGCGAGATTCCATCGTCACAGCATTTTTCGAAAGCCTACGTTAACTGGGTTAGGAATAAACTTTTTCAGTTCGTGTGATTTTAAATACAAAAGTTCAGCTATAAAAACCTCGTTATACCGTGGTTACCATCTCTCCTCCACTTACGACTCTATGCATCATGAATTCATAAAATAAATTAAAAACGTACTTTACTAATAATAGTTATCCGTCGTTATACATTGATAAAATGATTCCAATATTTCTAAACAATTTATATTCACCCAAAATAAATATACTTACAGTCCCTAGGCAGATCCATTATTTTAAGTTTCCAGAAATGGGAACTATAAATAAATTGTGCAGACGAAAATTCTCATTACTTTTTAAACAATATTTCTCTCAAATTGAATGTAGATTCGTATTTGTAAATGATAAATCAATACAAAATTTTTTCCCTGTCAAGGATTGAACGCCTGAAAGTTTGCGCAGTGGTGTTGTCTACAAATTTATTTGTCCAGGTTGTTCCTCGGCTTCATATATCGGCAGCACTGTGCGATCATTGGAGGCTCGTTATTCTTCGCATATGGGAATTAGCCATCGAGCAGGGTCTGTTCTTTCGACAAAAGAACATTCACCTTTAAGAGACCACATCACAAATTGTAAAACGTCAATAACAATAAATAACTTTAAAATCATAGCCAGCAATAAATGTCCGACCACACTCAGGATCGCAGAATCGATATATATTAAATCTTTAAAACCTACTCTAACTTCAGATAATTCGTCAGTTCCTCTTCATGTTCTATAAAAACCACAACCTACCAAACCATACTCAATAATATTGTTCAAATATTCGTCAGTTGAAATATTTCACCGCTTAGTGTTAAGGTGTGTTCTTCACTATAGTTACCAAAAACCTTTTGTATATCATAACTTTGCATTATTATTTATTTAAATTGCATAGAGTGAATTAAGCATTCACCCTAATTTCCACAGGTATTACAATCAATTCATGTAGTAATCTAAAGCTATATTTCTCATTATTGTTAAATTGCTAATGAATTGTCATATATTCCTAGGAACCAAAAGATGAGCGCACAAGCTCGAAACGTTGTTTTGAATAAATAGATTTAGAAAAATTATCGGATTATTTTTCGTCATTGGCTTTGTATTGAATATATATATATATATATATATATATATATATATATATATATATATATATATATATATATATACACACACACACACACACACACACACAAACACAAAAGCCATGGCTTCGCCAATTCCCCCTACGGTGCTATTTGATATTGCAAATCAATTGTTATTATCTCTTCCCTTCTCCTCACCATGTTCCCCTATCACATCAACAACTCCTTCCCACCCTCCTCCCTATCTTCCCTAATCCCTTTACCTCTTCAAAACTTGGGGGGCAGGGTGAGTGGGGAGCTTACTTATAAACTAAGCTATAATAAAATTACCAATTATTTTTAAAAATCACGTTTTAAAAAGTATACTCTTTGCCCTCCGCCCTCTCTTCCGTCCCCCACTATTTCCCCCCCTCTGTCTTCCTCTTCTCTGTCTTCCTCTTCTCTGTCTTCCTCTTCTCTGTCTCCTAACGTTCGTTACATCGGTGAGGTTTCGACGAACATCGCCAGGTTGTCTTCGTTTGAAATATTCCACAAACGAGGCCAAATACTTGGACTAACGGGCAAAGGACTCATGACCTACGTCACAAGATCAAGAAAGGACGGAAAGGGAAGTAAGGAGAGAAGAAGCGCAAAGAGAGGCAGAAGAGAGAAGGATACAGATGAAAGCGGAAGTAAAGAGAGAAGAAGCTCAAAGGCAGGCAGAAGAGAGGGAAAAGATACGAGAACACGAGAGAGCCTTGAGCAAGGACCAAGTGGAAGTGCAGTCCGTGGGGTCCAGGCCTGGGACATCTTAGACCCCAACTATGAAGCTTCCAGCGTACAAGGACGAGGACGACCTATACGCGTATCTCTCGCACTTCGAAAAGCCTCTGAAGTGAACCAACCACTGGGATATGGAAAATGGCTAATTGATTCATTTCTTCGTGTAGAAGTTATGCCAGTTTTAGTGAAGCATTGATTTTTAACATATTTTCGCTGAATTTTCACATATTTATCGATTGTTGAGACCAATTTTATCTTAACTAATTTTATTTGCTTAAAATTAACAAAAAACTAAGACTAATAATCAGTTTACATAATTAACATAATAAATTAATTTATTTTAAGATTTTCCTTTCGAATGCTGACCATTTACTCGTGACGAAGTTGCTCTCATTACTTTTTTCAAAAGTTCCTCATCGATGTTATTAATTTCTTCAGTGATATTATTTTTTAGTTGTTAGATACTTCTAGGATTATTACGGTAAACACGATCTTTTAAATATCCCCATAAAAAAAATCCAACCGCGTTAGATCGGGGGATCTTGGAGGCCACTTAAATTCACTGTTTCGAGAAATGATTTTTTTCTCTGAAGTTTCGTATTAACAACTGCATTGTTTCATCAAATGTATGTGATGTTGCACCATTTTGCTAAAAAAACCCAGTTGTCCTCTATTTCGAAGCCTTCGAAAGTTCGGTAAAAAATATTCTTCAAGCATGTGTCGGTATCTTTCACCATTGACAGGGACTGAATTTCCATTTTCATTCTCATAAAAATACGCACACTACACAGTGTTTTTTTTTTGTAGGATGCAACTCTTTCTGGTGTATACCTTCTGGGTTGTGATCCGACCATATTCTGTTGTTTTGCATATTATTGTATCCTCTGAGATGAAAATGCGCTTCGTCAGACATTATCACAGGCGGTACATCAACTTTCCCAAATCTTCGTCTAAATTCTTCTGCATACGATTTTCTTTTCACAAAATCGTTGTCTTCTATTTTTTGCGCAATCTGAATCTTGTATGGCTTAAGTTTCAGTTTTTTCTTCATTAAATTGTATGTTTGCACTTTTTGACAATCCCACTTGTTCTGATCTTCTTTTCAATGATTTCTGCGTCGATCGTTCGACTTTTTGACGCAACTCTTCAATTTTATGTTGTTCTGCGCCTTTTCTGCCAACAGTCTCTTTTCGTCCATCTTGTACACTACCGGTGTCTAGAATTTTTTAAATTAGTCTGCATAGCGCTCGTCTTAATGGTACTTCTTTTGCTCCTTCATGTCTCATCCGTCGTTGTGTTGAAACCACTGAACAGTTGCATCTGAACAATCTTTCAACCATTTTTTTTTTCGTCCAATCATTTCCAGGAGCTTCCATTGTTTTCAGTCTGAAAGATTTCTTTTAAAAATAATGATTTTTCGCTATAAAAATTCTCCTTATATAGTCTACGAATGACTCTAGTGCTAGTAAATTTGTCACTTCGGAATTTTCGCGAAAATTGTGCTAAGAATTGAGCATTCCAAAAATCACTTTTTTTAACAAAACTTTTTACGCTTTCCGTTTCTAGCAAAATAAAAGAGGCCGATTTACTAAAACGGCATAACTTTTAAAATAATAAATGAATCAATTAGCAATTTAAGGACAAAGAACTAACAACTATTACCAACAACTTCTGAAAGTTTCATTATGATCACGAAGTTATTCTTGATTTTATTAAACTTCAAATGTATTTTTACTTTCTTGAAAAAGTGGACAATAAACCTATGAATTTCCAGTGCATTCTTTAGCCACCCTCCCTCCATCTCCCCCATCCCTCCATCTCCCCCACCCCTCCATCTCCCCCACCCCTCCATCTCCCCTACCCCTCCATCTCCCCTAACTCTCTATCCCTTATCCCTCTTGCCCCCCTCCTCTCCCTCTTAATTCACCTTCTTTCTCCCTGTAGAAGTCTGAATACCGCGTACATAAGTGTACGCAGAAATACTCCGACACAAGCTACGTGTCCCTCCCGTATTTCCAAATGCACCAGCCTCGAATTCTCTATCGCCCCTTGTCGCACCATCGTAAACTGCGAGGTGGCTCGAAGGCGTGGAAGAAATATCGTCGGCCCAAAGATGAAAAAAGGTCTTTCGCGCGACGATATAGATTTTACGAGAATTCGATTCGCTCTCTCAATTTTTGCTCGTGGGAGAAATAAAAGGAAGACTTCTCCCTGGAATCAGACAGAACCCCTTGGACCTACGTCGTGTTTGTGTGAAACTCGATCCACATAAGAAACCGTTCGCCCGCTGCAAGGAGGAACTTCTCGGTGAATTGGTTGTTGCCCTCACAGTACTTGTAGGTGCCAAACTTCTCGCAGCCCCCGCCCCCTTTCCTTTCAGAGTCTGAGGTTACACAGGAACTCCCTCTGCGGATTACCCTAGACGTAGCTAGGTAATCGGTTTTGGCTACCCACTCCAGGAGCCGACTAATCGGACAGGTACTTCGAGGAAGAAGTCCGATTCAGTCACCGCTTGGCTCACCTTCGTGATCCGACAAAGGATCATTATATCACCGGTCTAGGATTACCCTCTCATTCGGTAACCTCGGACGGTCAGGCTAGGTGCGATCATCGTCACCAGAAGAAGATCTTCACCGCCCCCCCCCTTCAAAAATACTTACGAACTCAAAGGTATCGTTATCGTTAACTGAATTATCCCCTCCCCTAACTTCAACAGTTTATTTGTGTACTAGAATTCTCATCCTGAGCCCATACCCTCGAATATTAGAAGTGCTTGCTTAATTCAGTGTTTAACTCAATAATAATATTCCCTTCGTTTTGTCTGGTGTCATTAAGACGCAAACATCCCAGTGAGTAATCTGCAAGTAATCCCCACGACATTTTTTGTAGACTTATTTATTCAGTGCGGGATTAATCCTATTTATATTTATATACGCTGTGTTTATTTCAAATTCATGTACATTAAAGATTATTTTTTTATATGTGTGTTTAACTAATTTGGACGATCCCTTGGCAATTATTAAGCAATCCACTCGGCTTAAAACTCATTATTCCACTGACCCGCCCATGGTTGGCTTATACTGAGTGGAGAACACACTCAGGGGATCATCATCTTAGTTTTGATCAAAAGGGTACGCACCGGGGTTATTCTTGTTCACCGGAAGTGGCTAAGGTAGGTGTATTGGATACGCTTCACCTCTGCTTCACCTCGGTGCTGTAATAAAATATATGTCCAGGAAGTGGGACTGGGATTACCCACACACTAAACCCTCGACACTTCCCCTTCCCTCCCTCTCTCCCCCTCCTATATCCCCTCCTCTCCCCTACCCTACATCTACCCCCATTTCTCTCTTCCCCTATTACCCTCTTTCCCTCTATACCCATTTCTCTCCCCTCTCTATCCCCCCTCCCCCTCATCTCCCCCCTATCTCCCCGCTCTCTACCGCATTACCCTCTCCTCTATCGCCCCCCTTCACCTTTCCCCTTGCCCTTCTCCCCCTGCCATCTCCCCCTCCCCTCTCCCCACTCTTTCCACCTAAATACATACATACCCCATTGTGAATATATAAAAATAAAGAAGAGCGACAAACTGGACCCTGTCATTAAAAGGCTTATTTTAAACGAAATTGTCCATTTAAAATCTTAGCCCTTTAATTTATTAATTTAGTTATGTCTCTCTTCTCTATTTTTATGTATTCACAATTGGGTATGTATGTATTTAGTTTAGTCACATAAATGTCTACATTATTTGCGCACAGGTTGGAATTCTTTCGTTGTACAAGGGCGGGGAATTGCTCTTCTTTTTCACATATAGGTATATTATACCACCTTTGTATTTTTTTTTCGTTATTCCTTGATAATGAACTAAACAAGTTCGAAAGTACTTTGAATCTGCCTTTCATTTTCCTGTTGGATTTTTTTGCATTTATTGCTCTACTCACGCCCTACTTTGTGAGTTTCTCATATCCATATATATATATATATATATATATATATATATATATATATATATATATATATATATATATATATATATATATATATATATATATATATATATATATATAAACGGTGAAATTTTCACAAAAGATTATGGTTGGGGGGGGGGGCAATTTGTATCGATGGAACTAGTCGCCTGAGGGGACTATGAGCCAAGAGAGGTATTTAGAGGTCGTCTACTACCTCGGGGCCCCATATCATACATAAAAATCGGTAAAGAAGCAGTGCGAGGAAAATGGTGTAACGTGTTACCATGGCCAGGAAATTCACGTGACATGTCCCCATCGAGAGTTTATGGTCTCTGTTGACAGAGGAAATGCATCAATTCCCATTTACAAAGGAGAAAAGAACCCCAGTCCATTGAACGCCTCATAGAAGTTTGGTTCCATCTGGATAACATCAAAGATCTTCGCAAAACGCTGATTTGACCTTTGTATGTAAAAAGACCCAAACTTGTACAAATCGATAATAATTATTCCAATATGGTATATAAACTTGAAGTATCCCGAATGAAAAATAATACGCAGATATGGTTTCATGTTTCCATAATCTGGGGCAGAAGTACAATAAGTGATGAAAAGAAATGAAAGCGAGTGAAATAATGACGTCTTTCAAGAGGCCTGACGAACAAAGAAAGACAATTATTCCGAAAAACAACGAAAAAATGAATAAACATTTGCAAAACTATACAAATAGAGATTATTCCTCCAAATTAAATTTATAATGAGAATTTTTTTTTTTATATTCGCAATGAGATTGTCTAATTTAAATAAACCTTTACCTAAGTTGAAATTAATTTCCTGAGAGAATTTAATGATAGCAGATTCAACTAAATTTCTTTCGTTAACTTTGGACAAAAAAAATAAATGACTTCGCATTAGACCAATCTTTATGATGATTTAAGATAGACTAAAGGTTGAACATGCATTGAGAGCTTGGCCTACTCCGAAAGCATTCCTTCTGTAGTTTGATTCTAAGGTAATAGGCTTTTACTTTTCCACCTATGTAAAAACCATAACACTATTTACAGGTGATTCTATAAATACATGTTATTTATAGAATTTCTAATTAACAAGTTTATTAATATGAAATTATTACAAAAAACAAAGTTAACTTTAAAGTATTTCAATATTTTTTGGACATGGAACAGGTGGTCATTATAAGAAAGAATTAAAATATTGTTCCGCTCGAATTATTTTCTTGCATAGGAGTTGTTTTTTTTTTACTGCTCGTAAAGAAGTGTTTACAAAATAGGACGGCTATTTTCATTTATATCCAATACTTTTTATTTATTTAAACTCTTCATCAATAAATTGGGATCACAAACTCGAAGAGCATGCAAGTATAAAAATAAAACCCAAACCGAATCTCTGCGGTGCTCCTCCTTACAGGAGGAGCTTGCGCTTGGCATGCAGACCATCGGTCTGTGGCTTTCGATTTATCCGGCTCTGGCAACGGACTTTTGTTCTAAAAAAAAAAATCAAAAGGTTTCCAGTACATATGATATCATCATCATCATCACTAACTCTATAATGTAAGAAGGGGATTTTTTTGAGTATTTGAATAATAATTTCATCTTAGTTTGGTTATGACTTATGTTTTTTTATCAAAGTTATTTCTAATCATTCTTTTATAATTTCAAAAAACAAAATGGTGAAGTTCAGAAATAAATATAAGTATCGAAATTTTGTGAATTTTTTAAAACACAAAGAATTACAAATGGTGAAGTTCATAAAATGTATTTTTATATATCTTCTTCTATAACTAGAGTTTAGCAACGTGATATTTTGAAAGGGGGGAAATTGAGTTTAGAGTTCCTTTTTAAAATTATTATAATTGGTGAGGTTCAGAAAATTTATAAAAATTTAACCCTGGCTGCTTTTTTTTATATTTAAAATTTTAATCTTAGTAGCGAAGCTATTGCCTTGTCTCCTAATAATTTACTCTTGATCTCTGTTTTTTTTTCTGATCCATGCTTATTTTCTTGGACTAAAGGCAAGCAAAATCCTTTATCGGAATCCTTTTGAAATACTGAAAAAGAACAACCCGCAAGGCTGTTTTTTTCCGATCTAAACTTACTGTAAAAATTTACTTTTAGCTTACTGGGTTTTAGGAGCCAGTAGCTATTTCCTCTGGCTAAAGATTAAAATAGAATTTTTTTTAGAAAGAACTTCGATAAAACCTTCGAATATACGAAAAAGAAAAAAAGGGCATGGCTTAAATTTAAGAATTTTTCTAAAAAAAAATTCTGAACTTCACCTTATCAATATGCAAAATAAAAGATACAGCATCGACCTAAAGGCATCAAATAGTGTTTCTAGGAAGCATAACATAACATACAATAACAGTCATGGATGACAAAAGACACAAAGGCCTATCAAACGACAGCCGAGTCAATCCACCCCAACATCCATCCCTAAACTACATCCAAAGGAGTGTCCATAACAGTATCTATAAGCAGAGGTGAGCACTAAATATATTTAAAGTATTTAAATATTAAATACATGAGAAAATGTATTTAAATACTAAATACATTAAATATATTTATATACATTTTTATATACATTTCAAATACATGATATATAATGACAATCGATAAGGACCATTGGTATCACAACAAAAAAATATCCATCAAAATGAAATTGTATATTATAATTACTAATGTAGGATTGGATGACAATTGGACTTAGGTACTACAAAAAAAATACAAAGTTCTATAGAATGAAATTTCAGTTAGCTATTTACAATTCTAAGTAATATCAGTTGCTGAAATGTTTCGCCAGATAAAGAACTCCGTTTTGGAGATAAGGTCAATCCTCCTAAAGAGAAGAGCCATTCCACAGGAGCTGACCACGGAAGGGTGTTGTATTTAATAAATAACTTTTTTATGTTTGGTTATCTATCTAAACTTTGAAGTGTTTTATTTGAATCCTGAAGGTAACCGAACAATTCTAAATCTGCGGTTAATCGTGTTTGAGTGGGTTTTGTAAATCCAAAATAATCGTCACTGTCCGATACACCACTTGATGATTCAGCTTCGGGTCCCTCTGCTAAATTCTCAATCACTTGAATCATAATATTTTTAACAGAATCTTGGTGGCTTGAACTGTCCCATGAAATACTGATATCTAACCAGCAGAGTTTGAAGAATGGATGGTTTGTTGATGCAATAATGGCATCTGTAACGCTGGCTTCATTTGCCAAGGTCAAATAAGATTGGTAGCGCTTTCCAAAGTCCTTAGTGACTGCACTTAAAAGAGGTTGGTAAAATTTCAGAGAACGTGACTGAAGGCTCTTCAGCTTTTTATCCACAGTGATCAAGGTAGGGAGCAATTCTCCATAAAACAGTTTTGTTCTCCCTGTAGGCGATCAATTGTCACTGCAATAGGAGCCAAAACTGAGACATACTCCGCAAGAAATTCAATTTCGTGACTTCTGAACACTGGATGTTAAAGGGACGTCACGAGTTTATGTAATTTGTCCTTGTGTTTTAAAAGTAATGACAATGCATCAAACAGAGTTCCACCTTGTAGTGCAAGGCACCTTTAATGAGCAGTTGATCACAGTTTTGATAATCTCTGCTGATTTTGGACGACCGCTTTTGTTCCATAAAGCTGAGTATTTCCCCATCGCAGCATGATTGATATTTGCAAAAGAAGATATTTTCAGTGACTGTTTTGCATCAGTTGTGGCGACGAGACTGAGTCTGTGTGAAGCACAGCGCACATTCTTAGGTAGGCTGAAGCTGCATGGATCAGACGAAAGGTCTTCTTCCTGATCTAAGGCACTTCTCATTAAGAAACTATCCTCCAGCTCGTGCTCACCCTGATCTTCTTCACCTACATGGATTCCATCTTCTGAATCTGTGGACACATTTGCAGCAGTGACTGAAAATTCCTTAAACGCTTTAATAAAATTAGAGCCGTTATCAGTGACGGTGCTCGTGATTTTTTGAAGGGGGATATCTTATTCATTGATGATATTCTCCATATGTTCAGCAATCTTGATGTACTTATGTTCTTCTTTGAAGCGACAGCATGATAATACTCCACTGTGACGGACAAGAGCAGCTTCCTCAAGCCGCAAAAAATGAAATAACAGTCCAATGCTTGTCTCAAATGTTTCCATAAATTTTACATATTAATATAATCGAGATAAATTCCACCAACAAATAGGTCTGCTTTCAGCCAAGAGCTGATAACTCCCTTACCGTAAAGGCATTTTCAATTTCCTATTTCATAAAGAGCAAAATCTTAACATACCCAATGAACTGTAACGCCACAAAAACTACGGTGACGAGTTGACCAAATATCTTCAGTAAGGCATAAGTAAGAGGTACTGTCTAGTTTATTCTTCAGTAGAGCTCTTGTCTTTCTCTTCTTCTATAAGATTTCGGCCTAGCGTCCGCCTTGAAATGACGTCAACTGAAGAATTTAGACCTGTGTTAGTGGAATGTGTAATTATTGTGAGTGAAATGAAATTGATTTTCACCGTGAAATGAGAATATATGGTATGCATATAAAATTTTATATATAAAATTTAGCTATAGGAATATCCTATAGCTATATAGGACTGGTACATTAATTCATAAATATATTATTAGTCCTTCATATTCAGAATTAGATAGCAAAATATTGATTTTCAGTATTGTTAGGAATATATACATTATCAAGCTTTATTTCCTACATTTTTGACGGGCGGCCATGCTAGTTTTAACATAATAATATACAGGTATTGCTTCTATAACGAAATACATCGTTATAGGAATTCATCTAATAACTACATATAATCGATCAATAATTCTACTAATTATTCCTGAAAAAAATTTATTCAATAATATCTTCAAATAAATGATAGAGCGCTTTAAGAATATATGTATGTAGATTCTCATAAAATTATTGTAATATATTAACCTCTGTTGTTTGTATATGTTTTCGTTGTATAGCCTACGTAGTGACCAATGATCCAAATGCTTTAGTATTCGGTCGTTATAAGAGCTTAACCTCTACTACTAATACTATAATTGTAAACAACACTTGTAACTAAGAACTCGCCTTTAACTAATCTCACAAAAGCTGGTTGCTCCATGATTGATAGGGGATGCACACCTTGTATGATAAAATCTGCAATCATCCTATCAACAACAGATTGTTTGACCTTCTTAGTATTCACCGCAAAACCTTCCGGTAATGTCTTTACTTTAACACCGCTGCATGAAGGACCATCGTCTAATACTGAACATTTTCTTTTTGAATCTTGTCTTTGAGCTGTCACGTAGTTATCCGCTTTTTGCACCAAAGTAGGATGCTTTCTCTGTTGATAAATGTACATGATCAGATAACTGAAGGACATTTGTTTCACGTTGCCATAATTCACGTTAAATTCAATTAGCATATACTATAAATAAAGGTGTTGCAAAAGGAAGCAGGTAGGTTCGTGTATGGTAAACCTACGCTACTTAACATTATCCTTAGCTACTAGCAATTTTGCCATTTTTTAAGAATACGAAATAGTGAAACTTTTCAATTTAATTAAGTATCATATAATTAGTTTTAATATATTCTTACCTTCAAATAAATGCGTAGATTGGAAGTAGCATTGCTCGCCGCAGAGATTTCGCCATTGCAGGATGTAAATTCATACTTCACTTTTTTTCCGTCGGAAGATTTCACTCTTAAAAAATTACCATCTAGTAAAGAATGACTATAATTACATGATTCTTTATCTTCCTCGTCTTTATTATTGCCTAATCTCTCCATTTCACACTTTCGAAGAAGCTGAATTTGCCATGCAGCATTTGAAATAACGCTGAGCGCTCTCACTATACAACCGAACACAACTGTGACCATCTGTTAACTGAATTTGAACTGATGCAAGCAATCTTCTCTCACCGGCTCACGCAGTCAACCGTTTGTGTCATACAAGTTGCGACAAGCTAAAACATGCATTACACGTTCTTAACAGCTATATAAACCTATTATCAGTAAAGTATTTGCAAAAAGTAATTAAATACTTTCCAAAGTATTTAAATACACGATTTCAAATATATTTACAAATACAATTTTAAATGCATAAATGTATTTAAATACTGCCCACCTCTGTCTATAAGGCTCGTCAAAAGCTCTACCATGAAACTACAATATTATTAATAATAAAATATGTACATTTATACCCAAAGACAAAATTGAAAAAAAAACAAAATAACCTTCCCTCTCCCATATACTAGTCCAACCTATACTGGAAATAACTAGATTTGTACCCTCTATTACCTCCTGTGGTAAATCATTCCAGAAATCTAACATTCTATTCGTGAAAAATTATTTCCTTACATTCTATTTACACCCTTGTTTTCTAAGTTTTAAGTGATGACCCATCCAACTTATCCATCGCCAAACAAATTTTAAAAACTCAATCAATTCCCCTCTCTCACACAGCTTTTAAAGGATAAAGCATAATATCCTCAGTCCATCTAGATATTCAAGGTGCCTCACCGAAGGTATCATCTTTGTTGCCCTTCTTTATACTGAGTCTAGCAGGTCGATGTCATGTCTAGAATGTAGGGACCATGCCTGTATAGAATACTCTAGATGTGGCCTATCATATGAGTTATAGTTTAATTAAGGATAACGTCCTTACTCCTATAACTAACATTTATCTAAATGAAACCCAACACATTATTCGCTTTATTTTTTGCCTCAATACACTGCTTAGAAAATTCATTGACCTATCTATTAGAACTCGTAAGTCCTTTTCATCATCTACTGAGTTCAGCCATTGCCTGTCCATTATATAACTAAATTCTATATTATCTCTTCCCATGTGTATAAATTTTCATTTTTACGGTTAAAAGTCAATTGCCTTTTATGTGCCCAAGTAAATAACTTGTTTAAGTCACTCTGCACTTTAAAGTTGCCCTTAACTCCTTTTTACAGAAGCTACCAATTTGATGTCATATGCCAAAATTGACACTTTGCTATTAACTGCCTCCTCAGGGTCATTTATATAGATTATAAATAATAATGGACCCAGATCTGATTCCTGATGAACCCCACTGATAACATCCCTCCACTGTGACTTCACTCCATTCAGCTATTCAATTTAATACACCCCCATCCCCCACATATCCTAAGCCTTTTTACTTTATTAACCAGTCTCTTATGTGGAACCTTTATCCAATTGTTTTGTTACATAATCCATACATTTCAGTAAGTTTGTTAAACATGATCTACTTGTTCAAAACCCATGTTGAGCATCGTATATTCATTTTTGCACTGCGACCCCTTACCCAAATCTTAAAACACACGCGACCCCCTACTATCAACAGCTTGATTTACATCTTATTTTCTGTGGAGAGAGAAAGAAACATCTAATAAAAAAATTATTAAAGATTTCTGTAATTATTTATTAGCAAAATAAATCACAACATTGGCTCTCGGAACGGAGGCAAAGAGTAAAGATCCACGGGGTAGCCTCGCAATGGGCGCCACTCAGTAGCGGGGTGCCCCAATCTCAGTGCTTGCGCCTCTGTTGTTCATCGTCTACATCAATGACATAGACGAAGAACTACTATGCTCGATAGCCAAGTTCGCCGACGATAGCAAGCTAGGAGGTAGTGTGAGCTCGCGAGAAGGAGTGAAACGCCTGCGAAATAGTCTTCTCAGGATAAGTGAGTGGTCCGAGAGGTGGTAGATGCCATTTAACTTTGACAAATGCAAGGTAATGCACATCGGCCATGCTAACCCTCAGTAAAACTACTCCTTGCTAGGCAAACAGCTACATACCCCTCTTTTCCAGGTGTGAAAAGAGGGGCCCGATCTGGGGTACATAAAGAGACATTTTCGCTTCCGAAATAAGCAGATTGTTCTCGCCTTGTACAACTCTCTAGTCCGGTCACACCTTGAATACGCGTTCAATTCTGGCCTTGAGACGTGCCGTTTAAGCACTCGCATACTCGCTAGTACAGACACATACATACACTTGCAGATACTACATACACATTCACACAAGCACATACACTCACAGGCACGCATACAACACCCACAATGTTATCTAATGATATGAACCGTTGTAACGTTTTTTTTTGCACTCGAACAGAAACAAACACATATATAATTGCATATAAAATGTAATTGATGAGTTGAAATAAATATCATCCCAAACCACTTCTAGCAAGGGGTCACGACCTCCCAGGGGGTCTCGACCCACCGGTTAGGAACCCCTGGTGTAGATGCTAAGAAATACCCATTTTAACTACTTCCTCAAGAGTTTTACGAACTATAATTTATTGGTCTAAAATTTTTCGGGTTCTCTTTACTTCCCCTTTTAAAAAATGGGCACTACATTCTCTATTCCCCAAATCTAGTTATCTAGTATATATTTTCTCCTGAGCTACTGTAATACTTTCCACATCTCATTTAAGTAACCTAGAATGAATATCATCCGGGCTGGAAGCTTTTCTAGTATTTAACTCAATTATAAGTCTTAATTATTTCTCTATCTACATTAATAATATTTAACCCCACTGAATTGTTCAGATTTTCTGTAATACTTAAGCAAAATCATCAGTACATCAACTATTTCCTCATCAGATTCCTTCATAATCCTTTCATATTTACTAGGCCCTCTATTATCCCTTCTAGATTTGCTATTGATTTTATAATAGATAAAGAATTTTTTTAGATCCTTAAATTGTTTTGAGCTAAATTAATTTCTGATATCCTTTTGCTTTTCTTAAAAATCTTCTTTTGCTCATTCCCAGTCGATCTATTATGATTTAGATTCACAACAGTAGCTACCATCTGCACTATCAGGTATGGCCATTTCTTAGAAATCTTCATAGCTATCTCCCGATTCCACCATAATGGCTTCCTACATTTCTTCCTAATCACCTTTGTTGGGATGCACTGCTCTTGGACTACCTTTAATATAGTCTTAAAACTTTTCCACATCTCACTGAATTCTACATCCCAGTTAACCTGATTCAGCAAGTTCCAAGTTTTTCGTAATCCCTCCCTAGGAAAATTTTGAGTTTTAGTAGTGTTTTCTGATGTTCTATCTCTCCCTAATTCCAAGTTAAGACGAATCATCATCACTACTTCGCAATGCTTCCCCGACAGTCAGTTCCTCAACTAAATGATCATTGTTTGTAAGTATTAGGTTTGATTTTCCTCCTTTGTCCCTTCATTTTCTCCTCGTTCTGATTTTTTTTCTTCTTTCACTTTATTTTCTTTGTTCTAATTTTCTTTTTTGTTCCTTTATTATCTCTGTTCTGATTTTCCTTCTTTGTCCCTTTATTTTCTTTGTTCTGACTTTTCCTTCTTTCTCCCTTTATTATTTCTGTTCTGATTTTCCTTCTTTGTCCCTTTATTTTCTCTTTGTTCTGATTTTTTCTTCTTTCACTTTATTTTCTTTGTTCTAATTTTCCTTTTTTGTTCCTTTATTATCTCTGTTCTGATTTTCCTTCTTTGTCCCTTTATTTTCTTTGTTCTGACTTTTCCTTCTTTCTCCCTTTATTATTTCTGTTCTGATTTTCCTTCTTTGTCCCTTTATTTTCTCTTTGTTCTGACTTTTCCTTCTTTCTCCCTTTATTATTTCTGTTCTGATTTTCCTTCTTTGTCCCTTTATTTTCTCTTCGTTCTGATTTTTTCTTCTTTCACTTTATTTTCCTTGTTCTAATTTTCCTTTTTGTTCCTTTATTATCTCTGTTCTGATTTTCCTTCTTTGTCCCTTTATTTTCTCTTCGTTCTTATTTTTTCTTCTTTCACTTTATTTTCTTTGTTCTAATTTTCCTTTTTGTTCCTTTATTATCTCTGTTCTGATTTTCCTTCTTTGTCCCTTTATTTTCTCTTCGTTCTTATTTTTTCTTCTTTCACTTTATTTTCTTTGTTCTAATTTTCCTTTTTGTTCCTTTATTATCTCTGTTCTGATTTTCCTTCTTTGTCCCTTTATTTTCTTTGTTCTGACTTTTCCTTCTTTCTCCCTTTATTATTTCTGTTCTGATTTTCCTTCTTTGTCCCTTTATTTTCTCTTTGTTCTGATTTTTTCTTCTTTCACTTTATTTTCTTTGTTCTAATTTTCCTTTTTTGTTCCTTTATTATCTCTGTTCTGATTTTCCTTCTTTGTCCCTTTATTTTCTTTGTTCTGACTTTTCCTTCTTTCTCCCTTTATTATTTCTGTTCTGATTTTCCTTCTTTGTCCCTTTATTTTCTCTTTGTTCTGACTTTTCCTTCTTTCTCCCTTTATTATTTCTGTTCTGATTTTCCTTCTTTGTCCCTTTATTTTCTTTGTTCTGACTTTTCCTTCTTTCTCCCTTTATTATTTCTGTTCTGATTTTCCTTCTTTGTCCCTTTATTTTCTCTTTGTTCTGATTTTTTCTTCTTTCACTTTATTTTCTTTGTTCTAATTTTCCTTTTTTGTTCCTTTATTATTTCTGTTCTGATTTTCCTTCTTTGTCCCTTTATTTTCTTTGTTCTGACTTTTCCTTCTTTCTCCCTTTATTATTTCTGTTCTGATTTTCCTTCTTTGTCCCTTTATTTTCTCTTTGTTCTGATTTTTTCTTCTTTCACTTTATTTTCCTTGTTCTAATTTTCCTTTTTGTTCCTTTATTATCTCTGTTCTGATTTTCCTTCTTTGTCCCTTTATTTTCTCTTCGTTCTTATTTTTTCTTCTTTCACTTTATTTTCTTTGTTCTAATTTTCCTTTTTGTTCCTTTATTATCTCTGTTCTGATTTTCCTTCTTTGTCCCTTTATTTTCTCTTCGTTCTTATTTTTTCTTCTTTCACTTTATTTTCTTTGTTCTAATTTTCCTTTTTGTTCCTTTATTATCTCTGTTCTGATTTTCCTTCTTTGTCCCTTTATTTTCTTTGTTCTGACTTTTCCTTCTTTCTCCCTTTATTATTTCTGTTCTGATTTTCCTTCTTTGTCCCTTTATTTTCTCTTTGTTCTGATTTTTTCTTCTTTCACTTTATTTTCTTTGTTCTAATTTTCCTTTTTTGTTCCTTTATTATCTCTGTTCTGATTTTCCTTCTTTGTCCCTTTATTTTCTTTGTTCTGACTTTTCCTTCTTTCTCCCTTTATTATTTCTGTTCTGATTTTCCTTCTTTGTCCCTTTATTTTCTCTTTGTTCTGACTTTTCCTTCTTTCTCCCTTTATTATTTCTGTTCTGATTTTCCTTCTTTGTCCCTTTATTTTCTCTTCGTTCTGATTTTTTCTTCTTTCACTTTATTTTCCTTGTTCTAATTTTCCTTTTTGTTCCTTTATTATCTCTGTTCTGATTTTCCTTCTTTGTCCCTTTATTTTCTCTTCGTTCTGATTTTTTCTTCTTTCACTTTATTTTCCTTGTTCTAATTTTCCTTTTTGTTCCTTTATTATCTCTGTTCTGATTTTCCTTCTTTGTCCCTTTATTTTCTCTTCGTTCTTATTTTTTCTTCTTTCACTTTATTTTCTTTGTTCTAATTTTCCTTTTTGTTCCTTTATTATCTCTGTTCTGATTTTCCTTCTTTGTCCCTTTATTTTCTTTGTTCTGACTTTTCCTTCTTTCTCCCTTTATTATTTCTGTTCTGATTTTCCTTCTTTGTCCCTTTATTTTCTCTTTGTTCTGATTTTTTCTTCTTTCACTTTATTTTCTTTGTTCTAATTTTCCTTTTTTGTTCCTTTATTATCTCTGTTCTGATTTTCCTTCTTTGTCCCTTTATTTTCTTTGTTCTGACTTTTCCTTCTTTCTCCCTTTATTATTTCTGTTCTGATTTTCCTTCTTTGTCCCTTTATTTTCTCTTTGTTCTGACTTTTCCTTCTTTCTCCCTTTATTATTTCTGTTCTGATTTTCCTTCTTTGTCCCTTTATTTTCTCTTCGTTCTGATTTTTTCTTCTTTCACTTTATTTTCTTTGTTCTAATTTTCCTTTTTGTTCCTTTATTATCTCTGTTCTGATTTTCCTTCTTTGTCCCTTTATTTTCTTTGTTCTGACTTTTCCTTCTTTCTCCCTTTATTATTTCTGTTCTGATTTTCCTTCTTTGTCCCTTTATTTTCTCTTCGTTCTGATTTTTTCTTCTTTCACTTTATTTTCCTTGTTCTAATTTTCCTTTTTGTTCCTTTATTATCTCTGTTCTGATTTTCCTTCTTTGTCCCTTTATTTTCTCTTCGTTCTTATTTTTTCTTCTTTCACTTTATTTTCCTTGTTCTAATTTTCCTTTTTGTTCCTTTATTATCTCTGTTCCGATTTTCCTTCTTTGTTTCTTTATTTTCTTTGTTCTGACTTTCCATCCCCCCCTATTATTTTTTCTTTGTTCTGATTTTTTCTTTCCGTCTCTTTATTTTCTATTTGTTCTAATTCTACTCTTGTCTTTTTTCTCTGTTTTTAGTTTCCTTTGTTCCTTTATCTTCTTTTGTCCTGATTATCATCTGTTCCTTTATTTTCCTTGTGCTGATCTTTCCTTATATATACCTTTATTTTATTTGTTCTGATTTTTCCTTATTTTTCCCTTTATTTCATTTGGTCTGATTTTCCTTTTGTTCTTTTATTTTTGTATCATTTACTATTATCTGTTTATTCTCTCTTTGTTCTGATTTTCCCTCTTTGTCTTGATTTTATCTTTATTATTATATTCCTTCTTCGTCCATTTATTTTCTCCGTTTCGATTTTCCTCCCTCGTTCCTTTTAGTTTTCGAGTATTCAGACTGACACTTTCCATGTATTTCATAGCTCCAAGTCTCATCGGCTCGTTCCTTCCATCTTTGTTAGCTCTCGTCTTCCATCTATTCCCCTCCTTTCGTTGGTATTATTGCTTAGTGCTAATTTCCAAAATTTGTTGAACCAGCTTTCCATCTCACAGCACTCACTAATGTCAGTATCAGTGGCGTGCAGTCAATGGAAGCAAGGGAAGCAATGCCTTCCCCATTTAAGAAGAAAGGAAATAGAAATTAGACCACAACAATTAATCCGATAACAGAATCAATTTTATTCTCACATTTATTCTTGCCTATACTTCTATACGCCATACGGTTACCGTTCACTTTCAATCGAATTGGCGTTAGACCCTGATGAGCCAAGACTGTAATGGAAGAAATGCATCCTTTTCGTCGAGATTTCTACTCGTTTTCTCTCTCTCTTAATTTCAATAATAGTTCTGATTTTTGGTGCTTTGGAATGAATAACTTAAAAGATGTTTCGCTTTTCTTAGCAATAATATACAGTCATTAGAGTTTTATGATTTTTTATCTAGATATTTCAACGCCGTGTTAGAATTAAGAAAAAATTAACCTATTTGTATACGGAAAAGGAAGCAAATCTAGGACCACATTAACGTAACTATTATTATGTTGTGAAGCTTAAACAATTTTTTAGGTTATATTTAAATGTGGTTATGAGAAAGAAAGCAGCTAAATAGCAAAAACTCTAGTATGGTTAAGCTCTTATATCCTAAGCATTGTTTTTAATATTTTCGGGATTCTGGCGGGCCAACTACCATAGTCACCCTTCGTGCTTAAATAAGTGTAGCGCATTGTTTATTCATTTTTTTAAAGTGATAATTCCATTTTAAACAAAATGGATGCCAATTAAGTTAGGAGAAAATGCGATTTCATTATTGAAAAATTATTAAAAAGGAAGTTCAGTGCGATGACTTATAATGAAAGAGAAACTATTAATAAAACAGGTAGGCCTACGCCAAACCAGTGTTGCACTCGCAAATACAATGTTGGCCAATATGATAGAACATCTTGGCTGGCTGAGTGTGCATACTTATAGAAGCTATTTTAAAATTTGAATAAATTAAAAAAAATAACATTTAAATAAAGTGATTAGCTTCCAATCTTATAGTTATTTTTAATGAACAACATATTTACTTCAGTTAACATATTTATTTTTGTAAAACTTGAATTGCTTCATCTTCAAAAGTCACCGCACGCCACTGGTCAGTATCCTATTTACAGGGTGCTCCATATCCAACCACTTACCACTCCAAATTTCTCCGTCCAAGGTTCAATAACCACAAATGTGGAAATTCTTTCAAGTTATTATATCCAACCCGAGTCACTCAACCGGTTTCTCGATTCCAACCCCCAATTGATAGAATTGATGACAAAACCTCCCGTGTGTCCCTGATCCTAGAAGGAAGATACCCAATCAAACATATCTACGTATATTCTCTTGACCTCTTCAGTGCGCGCGCGCGCGCGTCTGCGCTGCTTGCGATATGCGTCCACAGGATGCGTAAGGCAGCGACACACGTCGAACATCGGAGCCTAAATATGAGAGTGAATAATTGCGGGCGGGATTGGATGTTATGGGCGCAAACAACGCATCGATTTGGCATGGTTGTGGGTGATCGGTTCTGATCTTTTGGAAATGATCAGTTCGGATCCTTTGAAAGTGATCGATTTGGATCCTTTGAGGGTGATAGGTTCGTAGCCTTTGGGAGAAATAGGTTCGGATCCTTTAAGGGCAATCAGTTCGGATCCTTTGAGGATGGTAGGTTCGGATCATTTGAAGGTGATCAGTTGGGATCATTTGAAGGTGAAAGGTTCGGATCATTTGAAGATGATAGGTTCGGATCCTTTAAGGTAATCGATTCTGATCCTTTCAGGGTGATCGGTTCGGATCATTCGTGGGTGATCGGTTCGGATCCTTTCAGGGTGATCCGTTCGGATCATTCGTGGGTGATCGGTTCGGATCCTTTCAGGGTGATCCGTTCGGATCATTCGTGGGTGATCGGTTCGGGTCCTTTTGATTGAGCGATAATAACAATTCTAGAATTGACAAACATTAATTGGTATTCCTCCATTATTTATGGTTTATCAATTGGGCCACTCATTCATTCAATCGTAGACGAGGTCTTACAGCTACATTATGAAATTAGTATAAAGATCAGAATGTCAATCGTTGGCAAACTAGGGTCTACTAGGTTCCAGGCCTCGTTGTAGTACTCTGTTTTGTCACCAAATAGCGAACATTGGACACTTTGTGGCCCAAGGGAGTGTTACCCGTTCCATGTCAGGATAATGTGGAGTTAAAAACACCCTTGCAGGTTTCAGGTCGGAAGAGAGATGGAAGGCTCAGCGGTGTTATGATTGGTTGTGTATGTGATGGCGTACGCGGCTGAAGCTGTCTGCGCACATGCTCAGACCACGCACCGCTTCATTGACGGTTGTCCCCCCGAAACTTTGGTGCGTTCTCGCCATGAATCGGATTCGGTACCGACGCCTCTTCCGCTACGATAGACAGAGATTCCTCCGTTATTTACAAGGCATATTTGTCTTTTTCGATAACGGTCGTTTCTTGTGTCTACCATTTTATAGCCTACTTGACTCACCGAACGGTAGCTCATTCAGGAGAGCTACGTGCCTTCCACATCCTAGTCCCTATCATACAGGTTCACACTCACTTTTCATCACGAACCTCAAAGTCCAAAACTGTGTAAATACTCTCGTTAGTTTTTTTTTATAATTACAATTACCAATGTTTAACTGTCTAATAATAAAGAAAGATCAAATTAAGTTATTTTCCCCGAGTGGCAGATTTCCTTGATCGAATATAAGGATTGGCTTTGCAAAGGTTTCGCATGGGATTTAGATCTTCATAACGAGATAGAACTCCCAGCTACGAACGTGTCCTTACACAGAAGAGCAGTTAAGGTGTGGGACAAACTGGATCGTAGAATGAACGACGACGGTCGTTCATTCTACGATCCAGTTTGTCCCACACAGTTTATTAAATCAGTTTATTAAACATAAACTGATTTAGTTTGTTTAAAATAACAGTTGAAATTGAGTCAAGAATTTTTGAGAAAATTCTTGACTCAATTTCAACAATTTATGAAAATCTTTCTGAACATCTTCCTTTTCGAATCCTCCTTTTCTTTAAAAAAAAAAACCCCTCCAGAACACCACACAATGGGAAATTTATTTTAGAAATAACCTCGATAAAACCTTCGAATATATGAAAAAAAAGAGACAGCAATGCCTTAATTCTAATAAATTTTCTAATTCTTTTTTTTGCTTCACCATTTATAATTCTTTTTATTTTTTAAATTCCTAAGTTAAAATATAAGCTTATGCATATAATAGTTTCAAAACTTTTGGCCATGACTATAGCCACATCCCTAAATTTGTAGCACCTCAAACAAAAAATTGAAACTGTTAAAAAAAAAATGCCTTCCTAAAATATTAAATAATAACAAAACACAAATGATACTCGATTTATGTCACTAATATTTCTCAACATAGTTTCCATTTAGGTCAATGCACTTCTGAAGGCGATGTTTCCACCCTACCAGTCCCTCTGAACAACCACTGGCTTTTCGAATTGCATCATGTCATGAGTTCACGTTTTGCCTCTTCGATCGATTGAAATCTATTTCTTTTTAAATGTTCCTTAAGCTTAGGAAACAAGAAATAGTACAAGGGGGCGAGATCAGGGGGATCAGGATGGGATATGATTTGCCATCGAAATTCCCTCAATGTTTCTCTTGTTAGCCCTAAAGAATGGGCTGGAGCATTGTCACGATGGAACATTACTCCTTTGTGCAAGCTGATCATTCCGCAACGCTTTCGGCCCCCAACGGGAGGAAAGCCTACCGAGACCAAGATGCTCTGTTAAAATTGCATATGTTGATGTTTTGGAAATATAAACTTCTTTCGCAATAAATTCAACGCTAAACCTGCAACTTTATCCAGAAGTCTTTGAACGGCGGTCACCTTTTCTGCATTGATGGTCTCCCTTCTCTCGTCGTCGTCATTAAGGTCTTCTCTTCCTTCTTTGAAATGTTTCATCCACCTTAAAACACTCTTTCTATGTGGTGTACAGTCATCATAATCATAGTGTAAAGAATCGCCAATAGCAGGGGATTTGCAATCAAGTTTTGTTAAAAGTTTGATAACAGCTCTGATCTCAAATGTTTGTTTTTCATGACCGAAAAAAAAGAATTCTTGTAAGCAGTCAATTACTGCCTGAAATGCGTCAGAGGATTAAATGACGGTTTTGCAGGTATCAACACAAACAAAAGATATGATCAAACGGGTTTTGACTTGAAAATTTCCGATAATCTTTTAAATTAAAGGCTATCTTGGACGCCCCTCGAGGGATCACTGGGTCTTCCCTGGTCCAGAACTATGCAATACCTCTGAAATCATGCTCAATCTTTGGGGAACCCAGAGGTTCTAAAGCCTTTAAGGTCCTTCAATTTAGTCCCCTCCCCCCTATTCTGGTTCAATGATGTTACTATGTTCCGGACTTTAGTCATAAGGTAACTTGCTTTTAGGAGAGTTGCGCCTCCTCCCAGCCCCCTAAAGATCTAAGTCTATACCCTTTCCTCGGCCTCTGTACAGTACAATATTCATCGCCCCTAACTTAACCGAACCCATCAGGGATAGATTGTGTTGCGATTTATATCTTGAATGGGGTTATGGGGGCGAGGAGGACCCCCTTGAGAATTTAAGTCGTGTTTCAACTCTAAATCCCCGGAGCCCCTAGACCCGACTACGGGCGAAAGAGGGAATCGTGATATTTGGGCGACTTTGGTGGGCGCATATCATGTAGTGGAATGACCTTTGTTGTAACAGTATTTTAAGTCTTTTTTGTTCCTTTTCTTTCTTCTTTTTTTTATATGTCCACTCTTCCAACAGAGTGAATCCCACTGGTTATGACTGCCATAATAACTACAGAAACTGTTATTCGTCTCATTAAAGTAAATAATATATTTATTATTTTTTGTTTCCATCCAAATGTCCATGAATGGGGTGATACCCGGATTTAATTTACTTAGGATAATTTACTTCAGCAAGATATAATACACATCAATAAGGTTTACATAACTTCTAACATAATTATTTTTATTTCAGGAGATTCTCAGTGTTCTTGTGGAAGGGGGAGGTAACACCCTGGTACCTTTGACGCCAATTACGACCTTTAGGGACGTTTCTGCTTGTGTTCGGGATCCAGGAGATCCTCTTCCCCTAATATTGGAAGAATCTCCCCTTGGAGGTAGGATACTAAAGAAATAATTTAAGATAGTTACCTTTAAAATGGCTATTTTCTTTGGATTTATAGTAAATTTAAGGGGAGACAATTGAAAAGAAATATGTGTTCACCATTGTTTTTAATTGTCTTTTTCATTTCTTCGTGTGTATATTATTTAAACATGGAATATGACTTGGTGGGAGGGGAAGGGGGGCTTGTGTAGGCATGTAAAATAATTTTGAATAAGAGTGGCGCACATGTTTTAGGCAACTAAAGCATGTAATAATATTTCGTATTGTACAATCGTATTCTAAGTGTAATATTTCGATGGCGGAGAGTGGCTATCACACTTTATATAGTCACAAAAAGACAATATTTCAATCCGATTCTGCAACTCAATATTTTTTCCATGACTCAATCTTGAAATGCCATGAAAGACCTAATTTGCACACGCTGGTTTTGTGTGAGGATAAATCGAAGTTTATTAACTTCCTTTTGGAGCATAAAATTTTACTAAACATGCTTAAATACCGCGCTACCCCTAACCTTCTATATCGTTGGTCTGAAAATAAAAAGTAACTAATATTAAGAGGAAAACCGATGTTTTTTTATGTTCTGAGCAACGATTTATAAGGTTAGGGGTAGCAAGTTATCTAAGCATGATTATTATTTGTAATTTTACAGATTAACACCAATATATCGCGTAACGTGAATGTGTTATGGCGGTATATATATATATATATATATATATATATATATATATATATATATATATATATATATATATATATATATATATATATATATATATATATATATATATATATATATTGTTCTTCGGTGGATTTTTTTACTTCCGCGTAGCCGAGTGTTCTAAGGGACAGTTTAATTGAGATCAAAACATCCCCCGAATAAACAAGGTTTTAAGGTACGCTTCGCAAGGTCGATCGGGAATATAAAGAGAGAGAAATGAATAGGGAATTAATTCCCTATTAATTTCTCTCTTAAGTAAACCTCCATGTCTGATAATTTTATCTCGAGACACGACTTGGGGAGTCTTATCAAACAGGTGTTCCAGCGTTTGGCCTTTGCTCCCTTTGAGTCTCACGGTGTCATGTTTAAATACAAACATATTTGTACATTTACAAACCAATACAATATTGAATCTTTACATTACATTATTGTAATGCATACTTGTGTAAAATAGGACCAATTCGCGTCTACTTTGTGGGGGTGTTTTTCCGGCCTATTGAATCCAGAACAAAGCCTATTTATGGTGTAGTTCGACCACTACTGTATTTACGTTCTGAGCAGTAATGCATACGGTTCGCGGTGGCAAGTTACTGTATCTAAACAGGTTTAGTTTTGATAGTTATACAGATTAAGGCCACAAAATCGCCAACATCGTTGCTCGGAAAATATAAATTAATATTAACTTTAAAAACGCTCCGGCATAAATTATGCCGTGTCTTGGCTTTCAAGATGTTTCATGGAAGAATTCTTGAGTTGAAAATATTTATTTTGATGTGACTTTATAAAGCGTCATAGTCTCTTTCCGCCTTCGAAATATTACTCCTAAGACAATATTAAAATGATACGAATAAGTATTATAGGCTTTAGTTTTATAAAACGCGTGCGCCACTCTTATTCAGAATTACCGCATGTAATTTTTAGGTATTGCAGTTTATGCTATTTACTCGTTTTGAAATAAAGATTTAGGTTTTAGGATCTATTTTCATGGTAGGCATATTTACTATCATAAACACCACAACATACAGTACTGCAAAGTTTTGGGGGAGCACCCGGTGCCGGCTGTGGCCTTCCTCAGAGGCTTGAGGCTGTTTGGCCAAACCAACTAGGGCTATCAACAACGACAGCTATCGTAGCTGCCTTATAGCTACTATCCCGTCTTCCCACAGTCATTAGAAATCTAGAGGGACCTGAGGAAAAGAGAAATTGGTCTGGTTTTTGCCACCGATTGGCTCTCATTTACGATGCCTTTTATTTTTCCGTGTCGACGACCTACAGTTTTACGCGGGATCCGAACCCGACCTGTGGGAAATACTTGTGTATTCTATAGACTCGATTCTCATTTTATCCCGTGAGTATGGACGGGACTCTACCCCATTCAATTCTGTAGGCTTAATATTTTTTTTTGTACCCAGTGGATGAGACGGGGGCGTTAGACAATTCCCCTTAACTTCCTGATAGCCGCAAATATTAGGCTACTTAAGATTAGATATTAAATTTGATTGATTCCTTAGTTTTGGGAGTTTTTACCACATTGAAAATTGGTTGAATTGACCTGCGTAACCCCCAAATTTCGCGCCTTTTTTAAACCAACAAAAGAGGAACGAAAATAACACGAATTTTTTCAGTCACACTGCATTCAATTCATCAACACCTCTATCAATTACGCAGCACCACCTTGGCACTCAACCATATCAAAAAACAAAGCAGAGAAGCTCCAAACGCTACAAAACAAATCACTCAAAATCATCATTGGATGCATACAAACCACCCCCATACCACACCCGCCGATACGAAAAATCCTGCCAATTAAATTATATCTAAGCATGATAGGAACTCAAAACTTCAGCAGAACATTAAACCGATCTCACCCCAACCACCTCTCACAACACTAACACCCTCACTGCTCTCCAAACCACAACCTGTTGAAACACAGCCATACTACATTCATATAGTTAAACCAATTATCGCAATAACATCCTAAATAAATCACCTCCCCAATTTGGCAACTCAGAGAAATTACTCAAGATGACACAGAGTACTACTGTCCAAACTAATTTTTTTCGCACCACCCTCTTGATTCTTCCTTAGGTGACGCTTCAGACTTAAATTTATCGAGTACGATAAACAATCAAGTTGGATTCCTATCCCTTTTCTTTTTTCAGCTCGCGTCGTGGCGGGATGGGAGCGTCCTCTTGAACTCCTGAGGCTCTGGGGCACGATGAGGGAGCAAGTGAAGTACACCGCGTCCTTCACCCTGAGCAGGCACCTCCGACATGAGACCTCTTACAGCGGAAGGGGTCCGGGCTCCAAGGCCTGGGTGGGGGCGCGGCGCTCCCGCACCCCCGACTCCACTGCCTACGACACAATCGATCCCTGGGAACTGTACGAACTCAAGGATGAGCTCAAGGACTTGCAGGATGTCGTCGGCGCCAATTCGACGGAGTCGTCTTCGAGGAACTATTGGGGGAAGGGGTATGTGCCCCCTGTCGTGAAGAAGGGGTCCTCAGCGGTCAGGAGGGATACCAGACGACGGCACATCACCCTCGAGGCCGATAAAGGCAAAGAGAATGACGTCAACGTCAACAATACGACCGAGGAAGAGTCTCGCGTCCTTTGGTCATCCTTCAACTCTCATACGAAGGACCTTCAGCGATACAATGCCAACCACAACCCCTATCCTCATTCTAACCACCACCACAATAAAAGGAACCCCAAAAGATCACTCGCCACGCAAGAGATTCAAAGCAAACATCTACGTCACCTTCTGCAAGAGTCCAGAATGGCCGCTCTTTGCGGCACTCCCTTTAAAAGGGGATCAATACCCTTAAAGTCTTTCCCTACATACCGGGGTAACCATGATAAATGCTATGTATCGAACGAAAAGTTCTCCCCATCACCATACAAGAGGTACAAGACCCTCCTGTCCCAGCTTGATGACTCTCAGACAAGTAAACCTCCTGATAACGTCGTTAAACACCACAATAACGTCATTAAACATCACAATAATGTCATGTATAATGACTTCGGTACTCCGAATCAACTACTATTGAAGGAGGAGGATCATGAGACCCAAGGCAATTCCGGTCTCAAATCATGTATTATCAATGGCAGGGTGGAAGGGAATGATCCTAATTCCGGCAAGTCCGCTTCGCAGAGATCCGACGAGAAACCTGGGACAGGAGGGATTCATCCTTCCTTGGATCTTTCAAAACGGCAAACGAAATTGACTTGCGTCTCGCCAACAACTCACAGACATTTTTGCAATTCTGATCTTAACGGTTTAATATCAGGTTCAATACCGATTTCCTCTGCGGATTGTCCACAAAATGCTCGAGCGAAAACTAAAGATGATTCGAATGTATTACCACAGCAGGCCAATAAAATACCTTTCAAACCATCTCAGTCTTTTTTTTCGAAGGTTCTCTCTCCGAGACAGAAGCAGTGGACAAACCAGGGACTATCTAACGGGATTTCTTCCAAGACTATTAACCAATCGGGTAATGTTGAGGACACCAAAAGAGTACAAAGTAAGTTTAACTTTTACCAAAAGACTTTTCACCAAATGGTATCAGGGAAAATGGGTCATCATCCAAGTCAGCCTAACAAAGAAGGATTTGAACGAGATAATTTTTCTCATGCTGTGGCTAAAGTCCCTTCGACCCCAGGAAAGTCAGACGACTCCCCGGATGGAGAGTGCAAAGGTCGGAGCAAGTTCCTCAGGAGAACTCCTCCAGAAGATGGTTCTCCGAACAGTTCGACGAGGCACAAGTATTCGGATGAAACCCCTGGTCATAACCACAAGAAATCTCCCGAACCGAGCCCTCCTAGTAAGGGCTACATATTCCCCTTCGACAAGTTCATGCTCAGAAGCCCCCCCTCGCAGAAGGTTCACATAAGTAAAAACTCACCCCCCAAAAGCCCCGTGTTCGGATCCGTCCATACGTGTTGCCACGACTCTGCCAACGCCCCCACCGACCCACCCCCTCTGGTGCTGCCCCCCCTAGCTGGAGAGCTCCATTCACTCGACAACAACACCGCTCAAACTCCTAAACCACCCCTCCCCTTAACATTCACCCCTTCTAATTCAGACACCAGCTCCTCTGCCACTCTACCTTCGCCCTCCGTCAAGGTCGAATGCCAGGACAAGTGTAAACTGACTATGGACAACTCAAGTCCCACTTCTCCCTTGAGTTTGACCTCGGAGAGCGAGAAAAATGGAGCCGTGACGCTCCGGAAGTCGCGATCCCTGAAGAGGATGGATAATGTTGACCATCGGCGGTCTTATTCGGATCCACTCTGTGAGTATCTGCAGGATCTCCCCGAACAGGCGGACTACTTCGATCTTCAGAACAGGCGACGAAGGCATTCCGGTAAGTGGTCGGATCCTTCCTTCGTCCAGGATGTTCACCCCTTCTCTTCCCTACCATCGTGCTGGGGCAGTTACCTTACATACATTTTTGCGAATTGCCCTAAATTTCACCACTTTATTTGCGCCACCCCCCTTTTCTATCTTATAGATTTTCTGGTGTCCTGGATGATTTTCACTTTTTAGTTTCGAGTGAATAATAATAATGGGTTTGCTGTTTTCCATTTGTTGGGGTTCGGGTTTGTTTACAATACTCGTAAGTTTTACTAAAAAGATGACGGATCCGTATTCAAACCTGCGGGGTAATGGGACACATGACGGATCCTTAAATATTATGTAAGCTTGCTGGGACGATGGCGGTTCCTAACGAAAAGCTTGGAAAATTCCGGAAATATGACGGATTACTTTCCAAAGTCAGTAGGAAGATTACGAATCATTATTACCCCCTGTAAAGCTTACTGGAAAAGATGACGGATTCTTACTTAATGCCGTGGCCTTTACTCGAAAGATGACGGATCCTAATGAGAATCCGGAAAATACCCAGGGCGTGTGGCGGATCCTGTTTCTATAAACAAGAGAAGTTAAGTTGAAGATGACGGAACATTAAAAACACGCGAAGTTCACTAAAAAAAGGGCGAATCTTTACTAAATGATGTAAGGTTTACTGGGAAGATGATGGATCCCATGGAATGATAGACGGACCTTCTTAAAAAAAATAAACAAATTTACTGGAGATATGACGGACCCTTATGAAAGCCCGTTAACTTTACTGGAGATATGACGGACCCTTATGAAACCCCTTTAACTTTACTGGAGATATGACGGACCCTTATGAAACCCCTTTAACTTTACTGGAGATATGACGGACCCTTATGAAAGCCCGTTAACCTTACTGGGGATATGACGGACCCTTATGAAAGCCCGTTAACCTTACTGGGGCTATGACGGACCCTTATGAAAGCCCGTTAACCTTACTGGGGATATGACGGACCCTTATGAAAGCCCGTTAACCTTACTGGGGATATGACGGACCCTTATGAAAGCCCGTTAACCTTACTGGGGATATGACGGACCCTTATGAAAGCCCGTTAACTTTACTGGAGATATGACTAACCCTTATTAAAAGCTTTAAGGTGAGACTTAAATAAACCACGACATGGATTTAAGTCTTTTTATAATTAGGTTTACAACAATGCTCAAACTTTATTACTGTGAAGTGGTGTTTGTTTGATTTTTTCGAATATTTTGGAATTGGTAAAGGAAAAATGTGACGGATCCTCGCGAGATGGATTGAAGTGTTTAGTGATATGGTCTCCTCTTTGAGGGTATTTGGGCAAGGGCGCCCACAGAGGGATTCCTCAGACGCACTTACGTTGACTGTTCCATGACTTTTAAGCTTTTACATAGAGGAACTATTTGTAAGAGTGAAGAGAGCAAACCAAGGGTTAATAGTTGATGGAAGACTGCTGAATGTCAGAAACCTTTTACTCTCTTTTTAACTTTAATATCAAGATAAATTGAGCCTCTTAATTTCTCAAAAAGCGACAAAAATATATTCATACAAACTCCTCTTACTAAACATTGATTGGTCGAAATGACTTGAATATAAGCACAGTTGAGTCTTCCTTTTAAACATCGTTGCCAGAAAGGACATTAGATGCATTTCTTAGCAAAATATGTTAAACGCGGGACATTACACATCCAATTCGAGTCTATGTCTTGCAAGTTGAGGTTTACTCCAAATATGTAGTACTATCTACGCTATCAAAAGCTTTATCTACGTCTAGAAAGTTGGCATACCGTACTCCACCTCTCTTCATCACTATTTTTATAACATTGGAGGATATACAAGTTGTCTATACTGCCTCTTCCAGACTTAAATTCATTCTGCTCAATGAACAGTGTTCTTTTAAGCTCCTCCTATTTTTAACTACAGTTCTGTAGTTACTTTCTGCCCCTCACCAGGGTCCAAACTCTTATAGAGGCCCACAGTGTACGCAAGTGCATCCACTAAACACTTCAATCCATCTCGCGAGGATCCGTCACATTTTTCCTTTACCAATTAAAAACCATCCAAAAAATCAAACAATCACCACTTCACAGTAATAACTCCGTAAGAGCTGCGGCGATTTTCTTTCCTGGCCGCCGTGCTGACAGGACTCAGCGCCCCGTCTGGCCCCATTTTAGCCTCTTCTCCTTCTTTCTGACAGCCTGTTTTTACCCTACTTCCTCACTCTCCCACAACTTTCTCTGGTCGGCCTCTAATTTCACAGGGTAGACACCGACCAGCTTCCTCTCACACAATCTTCTCAGATCGGGGCTGAAGGAGAGGCGAGTACGCACCCTCACCCCTGAGCTCCGGTTTATGGTGGTGGGTTTTTAACAACCTGCTTTATCCCCACCAACACCTTCCTCACATCCCCTTTCTCTCTCCTTTCACAGTCTATTAATTTTAAGCCGATCCTAAGGTGGAGCCGCCATGCTAATGGGCTGCCAGGCCACTAGGCGGGAGGAGTGGCCTCAAATGGCGGCAGCTGGCCTTGCTGGTCCCGTATTCACCCCTCGCAGTGCGGGCTACTCCGTAGGGTGATTAGCGTATGCGTCCCGTGCTACAAAAAGGGTCACCATCCTCAATGATGAGAAAATATAAAGTAACCTCCCTCTACCACCACCGGAGCCTTCCTCGGGCAGCTCCACTGAAGAAAGAGAGATCCCCCCCCCTGCACTTTCTCAGAGGACCCTCCAAATTTCTTTTAACGGAGAGGAGGCTTACTCCTCTCCCATGCCTACCGGTGCAGGGGACTACCCCCCCCTCCTTCTTTGGAGTCGCCCTTGGGAGTCTCCCTCTTACTAGCGGCAGTCCCCACTTTACTTCTCAAAGGGACTGCCAAGAAAGAACGCAGGCGACCCAAAAATGACCACTCTCGGTGGGAGAGCCTCGATAGGGCCAACCCCCTCAAGGGGGCAAAGGATGGCAGGGGCCGTCGGTTAGTGCCCCCTAACGTTCTGCACTCGTGCGTGTAGGGTTTAAAAGGGGTCACTGTACGTGCCGCCCTCGCCTCTGCGACTGGTGCCGGTTCGCAGGCCAAAGACGATACAAATGGTTCCTCGAATGGGATCCGTGATGTCTGGTGGGAATGGCCACATGGAGGTTTCCCGAGAGATCTACATAGTCCCTGAGGTGATCCAGCCCCAGACGGTAGAATCTTATATGGGGTCGAACCCTTGCTCGGTGCCAAACACAGAACCCGAGTACGTCCCTGTGCAAGCTTCTCCTTAGACGGCTCGGGCCTCCGAGGATCCACACGGAGAGGAGGGAACCCCTCCCCTGGCTGGTGCCCCTGTGACATCCAAGACTTTCCCCATTTCAGATAAGGATCTGTCTGAGTCCGGTCCATGTGGCCTAGGGGCAACTACCGGCGGAAGAGAGAAGCGGGTTCATTACCCACCCTCCTTCTAAAAAGAAAAGGAACAAGAAGACGAAAAAAACAAAGAAGATTCGGGGCTCCTCTCCTTCCGCTGGAGCTGCGGGGACGGACGGATCTACTGCCGTTACAGTAAGCGACCAAGCTAAGTTCAGACTTCCGGCCCCGTTGCTGCCCCCCGGGCCGTGCTGACGGGATCCAGCGCCCCGTCCGGCCCCAGCTTAGCCTCTCTTCCTTCCTTCAGATAGCCTGTATTCCTATCCTACCTCGTCGCTTTTCATACAACCTCTCCCACAACTTTCTCTGGTCAGCCTCTAATTTCACAGGGTAGAAGCTGACCTTCTTCTCAGCCAATCGTCCCGGATCGGGGCTGAGGGGGGAGGGGACAATGTCCCCTAACCCCTGAGCTCCGGTCTGGGGTGGTTGGCTTTTAACAACCTGCTTCATCCCCACCCATACCTTCCTCACATCCCTTTTCCTCTCGTCTTCAAAATCTATCCGTTTTACGCCATGTTCAAGGTGGAGCCGCCATGCCGAAGGACTGCCAGGCCACCAGGCGGGAGGGGTGGTCCCAAATGGCGGCGCCTGGCTCTGCCGAGCCTGTAAGCACCTCTTGCAGTGCGGGCTACTGCAAGAGGTGGTGAGCGATTGCGTCCCGTAAAACAAAGAGGGTCACCATGCCCAATGATGAAACAAAAAAACATCTCCCCTTAATTCCCCCTATAACAACAACGGAGCCGCCCTCGTGCAGCTCCACAGAAAAGATGGAGGTCCCCCCCCCTGCGCTTGCGCAGGGGACCCTCCATACCTCTTTAACCGGAGAGGAGGCTTACTCCTCTCCTACGCCTACGGGTGTAGGGGACTCCCCCTCACCCCCTTCTCTGGAGGTGCTTTCGGGCACCTCCCTATCTCCAGCGGCAGTCCCTCCTATGCTTTCTAAGGGGACTGCCAAGAAAGCCAGCAGGCAGCCCATTGCCGACCGCCCCTCGTACAAGCGGCTCGGTAGGGCAAACCCCCCTTAGGGGGGAGAGGGAAGCCAGGCCCCTTCGGTCGCTTCCCTCAAAAGACCTGCTGGCAAAAATATTAAACCTTGCCGGGGTCAAGGCCTGTGCCTCCCCACTAAAGACTTATGACGCTGCCAAGGGGACCTGCGATGTCCTTGGAGGGGATGGCCAACTGGAGGCCCCTCCTGTGATAGACATGGTCCTTGAGGAAAACCAGCCTCAGACGGTAGGGCCTTCCATGGGGGGGAATCCGGGCTTGGCGCCAAGCACCGAACCCGAATCCGCCCCTATGCAAGGTCCTCATCAAACGGCTGTGGATTCTCAGGCAGGACAAGGAGGGGAGGGATCTCCTCCGGATGAATCCCCTGCGCCCACCGGGACCTTCTCCATTTCAGAGAAGGACCTGGCTGAGGCCGGTCCATCTGGCCTGGGGGCTTCTACCGGCGGGGGTGAGAAGCGGGTTCATTCCCCGCCCTCCTCTCCTAAAAAGAAGAAAAAGACAAGAAAGACGAAAAAGACTCGGGGCTCCTCTCCATCCGCGGGGGCTGCGGGGACGGATGGGTCTGCTGCCACTTTGGTAGGCGACCAAGCCAAGATCGGCAAATCCGGCCCCTCTACCCCCTCGTGTGCGGAGCTCCTGACCAAGACTAAGACGAAGAATGCACAGGGCGGAGCCTCGATGACATCGGGGTCCCTCATTCAGAGGTTACCTGGCGTTTTCGAGCCCGCTGGCTTCAAACGCTTCCTCGTTATTCGCTCCACTGATGGCACCATGTTGTCTAAGGGCAACATGATCCATCAGAGGAGAGGATTAGCTAGTGCAATTGGTAGAGAGCCGAAGGTGACCCGTTTCTCGGACGGCAGCCTTCTGGCGAATGCGGCGAATCCCGCCGAGGCGGCCAAGATAAGTGCTCTTCGGACACTTCATGGCACCCCGGTGAGTGTGACGCCGCACTCTACCATGAACTTTGTGAAAGGAGTAGTTTATGCGAGGGAACTCGTTGACTACTCCATTGAGGACATCACCCTAGAGCTGGCCGACCATGGGGCGGTCAAGGTCGAACGTGTGATGAGAAAACAGGGAGGGGCTTCGAGACCCACCCCTACACTCTTCGTCACGTTCGACTGTGACAAGCTCCCTGAGTCGGTGCGTGCCGGTTGGTACCGCTACCGCGTGAAGGCATTCGTGCCACTGCCGCGGCGGTGCTATTACTGTCACCGCTTCGGCCATACGAATCGCTCATGTAGACGTGCAAAGTCGGGGTCACCCGAAGTCTGTGTAAATTGCTCCAAGGTCGCACACGATAAGTCCAAATCGTGTGTGGCCAAGTGTGTCAATTGCGGAGAGCCGCACCCTGCTTCTTCGAAGCAATGTGGTGCATATCTCCTGGAGAAAGAAATCCTGGCCGTTCAGGCCCAGGATAGACTCTCATTCGGCGAGGCTAAGGACTTGGTCCTGGCGCGCCCAGCTCTGCCTGGGACGTCATATGCCTCAGTAGTTCGAAAGGCACCCTCTGCTCCTGGCCCATCCAGGCCAACGAGCACGGTTGTTTCCGCGCCCATTCGGAGCCCTTCTGCGGGCTCTACTACACCCGGGCGCTCCCCTGGTAGAGCTGGCGGCAAAAAGGGTTCACACCCAGCCCCGGCTAAAACCAGGGCTCCCCCCTCTTCCCCCAGCGTGACCGTTTCCCGTAAGGCGAAACGGCCACGCGCCTCCACCGAGTCGTTAGACTCACAGGAGGCAACACCCCTGAAGATGGTCGCTAGGCCATCTTCGGGGGTTCCTAAAGCTGTCCCCCGAAAGGAGGACAGCAACAAAGGAGCCTCGGCTCCTTCGCCCACGCCACGAGGTGGAGCGAGTGGCTCGGAGACGGTGGTTCCTCGAAAAGAGGGCCCCCCGCCTCCGAAGCCGCAGCGCCCGCCTAAGGTTTCGAGGCGGAGGGAGGAAAAGACTCGCATGGCGAGGTCAACCTCCCCCAATAAGTCCTCGAAGGCGACAGCGCCTCCAGCGCTTTGTCCGGCCAACAGCGCCCGGGGTTCTGCCCCCGGGAAGCGTACGGCCATTCCCGTGAGGGTCTTCAATTCGAGGAGGGCCCCCGCGTCTCCTCCGAGCTAGGCTTGGAGGGCATATTCATTCAATGGAATTGCCGTGGACTCCGGGCCAACTGGGAGGAGCTGCGGAGGCTCGCCTCGTCCCGTTCCCCGTTAGCTATTTTTTTGCAGGAGACCATGCTAGGCGCGTGCCCACTGCCTGCCCTCCCGGGGTATAAGGGTCTTGCAACCCCACCACCGCGGGACGGCCGGGCTGGGGGATGCGCGGTTTACACCCGGCATGATGTCTCCGTTCTTCCTTTCTCTTTAGATACCTCCTTACAGGCAGTGGCTGTGCAGCTGCACCTGGATAGGAGGTATACTATCATTTCTGCGTACATTCCACCGTCAGCTGACTTCGACGCGGGGGACTTCCGCCGCGTCGTGGCACGGTTGCCGAGGCCCTATCTCTTGCTTGGAGATCTGAACGGCAGGCATCCTCTCTGGGGAGATTACACCATAAATCCCAGGGGACAAGTCCTTGCCGATCTGATCGAAGAGCTTGAGATGGGTGTCCTAAACGTGGATGAGTTTACGCATCACTGTCCGAGAACCGCTTCATTTTCTTGCCTTGACCTATCTTTGTGCTCTTCGGATGCACAGCTTGATTTTGATTGGGGGGTGGTCGATGACCTCCATGGTAGTGATCACTTTCCCATTCAAATATCATTTTCAGGGCAACTGCCGCCTGAGAGACCACCTCGGTGGTGCTTGGCACGGGCGCGGTGGCCTGCATTTCAGGAAATGACTGAATTCTCTATCTCAGTCGAGGAGTTTAGGTCGGTAGATGAGGCCGTTGAGTTCTTCTCTGGCAACCTTATCGCCGTGGGCCTGACTACTATTCCTAGGACGTCTGGCTGTTTTGCACGCCGACCACTCCCATGGTGGTCGGCCGAGTGTGAGACGGCCCTCAAACAGAAGCGTTATGCCTACATGCGCTATAAGCGCCGCCCGAACGATTTCACTGTCGCTGAATTTCGTCGGGCTAGGGCTAGGTTCCGGTATATTTCGAAGCACGCCCGCCGCTCTTCTTGGCGGGCATACGTGTCTTCACTTAACGGGAAGACCCCTTTAGCTGAGGTGTGGAAGCGAGTCAAAAGGATTCGGGGCAAGTTCTCGCAGGACCCCCCTCCCGTTCTCCAGGAGAATGGGACCGCAATCTCGGACCCCGCGTCCGTGGCGGAATCCTTAGCGACCGCTTTCTCTGCATTCTCTAGCCGTGATGCTGCTCCGCCAGCATTCAATGCACGTCGTGATGTCGCGGAAGGCCGCCGGCTGGACTTTAACTCCAGAGGCGGAGAACCCTTCAACGACAAGTTTACTGTGAGTGAGTTGCGTTCCGCTCTCCCTTCGTGCTCGGACACCGCCCATGGTCCGGACGATGTCCCGTACGCCATGCTTCGACACCTGGGTGAGCGAGGCATGGCCTTTCTGTTAGATCTGTTCAACAGGATCTGGGTGGAAGGTCTTCTCCCAGACTCCTGGCGAATCGCTACTGTGCTCGCCTTTCGCAAGCCGGGGAGAGATCACTCTACTCCGACCGGTTTCCGCCCAATCTCTCTAACCTCTTGCGTGTGCAAGTTGATGGAGAAATTGGTAAATGTTAGATTAGCCCATTTCCTGGACAGCGGAGGCCATCTGTCTTCTGCACAGTGCGGCTTCCGTAAGTTTCACTCCACGTCGGATGCTCTGCTCCGACTGGAAAATGCCGTCTGTGAGGCTTTCCTTCGTAGACAGCACTACGCCACGGTGTTTTTTGATCTGGAGAAGGCCTATGATACCGCATGGCGATACGGTATCATGGAGACTCTCCACACGATGGGGGCGAGGGGACGCCTCCCAATGTTTATATCTGAATTTTTGCGAGATCGTCGATTCCGCGTACGGGTGGGGGGAGCCCTCTCTGCCCCAAAGGAGCAGGAAGAGGGTGTCCCGCAGGGAAGTGTCCTCAGTGTCACACTCTTTGCCCTGAGCATCAACGGCATCACCTCGGTGCTGCCAGAAGATGTTCTCGCTACGCTCTACGTGGACGACCTTTCGATCTCTTTTGGCGCGGCCCAGATGCCAACTCTGGAGCGTCGACTTCAACAGGCATTGAACCGCGTCTCTCGCTATGCCGAAGCGCACAGGTTTCGGTTTTCTTTGGCCAAGACTAAGGTGGTGCACTTCTGCCGCCATCCACGGCTTCACCCTGACCCAGATTTGTTTCTTAATGGGGAACGCCTGGATGTGGTTGAGTCGCACCGTTTCCTTGGTCTTGTATTCGACCGACGCCTCACCTGGGAGGCTCATATTCGCAGCCTTAGGGTCTCTTGTACCCGCGCCATGGACATTCTCCGTTCCGTGACGTTCAGCGCTTGGGGCGCTGATAGGGCTACCGCCTTACTTTTTTATCGATCCTTTGTTCGCTCGAAGCTCGACTACGGATGCGAGTTTTATGCATCCGCAGCCGAGCGTTTATTGCGGAAGGTGGATTCAATCCACCACACCGGCCTTCGCCTTGCGACCGGTGCCTTCCGCACTTCCCCCATTGAGAGCCTGTTGGTCGATGCTGGGGAGATGCCACTCGCTCTGCGCCGCGTGCAGTGCATCACTCGCCTGTATGCGCGAGCCCGGCGCCTCCCTCAGTCGCCAACAGCTCTCACTGCATCCGCAGCTGATCTCGATGGTGCCTATGCCGCCGAGAGACGCCAGTCATACCCTAAGCCCTTTGGGTTTAGGGCCAGGAAACTCCTTCGAGAGGTAGATATAGCTCTCGGGCCGGTGGCGCCCCTGGTTCTGCCCAGGACGCCACGCTGGAGGGTACCGCATTTGGCTATTTGTCGCCACGCCTCTGCTCCCAAAGCTTGTACTGCGCCGGGAGTATTGCGTTCGACCTTTTTGGAGCACACATCGTGTCACGCTGGTACCGTGCCAGTGTATACGGATGGCTCCAAGTCCCAAGAGGGGGTCGGCTTCCACGCCGTATCCCCTCTGTTTGAAGTCAGCGGGGCTCTACCAGGCGCTGCGTCTGTCTTCACGGCCGAGCTGGTGGCAATACACCACTCGGTACGGGAGATTACGCGACGTGCCCGGTTCGGAGACCGGATTGTGATCTATAGCGACTCACAAAGCGCCCTGAGTGCTCTCGGGGCATTGGAATCTCCGCATCCCCTGGTTCGCGATATCCGTGACGCCACGGTTTTGGCGAGCCGGGCAGATGTCGAGATTATCTTCTGCTGGGTTCCTGGACATGTAGGAATTGCGGGGAATGAGCGCGCCGATGAGGGCGCCAAAGAGTCCGCGAGGACTCTGCGACCGGACCAGCGTTTCGCTCTTCCTCACACCGACTACATGGCAGGAATACGGGCAGCTCTTCGGACTGCTTGGCAAAGAAGATGGGAGACGGTCGAGGGGAACTTAAAGTTGCGTGCCATTGCGCCGCGACTGTTCCCATGGACCTATCCCCCAATGCCGCGGCGGCTTCAGGTTGCTTTCTGTCGTCTCCGAATCGGACACACTCGTGTGACGCATCGCTATCTGATGGAGCGCTCGCCTGCGCCCTATTGCAACGACTGCGTCGTCCCCCAGACTGTTCGGCACATTCTTGTTGAATGTCCCAGTCTGGGTGATCTTCGCGCACGATACCTGTCCCAGTACCGGGATGGGTGGGGTCGCTACCGCCTGTCCCATGTGCTCGGGACAGATTCGTGCACACTGACTTGTGGACTTGTTGACTTCTTGGGGGAGGCCGTCCTTCTCCCTATTATTTAAGCAAGGTTTGTTTGTTTTGTTTTTTGTTGTTGTTTTTTTGCATTTTTTGTTTTTTATTTGTTTTTTTTTTTCTTTAGTTGCACGCTCCGTCGCCGGGGGGACCTCTCCCCGACACACCAGCTTGCTTCCTTTTCCCCTTTTGGGGTGTTTTTTTTTTTTTTTTTTTTCTCTTTAATTTCATTTTAAAGTAGCCTAGAACTAGGCCAGTTTTAATACGGCGACTAATGCCCAAGTAGGCAGTCGCCAGATGAGCTCTTAAAAAAAAAAAAATAAAAAAAATGCTGCCCCCCGGGTGTTGAGTCCCAGACTAAGACTAAAAGTGCGCAGAGCGGAGCCTCGATTACGTCGGGGCCCCTCATTCAGAGGTTACCTGGCGTTTCGAGCTCGCTGGCTTCAAACGCTTCCTCGTTATTCGCTCCATTGATGGCAGCATGTTGGTTATGGACAACATGATCCATCAGAGGAGAGCTCTAGCTAGTTTGATTAGTAGAGAGCCGAAGGTGACCAGTTTCTCGGACGGTAGTCTTCTGGCGAATGCGTCGAATCCCTCCGAAGCGTCCATGATTCGTGTCCTTCGGACACTTAATGGCTCGCTGGTGAGTGTGACGCCGCACTCTACCATGAACTTTGTGAAAGTAGTAGTTTATGTGAGTGAACTCGTGCTCCACTCCATAGATGACATCACCTTAGAGCTATCCGACCATGAGGCGGTCAAGGTCGAGCGTGTAATGAGAAAACGGAAGGGCCTCGAGACCCACCTATACACTCTTCGTCACGTTTGACTGTGACAAGCTTCCTGAGTTGGTGCGTGCCGGTTGGTACCGCTATCGTATGTAGGCATTTGTGCCACTGCCGCGTAGTTGTTACTACTGCCACCATTTCGGCCATAGTAATCGCTCCTGTCGAAGTGCAAATTCGGGGTTACCCAAAGTCTGTGTAAGTTGCTCCGAGGCCGCACACGATAAGCCCAAGTCGTGTGAGGCCGAGTGTGTCAATTGCGGAGAGCCGCATCCGCAATGTGGTGCGTATCAGGCCAAGGATCGTCTCTCATTTCCCGAGGCTAAGGACTTGGTCCTGGCGCGACGGCTCTGCCTGGGACGTCTTATGCCTCAATGTTAAGAAAGACCCCCTCGGCTTCTGGCCCCTCCAGGCGTACCCTACGGTCGTTTCCGCGCTCATTTGGAACCCTTTTGCTGGTTCTACCCACCCCGTGCGCCCTCCTGGTAGAGCTGGCTGCATAAAAGGTTCACACCCAGCCCCGGGTGGAAGGATGGGGTTCTTTCCCCAGCGTGACCGTTTCCCGTAAGGCGAAACGGCCGCGCGCCTCCATCGAGTAGTTAGACTCACAGGAGGCAACACCCTGAAGTTGCCTGTGAGGCAAACTTCAGGGGTTCCTAAAGCTGCCCCCGAAAGGAGGACAGCACTAAATGAGCTTCGGCTCCTTCGCCACACCCAGTGGTAGGCTGGGTGGCTCGGAGACGGTGGATTCCCCAAAAGAGGGACACCTGCCTGCCTAAGGTTTCGAGGCGGAGGGGGGAAAAGACTCGCATGGCGAGCCAAGCTCCCCTGATAAGTCCTAGAAGGCGACAGCGCATTGTTCGGCCTACAGCGAGCGGAGTTCTGCCTCCGAAAAGCGTATGTCCATTCTCATTAGGGTCTTCTCTTCGAAGAGGGCCCCCGCATCTCCCCTGAGCTAGGCCTGGAGGGCATATTCCTTCAATGGAATTGCCTCAGACTCCGTACCAACTGGGAGGACTGCGGAGGCTCGTCTCGTCCCATTCCCCGTTAGCTGTATTTTTGGAGGAGACCATGCTGGGCGAAGGCCCCCTGCCCACCCTCCCAGGTATAAGGGTTTTACAACTCCACCACCACGTGATGGGGGCCGGCCAGGGGGATGCGCGATTTACACCCGGCATGATGTCTCTGCACTTCTCTTTCCTTTAGATACCTCCTTATAGGCAGTAGCTATTCAGCTACACCTTGATAGGAGGTATACTATTATTTCCGCATACATTCCACCGTCAGCCGACTTCACGGCGGTGGCCTTTCACGGCGTCGTGGCACTGTTGCCGAGGCCCTTTCTTTTGCTCAGGAACTTAAACAAGAGACTCCTTCTCTTGGGAGACTACTCGATCTATCCCAGTGGTCAGTCCTTGCCGACCTGATCAACGAGCTGAAGATGGATGTCTTAAAAGCTTATGAGTTTACGCATCACTGCCAGATAATCGCTTCATTTCCCTGCCTCGATCTATCTTTGTGCTCTCCAGATGCACAGCCTGATTTTGGGTAGGGGTTGCTTGATGACCTCCATGTTAGTAATCACTTTCCCATTCAAATATCATTTTCTGGGCCCCTGCCACCCGAGAGTCCGCCCCGGTGGTTCTTGGCGCGGCGCAGTGGTCCGCATTTTAGGAAATGACTGATTTCTCTGTCTCAGTCAAGGAGTTTAGGTCGGTAGATGAGGCCTTTTAGTTCTTCTCCGACAACCTCATCTCTGTGGGCCTAGCTACTATTCCGAGAATGACTGACCCTTTTGCACACCGACCCCTCCCGTGGTGGTCATCCGAGTTTGAGACGGCCCTCAAACAAAGTGTTAAGCCTACATGCGCTATAAGCGCCGCCCCAACAACTTCACTGTCGCTGAATTTCTTCGAGCTAGGGCTAGGTTCGGTATATTTAGAAGCATGCCCGCTGCTCTTGGCAGGCATATGTGTCTTTTCTAAACGTGAAGACCCCTCTAGCAGAAGTGTGGAAGCGAGTCAAAAGGATTAGGAACAAGTTCTTGCAGGACCCCCCTCTCTTTCTCCAGCAGAATGAGACCGCAATCTCGGACCCAGAGGCGGAGAACCCTTCAACAACAGGTTTACTCTGAGTAGTTGCGTCCTGCTCTAAGTTCGTGCGCGGACACCACCCCTGGTCCAGACGATGTCCCGTACGCCATGCTTCAAACCTAGATTAGCGAGGCATGGTCTTTCTGTTAGATTTGTTCAACATGATCCGAGTAAAGGTTTTCCTCCCAGATTCCTGGCGAGTCGCTACTGTGCTCACTTTTCGCAAACCGGGGATAGATCACTCTATCCCGGCCGGTTTCCGCCCAATCTTTCTAAACTCCTGCGTGTGCAAGTTGATCGATTCATTGGTAAATGTTAGATTAACTTTTTCTGGACAGTGATGCTTCCGCAAATTCCACTCAACGTTGGATGCTCTGCTGTGACTGGAAAATGCCGTCTGCGAGGCCTTTCTTCGTAGACCGCATTACGCCACGGTGTTTTTCGATCTGAAAAAGGCCTATGATCGGGCATGGCGATACGGTATCATGGAGAGTCTCCACATGATGGGGGCGAGAGGACGCCTCCCAAACTTTATATCTGAATTTTTGCGAGATCGTCGCGTCGATTCCGTGTACGGTTGGGGGAGCCCTTTCTGGCCTAATGGAGCATGAATAGGGTGACCCGCAGGGAAGTGTCCTCAGTGTCACACTCTTGCCTTGATCATCATATCGGTGCTGCCGGAAGATGTTCTCGCTATACTTTACGCGGGCGACTTTCGATTTCTTTGGTGCGGCCCTGATGTCAGCTCTGGAGCTGATAGGGTTACTGCCCTACTTTTTTATGGATCATTTGTTATTTCAAAGCTCGACTACGGATCCGAATTTATGGCATCCGCAGATGACCGTGTATTGCGGAAGGTGGACTCGTGGACTCGATCCACCACACCGGCCTACGCTGGCGGTGCCCCTGGTTCTGTCCAGGATGCCACCCTTGATGGTACCACCTTTGACTATTTGTCACCACGCCTCTGCTTCCAAAGCTTCTACAGCGCCGTAAGTATTGCGTTCGGCTTTTTTTGGTGCATACTTAGTGTCACGCGGGAACCATGCCAGTGTATACGGATGGCTCCATGTACCAAGAGGGGGTCGGTTTCCACGCCGTATCCCCTCTGTTTGAAGTCAGCGGGGCTCTGCCAGGCGCTGCCTCTTTCTTCACGGTCGTACTGGTTACAATACACCGTTCGGTACGAGAGATTACGCGACGTGACCGGTTCGCAGACCGGATTGTGATTTATCGCGACTCACAAAGCGCCCTGGGTGCTCTCAGGACCTTGGAATCTCCGTATCCTCTGGTTTGCGATATCCGTGACTCCACGGTTTTTGCCAGCCAGTGGATGTCGATATTATCTTCTACTGGATGCCTGGACATGTAGGAATTGCGGGGAATGAGCATGCCTGTAGGGGAATCGTCCCTTCACCCCCCTCCCCTCATGTTTACTCGTGATGCAGTCCCAAGGCGGTTCCCGCAAAAACATCCGGCCCAGGCATCGGCGGGTCCAGTGCGTAACCGCAGCGTCGCCTATTCCGGCGCCATGAAAGACCCTAAAGGTTAAAATGCAAGATCTCCCCCAGGAGAGTGAGATCCAGTTTCACGTCAAATAAAAAATTGGAGACGTGTTTCTCCCAAGCTCGAAGGCTGCGAGGAGCCGATGTAAGACTCGGTGGGAAAAACCGTTGGGCATAAGAACTCTCCTGGGGCCGTCCTCAAGCCCATTTCCCCCTTACCACTCCCCCAGTGGGGTGACGAGGTATAAATGAGGAACTCTGAGGAAAATCGCTGTAGTATACGTCAGTCTCTAGGTGACGAAGTCTTCGGATCAAACCGAACTACCGAGACTGGAGAGGTAGTGTACTTGGCACGCCAGACCAAGAAGTACCCTGCAAGAGAGGCAGGGCTACCTACCTTAAGGGGCTAAGAAGCAGCTCATCCTCGAGCTAGGCCCTGGTTATCAAACCAAACGATAAGCTAACTTTGTTAAGTTCATGGTGCACCTTAAACACCAGGGGTATTCCTCGTCCTTGAGGAATTAAGAAAAGAAGAAGGAAAAGGCTCCCCCTCGAGCCTGTTACTCGGTGGCCACACCGAACTCCTAAGTTAACTTGGTAAGGAACCAAGTTCAAATTATTCTCGTCAGAGAAACCCCCTCCGTTATACTCGCCCTTGAGGAAGACTGGAACTAAGGAGAAGCTCGTCCTCGAGCTAGTTCCCGGTTACCAAACCGAACTTTATGTAACTCATTCTCGTCAGAGAAACCCCCCTCATCGATCGTCGCCCTTGAAGAAGACCCTCCCTGAGTTCAGTCCTCGTCCATAAGGAAATTAGTAACGAAGGAGAAAAGCTCCTCTTCGAGCTCGTTACTCGGTGGTCACACCGCACTCCAAGTTAACTTGATTCAAGAACCAAGTTCGACTCACTCTCGCCAGAGAGACCACGACTGCCTAGGTGTTGCATAAAGCACCGAAATTGTTCTCGTCCTGAACAACCCCCTCATCCTCCCGGAATACCGCGTGGACCCCCCAGCTGCCACCCTCGCCAAAACAACCGTGTGATTTCGCCCAGCTACATCTGGCAAGACGGCACGCGTCGTGAGTCAATAACATTTCTGAGGCCCTTTAAACTCCAGATGAGTCCGTAAGCCTAATTCTTATAATTGTTGTGTGTAGAGAAATTAACCAATTTTTGTGGGTAAACTAATTTAATTAATTCTTGTATATAATAATATTCCGAGTATTGCCGTAGTTAATGTTTAAACGTTGTGTATTCAATTAATGAAGTTAAAATATAAGTTTATTTTGGGAGTATTTTGCGTTTTTCTTATATATCTTTACGTGTTTCGGAACGGCTCTGTTCGTTAAGATATTCAGATATCTATATATATATATTAGACACTCTTAGCACTCTTAGAATAGAACAAAAAGGGGGGGCATTCTACGACAATGCCTATAAGGGTGCCAAAGAGCCCCCTGGACTCGGCGACCAGACCAGCGTTTCATTCCTCCTCACACCGCCTACATGGCAGGAATACGAGCAGCTCTCCGGGCTGCTTGACAAAGAAGATGGGAGACGGCCGAGGGAAACTTAAAGTTGCGTGCTATTGCTCCGCGACTGTTTCCATGGACCTATCCCCAATGTTGCGACGGCTTCAGATAGTTTTCTGTCGTTTCCGAATTGGACACACTCTCAGGACCCACCACCATTTGATGGAGCGCTCGCCTGCGATCTACCTTGAAGAATGCGTTGTTCCCCAGTCTGTTCGGCACATTCTTGTTGAATGTTCCAGTCTGGGCGATCTTCGCGCACGGGCTTTCATAAGGGTCCGTCATATTTCCAGTAAAGTTAACGGGCTTTCATAAGGGTCCGTCATATCTCCAGTAAAGTTAACGGGCTTTCATAAGGGTCCATCATATCTCCAGGAAAATTAATGGTCTTTCATAAGGGTCCGTCATATCTCCAGTAAAGTTAACGGGCTTTCATAAGGGCCCGTCATATCTCCAGTAAAATTAATGGTCTTTCATAAGGGTCCGTCATATCTCCAGTAAAGTTAACGGGCTTTCATAAGGGTCCGTCATATCTCCAGTAAAGTTAACGGGCTTTCATAAGGGTCCGTCATATCTCCAGTAAAGTTAACGGGCTTTCATAAGGGTCCGTCATATCTCCAGTAAAGTTAACGGGCTTTCATAAGGGTCCGTCATATCTCCAGTAAAGTTAACGGGCTTTCGTAAGGGTCCGTCATATCTCCAATAAAGCTAAAGGGCTTTCATAAGGGTCCGTCATATCTCCAGTAAAGTTAACGGGCTTTCATAAGGGTCCGTCATATCTCTAGTAAAGTTAACGGGCTTTCATAAGGGTCCGTCATATCTCCAGTAAAATTAATGGGCTTTCATAAGAGTCCGTCATATCTCCAGTAAAGTTAACGGGCTTTCATAAGGGTCCGTCATATCTCCAGTAAAGTTAACGGGCTTTCATAAGGGTCCGTCATATCTCCAGTAAAGTTAACGGGCTTTCATAAGGGTCCGTTATATCTCCAGTAAAGTTAACAGGCTTTCATAAGGGTCCATCATATCTCCAGTAAAGTTAACGGGCTTTCATAAGGGTCCGTCATATCTCCAGTAAAGTAACGGGCTTTCATAAGGGTCCGTCATATCTCCAGTAGAGTTAACGGGGTTTCATAAGGGTCCATCATATCTCCAGTAAAGTTAACGGGCTTTCATAAGGGTCCGTCATATATCCATTTAAGTTAACGGGCTTTCATAAAGGTCCGTCATATCTCCATTTAAGTTAACGGGCTTTCATAAGGGTCCGTCATATCTCCATTTAAGTTAACGGGCTTTCATAAGGGTCCGTCATATCTCCAGTAAAGTTAACGGGCTTTCATAAGGGTTCGTCATATCTCCAGTAAAGTTAACGGGCTTTCATAAGGGTTCGTCATATCTCCAGTAAGGTTAAAGGGGTTTCATAAGGGTCCGTCATATCTCCAGTAAAGTTAACGGGTTTCATAAGGGTCCGTCATATCTCCTGTAAATTTGTTTATTTTTTTAAGAAGGTCCGTCTATCATTCCATGGGATCCATCATCTTCCCAGTAAACCTTACATCATTTAGTAAAGATTCGCCTTTTTTTTAGTGAACTTCGCGTGTTTTTAATGTTCCGTCATCTTCAACTTAACTTCTCTTGTTTATAGAAACAGGATCCGCCACACGCCCTGGGTATTTTCCGGATTCTCATTAGGATCCGTCATCTTTCGAGTAAAGGCCACGGCATTAAGTAAGAATCCGTCATCTTTTCCAGTAAGCTTTACAGGGGGTAATAATGATTCGTAATCTTCCTACTGACTTTGGAAAGTAATCCGTCATATTTCCGGAATTTTCCAAGCTTTTCGTTAGGAACCGCCATCGTCCCAGCAAGCTTACATAATATTTAAGGATCCGTCATGTGTCCCATTACCCCGCAGGTTTGAATACGGATCCGTCATCTTTTTAGTAAAACTTACGAGTATTGTAAACAAACCCGAACCCCAACAAATGGAAACCGCAAACCCATTATTATTATTATTCACCCGAAACTAAAAAGCGAAAACCATTAAGGACATCAGAAAATCTATGAGATAGGGAGGGGGGGGGGGTAAATAAAGTGGTGAAGTTAAGAGAAGTCTTAAAAATGTATGTAAGGTAACAGCCCCAACACAAAACATCTAAACCTCCTTAGAATTTGCTCACTTTTGTCAAACCGCGTCACTCCCGCCTTCATTCTTCCCTAGTCGGGGCTCTGAGAAGGGGGGGGGGGTCCCCTCTTGTCTCCGGTTGGGGCATTGTGTTTAAATTTGTCTGCACTCCTCAACTTTCCTTCTCGACCCTTTTAAGCACGCGCAAGGGTATGCCAGGTAACATCTAGAGCAGGGGTGGACAGAAATATTTTGGGGGCGGTGCAGCAAGAATAGTTTTCGAAGGAGCTGCAAAAGATTTTCTTCGTTTTCTATGAAAGTATAATTTAAACGGGATACTATTTTTTTTAGGTGCATTATTTTCATTCCAAATATAAACTTAGATATTATAAGGAAAACCGGAAAGTAAAATGCGCAACAATAAATAGATTTAATAAACTGAATTATCCTTAAAACTAAATGATGTTTATTAATAAATTGACACTAAATCACAACTAATAGTAACTTGAAAAAATTCAATTTAAACGAAAGTAATTATGTATAAGATATTGTATAATCAGTAAATTACTTCAAATTCAATGATGTTTCTTTATAATTTTTCCATATGGAAGAATAATTAGGTATTTTATCAGTAGTTATGATCCTTAATAATATGTCTGCACGGTGCCGTCTGACACCACGCCGCGATAATTCGACTAGTTGTACTTCATGATTGAAAAAGCTTGTTCACAAATCTATGTTGACCCCCCAAACCCCACAATCTTCTTTGCTGAAGGGTAACTAAGACAATTTGGTAATAGGCATGGGAGCTGCTTTCAGAGCCACAAATCGCTCTCGAAGCCACATTTGCCCACATCTGATCTAGGGGCATGCCCTACCGGCTTTAATGCCTGCAGGATGATCTGTGGCTATTCTTCCACACCTTTTCACTCCCTCTCTCCACCATCTTCACCACTTTCGTTACTTATCTCTTCTTATAAACTGTCTCGGCTTGATGTGGCCTCGTTGTTATTGCGCTTTAAATTCGAGGGAGGGCAAAAAATCGCACCTGGTATGTCGGATCTTCTTAAAACGGCCCAAATGTCGGATCTTGCAGACACGATCGGAATGCTTTGACTTCCGCTACCTTAACCTTGATCTACCTCTTAAAGGTTGAGGTGAGTTGTGTACCCCACTGGCTCTTATCGATCGCCCCAAGTAATCTACTCTTTATACCACTCGGGCTATGCACCCAGTACAATTTCATTTCCACAAACTTCACCAATTTCCAATAAACCCACGTATGTTTTCACTTATTTTTTAAATAAATAAAATCCTTATTACCCCCTTCCCCCTGCTTTACTTTTCAATAAATCCCTATTCAATGCCAATCGGCCAGTCATTCCACACCCAAGTGACCTGGCCGAAGCTCACGCACTTTCCCCGCCCATTATCCCATGCCTCGCCCAATTCTTGGTTGGCTCTTGCCCTCCAGCTGATCTCTAGTGGGTTTGGGGATGCAGGGAGGGGGGGGGGTAATTACAAGTCCATTTCTGCTCTTCGTCTATGCCCTTGTTTTGGCTCTTTATCATTTACGTCTTCTTATTCTCTTTCTCTTTCAAAATGTTACCGAGTATAGGTTTAGTGGGATTCCTCTGTTTTTTTCTCAGTGTGTTTGTATGTGTGTGGTAGAGAGAAGTAGTGTGGTTCCAATTCCTTGGCACTTATGTGCCACATCGAGTCACTTCATAAAAGGCGAATTCCGGCTCGAGTCTCGGAATTTATCGAAAGGCAAATATTGATTTAAGACGATCGTGTGACTGATTCAGATCTCCCCCTCATACCCCGCCCCCTTTTTATTTTCCTGATTCCCCACCACACATACACACACAGGCATGAAATTCCTTTCATCTCTAATGTTAACATGGGATGAAACGCGTTGTTTTCATGTTCATGTGCACCTAGTCTACTCACACAGGAAATTATTTACACTTATCACTATGAACATGGGATTACACGTCATTTTCGCGTTCATGTGCATCGAGTCACAATTAGCGTTATTCTTATTATCTACATAATGGTCGTCTGTGCGTGACTTCTCAATTACCAATTTTGTCCTTATCTCATCTCTTATCTCCTCTCGTCATTATCAAGAGGGCGATAAGCAAATGAGAGCGTCATATTTCTTCCGCTTCCATCAATCTTCTCACCTCAAGACATCCTGGTGTGTGCACGTATGTAAATGTCTCACCCAATGTCGCTTCCGGCATGTGTGTGTGAGTATACTCTCACCTCCAGCTCTTAGAGTGATATGTTGCTTTGCGTATCTGCGTGATGAAAAATGTGCGTAAAAGAGTATCCATGTGTGGCAATGTCACCTATGATTAGCTTAGAACATAAGAAAAGAGGTCTGCAAGAGGCTAATTAATAGGCCTATACCAGGCAGCTCCTGTTCCCGTCAACCAGTTCAGTCCCGCCTGGCATCCTCATCCATAGATCTATCCTGTCTATTCTTAAAACTCCGCAGCGAGGACTTTTCTATCACATGACTAATGAGCCTATGCCATTCATCTACCACTCAATTGGTAAACCAATCTCTTTCCTAAACCTAAACTTGTTCAGCTTAAACCCATTGCTACATGTCCTATCCTGTTGGCTAAAAATACTAACCTTACCCGTGTTTTCCTTATTATAACTAGTGATGGTACGAGTACTCAGTATCGGTATCGAATATCGGTAGTATCGGCGATTTTTAGTGGTATCGGAACTCGTATCGGTATCGGGACTTTTATGTCTCATTTCCGATATCAAAATCCGATACTTGCTCATTAATTACCAAGACACTGTATGCAAGCAGTTTACAACATATATTCATTCTATTTAATGATTATATTCTTGTGTCCCGTACGTGAAAAAATCACATAATTTGCACCTAATTTATTTACACAAAATTTAACATTTTATAACCCTTTCAAACCCTTAGTTTTTCAGGGAACCAAAAGGAACAAGCACAGGCCAAACTACTAGTTTACCCGTACGTGAAAAATTCACGTAATTGCACTCAATCAAATGACTGCAGTTAGTTTGGTACAAATAATATAATTTTATTTAAATGTTTAACTCAATATTGGTAAATTTCGATAATTTTATCCCGTTCAAAATATTTTGAAAATAGTGTACACGTGCCGTCATAAATGAGGGAAATTTTACATTATTTTCATCTCCATTATTATTGGGTGAATCTTGAACAAAAGATTAGAATTTCTAAAGAGTCACTTCCGTCACAATGAAAATTATTATTGCACAAAAAATACATGCAATTAGCTTGAAATCAAAGCCGTTCCATATAGCCATATTGTATGTATGCTACCAAACCAATTAATTTCTATTTTTGTTCCATCGTTTTTTCCGACAAATTTTATTTCGTTTAAAACAGCTGAAAGTTAAGCTTTAAATAGACTTTTTAATCTTTATGTACAACTTTTATCTATAAATGTTATTTGTTTTATATTCCTTCGATATTCATATTACATTTTCACCCATTGCAGAATGAATATGAACAGTTACATGAAATAAACGGTAGTGTTAGAGAGTAACCATATCGAATATGTTCAAACAGCGTTAATTCAAACGAACAAACACGAAACATGACTCAAGATTTGTTATTATAGAAATTTATTTCTAATGAAAAATTATTTAGAATATTGGGTTTGAAGTACGACTAATATTCAAGTTTGCACCCACAGGGTGATCCACCCAAAACAGGCCCCAACTTTCGATAGGCCTCATTTCTTAATTTTCTGCAAGGATTGAATGAAACTTTGGTGATAACTAGTTTATTGTGTTTAAAAACATCATATCAAAACATGAGAGTCTTTGGACTTTTCTTCTTTATTCTAGAGCACGTGTTCGAGATGACCTCCATTTAGCTCTGTGCATTTCTTGAGGCGCAGCACAAAGTTGTCCATGACGTCCTTACAAACCGACCGACTAATGGCTCTGATCTCCTCCCTGATGGCTTCCTTGAATTCCGTGATGGTCCTGGGTCTCCCTGCATACACTCTGTCTTTAAGGTAGCCCCAGAGAAAGAAATATGGGCGCCTAAGGTCTGGGCTGTGAGGTGCTCACCCCAAATCAATCTTGAGACTGATCACACGGCCACCAAAGTTCTCTTTCAGCCAATCTCGGGACAGGTTTGAGGTGTAACAGCTTGCCCCATCTTGCTGGAAGCAGAACTTCCCCATAAGCACCGGGAACAGGTTCTGCAGCTCCCTCTTGAAAGTTTTGAGGACCTCAACATACCGCTCCTTGGTGACTGTCACTGTCGCGCCAGATTCCTCAGAGAAGAATGGTCCGATGATACCTCTGGCTGAGATTGCAGTCCATAACGTGCACTTAAGGGAGTGTAGAGGTTTGATGGCTACCTCATTTGGTCTGGAGGTCCCTCAGAAGACATTTGTCTTCGAGTTTACCTTTCCTTCAAGATGGAAGTAAGCTTCATCTGAGGTCCAAAGGAGGTTAAGGAAAGTTGTAGTTTCCTGAATCTTCTCCAGTATCTTGACTGCTATAGCCTTTCGCTCTTCCTTGTCTGAGGCTGTAATGGTTTGCTTCTTCTGTATTCTGTATGGGTAGGCCTTTATATCCATTACTAGCACTCTCTTGCAAGTCTCACGGGATATACCGATGGACGGACTTGGCTTGCGCACAGAGCGTTTTGGACTCGGCTGAACTGACTCTCGCACGCTCTCGACCAGCTCAGCTGTACGCTTCCTGGGGCGCCCTGAATGGCTTGGACGGTTGTCACTGGCTGCATTGAGGTTCTCCACTGTCCCATAGTTCTCGAGGTGGTCCACCCAGTCCTGAATTCTGCTCTTGGAGGGGTCTTTTTCACATTCGAACTGTTGCACGAAAGTGTCCAGCACTTTCTTGAACGAGCCTGTCTTGTAGTAATGTTTGACGCAGTATATTCTTTGCTAGAGCTACCATTGAGATCTAGTTGCATTCACAGGCGTTGTTTCTGTCATGTCCTGCAAAGTAAGGGTGATTAGTGAATGAATGAAAGATATATCACCAAAAGGTGTGTGCAGGCCTGATTTTGGGGGGTCACCCTTGTTTTTATTTGGTTGCTAAAGGAATTAGTTGTATAATTGGATGCCTAAGTATTCTTTTTGTAATAGCTTGTTGTAATAGCTTGAAGAATTATACAAAGCCCTATTGTCCAGTAGTTTTATTCTTCAAACAAATGAATAGAAACTTAGATAAGTATTTACTAATACACAAACGTACATATTATATATATATATATATATATATATATATATATATATATATATATATATATATATATATATATATATACACATTAGTACTCGGTACTCGTATCGGAATCGGGAGTATACAGTGGTATCGTACTCGGTATCGGTACTCGCTTGAAAATCTGGTATCGTCCCATCATTAATTATAACCTTTTACCCACTTAAAGACTCCAATCAAGTCCCCTCGAACTCTTCTCCTTTCTAACGTAGGTATGCAGATTTGGTCTCCTAAGCCTTTCGCTATAAGGTGAGTGCCTCAACCCATGAATCATCTTAGTCGTCCTTCCTTGCACAGACACAAGCAAAGCAATATCCACCTTATAATTTGGTGACCAAAATTGCACCGTATAGTCAAGATGAGGCCTAACTAATGTAACGAACAGTTTCAGAATGACATCAGCACTCCTATTATTTACACTGCTGCCAATAAACCCAAATACCTTATTAGCTTTATTCCTAGCAATTATTACACTGGATTCTAGGCCGTGTGTCTGAACTTACCAGGACACCTAAATCTTTTTCGCACTCTGACCTTCTTAAAACTCCTACTCAGTTTATAATTACTCAGTGGATTACACCTACCTATACTAATTATACTACACTTGCTTAGGATAAATTCCATTTACCATTTCTCTATCCATGTATGGTCAATTCAGCCTGTAATACCTCAGCATCAGAGTCAGACTTTTTAATCCTACCTAACTTAGTATCATCGGCAAACTTGTTGAGGTCGCTACTTATACCTAATTCAAGATTATTAATATAAAACAAGAATAACAACAACCACAACGCTGAACCCCACTGGTAACATTCCCCCACTCAGATTTAATTCCTTCTATACTAATTCTTTGCTGTCTGTCATTAAGCCATGACTGGAAATCACTTAAAAATACTTCCATCTATCCCATGTGCTTTAACTTTATTCAAAAGTCGTAAGGGTGGCGCCCTGTCGAAAGTCTTACTAAATTACAAGTAACAATATCGTAATTATAATCTCTATCGGCAATCATCGTAATTATAGATTCCATCATTTTTCCCCACCACTGATGTCAAACTCACTGGTCGGTAATTGAACATCCTAATTGTTTTATCCCCCTTCTTAAATAGAGCTATCACATTAGCTTTCATGTCGTTGGTAAAATGTTAGTCTCTAAAGATTTTCTAAATAGGCATGCTAGGGGCTCACTAACACATCTTTACATTCCTTCAAAACCGTAGGAAAAATATAATCAAAGCCTGGTGCTTTACTAAATTTAATTATATCTATTTCTGTTGATAGTATCTCTTTTGTAATTTAAATATCCTCTAATTTCTCCTCCTTATTACCTATGAAAATGAAGGTGGTCCCCTTAGGTACAATTAGAATATCCTCCAGTATAATTACTGAAAGAAAATATTTATTTAACATCCTAACTATTGCATCACTATCACTCAATGTAGTTTTAAGTGGGACTATTTTCTCTGTAGTCTTAATTGTGTATAATTGAAAGAAACCTTTGTGATCTTCCTTTGCCACTTTGATTTTATAATTTCTCTTTGCGACCCTAATTATCTTTTTAATGTCCCGAGGTAGCTCATTGTATCTCTGCCTTAATTGACCCTTACTGTTTTTATTTTCCTATAAACGCCCTTTTTAATTCCGATATGATGATTAATTTGATCCGACATCTATTTGGGTCCACAGTCTTGTCTCTAATCTCCCCATATGTAATGTTCACAGTCTGCCTAATCATTGTTTCGTATTCTTGATCTAAATCATTCTTATCTACCTGAGGGTTATCTTCACCCTCGACTGCTCTCATTGACATCACATTTCCTGACATTACCTCCCTCGTTAGTCCCCAAACAACCTTATCCAGGTACCTCCTCAGACCACTACAATCTGGGATTTTAAACCTAAACCTAATTTCGCAATACTCGCTATTTCCCCAATTTCCCCCAACCTCTGTATCGGTAATGCCTTCTTCCCTTATTTGTTAGAACTAAAACCAATATATTATCACCGTTTGTGCGTTGGTTTATAACATGTTAAGAAAATGATCTTGCACCATAGTCAAAAATTCCTCAGTCTCCGGATCACCCACAAGAACTTTCCAGGCTAAATTTCTCTAATAAAATCACCTACTATACGTACATGTTTGTTTCATACATGCACGTTCTATCCCCTACCACAGAGGACACGAAGCTTCCTCACTAAGATTGGGTGGTCTATATAATAATCCTTTGAAAACTTTATCCTTTCCCTCCTTAACACCTAGCCATAATGAGACTGTGTTAGTGTCTGTTTTAATTCTAGTGTTTTCACTATACTAGAGATTGATATAAATAACCACCCGTCCTCCTCTCCTCCTGCTCCTATCTCCATGAAACATATTACAACCCTCAATCTGGACCTCAGGTCTAAAGTTCTTTTCTGCCAAATCAAGCCATGACTTTGTTATCGCAATAACATTAAAATTCTCTTCATTCACTGCTCTCTTAGCAAATCCATCTTATTCATTATGCTGCTACTATTTGTGTAGTATATTTTCAATGTATCTTTCTTTATGGTCTTATCGTTATTATAAGCTACCTTCCTAATCCTCATTTATCTGCCTGTTGCATACCCTCGCCCTTACCTGCCCCACCTACTTACCCTGGCAGCCTTATACCTTTACTCCCCTCGACACAGTCACTTAACACTTTTAAACCCTCACGACTCAAGGGCAACCCATCCATTGCATACAATTCTTCCCTTTCCCCCCAAAACTCGCTCCATGTATCCAAAAACACTAGTCACATACTACCACACAAATACTTTCACCCTAAATTGTTCCAACTGCCCGCGACCAACTCACTCACACCTCCTACTACAATCCCGAAACTTTACCAACAAATCCGTATATTTAGACTCTAGCTCCTCCGACCCAGTTTTCCCCCATGTCATTCACCCCTCATGTGAAACAAAACAACTGCATCCTTTTCAGCTCCGTTTACTGTCCTTTCAATTCTCTCACTCACATCCGCTACACTTGCACTTGGCAAACAAACCCTCATCCTCCTCACGCGCTCACATTCACAAAAGCCCGTCTAAATACCTAATTTGTGAATCACCCACCACGAAACCACTCCAGGCACTTCATTTGCTTCACCTGCGCCTATGTACAGCCCTACCCTTCTCCTCTGTCTCCCAAGACACAACCTATTACTACTAGTAATCGACTCGGACCTACATTCTCTACCTAGGTTACCACCCCGGCATCCTTACCAGCGGCATCCCTATTCGCATCCGGAACAGGGGATACCTCACTAGCAACCTGATTTCTTCCTCCCTTTAACACTCTCCACTAACCCTACTCCTAGCTAATGTAAATAATAATAATAGGTATTTATTATGCGCTCTTCGGGGCTGTTAGCCCTCCCAGAGCGCAGGTTGTGTAGCGAGTGTAGAGAAAGTTTAGAGGGGGGAGAAGGCAATTCTGAAGAGATGAGTCTTCAGGAGACGTTTAAAAGTAGCGAGAGGATCGGACTTCGGCAGGAAGAGCATTCCAGAGTCTAGGAGCACAAACTGAGAAGGAACGGTCACCCATCGAGCAGAGGACAGAACGAGGAGAGTTCAAGAGTGGAGCGAGGTTAGACCGGAGTGCCCGAGGAGTTTGACGACGGGAGCGGGCAGACGAGAGATAAGGTGGAGCCTGGGCTAACCTTACGATCCCCTGAACTCCCTTTGGGCCTAGTGCTGAGATCCCCATTAATCTCCTCCAACATAACTATTCTTACCAAATCCCGCGCGCTTCCTTCTTCTAACTCCACCACACACTCGTGCAACTCACACACAACACAAGCCGTCCCACTCCTACCATTCCGCATCCATTATAAACATCACAAACTCTCGCTCACTCTCACCCACCTTTCTCTCAACTCAATGCATTCGGCCATTTTTACCTAATTGATATTTAAGAAATAAAAAGTCCTTGACTCATATAAAAAAAGGAATAAATACACTCACGACATTGGAAGAGAAGCACATTTTAATGAGCTGAAAGGAACATTAACTCGTGAGTTAATGTTCTTTTCAGCTCATTAAAATGTTATTTAGTGCAGTTTTTTATGATCAGTGATTATCTTGCTAGATACTTAAGTTAATCCATATAGTGATATGAATTAACTAACGTATCTAGCAAGGCAATCACTGATCCTAAAAAAACTGCACAGTATCACAACCAAACCACAGAAAACACTTTATATTCTCAACAAAGAATAATTACTAAACACAGACAATAAGTACACAATCAAATCAAACTAGCTTGCAGTTATACGAGGTTCAAAATGTTTGGGTAAAATATCCTAATAAAAAAAAGTAGATTTGGATGTTAATTTATTTTTTTACCACACCCGCCCTCCAAGTATATACAGCAATGCATTTGAGGGCGCTCTTCGGAGGCGTTGTCCCTCGTAGAGCGCTTGTCTATCTCTGAAACTTTATGAAAAAAGTGGGTCTGCATAGTGCTCTTGAATGCACCGAGAGGTTAAGGAGGGTAGGTATAGGGTTTGGCAGATCATTCAACGTCTTAGTGACGCATATTAAGTAGGTAGAGCCCCCCCCCTCCCCTCCCCCATGATGCATTACAAACGAGTACCAGGAACAAGCAAAAAGGAGCAGGACATGGGGATCTCCAGGAGCCGGGAAAGGTTCAGAGAGGTTAGGATGTGCCGTTGCACCCGAGATGTAGGTAAAAATCACGGCCTTGAAGGCGATAGAGGAAGGCATTGGTAACCGGTATAGTTCACGTAGCAGAGGAGTTGCACGAGAGAAACATCCTCTGCGGAAAGCACGGGCTGCGAACTTTGAACCAGTTGGGGTCGAAGAGTATATGCATGGGAATCGGCAAGTTTCTGTAATTAAGTCGGGAAGTGACGAAAGCGTCAATAAAATGAGTGCGGATACGGCTAAGATTACAGAGAAAGCAGATTTTTAACAATCAGCAAGTAAAGATATTTTGGTGCTACAATATAAGAATTTCAAACAATATGAATCTGTATTTATGTCCCGGGCAACGCCCGGGACATAGGTAGGTTAAGAGGAGAAACAATATTTTTTACAGCGAGCCATATTGGATGGAGTGGCTAACGGTAGTACCTCAGTTTTGTTATGATTGAATTTTAGAAAGTTACCCGAGAGCCATTCACTGATGATGTTATAAGCGAAGAGTAGGTTTCTAAGTCTCAGGAAACGAGATTAGGGAGAAAGATTCGCGTGTCGTCAGATGAGAAGTGGAATGATAGACCGAGGCAAAACAGATACCATCCAATGAACGGACGCAGTTTCCCAGTAGCTTTGTTTGTGTGAAGAAGGTGGAATAATTATTGGTAATAAAGTACTTTTATTCGACAATTCGAGCAATAACTGTCATTATGTGACCTTCTTCCGTGGAATTTGTCGCAAATATTATGGAATGAAATGATGTTACGGAGTACTTATTTAATTAAATTCTTTTAGCCATAAATTGTTCCCAATTTGGTGCAAGTTGTTTAAAGATGACTGTAGTAATGCGTAAGCCTCTTTTAGTCTAGTAATACCTAGAAGTTTTTTTTTAAGCTAGGAAAATGATGTTCGGGAGCCACATGAAGTGTCTGAAGGACAACGTTCACAAGTGTGAATATTGTTTTATTCCCTTAAAACACTCGTGAGCCATTTATGGGCTGAATTGTTGCGGGAGATGAAAAGTGGGTTCTTTACTGTAACATTAAGGACAAAATGGTTTGATGGCAACCACAAAACTCATTCCTACTCCTAGATGTGGTCTCCAACAGCAGGGGCGATCTTTTGATTTGATGGGGTTGTGAAAGGAGTTTGTTATTCATTATGATCTCAATAATAAGAAAATAGTTACTCCCGACCTCATTGCTAAACAATTGCCACTTTTAAATGAAGCTGTTGTACAACAATGTCCTTCACTGGTCAACTGAACGGGCGTCTTTCTCCTTCATAACAATACACCCCGTACGTGGCGCGCTTGACCTAAGAAAATATCAAGCGTTAAATTGGGAAGTTTTACCATCTGGTTACCACTGATATGGAAGAGGAGGTGGAAAAGGATATCAAATGGTTGGCAATGAGCGCCGCCACTACTAAAGGCATTGTCAGTAACGATGGAAACTGTTTTTTTTTGTTTATTAAAACTAATTTTACTTTCCTTTTTAAATACATTTTTTTAATGATTTAATATTATTGTTGAACATCTGTAGGGAATCGATAGAAGAGTACAATAAGTAGATTGAAACTATCGCTAGAAGAGTACAATAAATAGATTGAAACTACCTGGGCTTTTTCATCCTCGACTTTTCCATTTGACCCTTCTGTCGTCACTTTCTTGACAAGCCTCTTTTCACCTATGCCGGTAGCTCGTTTTGCAGGCTAGTCGCAGCCTTTTTTCAAGCCACCCATTACTGGTCGGCGGAAGTGAGGCTTACCCCCCTCCCTTTTGCAGTGGGGAGACTTTTAACGTGCCTGATTTCTTCCCTCGCTTCTCTCTTCTACTGCCCTCGTCTTTCTCTTATTACTACCCCCCCCCCCAAACGGTGGATGTCTCAGATATACCATGCAAACCATGCTGTAGCTGACATCTACAGGATTAGGCCCCTCCCAGCATCCACGTCTGCAGATTTATTCCCACCCGTCGCCAATGCCTGGAGAAGGATTTGCGGCGCTCTCCCATCAATCCCACTCACTCCCTTTCTCTTCACTACTCTCTTTACAGAGCTCTTCTTACAAACTTTCTGGGGGAGATGCTCTCGTTCGTTTTCGTTTTAAATTTTGACCAAGAAAAGAGGCTTAGGCCAAATTTATATTACAATATCTAATAGCACTTCCGAATTTCCGATTTCATCTTTCGGATCACATCAATTGTGATGGATTGTCAAGATGACAATCAAATGTGACGTTTATGTCAGTATGTATTAGGACTTGAAATCGTTTGTCCCTATTGAGGATTAGCCTTATAATCGGTCGCTAGGCCCGACGAGACAAAGACAGATTAACGTGCCGCCATTTTCTCACAATATGGCTAAAATGTAATCGAGCAAACTGGTTTGAAATGGAGAAACAAATAATCTGATTAAAGAATGCTTGGAATTTTTGCTCAGTGAGTATTTGTTTATGTGTGTCTATATATTAGAGGTTTACATTCTGAGAGAAGAGATTTTATCGACTGTAGACTGGTGATCTATACATATGCAATATATTCTTAAGTTCTCTCCATTTTAAGCCACTAATAGCGAAATTGTTCTGTTTGTTTTTATATTTCGATAATTCTTATTTGGGAAAAGAGACTTGGGGTATTAATTTATTTTAATTACAGGATTACGACTAGAACAGACCCTTAGATATATACTCTGAAGATAATTATGGGAGGGGTATCTCCTCTTTTCATCGACATTTATTTATTTAATAAAAATAATTTGATCACCTCTATTCACATCAAATGCAGCTCAATTTCCGTCTCTCATTTCAATATAATTACCGAAATTAGATTATATTGAATGGTACATATATTTCGATTCTGTAGATTTATACTTTGTACACTATTTTTGGTTTTATGGGAATCTCACATTCTAAAGGTGGTTATGAAATTAGGGATTTACACGGTTTTAAATCAAAGTCAGAGCTTATTATCACTTTTTTTTAAATCGTCCCCATTGTTTGTATTAGGGGCTACCTTGCTGCTTCGTATGCTATGTGATTGCAGCATTAGATTACGTTTTCTCTCTCACTCTCTGCTTGTACTCCTTCATAGAGGTTAAAGCGGTGCTTGTCATATCAATTGTTTAAAAAACACATGCCTTTCAATTATTGTCGCTGGAAGAGAATTCCATTTTTTAGGTTAATTTATAAGTGAAAAAGTCTTGTTCGGAGAGTATTCATAATTAATATTGCCCAAACCCTTTGAGGCATAATGTTTTGAAAATTTCAAGTCCATCGAAATTACTACTTCCCTTCGAGATCCTAATTTACTGTTGTGTGAGCCAATGCTCTCAAATCCCTATAAATTAGTACCCTCAAATCGGGATCCTCGGTTACACAATATATACAATAAGTGGTCTTCTAAATTATATCCTAATTTACTGTTATGTGAGCCATTGCGCATCACTGTACGTTTATTTACGTTAAACGGAACTTGCATGTGTAAGACGAGCTAAAAACTACATTTAAATCGTGCTCAAAGTGTGTATAAACCTTGAAATGACATAGGACTTTGTTTTGCGTTGACCAACATTCATTAATCATTCTATGCATTCATCCCAGTATTTTCTTTCTATTTTACATTAAATCACTCAACTTTTCAGATGATAAATTCTTAGTTATATGAATAAGCCCCTTGTCTGGCACTTATATTTTCGGTTAGCCTAACTGACGAATAGTGCATGTTATATTTCGAATTGACATTACTTATGAATATAGAATATAGGATTGATGACAAATAATCCATTAACCTCCTCTAACCTATGAATACACTGCTTGGGAAATTACATTGCACATTAATCTAACTTAATCTATAAATATATATGTAGCTTATGGAAATTATATTTTCGTTAACCTAAAACTAGGGAATATTGACTCGTTCAAATTCTATTCTCCATTACGATAACCTATAAGATAACAAGGTTACCCTTGAATAAGATAACAAGGTTATCATTAAGATAAACGTTAAAATTATATTTCCTATTACTATAATGTAGTAATATAGGCTTAAGAAAAATATGTGCTTCATTAATCTAACTAATGAAAATACGCTTACCTAGATAGCATTTTAGTCTAACTCTCTGACCTATCAAATAAGTAGAGAATTGTGGTAATTATATTTTCGGTTCGCCTTACTTACGAATATAAACTTGTAGCAAAATTATATTTTCCACAAATATAACCTATATGGATATAGATACCCTCGTGATATTTATGCTCACCCCCCTCAATGCCGCGACTGCTTCAGGTGGCTTTCTGTCGTCTTTGAATTGGGAACACTCGCGGGAAACATCGCCATTTGATGGAGGAGCGCTCGCCCGCGCCTTATTGCGCCGACTGCGTTGCCCCCCGGACTATTCGGCACATTCGTGTTGAATTTCACAGTACTGGTGATCTTCGCGCACCTGTCCTGTCCCGGTATCGAGACGAGTGGGGTCGTTATCGATTGTCCTTTGTACTCTGAACGGGTTCGTATACACAAACTTGTGGAATATCTGACTTTTTGGAGGAGGTTGCAAGTTCCTACGCCGGGGGTGGAGGCTTTTCCCGACGTCGGAACGTGTTTCTTTCTTCCATATTTTTTAGTGCTTGTTTTTGTTTTCTTTTTAGGGGTACTTTTGTTTATTTGCATATCTTTGTTTATGTCTATCTAGTCTAGCATTAGGCTGTGAGGGGATTACGGCTACTTTTGCGCTAGTAGGCAGTCGCCAGATGGGCTCTGAAAAACAAACTTAGGGATTCTCCTAGTACTGATTCTATTATTTCGGTTAATCGCTCCAAATTGGCTGGATATTTTGAGTTTATTAAAAAAATCGACAAGAGGAAATTTTCTGACGAGGTTTTTGAAAGTAGATTCGTGGTAAAAGTGTTAAATAAGGGAAGTGAAAATGTGTAGATGGAATTTAATATGTTTAACGAGCCTTATATCTCTAGTTATTCAATACTATAATTGTCCCAAAATACTAATGAAAGTACAAGGAGAAAAATGATAGTTGAAAAGAACAACTAAAAATACAAGTTCAAAATTCTTATAAATTACATTTAAAAAGTACTTATTAAATCTAATAGCTAAGTACTAGTTGGGAACTAAAACAAGTACATCGGAAGGTACTAGTTACAAGTAATAGTTGACCCTTGTATAATTATAAAAAAATAAAATTACAAGGAGAAAAGTACATTTATAAATTACTACCTAAATTTACCAATAGATGAAAAGTACAATTAAATAAAATATTATTTACAAGCTTCAATGTAATGGAAAAGAATGGACCTCGTAATTTTAAATTTCATTATTTATTTGTAATGAATTTGCCTCACAATTTTAAGGAGGAGCATGGGAGGAATTTTAGCTTACTGCTCTAAGAAAGCTGCAGACAGATAAAGAACAAAGACTCCACTTACGATAAGGGTATTTCCTATCCATATTTTTAGGCTAATAATGGTAAAAGTAATACATGTTTAGGTAGGACCTTAACTCCTCTCTCACCCCAAATTAATCCTATCCAGACGTGGCACACTGGGCCACATATTAAGAAAATATGTAAAAAATTAAATAAATTACTAAAAATTGAAAATTCTACTTGGAGTAATTTCAAAAACATCAAATGGAAACAAATTTAATCACATGTTGACATAAAATGAAAAAAAGCTAAAAGAAAAATATATATTTTACATATTATCATAGAAAACCGAAATATGTTATTCTAAATTCAACAAAGCAACCATTTCTTCTGGGTATGTATCAACATCTCCCCATTTGCTCTTTTGCTCTCATAGAACTTATGAAAGGATCGGATGTTACAAGAAGGTGGTGGATCGAATCGGTATTTGAGGCAAGTCTACTAGATTGACGTGTATGGTGTTTGCGAAATTGCTTAAAATCCTTATTTCTACTTGAGCTTCTTCACTCATCATTCCAATTGGCAAACACATGCTTGCTGCTACTATAGAACCATAAACTAACAGTTTATGAACTGCATTTCGCATAGGATACCACGAGTATTCTTTAATATAAAGTTCCGCTGTTTCTTTAGTATAGCTAGAAAAAGCTTCATGATTGAGGAAATGATGGGATAAAATTGTTCTTAATATTATTACAAATCTGAAGATTAAATTTGGGTTAATATTTAAAATTTTAGCAGATACATCCCATTTTGCAAAAAAAAGGTTCTGGCTGTATTACCATCATTTGATGTTCCACTTTCACCAGGTAATGGCACGTCAATAAGGAGACCTAAAGACTCCCTAAATTTGGTTTGAATAAAGTTCTTCTTTTCATTTACCTGGTTCTTCATTTTTTCTCCTCTTGCTTGCCAAGATTTAAAATCGAGTCTATATAATATTTTCAAAAACATTTCCATGCATCTAATCCAGCAGTGAAGAGAGGAAAGTCAATACTGAATTGATGATTCCTTAATTGGAAGAGAATAAACAGAATCCAAATCATTCATGTGTTTTGGTGAAGACCCACAAATTATGAAGAGAATTATCTGAAATGCAGCTGACAACCTTACCATCAATCATTGTTAATTTTAATTCATGAGTCACATTAATTGTTACATTTTCCTCAATAGATTCTTTTGTGGGAACGAGGGCATTATGTTGACTATTGAGTTCATAATATAAGGCCTTTTTTGTGTCTTTAGTTTCTTTTTTTAAAAAAAAACCTAATGGGACGACAAAATAATGTTGAGTTTGGACTTGGATTTGACCATATTAATTTGCCTTCTTCATCGCAGAGCTGTAGAGGAACTAGGCTAGCAATGAAAATGGTACTATCATCACAGGTACCTGATGATGTAAAGGACTGTTTGTAAAGAGCTTGCCCTGATGCCCCATCAAATCCGTAGGTTGAAATTAATGTGAGAGGTTTTTCAATTAGTTGAATTGAATCTTTCATGACGTATTCGCATATACGTTTTGCTGTATGGTCAAGCAGTGACTGAAGAGGAATTTCTGCTCGTCTATCTGTTACATTTATCCCATTTGGAGAGCATTTTTTTTTTCCTTTTCCTTACTTCATTATAAGGAGGATAAAGGTCGTGGTTACGCTCTATGGCTCCTGATCTACACTCTTGATAAGCAGCTTTAGTCATGTTTGTTCTAATTAGAAAGGCCAAAGCTTCCGGTGATGAATAGAGACGGGGTAGAGTTTCATTTAATTTAAGTATGCTTTTGAATTGCTTAGCCTCTTGTGGGTGGCCTTCTTTCCTCATTTTCATTTGGGCTGCATAAGCAAGCTCTTTAGAGCTTGAGCCAGACTGCATTAAATTGTGAACCCTATGTCTACAAGATTGTGAACATAAAGAGTCAAATGGAAGTGATGGTCTACCTACATGCCTACTTCTTTCTTCCATTACATCGTCAAACTCAATTTTGTCACCTAGCAAACTATCAGGGACATTTAAAATGCTGTCAAACCATACCTTATACTTTTCTTCCATCTTCTTCTTATATCTTCTCACACCTGGATTCAACCATTTGCTCTTGCATATTTTATGTACTGACTACAAATTTATGAATTTTTTTATCTTTTTCTTCTTTAATTTTCAAACTTTCTTTTAAAAAAGAAACTTCAGCTAATATAGAATTTGAATTCGAAGAAATGCCAGCATTAAAAAATACGTCAAAACGTCGTCTGTTTGTTAGTGAATTTTCACCTGACAAAAAAGGAAATAATCGGTCAAAATGACTTTAAGTGGCAAATGGTGGCAAAAAAATTATATTAAATTTGAAATAGATACATTGAATTTGTTTTGAGAATGATTTAAGGACAAGGAAATGTAAGCGAAAAAGTCAGTGAACCAAAATTCATTTTTCTTTATTAAATTTAATCAAATTTTAAACCTATATTGCTTCAAACCCTAGTAAATTATTAAAACCTTTTCATAACGTACCAAAATTAGCTTCAGCCATGCTCCGTGATATTTGTTAAAAACTTCCAATTGATGTATTTAATAAATTATAATTAATTTTATTGTAATTTTATTAAAAAAAAAAAACGAGCAAGTTTGAAACAAAAGAAAATAGATTCTTAAAAAATAAACAGCTTTGAGTTTAAATTTGATAAATCTATCTGATAAAACAATACAATATCATTAAATTACTGAAATTTAAGCAATAATAAATGATTTGTAATAATTAAATTCAATATTTAAAAAAAAGTATAAAAATTAATTTTATGCAGTCCTGGCCCAGCGTGCATGGGAACGAATGCACGGACAGGTTCGCAGATATTCCATATTGAACCCATATGTGAGCTTCATTTAATTGGTTTTTATTAATTTTAAGATTACAAAGATCAATAATTATCCTTATATTTTGACGTTCGGGAAACTAGTTCGTAGTTCGAGAAAAGCCGCTCTGAACTGCGAACATTCCAGCTTTTGGCGGCGTTGCCTATGCAAAATTCCGCCGCCGTTTTTGAATAATTTTTTTAAGTTGATTTAAACTAATTGTATGTTTTTAGCGTAGTTTAATAATAATAAATAGAAATTATATGAAATATAATAAGCAAAGTTGTAGCGTAAACGCGACTGATTGGATCACTACATCACTGCATTTAAATCTAGGGATGTTACTCCCATATACCCAACATTATCTTGTGATATTTGGCAACTATAGGTAAATGTTACTGTTCATTATATATTTTCCAGTCTTTTGATGTTACTTTGCTTATGCAATGATTTTCAGTGATATTATAGACCTAGATAAAGTTTTATTATCAACAAAAGATTAACGTTTTGATTAAATAATATCGTCATTAAATAAAATATAGCTTATTTTGTGTTTAGTTAGTGAAGGGTCGGCGGCGTATATCAGGAAAGACTCCAGGTCAGGTGCGTTTTGTGCGCATGCGTCTTTTCTCTTACGACCAGAGCTCCATTGGGTTAATATAAAATTTCATTCCAGACGTTTTGAATTTAGTCTTTGGCACATTTGAAATGTGTGTGTGTGTGGTTAGCCTTTTTTGTGTCTGAAATAGAATACATTTTGTCCCTTATCTCATGTTACACAAATTGTATTGATGGCGTGTGATGGTGTTTAAGAAAGAATGTTTCATTATGTGGCGATGATAGTCGGTGTTAAGCGAATAGAGATGTAACTAATGGAACATTTTTTCCCCTTGTGTTAATTCGATTGAAAGTTAATTCGTTGTTGAGTTCCTCCGGGGAAGTGCGTTGCTCGCTTGCTTTTTACCCGGAGGTGATACCATTTTTTTTATAATAGTGCCGCCATTCACACACGCAATTATAGTGGATTTGAATAACTTGTAAGGTAAGCAGAAGGTATTTATTGTGCCTTTTCACATACCGGCAGATGCTGAATAGAATTCACGCGTGCATAGCTCTCTCTCTCTCTCTCTCTCTCTCTCTCTCTCTCTCTCTCTCTCTCTCTCTCTCTCTCTCTCTCTCTCTCATTCCTTGTTGGAGACCGGTTTCAAAGAAGTTTCTAATTCCCGGTCGATGCTCCCCCGCCCCCTCTGTTTATCAGGGCTCATCGGGATAAAAAAAGTAGATGAACTCGGGTCATCATTAATGGTGCCCATTGTTTACCTCTGGCTATAGGTACAATTGGCACTCTGGGGCATGGGCATAAGGGGGAGACAGAACATTTTAATTGAAATTAGCGAGGGCATCCCTCCGAAAGTTTGTGAGCAGAGTTTCATAAATGAAGTGGTGGAATTAGATGGAGTGAAAATGTTATTAGTCGGATGAGATTCGGCGGTTGATTTACTCTTCAGCGACCCCTAGCTCGAACCCCACGTTAAGCAAACCCCCCTTCCCCCAGGTACCAGACGGAGTAGGGGGTAGTGGCATAAATGGCCGGTCCCTACCCATATAGGCATTTTATGGCGTAGACAAAAACAATTCGCGAAAAATAAAAAGAAACTAAAATAATCCCAAAGAATGATTTTATTTTCACCATTGATGCGGGGGGGAGCAGGGGTAATACCCCCCAAATCTGGAAGAGTGACATGCTCTCCCAACCCCAGCGCCCCCGGGAGACTCAAACTACATTGAGATTACCTGAGCTTTATTACTTCTAGACAATTCCATTTACCCCCCCCCTTTGGTACACGCCTCTTCTCATGTCTTGGATTGGGGGTAGGTGTGCAGCCTAGTCGCTGACCAGCCTTTGTCCATTCCTCCCTGGTCGGGGCCATGGAATAGGGGTGGGCAGGGACTTCACCCCTCCCTCTTAGGGGGTGGGTGGGTTTTAACATGTCTGCACCCCCCAAATTATTTTTCTTCATCCTTTCGGCACCCCCACGGGGGTATGTTTGGTGATTTATGGAGGATTGTGTGCCTTCCTGGCCCCAATTCCTGTAGGGGGATCTTCCACTATTTTCAATGCACCCCAAATTTGTGTGAGATTCCCTCATTGGTTTTCGCTTTAAATTCGAGTAAGGGTGGAGGGGAAAATTGGGTGAGGGGTTAGGTTAGGTCGAAACCTCAGTCATAAGGGTTACCCCCTCTCCCCCCAGGCAGGAGGAGTGAGTTGGGATGTATCTGTACAATTATATATATATATATATATATATATATATATATATATATATATATATATATATAGTGAAAACCAACGAAGGCATCTTCCGCTGATAGCTTGTAAGGAGAGATGTGTAAAGAAAATGGTGTGAAAATGTGTAAGAGATATGTAGCCACTACAGCCTCATTTAGTCATGGGGGCTTTGAGAGCACGTGATCCTTCAGATGTCAGCTGCAACACCTCACACCCCGTTGCAGATTACAACCCTGGGGCCAGGAAGGCGTGCCATGCCTCCCGGTTTCAGGGGTTATTATTACCCCACCACTCCAGTTACGGGACCAACCAAGGATTGGTGTGTATACGAAGTATATAGAAATAATATAGAACTTAACTATTTCCTTTATTTTATCTGATATCAGCCTTAAATATTTTATCCGATGACTTTATCTATTTTCTTAATTTGGTTATTATTTACTTTACTGTAATCACTTTTTTGTATATTACTTTTTGTAGCATTTTGTCCGATTATGTTCTTTTGGCGGAAATGCCGAAGAACATTTTGAATCCGATTCCCTCGAAATAGGATTCAACCTGATTTTGTCGCATTTTTTCTTCCGAAAGAAGAAGAACAGAATTGGACAAATAACCGACAATAGTTAAAAGAAAGAACTTAATCTACCTAACCTTTGGCAGGTTCCGAGTCTATATGGGCTCAGTGTTGTTTTCTTTTTGGTTACTCTCGCGAAACCGAGTTATACAAGAAGGCAGCACGAAAATTTAAATAAAATAGCTAAAAACTAACCCTGTTTAAACAACATGTTATATATTATAGCGAAGATATATAACAACGCGCCTGAAACTAGAATAATATCAAACAAAAATTCTATGGTACGATAAAGGGGAGGTCGCTGTGAACCTATTTTACGAGGTCTGCAAAAATTCAATTCGCACCAAATATAAGTCATAACGCAAAGCTGTCGAATCCAAACCATGGAAGAAAAAGTGACGAAAATGTAATATAATAATTTTTGCTTAAAATACTCCCTCAATGTGACCTCATCATAATTAAGGCATTAACAATATGAACATTCAAACTGTAAGTATAGTATTAATAACGTCCGCCGTTTAGTATATTTGCAAATTGGATTCGAAAAAATGTGCTTGGCATAATAAAGAATAATTGGATTTGTTTCTAAGCGATTACGGGTTTTCGAAATATTAACCCTTGATTTTATCCGATGACTTTTTCTATTTTCTTTATTTTATCCCATAAATTTATCTATATTCTTGATTTTATCCCATGGCTATATATATTTTCTTTATTTTATCCCATCAATTTATCTATTTTCTTGATTTTATCCTATGAATTATCTATTTTCTTGATTTTAGCCCATGAATTTCTCTATTTTCTTGATTTTATCCCATGGCTATATCTATTTTTTTTATTTTATCCCATCAATTTATCTATTTTCTTGATTTTAGCCCATGAATTTCTCTATTTTCTTGATTTTATCCCATGGTTATATCTATTTTCTTTATTTTATCCCATAAATTTATCTATTTTCTTGATTTTAGCCCATGAATTTCTCTATTTTCTTGATTTTATCCCATGGCTATATCTATTTTCTTTATTTTATCCCATAAATTTATCTATTTTCTTGATTTTATCCCATGAATTTCTCTATTTTCTTGAGTTTATCCCATGGCTATATCTATTTTCTTTATTTTATCCCATCAATTTATCTATTTTTTTCGTTTCGTCCTATGACTCTGTCTATCATCTTGAATCTATCCCATAACTTGTGACTTTCTTTATTTCGTGTCTTATCAATTGAAGTTGGATCGCGCCAATAATTTCATATAAATCCAAACGAAGAACTCTCGGCAGGTTTCGCGTTGTCATGGCAACGTAACTCATTGCTCTTGTTATTTTAAACTTGGAGGCGAAAACTAACGTGGGCATCTCCGTTAGGGAAATGGGGGGTGGGGGGGTGTCAGATAGAGAGATTCGTGAGGTTAGTTGAAAGGTATCAAAGTGTTCTAGAGAAGTGACTAATCGGAGCGCTCGAGACCGGACAGACGCACAACTCTCCTAAACCTCTCCAATCTTCACATTTGAGGCAAATATCCCTAAGGGTGTTGGGGTCAGTAGAGCACGCAATCATTCAATTTCACTTACCTCAACCTCACCACTTTCTCCGAACCTCTTTAAAAAAAGAACTTTTAGTGGAGATGCCCTCGTTGGTTTACACCTCACATTTAATTATACGACTACTAATAATAATAGGGCGAGGTCTCTATTCTGTTGCGCTTTGGTCCATTCAAATTCCTCAAGGAGAGGCCCCCCTCATTGCGGACCTGGGGGGAGGGGAGTCAGGAGAGTTGCTCCCCTTCCAAACTTATCTTTTCAAAACCTTTTACATTCCCTCATTTGTTTTCGACTTACTAAAATTAACTATTTTGTCGCTCTTATTCATTTATCCTTAGCCCCCCCCCCACAATGAACATACCCTCGTGGGATTATATCCGTATGTTTCCAGCGCACTCCATCTCATTCGATATCCCCCGCAAGGACGAGCGAGGAGGAGGGGTGGGAGCTTCCAACCACATCATGACGCTGATTGAGATTCAGGGAGCGTGGTTGCAGTTCACTGATTTCGGGTGTAAGCCAACGGAGGAAGGGTTTTTTTATTTAAGGTGAAATACCAACGAGGGCATCGACCGCAAAAATTTTGAAAGGAGTTGTAAAGACATTGGGGAGGTTAGAGGAAGTGCAAACGCGTTGGCGATAGAAGGACGAGTCATGAAGTCGGTGGAAGGCGGCTCCTGTTGAAGAGTTATTTACAAAACGGGTTCAAACGTATCTTTCAGACCTTCGATATCAGATAGCCGCCTTCATTCATTCACTTGTCATTTTTTAGTCACTCACTTGTCATTGTTCATTCATTCACTTGTCATTTTCCAGTCATTCACTTGTTATTGTTCAGTTATTCACTTGTCATTGTTCAGTCATTCACTTGTCATCGTTCTTTCACTCACTTGTCATTTTTCAGTCATTCACTTGTTATTGTTTATTCATTCACTTGTTATTGTTCATTCATTCACTTGATATTGTTCATTCATTCACTTGTCATTTTTCAGTCATTCACTTGTCATTGTTAATTCATTCACTTGTCATTTTTCAGTCATTCACTTGTCATTGTTCATTCATTCACTTGTCATTGTTCATTCATTCATTTGTCATTTTTCAGTCATTCACTCGTCATTGTTCAGTCATTCACTTGCTATTGTTCATTCATCCAGTTGTCATTGTGTTATGCAAATGCGCTTTAAAACATCCTTCTTTGAGCTTTGGAAAGCAGCAACTTTGAGATAAGAGCAACAAACATCGAAGTTTTGATGCAACTTGATTTAAAAGCAACGAAAATCATTGAGGCTTCGCCAAAGGTTCATGCATCTGCTTCTCTCCAAGGGAAACAACAGTCTACCCAATGGCTTCTATATTTTCGAGGAGACAGACAGAATGATCCAAGGGATAAAAAACCATCAACCTCAAAGGACCAAGGAATGTACCCGCTGTTATAAAGTTTGTGGAAGAAAATCGTAAACTTCTTAACTGTTGATCAGAAACTGCAATGGCTATCTTTCATGGCTCCACATTTTGATTTGTCCTGTAAATCTTGGCCTCACGAATGTCTAAGCGCGGTGGGTCTCGGAAGCCCGGTCGGATTGTCCAAAGGGCTGAAATTTCAATGGACATTTTCAGCAAGATCCTTTGGACCTGTTAAATTCAAATTAGATAGGCCACTACAATAGATAATTGACGCCAATTTGCGGGGCTCGGAATGAACGCTACTGGTAGACTTGAAAGTCAAAGGACTGACTATAGGGTGTCATTTTGTGGGGTAAAAATGAATTTTTCCCAAATTCCATTACTGAACGGTTCTAAAAATATGTGAGGAATTCAAATCTATTATTATTATTTTTGTGATTGCTCAACATTTAGCTTGGTAAGTCTACGTTAAAAGAAACATAAATTTCTCAGAAAACACTATTTATTAACTTTAGCTTGTAATCATATAACATTAGAAAGTGATGTTAGTTAACAAAAATGAATTAAACAAGTTTCAAGTCTTGCTTCGATTCTTTCTTGGACATCAGCCGCCGACTTGCTTGTTGGCCTCTGATTTAGCCCACGTTTCTCATTTGTATGCTCCCTGTCTGATGCCTCTGTGACTTGTTTCACACACCTCTTTATTGACTGATCATGACACGGCCACTAGGGAATTTGCATAGGCTTGTGAAGGTACTTCTTTACTTCTGATGTAGTCAGTTTACATGTGGTTCGAATAACCCGTCAGACCAGTCTGTCAGCTCACAGGAAAGAAACACTGGGGTTAATAGGTGTCTTCCTGGGACCTACATAAAGAACTCTAAGTGTGTTATCATCTCCAGCCTCATGTCAACAATCTTTTAGACATCAGCCCTCCTCTCCTCACTGTCAGCTGAGCACAAGAGTGTCTGGATTATCATTTCGCTGGATGAATGCCATGTTGAGCGCTGAAACAAGATGTGGCGCGGGCCTTCCACCCAATGGTGTTCTACTTTGATGTTGAACCATCAGGGGTAGTACAGACCAACAATGTGTTCGACTATGGGCTTAAGACCATGCTTAAACCCATATGCGACAAAGCCTGTTTGCTGTTGTCAACCATCTAGAATGGTTCACTAGACCAGTTTCAAGAAGGGCCAGATCTGGGGGAATTTCTCCTGTCCTCATCACCTGTGTGATTCTATACCTGTACCTTTGATCAGTAGAAAGATCCTTTACGACATTGTCACTCAGTGGAGTAAGAGGCTCTCCACTTGAAAGTTGAGTGAATGAAGGTTAAATTCCAAGTTCGGTTGCAGTGTCTAGCATCTTGTCAATATTAATTGTCCACTTGTTAGAAAAAGGTCTTCTCATCCAGTGGTGTGATCAAGTGTCGCAGGGGTAACTCGTTAGTGTGGAGGGCATAAACCAACCAGATCAGTTTACGACCAAGCTTGACTTCCACCCAATGCATGGAACCACCTTTCCAGGCAGTACTAACACTTGTAGAATCACCTCCAATTACCTGCAGGCTTTTATCAGTGCCTTGCTTCATGAAAGCTACAAGATCATCAGCCATAACTTCAGCAGGGTTTTATTTCTCATGAGTGCAGGGGTGGGGAGGGGGGGTCAGACAACTGTAGGCGTCGTAGCTGTGATGACACGCAATTCTTGAGATGGCAGCTGCACTTGATGCCCTCCCCCTTTGCCAACGGAGGAGAGAAAAGTTGGAATTTTTAAATTCTGTTAATAAACTTAACCCAACTGTTGGGGTAAGGGAGGCCCAGTTTATACTTTCATGCACTATTTCTTACGAACAGCAGAGGAACTTAGAAGTGCGAACTTTAGCCCTCCATCGAGTGAAGTCACATTTAGTGTGGGTAGTCGCCGGATGGAGTTCGGCTGTAGCGACGTTAGACTGGAACCCCACGCTGAGATGAGCATCGGACAGCGTTTTTGGCATCTGGAGGATTGTTTGCCGTCTCGGTAAAAATGTCTTAATTATGGAGATAAGTACCTTCATGGTCCAGATGTACCCATTGAAGTCTGCTTTTTAGGGTACTCTGGCTGTGTTTTCCACACAATTTCACTTCTCTTAATTCACCAATTTCTTTATCAACCTCACTTCACAAACTTGCCACTGATATTTACGTTGGTTTTCGCTTTTTAGCTTCAAGTAAATAAGGAATGGTAAAACCTGATTTCACTTCTGGAATCGTGTCATGGATGTTTCTGGGTCACGTGTCGGAGTACGAAGGTTAAAATTGGGGCCGCCGGGACTTATGTAGTGGGACATTCGGGCGTCGATTGAAGGAAAATTGGAAGTCGATAAAAGGACATTTAGGATCTTCGAGGGGCGTTAGAAGTACATTCCGACTTCGATACAAGGTCTTAATAAGACATGTGGGCGTCTATAGGAGGTTCTTGTGTCGAAAGGACATTCGATGTCGATATAAGGATTATTTTACAAGTGTGTATCGATAGGCTTTTCAGACTAGAAGAGCATTTTGGCGTCTTTAGAAGGGTATTTCGTATTTATACGACATTTTGGTGTCGACGAGTGGACATTGGTGCGGTTGTCGACCATATCTAATCTTCTCCGTGAAGGACGGGGTACTTAAGGGAAGAGTTTTGGCCGTAGATATAAGAATTGTCCTTTTATAAAATGGCTTAAGTGAAAGGTCTCGAAGTCCTTTTGCGTCTTTTGTCTCCTCTTAGAAGTTGAAGCAAACGGAGGTTTGTTCGAGGGCTGTTAGGACAAACCCTTACATGCCCTTAATTAGTGGACGGGAGGGACTGGAGGTCTGAATCATCCAACAATATTAGCCCCCAACCAAGAATTTGGACATACCTACTGTTAGAATTGCAAATTTACATACTTTTAGTTAACGCAGGTTAATGGAAGTTACAACACACGTTGAACTTTGTGCAATGAAAATGTAACGATCAGAAAAGCAAACTAGTGAACAGGAAAACTTTATAAGCATAATAGTGAAATTTAACGTTATTAAAGTTTACAACACGTTCATATAATTAGGTATAAATAGGTTACATCTGCAAAATGTCTCATTAAAAACTAATTTTCATTTTGTTCTCGAATATTCTAAACTGAATGCGAGGTTTCTTTCGTTATCATGGAAGGCTACTGCGTCATTCACTAAAAGATTGTCGTGCCTTCAACATCTTCACCACAGAGAAAAAACAAAGAAATTAGTCAAGATCTTCGTGAACGCATTCTAGCACTTTATAAGAGTGGTCTTGGGTACAGAAAGATCTCTGTACAGCTTAAAGTACCTCTGAATTCAGTCAGTACCATAATAAGCAAATGCAAATCTCGTAATTCAATTCATCCTTCCTAGAACAGTGTGATTAAACAAAGACTACTATTAGAGAGTTGCAGGAAGATCTTCAAACAAGTGGGGTCAAGTTAGCAAGTATACGATAAATACAATACTGCATCGTTATGAACTCTTTTCTAATACTCCAAGAAAGATCTCACTCCTTAAGAAAACTCACTGTAGGTAAAGCTCGCTTGTCGCTTGCAAATGAACATTTAAATAAACCGACAACGTTCTGAGATCAAATTCTTTGGTTAGATGAAACGAAAATAGATTTTTTTCAGTAGAAATTCAATCAGCACTGTTTGGAGAGAAAAAAGTGTGGACTTAGGCGCGCCAAAGAATGCGATCCCTACAGTCATATCAGTGGTGGGACAATCATGTTATGGGCCTAGCTAGTATTCTTAGAACGTCTGCCCGTTTTGCACCCCGACCGTTCCCGTGGTGGTCAGCCGAGTGTGAGAGGGCCCTCAAACAGAAGCGTTATACTTACATGCGCTATAAACGCCGCCCAAACGATTTCACTATCGGTGAATTTCGTACAGCTAGGGCTAGGTTCCGGTATGTTTCGAAGCACGCCCGCCGGCTCTTCCTGGCGAGCATACGTGTCTTAACTAAATGAGAATATTCCTCCTGCAGAGGTGTGGGAGCGAGTCAAAAGAATTCGGAGCAAGTTCTCGCACTACCTCCCTCGCGTTCTCCAGGAGAATGGGACCGCAATCTCGGACCTCGCGTCCGTGGCAGATTCCTTCGCGACCGCTTTAATCGCATTCTCTAGCCGGGATGCTGCTTCGCCAGCATTCAATGCGTGCCGGCATGTTGCGGAATGCCGCCGACTAGAATTTACCTCCCGAGGCGGAGAACCGTCCAACGACAGGTTTACATTGAGTGAGTTGTGTTCCTCTCTCGCTTCGTGCGTGGACACCGCCTATGGTCCGGACGATGTCCCGTACGCCATGCTTTGACACCTGGGTGAGCGAGGCATGGTCTTTCTGTTAGATTCGTTCAACAGGATCTGGGTAGAGGGTCTTCTCCCAGATTCCTGGCGAATCGCTACTGTGCTCGCCTTTCGCAAACCAGGGAGAGATCACTCTACCCGGCCAGTTTTCGCCCCATCTCTAACCTCCTGCATGTGCAAATTTATGGGGGAATTGGTAAATGTTAGATTAACCTTTTTCATGGACAGCGGAGGCCACCTGTCTTCCGTAGAGTGCGGCCTCCTCAAGTTCCACTCAACGTTGGATGCTCTGCTCCGACTGGAAAATGCCGTATGCCAGTTCTTTGTTAGACAACACTACGCCGCACGATTTTTCGATGTGGAGAAAGCCTCATACCGCAGGGCGATACGGCATCATGAAGACTCTACGATGGGGGCGAGGAGACGCCTTCAAATCTTTATTTCTGAATTTTTGTGAGATCCTTCTCTTACCCAATGGAGCTGGAAAAGGGTGTCCTCGGTGTCACACTCTTCGCCCTGAGCATTAACAGTATTACTTCGGTGCTGCCGGAAGATGTTCTCGCTACTCTCTACTTGGACGACCTCTCGATCTCTTTTGATACTACCCAGATGCCAAGTCTGAAGTGTCGACTGTAAACCTGTTTGCTTTGCGATGCCGAAGCGCACAGGTTTCGGTTTTCCTTGGCCATGAATAAGGTAGTGCACTTCTGCCGCCATCCACGGTTCCATTCCGACCCGGACTTCTTCCTAAACGAGGTTCGCCTGCAAGTTGTAGGTTCACTCCGTTTCCTTCGTCTTGTTTTCGACCGACGCCTAACCTGGTGGGGGTGGGGGGCTCTTTTTCCCGCGCCATGGACATTCTTCGTTCCGTGACGTTCAGATGCTAGGGTGCTGTTAAGGCTTCTGCCTTTCTTTTCTATCGATCCATTGTTTGTTTGAAGCTTGACTACGGATGCGTTTTATGCATCCGCAGCCGAGCGTGTATTGCGGAAGGTGGACTCGATCCATCCCTTCGTTCTCCGCCTGACTTCCGGTGCCTTCCGTACGTTCCCCATCGAGAGCCACTTGTCAATAATGGGGAGATGCCACTCGTTCTGCGCCGTGTAAAGTACATTATGCACCGGTAGCGGCGAGCCTGGTGCCTCCCTCAGTCGCCAACGGCTCTCACTGCATCCGCATCCGATCTCGACGGTGCCTATGCCACCGAGAGACTCCAGTCATACCCTAAGACCTTTGGGTTTACGGCTAGCAAACTCCTTCGAGAGCTCGATGTAGCTATCGGGCTAGTGGTGCCTTTGGTTCTGCCCAGGATGCCACTCTGAAGGGTACCACATTTGACTATTTGTCGCCACGCCTCTGCTCCAAAGGCTTCTATAGCGCCGGTAGCATTGCGTTCGGTCTTTTTGGAGCACAGTTCGTGTCATGCTGGATCCAAGTCCCAGGATGGGCTCGATTTCCACGCCATATCCTCTGATTGAAAAGTGGGGCTCCAGCAGGCGCTACCGCTCGTCCCTTGTATTCGGGACGGGTTCTTGTACATAAACTTAAACTTGTCAGTCTCTCTGACTTTTTGGAGGATGCTGGCCTCCCATTTTATTTGACGCTCTTTGTTGTAGGTCGTATGTTCTTGCCTCGGCGCCGGTGGGCCTCCCCATACGACGCTGCAATATGCATCATTCTTGTTTTCTTTTTGGGGGGAATTTTAGAAAACCTACTTCTCTACTAGAATTTCAATTACGGTGCCTTATGCCCTTGAATACAGTCGCCAAATCGGCAAATTTACAAAAAAACAACAACCCTGCGTCGCTACAGGTGCACCCTATACATCAAGTTCCATGTATGAACTTCCTTCGTTTTCATATGGCACCTCTACTCTCGTTTATTGGCGTCCATACCGGTTTCGCGCTGTTACCCTCATTGATTGGTTCTTCCCCCGCGTGTGAGGAGAACCCCCCTTCCCACCTCTTCTGCATTTATAGTGCAGCAGACGGTTCTTGGTTGACCCACGTCTCTCTGGCACTCGCGTCACGCGCGGTTGGTGCTAACTCAACCCTTTCGGGACAGTTTGGGTCACTTGGGCACGTCAGCCTCGGTTGAGTAGGCTTTGGTTTCGGCCGCTGTTCCCGGTCATCCATCCGTGCCCTCATTTTTGGAATACCTTCTCGGGTTCAGCTTGGAAGGTCGCCAGCTGACGCTCAAAAGTGCGGGTTGTCCTCCTGAATAGATCGACCTCCGCGAATCGGTTCGACTCCTTGTTTACAAAGTACGCTGGCCTTTCTGAATGCTTTGGACGACGCCCCCCCCCCCCCCCGTCATCGATGTAAGTCCAAACTCGTATGTGTCAGTGTCTGTATGCGTATGTACGAACTTCACGATCAAGTATAGTTTCATGTATGTAGGAGGAGACAAGTTCAGTGAAGGAGTAAAGCTCGTATTTCCTCAAATCGGAGATATGAAGAGAGGTCGAACTCATTCACTCAACATAAGATTGGTTGGTATGTATTTCATTCGCGTCTAGCCACTCTCTACACCTTCCTGTTACATAGAATGCATTTTTAGTCACAGGTTACCACAATTGATTTCAAAACTGGATCCCTTTTCTGTCTCATAACACACTTCAAGACGTCCCAACTTTTGAGTTTCATTCATGTGAAACCCACACTTTACCCCAATCTTTGCTACCTGCTATATTGCCTCGAGATGACGTGTGATGGTTGCGGCTAAAGTGCTATAAAGTCTTTGGAAAGTGCTGAGCTTTTGGTAGTGAAAAGGAAAGCGTTAGCTAGGCAACCTGGCACAAATCATTATCATTCTCACAACATCACCTTCATCTATCATCCTACATTCACAACCATCCCATCAACACACTACACAATGTTTCCTATCTATCCTATTCTTCTCTACACATTCTAACTTTATGCTATCTTATCTTATCTGTTGGTAGTGAGGTATTAGCCAGTGAAGCCAATAATTCTCCATCATTAAGAGTAATATTGAACCTCGAGGTTCAACATTGGTGCGCATATACCTAGACCTAAACTATTAAACCACTGCTTGGTAGTTCTCGCCGTAGTGGTCTTCATCCTCAGGTCTTTTGTTGATGTTATCCGTAACTTGAACAGTTGTGTGTCCCGATTTGAATTCGTACTTAAAAATTACTCTTATTTCTTGGGGAGATACAATTGCTTTGGGGGAGGGGGTCAAAAGCCTATTCAACTGCACTCTTTACATTGAAACTGTAAAAAAAACATATTTAATTGCAATATAAATCCTATATTTCATCCAAAACAACTTAGGATGGGAAAACACGGGAGGGAGAAGGGCAGGACCTCTAAGTACGAACTTAAGCTCCCTTGAGAGAGGGGTGACCGCGATGAGGCGCCCACGCGTGTTTGCACAAATATCAGTGACAATGTTCCGCTCTATCGCGCTTCGTATGCACCCTTCCACTTCTTGTTCTCGTCGGAGTCTGATCTGGCGGGGTAGAGAAGAGCGAGGGTCATGATGGTCATCTTTCCCCAGGGATTTTGTCCCTAAGGGGGTGAGGGGTACCTTCTCTTAGAATCCGGTTCAGGAGAGACGCATCCCCGGTCCCTAGCATATATATATATATATATATATATATATATATATATATATATATATATATATATATATATATATATATATATATGTGTGTGTGTGTGTGATGGTGCGAGATTGTTTTAGGTGGCCAAGAGGTTTAACGCCCTCTTTCCCTTTATGTGCGGTCCGGCTCGCTCTGCGGTTGGTCGGTCATTCTTGGAAGGATTCCCCATCCGGGGGAGGGAGATGAGCGACAAGGTGATTTGTGTTGTGGTGAATGATTTTTTATTTTTTTTAAGGCCATAAACCGACGATGGGGTGCCTTATTTTTTGGTGGGGGGGGGGCGTCAGTTGGTGAAGTTAGGAGTAAGAAAAATGCTTGAAAGGTGCATAGCTCAAAAGGCAACTACTTGGATGCTGTGGGGGAGAAGAGACGCAACTCATTCGAATTTACCCCCCCTCACTGGAAAAGAATGTGTTAGCCCTGAATGAAGGGGTTCGGTAGGGGGGGGGAGGCTTTCCCTACTCCCTAGACGGGATTACCTCGAATCAGTTTGGGCCTCCTTCGTCGAAAGTAAAAGGCCGAGCGATGCCCAACTCGGTTGACGTTCGTGGCGAGATCTCAAATTGTTCCCCATCCCTGGGATCTCTCGCCCGTTGCCTCCCTTTCCGGATCTCCCACTCAGGTAAGGACCCCGCTCAGGAAAGAAACTGGAGCCCTTCGTGCGTGCGTGTGTTCCTGTCCAACGTGTCTCGGCACAAAGCGCGTCACTCCGACGGCTTGTGTGAAACGACCATGCGGAAAGACCACAAGATTTTTCGCTCATTGTCGAGGAGAGGAACGTGGCTTCAAATTGCACTGTATTCGAAACTTTTATTCGGACACTATTTACGTAAGGTTCCTCGCTCTCGTCTTCAGTCTGAGTAGACTCATTGTATACAATTTCAATACATAGGTGTGTTAAATTGATACATTATAATGTAGAATGTCTAAATTTAACATTTTAAATTTTTTAATTGTGTATGTTGATAAACTAGTAATGGAGGCAGATAAATAAATTGGGAACCTGATAAAGGAGGTAAAGAAATGAAAAGGAAAATAGTTAGTCTGTTGGGATTGAAAGGTTTACATGGAGTTGTTGGAAAAGAAGGCTTTGAAGGGGAGGTTGGAGGGGGGGGGGGGAGTATTACGAATTGGTTGAAATTGGCGATTTCTCTGATTACTTTTTTTCCTTCATTGGGCGGATACAAAATTCAATGTTTTGGCTTTGTATTGAAGGAATAAACCTTCACCGAGGGAAAACAAAGCTTCCTATTGCAGCGAAGTTAAGCAATATCGTTTATGGTTAGTCGCCGGATGGAGTCGACTTTACGGCACCTACCTTGAGTTTTAGATACCAGTGATTCAGATCCTCCTTCAAACTGGGAAATAACAAGCCTAAAAAGGAGTGCCAATAGGTAGTAAAACTTAGAAAATTATTATTATTGTGTTTGGGGCGAAGCGGTTAGTGGCCGGTCTGTTCATTTTCCCGTCCGGGGTCACCTTTGTTCTCACGAATGCGTTGAGTATCGGAGAGATCGACCTGTTTCGCCCAGCTAGAACTTGGGGCATCCTCGAGTTCTCTCCTGGTGTGGAACGGAGTGATTGACCGATGATGCTGGAATGGTGGAAGCGTGTGTTAGAGGCTCTATGGTTGGGACCATTAAAGTAGTTCAAGTTGCAAGGTTGGGGAATAAATCGTTCGGTGGGAGGCGATTTCGGTTAAAGAATGTCTTAATTTGGTTTTTAGTTGTCAATGTATTTTATTTACATGGGGCAAAAGGGTTTTAATTCGAATACGGAATAGTCCTAGGGGGGAGGGGTAGAAAGAGGGTTGGTCGTGTGAGATAACATGGCATATGGGACGGCCTAATGTACACTAGAGAGCAAAATAAGAGAACGATTTTCCTCTATTTAAATTTTTTTTTTTAATATGATGAATAGGTAAATGAAATTTCCATGGTATTTAAAGGCATGCATTTAATATTATTTATGAAGATTTAATACGATACAATTGTATATTCAAGAAATTATACTAAATAAACAAAGTAAAATATTGACACGTGCAAAATAAGAGAACGGTTTTATCAGGAATATTCTAGAAGTTTCTTGAAATCATCTGGAAACATTTTGCTCTGTAGGCAAGAACTGTACAACCGTCATTGTTGTCGACTCACTTTCCAGAGATACCACCACAAGTGCAAGTGACTGCTGAACTCCGTCAGAGAATTGTCCGCTGGAAAACTTCGGGGAGGGTTCTTTCTGCGATTTCAAGGGAGGTGGGAAGGTCCTAGTGTGTGATTTCGCTCGTTCTGAAGTTATACAATGAAAACAAAACCTATAAATCTCACGCAAAAGTCGGTCGACCCGGCATAACCACCGACAGCGCTATTAGCCGCTTCTCTATAAAGGATCCCTTCGAGACTGCTGCAGGAATTTCTTGAAAAATTAAGACCAATATTGGTAAAAAAGTCAGCCACTTCACAATGCATTGTCGCCTCAATGCATTTATCTATTTTAAAAGCTCGTTCTCCAGCAACCAAACCAATCATCAGTAAGAAGAACCTGAAGGCGAGACTCGAGTGTGCTGAAACTCATGTTGTTTGGAGGGATGAAGATTGGGAGAAAAATCATTTCAGCGACGAAAGTAAATTTAATTTAGTTGGACAAGATGACAGACGCTAGGTTAGACGCGTTGCAGGTGACAGGCAACCCAAAGTGTGTTAAAAACTCTGCCAGGCATGGATGGGGCAGCGTCATGGCATGGGGGATGTTTTCGGCGGAAGGAGTTGGTCCCCTAGTGCGAATAATTGGAACGGTAAATGTGAATGTGTACCTAAACCTCGTACATCAACATGTTATACCTTCACTACGAGGATCTCTGAACCAGCTAGCATTACTTATGCAGGACAACGCGCCATACCATATTGAAAAACGAGTAAAAATATTTCGACCAAGAAGATAATAATAATAATAGGTATTTATAATGCGCCCTTCAGTGCTGTTAACCCTCCCAGAGCGCAGGTTGTGTAGCGAGTGTAACAAGGAGTAACAAAGAAAGCAAGTACCCTAGGAGACCTTACCGTTCATTCAAAGAGGGTACCTTTGCACTAGCAATCGAGCAGGCACATGGCTGCTCAATTGTTTTGCGTCCCTAAACGGCTACTTTTCAAGACTTTGTCTAGTCTTGACTTGAACTGGTCAACAGATTCACTGTTGACAACTTTCACTGGAAGTGCGTTCCACTCACCGCAGATACTCTAAGTAGAAAAATTTCCACACAGATTGCGGTTGTAACGCTTCAGTTCAAGTTTGAAGCCGTGATTGCGCGTTCTGTTCTCACTCAGTGTGAAAATATCCCGGTAGTCAACATTGTCGAACCGTCGAAGTATTTTGAAAACTTCGATGAGCTGACCACGCAGTCTACGGGTTTCCAGTTAGAACAGATCTAATTCCCTTAGTCTATTCTCATAACTTTTATGTCGGATAGAGGGAATCAGCTTGGTTGCCCTGGCTTGTACGCGTTCCAACCTTGCGATATCCCTTCGAAACGAAGGACTCCAAAATTGTACGGCATACTCCAGGTGCCGCTGAACGAGGGAGTTGTACAGACAAAGTACTATCTCCTTGTTACGGTATCCAAACTGGCGCTTTATGTAGCCTAACATCCTTTGGGCTTTCTTCTCTGCCTCGATGCACTGTTTCGAGAACTTGAGGTCGCTAGTGATAGTTACACCCAAGTCTTTCTCAGTGTCACTCGATTCAAGATCAGTGCCCTTAAGGATATACTGAGATTGGGGGTTTCTGTGGCCGATATGCATTACTTTGCATTTTCCCACGTTAAAAGGCATTTGCCACGTGTCCGACCACTCCCCAATCTTCCCAAGATCTTCCTGCAGGCGGGCAGTGTAGAGAAAGTTTAGAGGGGAGAGAAGGCAATTCTGAAGAGATGAGTTTTCAGGAGACGTTTAAAAGTAGCAAGGGAGGGAGAGGATCGGACTTATGGGAGCACAAACTGAAAAGGAACGGTCACCATCGAGCAGAGGACACAACGAGGAGTGTTCAGGAGCGGAGCGAGGTTAGACCGGAGTGCCCGAGGAGTTTGACGACGAGAGATAAGGTGGAGCCTCGAGGTTTAGGGCCTTGTAGGTAATGAGAAGAATTTTATAGTGGTTACGGTAGCGAATAGGTAACCAGTGTAGCTCCTGTAACAGAGGCATCAAAGGAGAGAACCAGGGGCGGCGAAGGAGGAGCCGGGCACCATAGTTTTGAATTAGTTGTAGGGGTAGGGGGCGAAATCAAAGTGACGAAGAAGGGAGATTCGCTAGAAGAGAATTCCAGTAGTCTAAGTGTGAGGTGACGAAGGCATGAATAGCAGCCTCAAGGCTTCGTCGATCAAAATGGGATCGAACACGTGAGACGTTGCGGAAGAAACCGAGGGAAAACTTACAGATACGATGGATGTGCGGTTTAAACGAGAGTTGCTCATCGAAAATAACACCAAGATTCCTGGCGGTATCAGAGAAGGCGACATTGGTTTCCCCAAGGTTAAGGGAGGGGAAGAGAGCTTTAGATTTCTCCACTATCGAAGCGGTACCAATAAGAACTTCAGTTTTAGCGTGGTTAAGTTTGAGAAAGTTGGCAGACAGCCATTCGTTTATGGAGGTGTAGGCTGAAAGGAGCTGGGTGATTGATTGAGAGAAGGACACGGGGTATGAGGAAAGGTATATCTGAGTTTCATCAGCATAGAAGTGGAAGGACAGGCCCAAATCGCAAAGAAGGGAGCCAAGAGGAAGTAAGTAGATGCGAAAGAGGAGGGGACCAAGGACCGAGCCCTGAGGCACCCCAAAATGAATGGGCGCGGGCTCGGAGGAGAGGTATGAGCGGAACCAATCAAGTGCAATGCCCGAGAGATAAAGGCAAGTATGAAGATGATCAAGGAGGACAGTGTGTTCGATGGTGTCGAAAGCAGAGTAAAGGTCTAGGAGGACTAAAATGGACGTACAACCCCTATCGACTGTTCTACGTAAACCGTCGAAACATTAAGAAGAGCGGTTTCAGCAAAGTGCTTCGCTTTGAACCCCGACTGGTACATTTCATCGATATTGCAGTTAGAAATATGGTCATTAAGGCGAGAGATAACCACTCTCTCGAGGATCATAGAGAGGAATGGAAGCTGTGAGAGAGGGCGATAGCTAGATGGTTCAGAGGGGTTAAGGTGTGTGTTTTTTTAAGGATAGGACGAATTGATGCATGTTTGAAGGAAGAGTGAACCACCCCTATGGCAAGTAAAGTGTTAAAGAGATGAAGAATCAGTGGGAGTACAGCAGGGAAGAGTTTGGGTGAAAAGACGTCCTTAGGGGATCCAGATTTGTTAGAACGTAAGATCAGGGCAGTTACTTCCTCAGAGGACGCCCGAGTGAGGACGTTAAGCGGCAATGGAGTATGGTTAGGGAGAACAGCATGGGCTTGTTCAGACGACTGGGGTAGTACGGCGCGAAGGTTAATAACTTTATCAGAGAAAAATTTAGAAAGGGTTGATGGGGGGAAGAGGTGAGGGAAATGGGGCTAGCCGAGGAAAGACGAGAGAGGAGACGAAAGATAGTCCGAGGGTCATTCTTTCTGTCAGACAAAAGTTTGCGTGAATGAGTCTCACGCGCTGATTTTAATTTGTAAGAATAAGTCGAAGTTGCAAGGCGATAGGCAAGTGAGAGGGAGGTCGTGTCATGCCCAAGAAAGCGTGCTTTACGAAGGTCACGTTCATGGGCACGTAAGGACCTCCTTGAACGAACGAGTTCCATGGTGAACCAAGGGGAGTGGTGTTGGCGGTTTGAAGAAGGAGTGGTAAAGGGGGCGTGCACGTCAAGGCAGGCGAGTAATGATTGGTGCAGAGTTTAAGGTTTGGTCAGGTGAAGCAGTAGTATCAATAGAAGGTAATGAAGCGACTTGCTCAGAGCCCAGACCTCAACCCAATTGAGGACCTCTGAAAGATCTTTGGAGACAAAGTTCGAGATCAGCAACCTTCAACTGTGACGGGTTTATATACGAAAATTGAGCAGGAATGGAACAAAATATTACCAGAATGTTGCCAAAAATACTGGCGAAGAGGTCCTGTGGTCGTGAGTGCGACGAAGTAATAGAAAATACAAGCTCCAACACCTCATATTAAGTGTTTTAAGTTTCATCGTTGTCAAATCTTGCTTTATTTCTAGTGTATTTGCTTGCTAAGCTATTCGATGAATGATCTTTCTCTTATTTTGCACGTGCCAATATTTTATTTTCTTAGTTTATTTAGTATAATTTCTTGAATATACGATTGTATCATATAAAATCTTGATAAAATATAGTAAATCCATGCTTTTATATACCATGTAAATTTCATTTACTTACTCATCATATTTTGAAAAATATCTTAATAAATGAAAATCATTATCTTATTTGGCTCGGTGGATACTCATATCACTATATTTAGTATCTATTTTATTACAGGTCGATAAATGATTGATCTCGTATGAGGGCGGGGTGAGCCCTTTTTTAAAATTCCTGTTGAATCACTCTTTTAGGCTTAAGATCGTATAAAGCAAAACGCGCACCAAACTGCAAACATTCTTATCTTGGATTAACAAAGGGAGGATATAATTCAGAATTCCAGGCTGAGGCAAGTTCCGAACCCCGCGTCATTAAGTTGTCACCCTACGCCGCCAGCATGATCATAATCGGTCATCATAATTGCTCTCATCTGTAACGTTTCGGATAAGTTATCGCGGTTCTTATCGAACGTAATGAGTGGGTTTCGATAATCGCGAGAACTTCCTCTTCCTTGAGCGGACTTTATTGATGGCCCGTTTTCTTCCCCCGTTTCACCACGAAGAAGTAAGTGTAGGAAGTTCAGAGGTCACGTTATTGCGGTAACGCGGGCCACAGTAGGAGCAATTAGCCATTGTAGAGCAACGCTTTTACCGCGTTGAAAGCGATTCGGAATACTTAATTTAGTGTTTCAGGGGCAAGGTCGTTTGTGTGCGTTAACTAAAAGAGAGGGGAGAGGGAGAAAGAGAGAACGTATGGGATGGGAAGTTGGCGTGGGGTTGTTTGATTTTTTTTTCCACCGATTCGCACTCTTTAAAGTCTATCACATTCGGAACCTTCAGTTAGTTGGGGGGCTCACCCCCCCTCTCCCATTCGAGAGTTGTATACGCACTTACGCATAAGTTTGACGGAGAAGGTTCCAGTGTGATTCGACTTTACGACGCCTATCCCATGCTCCAACGGCCCTTGATCGCGCAACACGTCAAATCGTCAGCTTCCAATGCGATAGGGATTGGACGATGGGGTAAATAGAATCCGGGTAAAGTTGAAGATATTTATAGATTATTCGTATATGCGTTTGGTTATTCGTATATGTGTTTGGTTACTGGAAGCCGCTTTCGAGCTGGGCTGTGATTTACTATATAGGGGGGTCTATGCCCCTTCCCCATATCTCCCCGCTCGCCCTCAGGAACAAGTAGCCAAGCAGCTTATCTTCAACTTTACCAAAATCCGTACTCAAAATAACCCAATTGAATTTCTGAACCCAGTATATAAAATTTGACATTTTCCTCCTCTAACTTCCTCCTACCACTTAATAACTCCCCAATCCATGAACTTAAATCTGGAATTTCATTATGGCTTCGTCTTTCGCTATTTTTCCGCCGGGTTTCGTTGTCTACTCGAAATTTTGCTCTCCAATAACCGTTTATACATCTCACGGCACAGCTCAACTAGAACCTAGTTGGATGTCAAAGAGTAAAATCGATACTAAAACCACGCTAGTGAAATGCTAACAGTTCTCAATTATTGAAACGCGCTGGAAGTGATTTTGGTTGGCCATAAATAAGGGCAATAATCGCTTTTGCCATCATTCGCCGAAATAAAATGTCCCAATTTATGATAAAATTATTGGTTTTGCGCTTTTTCAAGGCGTTTTTACGTGGTATTTTATTCCTTTAAATCTTAATGTCAATAGTATTCAGAGCGGCCTCATGAAACTATGATCCCCTTAACCAGGGTGTATCAAGGAGTTGATGACTAAAATGAAAAGTTGATTTTGATAACCTAACGCCAGCTTTTTGGTAAAGGGGAAAGAGCTTCGTGACGTCATCTCAGTATTTCGACTTCGTGTTTGAAAGTTGATGACGTTGACAAAATATACAAAGCGAATAGTTTGGCAAAATAGCGGTTTATTTATCAATAGATTGACGCTACTTGGTTGGGTCTGTTTGTTTGAAAATAAAATAACAAACAATGGCATTGAAGGGAAGAGCTTATCTAATTAGTGGTTTATTTATCAAGCGCTAGGATAAAGATTAGCGCTACTTGAAAATGTTTGTTTATTTAACAATAAAAAAGGTTAATTTGGAGATTATGCCCATCCTCGAATTTTTGGATAAATTATATATATATATATATATATATATATATATATATATATATATATATATATAGTACAGGAAAGAGAAATTTGACGGAATGAGCAATGAGACAAGAAACAGGAGTTTTTTTAGAGGTAAGAGAAAGGGACTTGGGGATGAGCCTTTAAATTGTGAGCGGGTAAGAAGATGAGGTATAAAAATTCCTTGGAGGTTCCTAGCTTAGAGAGATACTGGGTTTGATGGGGTGACGCTTTGGGCCAAGTAGAGTCACTGTGCCTGGTAGCTCAGCGGTAGAGCATCTGATCGGCAATCAGCAGACCCGGGTTCGAGTCCCGGCCAGGAATTTCAAACTTTTTCCCCCTGGCGTTATCTCTGTCTTCTCGGTAAAGGATTGCCTTCATTGTGCCGCCCTCTGCTCTCTTTGATTCTAGTCTTCTTCCAATGTCCCTTTCTCCTACCTCTAAAAAACTCCTGTTTCTTGTCTCATTGCTCATTCACGTCAAATTTCTCTTTCTTGTACTATATTGTAATATAGTCTGCAATGCAAGGTTTCTGCACCTTTATTTCTGTCTTCAAAATTGTTTTGAAAGGCAGAAAATAAATATGGCGAAAGCACTGTGGTGGTTGTTATCACCCGCAGAACTTGCATTTGCTCCTTCTTCTTCTATATATATATATATATATATATATATATATATATATATATATATATATATATATATGATAAATTACACCCACAAGGAAAATGGAAAAATGATTCCGAACGCTTTCGTCTTTATTCTAAAAGACCTTCATTCCATGAAGTCTTTTAGAATAAAGACGAAAGCGCTCGGAATCGTTTTTCCATTTTCCTTGTGGGTGTTATTTATCATAATTTTGACTCACGTGCAAGTTGTGAGTTTCTTTTCACTTCAAAATGATATCATCATCACTAACTCTATATTATAAGAAGGGGATTTTTCGGAGTATTTGAATAATAATTTCATCTTAGTTTGGTTATGACTTATGTTTTTTTTATCAAAGTTATTTCTAATAATTCTTTTATAGCAAAAAACAAAATGGTGAAGTCCAGAAATAAATATAAATATCGAAATTTTGTGAATTTTTAAAACCAAAGAATTACAAATGGTGAAGTTCAGAAAATTTATTTTTATATATCTTCTTCTATAACTATATTTTAGCAACGTGATATTTTTAAAGGGGGAAATTTAGTTTAGATTTTCCTTTTAAAATTATTATCATTGGCGAAGTTCAGATAATTTATAAAAATTTAACCATGGCTTCTTTTTTTAAGATTTTAAATTTTAATATTAGTAGCGAAGCTCAAGCTCCCCCGTAGTGGGGAGTAGCGAAGCCATTGCCTGGTATTACTATAATTTGATTCCAACTCACAATGTCTCTCCCAAGATGGCGGCCAATCTATTTTTCCTCATAACATCATAATTATAAACTTGCCCACATTGAATAGTGAAGAACAACCTGCGATTTTTTTTTTTTTAATAGGGACATTTATAACAAATGCCCACAAAATTCGAGGCTGGGCATAAACCCAACATTAACCATTAAAAGATAACCGACAAGGGCATGTCGGCCGCATTTTGTTTTGAAAAGTGGTTCAAAATGAATGTGGTGTAGTTAGAGAAAGTGAAGATGTGAGGAATATAGCCCGAGTAGTCTGGTGACTGAGGATATCGATGGATTTAAATAAAGATCGGCGTCTCCTCGCTGGGTCAGAAGGATTAAAAGAAAGAGTTGCCATGGAAACACCCGTTCTCGATGTGTTGTCTCCCTTTTCGATTCCCATTATCGGTCGATGGAGTTGAATATCGACCATTCAAGATCGGGCCCTGCCCCCGTTTGGTGTCGCATCTGAGTCACCTTCCACAGAAACACTCCGTCGTAAATGCCCTCTTTGGTTCCCCCACCCCCCTTAAAGTGTGGTTTAAATGTCCTCGTTGCTTTCTTCTTTCATCATAAATAAAATTGCCAAACAAATGAAGTGTAAGTGGTCACTTTGGCGTTTTCTGGCCATAAATGCCCTCGTTTTTTTTTGTTGTTTTTTTATATAAATAAAAGCTCCTGGCGGAGAAGGCCAGGGACGCACCCATTCCCAATATTTCTCCCGGGGGACGTTAATTCCAGGCCTTCGTCAAATGGGGAACTCGGGTTCCCTATTCTCATGTATACGCACGCGCATTCGCGCTCGTGTGTGTGCGTGTGCGTTTTGATGAAAATGTGTCCTTGAGAATTTCCCACCGTTCTCACGGTAAGGGGTGGGAGATTAGGGGGCACCTTTAGAAGGGGTGAGGGACATTCGTTACCAGAGCGCCGTGAGACTCGTAATATCACCCCTCTGCGGGGGGGGCGCCCCCATTGGCTGATCGGCATAGCCTAAACAAAGGGTCGCGACCGATTTAAAGAGACCCCCGTAGACTGGGTTTAGCGCCTCCCCTCTTCTCATTAATAAGATGTGGGGGGGAGTATTCCCCTTCATTCTTCGAGTAAAATTAAGAAGCGGAAACCAACAAGGGCATGTCCGTCTGAATGTTTGTCTATCCACATACACCTACGGGTGTCCTACCCCCTGGGGTCACCAAGTATCAAGTATTACACCATCGTCAGGTGGCTAAACAAATACCACCCGGGTACCCCCCCCTCAACGAAGAAAGACCGGTCCCTGCTGTATTAGGACTAGCCTTCGAATGTCATTCTGATCCTTATGCGCATTTCATAATCCGGTAGGAAATCGCGCCTACGATGCGAAGAGCGGATGCCGCAATTTGCCAATAAGCTGCTGAAGTTGGGTGGGGTAAAATTACTTGGGGTGTAAACCCCTGGAACGCGAATGGGGCGCAACTCTCCCAGGATCCTGCCCCAACCTACATAATGAAGCCCCCCCCCCACCACCACCAATCCTCCGTTCTTTGAAGTTGAATGGAACTCTCCTCACCATGCCCCGGGCAACGACCTCAAAAAAATGGGCAACCTACATCTGCTAAACACCAGTGCTTGTGTATGTATGTGTGTGTGAACGTCCCCCTCCCCTCTGTCCCTAGTAATAGGTAATGCCAATTACCAGGCCACTGAAAAGTTTCCGTTGATTGAAACTTCCTTTCTACCAGTTGCTTTTTACCTCTCCCGTACCCACGTTCGGACCGCGCATGCTGACTCCTCGATCTCCCCCGCGAAGGTTGGTTACTCGAGAGCGCCTTTCGCATTCCTATAGGAATAATAGACACGCGGCTATTGTGTCGCACACTTTTATGGACGCAGGCCTATGCGTGTGCGTTTTTCTGCGTTTACATTATCATTCGGGCCCATGATAAAGATCCGGACTAGTGTGTTTTGGGGTATTTCAAATAGCGGGTGTCTGGGTGGTGTTATGCAGCCCTCGGAGACCAGTGGATGAGGCGTCGGATTTTCATGGTGCTGAGGGTTCGATCCCCTATGTGCGCAAATAGCAAATTTCGGAGTTTATATGAAGCTACGGCCATTCAGGCGGTGCGTCGAGTTTGAGCGTGCGGGCAGATTTGTACGTTATCATACATATAACCAGTCATAACGCCAGTCTCTCTTCCCCCCCTTCCTCTTTTCGCGCACACAACACATCACTTGTCCCGGAGCCTACTGAAGGGATTTCTATGGCTCTTCCTTAGACTATATTGGGTCCGCTGGTTGTTACTTGGTTACCGGTAGAACACTACTGCCGCTCTCCCATAACCTAAACTGACTTCTGCTACCCTCCGGTTTTTGTTACGATTGTCATTCTGATCTTTATGTTATTTCTAGTGTATCGTCAAGGCGATTAAAAAAGCTCCATCATATCTGATTAGTTTCCGGATGGTAGTTCCCATTTGGGTCGAGTGTGCTTGAGTTGAGTAGCTGCCACGTAGGCCCCCTCGGTTGCATCTCGGTAAATTGTAGGCCTCCACTGAGATGGGCGTCAGACGGTGCGGATGTGTGGTAAAACCCATCTCAATATACACATGCAACGCACATTGTTCTCTTATGTAGATCACGTTTTATATATGTCATTGCCTCCCCCCGGCCCCCTTCCGTCCTCGTCCCGCGAGGGCCTCGTCTCCAGTCCGTGACCCTTTCACCTTCATCAAAATCAGGAAATGCGAGCGAAATCAAATTACTTAATTGGTTTTTGTTTGTTTTGTTTTTTTGCCAGCCCCAGCCCTTTGGGGGAATGGGTTAAGGGAGGTGGCTTGGTTGTTTTTTTTTTCACCGTTTTTCTCTTTATCGTTTTTTTCTTCGTGATCTATCGGTGTGTGTGAGGGGGGTGGGGGTATTTTTTTCGCATTTTCCGCCCTCGATGTTTGTTCTTAATTTGTCCTTCGTTTCATTAATGTTAGTCACAAATGCTCCTTATGCTCCAGAACGTCAGGCGACATTTAGAGTAGGTAATGTATGCAGACCTGGTCCGTACATTTAGAATTAACAACTTCTTTGAGTCTGAGGATACCAATAGAGTGGTAGATTTCCGGGGTGAATTATCGCAAGGTGTCGTAGGTGGTCCAAATTAGACGCAAGTATTGGGAGAGCAGCTTATTGGGGTTTGGGAGTTAAGATTGAACGGCAACATTTTTTGCACATTTTGATATCGATATTATTATAAATTGTAGTTGCATAATTAAGCATTTTGGCAACTCTTGACTGGCGATGTTATGGAGGCGGGATTCAGGGTATAATCCTTTGGATGCAGTTTATAGAGGGATGTTGCAATGGGTGCGGGGACCGATTGATTGACTCGGATGACCCATGGTAGTCTTTGTCATCCGTAAAATTATGCTGCATCATATGTCCTTTTTGTTTCAAATTTGCCTTATTGTTTTTAATTTATTGGATTTATTTTTTCAGGTGGATTCCCTGCAAGTCATGCGGGAATGAAGGACTCCCAGCTGCATCTGCAACAGGTGGGTTTTATTTTTTCGTTCATCTGACCCTCTAAGTATTACTCGAGGATGGAGTGGGAAGTGTGGTTCCTTCTTGGTGGTGGGTCTTCCTGCAAAGTTTGATGCCATTTTGTTCCTGCACTTTTGGGAAATTGAGGGAGCTGTGGTGAGTAAGGGGATGAGGACAAACAGGAGGAAATAGAACCTTTTAGACACCCCCATCCCACCCGGACGGGTTTATATCAGAGAGCCCCCATTATGGGTTCTCGATCTTGACGGGAGGTCATTTCGGACGTTGCCGTGACTCGGTGGGCGATCGAAGCACGATTACCGCTCCCCCCCCCCCCCCACACACGCCCGAAGGTTGTAACGGTAGCCATCTCGGTAGGAGGTAAAATAACGATAAATTAGACTGCCCACCCTTTGATGTTGGAGGGAGGGGAGGGGGCATTATCGTCAAATCATGGTTGAAAAGCAAATGAGGGTAGAATGGTGTTCCAGGGGACACGTGGTAGGAATCTCAAAGCTTGGAAAGATCAATTAGATGCCCCTCATTAAAAGAGGACCTTTTATTATAATCTTCGATCGACATAAGAAATGGAGAGGTTCATCATTAAACCAAAATTCAATAAAATTCACTTGATTGAACGACGAGATACATCATCGGTGTTTCAATTCGAGATGTCACTACCCCCCCCCCCCACAATTCAATGTCAAGGGTCTCGCGGCCCACAAGGTTGAGAAACACTGTCGTAAGTGTCTCCATAGGAGGTTATAGCGGCTAAACCTCACCCGGCATCATCCACTAAATCACCTTTCACACCTGATGAAAGGTGTTTGATTATGAATAGATGGAAGTCAATATATTGGTTATGAATGCCTTTTTAAGTCGTTATCTTGATTATCAATCTTTTTAAATCAGTATTTTGAGTTAATTTTTTTTTTATAATCGTTAAGTATTCAAAAGAAGGAATTCTAAATTTTTTATTTTCGAAAGTATCTTTGCATCATTGATATGAGTTTTTGTTTTAGGGCATGTTCCTAAAGTATTAGGACAGAGATTTATTTGGCAAGGAGAAGACTTAAAAGCATCGAATCCACCAAGAACGTTGGAGAGAGCAACTCGGCCAAACGCTCTCATATGGTGCCTGACCCAGCTCAAAGCTCTTTATTATTACTTACTTACTTAAAACTAACGCTCCCAACACACTCAGTTTGCCCTTCCGCCCCCAGTGTCTGTAGGAAAATCTGTTGGCTATATATTCTTCCACACATTTTCACTTAGCCCTTCTTCGCCACTTTCGTTACAGACCCCTCCTTACAAACTTTCTGCGGGCTACATCCTCGTTGCTATTGCGTTTTAAATTAGAGGAGGGCATGGGGAGGGTCAAACTTAAACGCTAAAAACGAGGTGATATCTGATAAGTGACGTCAAAACTGTTTGTGGTAAAGTTTTATCGCGTTCAAGATACAAAATTAAGCCTTTTATAAGTAAAAACCTTGAAAGTTTAAATTGCATCCGTTTTACTTGATTATTGATTAAAAGTCATCTTTTTTTAATGATCACTCCATATATAAATTATCGGGGTTATTATTATTTCAAACTAAAAAGCGAAACCAACGAGACACTCACCATCGTAAATATTTCTAAGAGGCTTGTAAAGATAGGGGTGAAGTAGGAGACGTGAAAATGTATGAAAGGTATATAGCCAGAGTATGAGAGGGGACTATTTGGTTACCTCAAGCCAGGGAGGGGACGCCATTCTCCCCGAACCTTCTCCATCACTATCCCACAAAATGTGGAGTTGCTGTGGTTCTTAGTATGAACGGGAATCGAGTTCCAGTCCCATCGTCGTAGTCCTTCATCCTGGTGCTTTGCGGCTGCTCCCTGCACTGAAGAGTGCATTGACCGTAATCATTGCAGCCATTCGCCTCTGCTTTGATGGCCTCAATTTTATTTGACTCTCTTCGGTGTTGGTCGCATGATCATGCGTCCTTGTGTGTGGGGGGAAGAGCGAACCTTTCCCCCACGTTGAAGCGTGCTCCTTTCTTCTTGTTCGCTTTTGTTGTTTGTTTTTTTGTTTAGGTTTTGATTTTATTTTTATCTTGTATGTTCATATCGCCTAGTATTAGGCTGATACTTAAATTACGGTGACTTATTCCCTCACTGACAGTTGCCAGATGAGCGCTATTTAATTAAAAACAAGCTGCTTTTGTTATATCTATGAGTGAAGCTTCGGAGTGTCCGAATGGTCCGAGATCGTCCCGGATCGGGGCGGGTCTCCAAGCAGAGACGGTCGCAACGGAGCGCCGCCGTGGCGAAAGCTCTCGACTTGTGCATAGTAAAGAGGCGATTGCCAGTCGAGTCCTGCGAACAATCTTCTCCGATGTAGGTTATGGCCAGCGGGTAATTTGCGGTCATGGTGTGTTTGGGGGGAGAGACCGCCTAAGGTGTAGTAATGTACAGCTGCTGCCTGCAGCTTTAACATTGCGGTTACCTGTGTATGTGTGTGTGTGAAAGGGGGTGGCTTACGGTATCTGTTGTACGCCGCCCAATCAGTGGTTGGTTTAAGTGGATGCTTAATGTGGCGGTTACATTTTTATTTATAAGGGTAAAAGCGGTACAATTAGGGAGGTCACTCGACGTGGGGGAGGGGGATCCTGCAATGTACACGAGCCTCACACCCACCCACGAGTGGGTGCCCCCGAATGTCATCAGAGGGAGCAGTTGTTTTTGGCCTATCGGATACAGGTCACTTTGATAAAGTCCGTTCCCGAAACACACCCGGTTGACGGTGGAACTGACCAGTCATTCCTGTCGTTTGTTTCTGTCTTATGACGGGAAGGGGAGTCTGCAACAAATCCCCCCCCTTATTTTTTCAGTCCTTAAGTAATCTTTATCCCTTATATCTGCTGGGGCAGTGGGGTACCTTGATGGGTGGTCTGGGGGTGTACCTCATCTCGCTTGGGGAGTCGATTGAGTGTTACCTCCTATCTACACTCCCTCCCCTTGCGTTGGCCATCTGGTGCGGGGGTCGTCTCTGGACCACCTGCATCCCCGGCTGAATACCGGGATTGGTTACTGGGGCCGTTATCTCGACCGAATACCGGTATCGGTCACTACCGAATCCCGGCCTCTCCAAAATGGGAGTGACGCCCCCCGTGACGGTGGAGTTATTCCTTTTAAGGTTATTGTTGAGGTCATCAACCCAGTAAGCAAGTTTCATGTTCCGTGTTGGAACGGTACAAGGAAGGTACGGGGCCTTAAAGCCCTGACCACCCATTCGAGGAGGTTTGCGCGATTGGGAAAAGTGAGGAAGAAGGTTAAATGTCTTGTACTTTATGCAAAGGCGGGGGAGGGGGAGTCATCAGCCACTGCATTCTGGATTGAAGTTTACAATGAGGTGTGAGGCTCTTATCTTGGATCGCCCTTTCACAGTTCACTTTCCCGCCTATTAAATATGAAGGGGTTGTGCGAGAAACTGATGAAGAAATAGTTGACCATTTTACTTCAGTATTTACAGAAGAGAACCTAAACAGTTTAATATATGATACCGCAAAGTCAGAGAAAGAGGTGTCGACTATAGAGACGGGTAAACCATTCAAAGACTTACAATTGAGTTAAATCTTAACAAGGCCTCTTGCCCTGCCATAATTCTTCTAGGATACTTAAAGAAAGCTTAGAAAGTATTACAGTAACTCTTGAGAATATATATATATATATATATATATATATATATATATATATATATATATATATAAAGGCCAAAAGAAATGAAAACTACTAACACAACCCGGAAAAACGCTAAGGAAATTAATTACGTGGACCATTAAAAATTAAGATAGAAAATGGGAGATATAGAAACGGATAATAGGGAAAACTATTTTAACCGTTATATGAAAATGAATAAATGAGTTTGATTTGAACCTGATGCTTTAATTTATTATTTGAATACATATCCTGTCAGTAATAAAAGTTTCATTTACCTAACGTGCTTAAAAATACATAAACGTCTGTTTTTCATGGTGTGTTGTAAACTTTTGCGGGGCACTGTTTATATATATATATATATATATATATATATATATATATATATATATATATATATATATATATATATATATATATATATATATATATATACAAGCCGCTGTTCTTCCTTAACAGGAAGAGCTTGGTTACACAGGCAACACTGCGGGGTGTGGTTCTACGGCCTTATTTGCTAATCTTAACCGCCTTTTTTAATCCCCTCTATAGGCTCTTTATTTTAACACCCTGAACACCCTTTTCTTTTTTTTCTTCTTCTTCTTCTTCTTCTTCATCTTCTTATTGTTGTTGTTGTTGTTGTTCTTCTTGTTTTTCTTCTTCTTCGGTCTGTGTCCTACGGCCTAGCATGATTCTTTTTATTTCTCCATCTAAATTTGCACTAATAATTCCATGCTAAAATTTTAATAAATTTTTGAACTTCACCATTTGTAATTCTATTAGTTTTTAAAAAATCACAAAAATTCAAAACTTCACCATTTTTTTTTCTATTATAAAGGAATTATTAGAAATAACTGATACCGAATTGAAATATACATAGGTGACAACCGAACTAAAAGAAAAAATCTTATTCAAACCTTCAAAAAATCTCGTTCTTAAAATATAGGGTTATGGATATATATATATATATATATATATATATATATATATATATATATATATATATATATATATATATATATATATATATATATATTTTTGCCGTGGCAATTTTTTATAAAGAAGTAAAGATGGCCCAAATAAACTTAGACCCATAAGCTTAACATCTATAGTTTGTAAAATTCTTTGAAGGTAGTTTATGAGCACCTAAAAATAGGTAGTTTAATAAATGACGCTCAACATGGGTTTAGATCAAGTAGATCATGTCTAATAAATTTAATAGAATTTTTCGATTTTGTAACAAAATGTAGATGCGCTTGACATGGATTTCAGTCAGCAAAGCTTTTTGACAAAGTTCCACACAGAAGATCTGTTTACAAATTAAAAAGGCTTGCGATTTTTTTTTTTTTAATTTGGATAGCTGAATGGTTGAGAGATGTGAAGCAGAGAGTGGTATTAAATGGAGTAAAGTCAAAGTGGAGGTATATTATTAGTGGAGTGCCTCAGGGATCAGTTGTGGGCCCATTGTTATTTTTAATATAACCGGTGGCCCAAAAGTTACTTGACATTTAAAAAAATTAATAACACAAAAACTAATCAAGTTATAAAAGTGGTTGATATATAAAATGGAAGAGGAGATCTTGGGGTTTTATTGTGGTACAAAAGTTACTTCACATTTTTATTGTGTATCTATAATTCGTATATAAATAATATAATACACAATAATACGCGACTCATTATTAACCCAGAATGGCAAGATACAGCAAAGAACAGCGAGCAAGAATTGTGACTACTTATTTAAAACATAATGGATCAATTGTTACTGTGCAGAGGGACTTTAGAACAGCATTTAATAAACGAAACGGTCCCTCGAGGCATTTCATTCTTGCAATGGTTTCAAGGTTCAGAGAATCCGGGTCTACAGGTGATAAAGAACGCTCTGGTAGACCGAGATCTGTGCGAAATGCAGGTGTCATTCAGCGTGTGTTAACCAGTGTTCAACAACAGCTACAAAAGTCAACTAGGAATTTCTCAAACATCATTGCAATGCATCCTAACAAAAGAATTGAAACTTCATCCATACAAAATTGAAATAACTCAACAATTAAATATTTGCAGACCATCAAAAAAGAATGAACTTTGCACGCGCATTTTTGGGACTAAGAAATGATCCGACTTTTACCTCGCATCTAATCATATCTGATGAAGCCCATTTTCACATTACTGGATGTGTTAATAAACAAAATTGCAGATTCTGGTGTGCTGAAAACTCCATGATAATTCACGAGCAGCCTCTTCATGCACAGAAAGTTACGGTCTGGTGCGGCATAACCAGTTCGAGAATCATTGGTCCCTACTTCTTCGAGGATGCTGACGGAAAAACAGTTACAGTAAGAGGGGACACTTACAAAGAAATGATACAAGATTATTTATTGCCAGAACTTGAAGATTTGGATATGCACGATATGTGGTTTCAACAAGAGGGGGCGACACCACACACAGCGAGAGAAACCATGGCAACACTAATAGCAGCCTTTCCTGGTCGGTTAATTTCACGTTTAGGTGACGTTTCTTGGCCGCCACGATCACCTGATTTTACCCCTACATATTTTTTCCTTTGGGGATACCTTAAAGAAAAGGTATACGTAAATAAACCTGATAATCTTCAAGAATTTAAACAAAACATCATTGAAGAAATCGACAAAATCACTTCTGATGTTTCGGAAAATATCATGGAAAATATGGTGCAAAGAATCCGCCTTTGTTTTAACAATAATGGAGAATATTTGAAGGATATTATATTTAAATAATAAAAATCCAAGATCTCCTCTTTCATTTTATATATCACCCACTTTTATAACTTAATTAGTTTTTGTGTTATTAATTTTTAAAAATGTTAAGTAACTTTTGGGCCACCCGTTACATTAATGATCTTGGGGACACATTTAATTGCCAGGTGTCTATTTATGCTGAGGACATAAAATTGGCAGCTTAGGTAAATAAATTAGTGCCCTGAACACATAAGTGGTAGACGATTTTTAACCTGAAAAAATGCAAAGTTATACATTTGAGAAGAGATAATAGAGAATTTAGCTATGAAATGGATGGACCTAGGTTCAACTATGTAGATTATGAAAAGGACTTAGGAGTAGTTATAGATAGGTCAATGTGGTTTTCTAACCAGTGTATTGAAGTGAAAAATAGGGTTGAGCTTCATTAAGAGGAAGGATAGTTACAAAAGTAAGGAGGTTATCCTTAAACTATATAACTAAGATGTCAGACCCCATTTAGAGTACTGCATACAAGCATGGTCCCCACTTTAGACATGGTATCAACCCGCTAGACTCAGTGCAAAAGAGGGCAACAAAGAGGATACCTTTCCTGAAGCACCTTGAATATGTAGATAGATTTGTGTTACTGAATATGTTCTTTGGAAGGTGTGTGAGGGAGGATACGATGGTGCTTTTTTCTAAAAGATTTGGGTTAGACAAATTAGATATTAGCAAGGTCTTGGATCTGGAGGGCAATAATGGGGCTAGGGATCATCACTTGAAGATTAAAAACCACCTGTGTAGGTCAGATTTGTGAAAATATCTCTTTAGGTATAAAACAACTTCAGGGGGTTGTGTGTATTCCAAATTTAAATGTGTTCAAGGGCAAGTTAGATAAGGGATGGGCAAAGAAGATTATGGGGGTGGAGGGGCAAGTTTTATGTTGGGCTAAATATACATATTTTAATATTGATGTATACATTGTAGCTGCTTGCTTTATTTTTTGACGAACCTTGATTGCTGATCCTTGAGAAGTTTAGAAGCAGTATTCTGAATGCGGATGGGTGATTCTTGCCGAGCTCTTTGATCGACTCGGATGAACTCTGATAGGCCAACGTGGCTTTTGTCATCCGTTAAATTGTTATGTTATAGTTAGGTTAGAGTATGGTAGGGTTAGGTTAGATTAGAGTAGGTTTGGAAAATGCGATGCACTACGTTGTTATATTATGACGTCACAATGAATATAGATTTTTTCATTACTAACTCTATAATTGAAAAGGGGATTTTTTGAGTATTTGAATAATAATTTCATCTTAGTTTGGTTATGACTTATGTTTTTTTATCAAAGTTATTCCTAATAATTCTTTTATAATATCAAAAAACAAAATGGTGAAGTTCAGAAATAAATATAAGTCTCGAAATTTTGTGAATTTTTTCAAACCCAAAGAATTACAAATGGTGAAGTTCAGAAAATTTATTTTTATATACCTTCTTCTTCTTCTTCTTCCATAACTATATTTTAGCAACGTGATATTTTGAAAGGGGGGAAATAGTTTAGAGTTCCTTTTTAAAATAATTATAATTCGCGAATATCATAAAATTTATAAAAATTAAACCATGGCTGCTTTTTTTTTATATTTTAATCTTAATAAGCGAAGCCATTGCCTGGTATTTCTTTATAAAATAGATTTCACTTAATTTACGTAATATACAAAAAAAGATGATAGAAAATTAGCTTTCGTATGATATATAATTAATTAGGTTTTATGCAGTAATAAGAAGACTCGGTTGTCCTTGGTATATATTTACTATTTTTTGCCTGTCTCCTCCCCCCCTCCCTTCCCTTTTTACCATTGAATTTTCAGGGTCTGATGCCTACCTCAGGAGTTCAAACCGCGGGTCGCTATGGTATTTGGCACCTCTAACTATTCGGCGCGGACTGCATTGATCAACGTGAAGAAGGCCACCCGCACCCTCCCATGATCCGTGTTTTAAATGTGTAATCCACCGATGGTAAATCTTGAAGATGGGGTGGGGGGCTGAGCGGGGGATGAAAAATGGCCTTTCGTAGGTGTCAAATTTCATCTAAATGCAGTGTTAGGAGGTCATACTTGAAAATCCTCGAGGATCAAGTACGCGAAGAAGAGCCGACCGTCTCTATTAATCACTCTCGAAGGCTGGGGCTCAGATCTGGCTCCCCGGGCCCATCCAAAGGACGCATTTTGCTTCCTCTGCTGACCAACCAGATGCAAGATTCCCCCCCTCCCCCGCCCACCACCTCCCGGCTTTGCAGGAAGGGGGGGGGGGGTATCTCTTTGAACCCTCCTAATCCATCCAAATATTCGGTCGAAATCCAAGGCCGGTTTTGCCTTTCGCTCGGTTCAGTCATCCACAGCATTTCAGTCGCTCGAGGAGGACAGCCACGGGTTTCCCCCCGCCCCTAAACCTTCCACCCTGTCCTGGGGCTGCTTTGGTATGTCGCAAGGTGAGAGAATTCCAACCTACGGGCGTAGGCGGGGCGATGGGGGGTGGGGATAGGGGGAAAATGAATTCTAGCCTTCGGTAGTAGAGAAAAAATGGTAAAGGTTCTACTGTCGATCTTTTATTTATTTCTGGGGTCTGCATTTAGCGTGGGCGGGGGTTCGAACCACGACCGTGTCTACAGTGTATGACAGGCGCCGGGAAGTCGACCCGATCGGGGCTCCATCGGGTGGGTTAACACGCCCGATGCGGCTTAACCCCGCCTCAGGTAGGGTGAAGGCTTAGGGGGCGGAGCAAGAGAATCCCAGCCCTAAGGGAGGGAGGACATGATTGAAGCGTGTTTTGTGTTCGCATATTTGCAGTTGTATTTATTTAAAGATAAAAGGAAAATGCCTGGAATTTGGTGAGATTTTCTTAAACAAAGTGGAGAGACTAACGGGGGAACTGGACGCGCCTAATGTAAACGGCATCGCTCAAGATTCAACTTCCAAAGTCGTCAGCCATTGTAATGGTCTACCCGTAGAGGGTGTTTATGGTAGTTCCGCATTGGGTTCAAGATATTTTTCGGCCGAAATTCATGCAAATTCCAATGGTCGTCGACGCAAGACGAAGAAATACCTAACCTAACCTAACCTAACCTAAGATATTTTTTTTAATTGAAAAACAAAAACAACGAGGGCATATCCCGCAAAAGTTTGACCACGAAGATGGAGGAATAGTGGCTCAGTGCGAGAGATATATTATCGCATATGCCCCTGCGGACATTGGGGCCGGTAGGGGACGGAACCGCTGGCGAGGAACCTAGAGGTCACGCAATCCCTCAGATGTCAGCTACATCATGATTACCGAGGCTATATCTAAGGCAATCTTGCGGGGAAACAGAGGCTAGGATGGTGTGGATAATACCCCGGGGGCGCTACTCCCTCTCCGAGCGCCCACGTGGGTCCAGTTGCCATGCTGATATATGCTGAAGCGGTCGCCATGGCAACTCCTACCTCGCCAGTCAGACCGTCTCGAAACGAGGCCGCTGGGGTGAGAATTAATTTGGTACGTCCTCGTGAAGGTTACGGAGAGTTGCGCTCCGCACTTTTGGGGTTACGCGTGGCAATGACCTTGTAGTTGCCCTACTCAAAACCATTCGATCGATCTTGTGTTAGGTCGATCCCGCCCAAAGTTGAGGAATTAAAATTTTAAATTATTAAAATAGATCCCAATCATGGAATCTGAAGGGGAGTTAAAATATAATTCTGGCCTAATTCCAACGGAGCAAAAAAAGAATAAATTTGTGGATTGAGTTGAAATTTATTAATCTCTGCCTTAAAAGAATTTATACTTTCAGACACAATTATAGTTTCAGAAAGTGTATTCCACATTAAACAATACTGTGGGATAAAAGACTGCGGCGAATACTGTTCAGGCCTACGCATAGGAAACAAGTAGGCCTAACTGTTACATAAAGATAAATCAATTGCAGGCCTCATCAACCTACCAACAACATATGCAATTGAATAAACCTTAAGATGTTTAATATTATTTCTGATTTTATTTAAATATGTCAAAGACCACATTTCTGTGATATAAATCAAGTTGAAGATAAGGAAGCAGAGATTAAATTTGCCTAGCTGCTTTATCGAATCATTTTAGTTGGCAATCAGCAGCAGAAGACCACACAACAGAGTAATATTCAAAATGAGGCGGCATAAATTAATAAAAAGATCTTAAAACTGTTGTCACTACTAAAAGAATTATGACATTTATGTAATATACCTGATTTTTGGACAATTGTGGAAGCCATACTCCTTATCAGGATTCAAAGGTCAGTTTGTGATCAATAATCACAGCCAACAAGTTAATCTGATCAGTGGAGTCAATAATGTCAGAGGAGGAAGAGGCTTCTCCATAATCATCAATTGGAACTTGAGTAGATTCAGCAGCAAATGCCAGGAAGAGAGCATCAGTTAGAATCTTGCCAAGCCTCTTTTAGCAATATTAGATCAAGGTAGGAGTAAAGGAGCTAGAGAAAATAAGGTTCAACCATCCACAAAAGCTAGTAGAAAATGATCTAGTTCTTTCCAAAGTTTTATGCTGTATATATTGTGAAATAAGACAGGGCCTAAAACACTACCTTGTGTGACTCCAGATACTGCAGGAGCCAGGGTACTGGATTTTCCATCAATAAAAACTTGACGATTTGGCAAGAATTCAGTAAGAATTGTAAGGAAATTACCACCAATCCCCCAAATTCTTTTGAATGCAAAGACTATGGTTATGCGATCAAAAGCAGAGCTGAAATCTTATGAAATAACTCTAGCCTCTGACTACAATCAACTGATGAGTGCAAGATATGCGATAGAAAGCTTATTGCACCCGCAGTGCCAAAACCCTTTCTAAATCCAAATTGCCCTTCAGGTAAAATATGATTAAAAAAAGTTGTCATCTCATATGTTTTTTATTTTGTTTACAAGATTGGATTGATAGAAATGGCTTTGTAATTTAAGGGGAGATTGAGCTTTTGGAATAGCAGTGATATTGGCCACGCTCCAACAAGACGGAAATGTAACAGTCCTGAGTAAGTCAGGGTATAGGAATGATAGTGTAGCTGCCAGGACAACATATAGTTTTTTTATTAATAAATGAAGTTACAAATATAGATCTACCCTTTCAAATTAAATACTATTCTACAATCATAGGATTTGGAAGCAAAATATGAAAGATTGGGAGAAGGAAAACATGTAGCGGGCATGTCTACTTCCTGCTCAACTTGCTTCTTCTGAAATGTAGACAAGAGTAGAGCAGCTTTTTCTAAGGAACTACACGCATCAGACCCTCCTCCTTTCGAAGAGGTGGAATGGAGGGAACTACTGCCAAATAATTTTAGAATATTCCACTCTTTATGCAAGTTAGTAGAATTAGTCCTATTATGTGACCATTGAATTCAATTTAAATTAGAAGAGCATCCATTCTGTAATTGATAAAATTCTGCCTTGGCCTATTACATCAATTGCGAGACCTCATTGAGAAATCAGATTGATTGAGATCAAATTCCCTGCGACGTTTCACTTCCTTCGATAGAATTCGTTCAGAGACGATGTCGAGAAGGGAATCACCATTCAGAGCTGCCACAGAGTCATTTGCGAGCGAGTGCCAATAAGGCCATTTGCCAGTAAATGTCGGTGCTATGAAGGGCAACTGCTGGGTATTGGCCCCAGCCCCTCGGGGCTCTCTGCCGGGTCTACTAGGCTCAAGCGAATGCCATGAGAGCCTTCTGCCGTGGCACCCAGGCAGGAATGAGGCCACGGGCGAACCACGTCCCACTTAACCGACTGCCGCTCTCTCGGCCTCTGGATGCGTCCCCATTATATCCATTCGCCGTCTCTTTCCACCTATGGACAGCCGTCTCGAAGTGTCGCTCCCAAATCGGCCGCCAAAGCAGATGAAGAGGAGGATGGAGGGCGGTATTACGCGTATAGAAGTATCGTATATAAATAAGGTCCATTAATTAATGGCGTCCCGGGCTTGCCTCTCGTGTCCTGGCCAAGGTTGAGATGAGTCGATGGGAAATGTGTGTCGGAATCCTCACATTCACACCGGTCCAATATTCCGAACTCAAGTCGCGCCCAAGAATTCAAACGAAGCGAATTTCTTCCCAACTATTTCACTCCACTCTAAAATATGCACCATGCGACGCACACACATACACCGCATACATCAAGAGCTCTCGTTAGCATCGTGAATAATGCGTTGTTAGACTTAGAACGCCGAGGTAATGGCTTCAATTCAAACGCGAGCAGATACAAAACTTCAGCTCAGGGAGTGAACTGTCCGCTTATTGCAGGATGTGTTAGGCCTTCCCCTTCTCCGGTGGTAGATAGCTCTTACCCACGCCATTAAGCATATAGACAATCACGATACCGCCGTCATTTCCCTTCCCGTCTTCACACACAAAATTTGTATTCTCTCCTCCGTTGGGGTATTCGTATCCCCGGTCGCTGGGTAGTGTCAAAACACAATTCACCCCTTGGCCCCGTAAGGGAGTGACAGGTGGAGCGCGGAAGCCACGGTGCAGCAATCTCCGCAACGGCCTCGGGGCTGCCGCCAGCTGTTGTGACAGGTGACCGTTACCTCCTCTCTTCCTTGTGGCTGCACCACGCATCGGCGCCCACCAGCAAATACATTACGCAATACTGAAAAACAACGAAGGCATCTCCGCTACAGAAAAAAGGGGAGTTGAAGTGTCGAGGTTGAGTAGGGTAGGTAAAAATGTGTGTTGGGCATAGTCTTGAAAAAAAGGGCGGTGTGGAACGTGGGGCACGGGCGTCTCTCTTGGTTCCACAACGAAGGCAGATCACCTTGCTGACAAGACACTTACGAATCCCTACACTTCACACTGAGGGTGGTGTGTGTGTGTGAGATAAAATTAGTGCCCTACACTTCACACTAAAGGTGGTATGTTTGTGTCTGGTAGGGTAAAAGGTTGCCAAAATCGTGTTTGTGCCGAAAGGTGGCGCCAAAGTGATGTTGCTTGTGTTTGGCGGGTATTCCAAATCCCGATCTCTTGTGTCTCCATTATTCAGGACCTTTATAGCGTTAAAAGGGTGGGTGGAGGCGGCGAAGCCGTTAATCCATTTTGTAATCCGGTCCCGGATTAGCGGAGTGCGAAAGTGAAGGGACGCCCTGGTTGATTATTATTATTATCATCATCATCATCATCATCATTGGGAATGGTGGGTATAAATACGGAGAGGAACGCATCGTCCAGAGTCCGAACCCGCACCTGGTCCCCGTTGGGAACGAGGCGCGAGACGGCGTGAAGACCCCCTCACCCCCAGGGTCCCTCATTCTCCGGCTCTTTCATTATACGGAGGGGAAAGCTTAGGGATTGTATGAGGGGAAAATGTAGGAAGTCTTTAAGGGAATGTGTAGGTATTGTATGAATGGAAGGTGGAGGAATTTTATTAGGGAAAAAAGTAGGCATTGTATGAGGGAAAAGGTTATAGAAATTGTATGAAAGGAGGGTTTGGGAATTGTATGGGATAGGTGGAGGCATTGTATGAAGGGAAAGTGTAGAACTGTATGAATTGTATGAGAAGGTGCAGGAATTGTACGTTATGTAGTATGTAATGCTTTATGAATTGTATGTATTGATAATGTATGATATTGAGGTGTATGAATTGCATGTATAAGGGAAAGAAGCTCGCATTAATCGCTTGAGAGCAAGGGTAGAAATTACCCGCAGGAAAAAGAAGTTCAGAGCGCTTTCGCCTTTATTAATAAAGGGGAAAGCGATCAGAATCTTCTTACTTTATTTTTCTGCGGGTAATTTGTAGAAGGTATTATTTATTTACAGTTATCGAAAACCAACGAGGACATCTCTAGTATGGGTTTTTTTGTGAGTTTTATGAAGAAAGTGGGAGAGTTGGGGGGAAATGAAAATGTGTGGTGGTACGTAGCAGGTGTAGTTTCTAAATGGGTAACCCACGTGTCACGGAGGGGGGAAAGGGGGTGGGGGTACCGACGGAAAAAAGTAATAATCTCAAGAGTCGAAGGGGCGGCGAATTGAGGGATTGAGGGAGGAAAGGGGGACATGGATCTCGAGTCCTGGGGGTCCTCCGGGAACTAGTTCTTGCTACCATAAGATTTACTAAGAAGCACAAAATCGAACCCGTTCGTTGGGTTCTATTTCATGAGTAGCACTGACAATGAGTGCCACCCCATATATATATATATATATATATATATATATATATATATATATATAATTAGGTAAAAGGCCATGTAGTATGCAGGTTCTATTGAAGTCCACAGCTGTGGCATCGTTATTAATTTTAACTTGTATTTTCTTAATATTTCTTAAAAGTTTTTTAACGTCGGTTTTCGAGGCGAGAAAAAACATCCGCGAATGACATTCTTTATTCCTAGACGTCTTTCGACCGTGTCAGGTCATCTTCAGCGCATGAGCAGAAATGGAATTATTTAAAAATTGCTACATTATATATAGTATTTCTACGCGAACATAAGTATTACAAAAATTGGCCAACATATTATATGAGTAGGTAAATAAAATTCCCATGGTACATAAAAGCATGCATTTAATATATTTAATGATTTCATACGATACATTCGTATATTCAAGAAATTATATTAAATAAACGAACAAAGTAAAATATTGACACGTTCAAAATAAGAGAACGCTTTTTTCAGGAACATTCTAGAAGTTTCATGAAATCGTCTAGCGACATTTTGCTCGGTTGGTAAGAACTGTACAAGTGCCATTGTTGTCGTAATCGCTCTGCAGAGATGCCACCACACGAGAAAGTGACTCCTGAACTCCGGCAGGGAATTGTTCGCTTGAAGACTTAGAAGAGGGACTCTTTCTGCGGTTTCAAGGGAGGTAGGAAGGTCAAAGAGTGTGATTTCGCGCGTTCTGAATTTATGCAATGAAAAAAAAACTATAAATCTTGTGTAAAAGTCAGTCGACCTCGCATAACCACCGTCCGAGAAGACAGCTACTAAGTGTTTTTCGATGAAGGATCCATTCGCGCCTCAGCAGGAATTTCTCAAAGAATTAAGACCAGTAGTGGAAAAGAAGGGAGCCGTTTGACTGTTTTCCGTCGCATCAATGTATCTGGTTTAAAAAAAGCTCGTTCTCCAGCAACCAAACCAATCATCAGTAATAAGAACCTGAAGGCGAGACTCGAGTGTGCTGAAACTCATGTTGTTTGGAGGGCTAAAGATTGGGAGAGAAATCATTTCAGCGACGAAAGTAAATTTAATTTAGTTGGACAAGATGGCAGACGCTAGGTTAGACGCGTTGCAGGTGACAGGCAACCCAAAATGTGTTAAAATTGTATCAAACATGAAGGGGGCAGCGTCATGGCATGGGGGATGTTTTCGGCGGAAGGAGTTGGTCCCCTTGTGCGAATAATTGGAACGGTAAATGCGAATGTGTACCTAAACCTCGTACATCAACATGTTATACCTTCACTCCGAGGATCTCCGAAGTAGCGAGCACTATTTATATGCGACAACGTACAGTGCTCTTCTGCAAAGCGAGTAAAATACTCTTTTTAGAGAAATGGATGGTAGCCCAGTCGTATGGGTGGCGCTCTTGAAAAGGTTGAAGAACTCCAGGAGATTTTAGAGCGGATTAAGGAATTCCTACTATTAACTTTCACTAACCGCATTGACCCATGGACGTTATAGTTCGTTATTTAAAAAATAAACGAGGTCTGCTGACCAAAAGTCCACTGCCCTCACTTATTCTGATTTATGACCTCACGACCTACAAGACGTTCAATAATTCCCGGACTAACCTTGGGACGACCTTGGCAATTATATCATTCGAAAGGAATGTAAAACAACATAAGGGTTTCAAATTTCGTTAGAATCGTTCGAATAGTGACAATGTTATTACTGCCCCCCCTTCCCAAAAAAGCATAATGGGAACCGACCGCCATAGTGAGATGTTGAGTCGCCCGCGACTAAAAATAAATGGGTGAAGAGCCGCCAGGAGCAGATCTCACAATTTCGTCTTTGGTTAAAGTTTCAAATGCCAACTTTTACAAAAGGTTGGGGGGCGCTCCTAAACAGGGCTGAGGAACAACTCCCAGCACTTTTCTAGTGGATTAATGAATTATTACTATTACTCTTTCCTAAGCTCATATATATATATATATATATATATATATATATATATATATATATATATATATATATATATATATATATATATATATATATATATGAATGCAATGTCCAGAAGGTGTTTCCAAGTACTTTCGAACTTAATAAAGTTCGAAAGTACTTGGAAACACCTTTTCATTTTTTTTTCTACGGGACATTGCATTCATTTGCTACCCTTACGTGATACTTTGTGAGTTTTTCTTATATATATATATATATATATATATATATATATATATATATATATATATATATATATATATATATATATATATATATATATTTATATCGTGCCCTCATTCTAATGGCACTGGTTTTTATTATTATTTTTAATTTTGTTCCCCCTTGATGTAATTCTGTTTCAATAATTGTGTATTTATTGGAGAACTGCAAAATGATTTTCCGTAAAAATGTAATTTTTGACTTCAAGTGTTGCACTATACCTGCCGCAGCGAGAAATGGACGATGAGAGAGACAGACAAGGCGGGCATTTCATCTCACCTGTGACGTTTTTGCCGCGCCCCCATCGTCCTTTTCTCACTGCGGTGAGTGTAGTATATGAATGAGAGAAACCACAATTATGAATCAGATTTTAGTGAAAACAGAACTACTTTCTGTTAGCGTCATCGTCAGCTGTATGGTAATGAGAGAATGTAGTGCGAACAAGCTTTATAAAGTCATTGAACGAACAAAAATAAATAAAATGGGTACAATGTATAATTCTATGTTTAAGAAAAGGGTCTATATAATGAACTAGGATAGAAACGTAGGTATTTTTAAGATGGAGTAAATCGACGTCATTTCGCAATCAATGTCTGGTAATTTGTTCAGTCCAAACGGGGGAAAAAACTCTGCTGTAAGATTTGACATTGAAAAATAAATTATAGATATTAAAGCACTTAAAGGGCATTCTGCGATACGGAATTTTAGTCCATAAACCCGACCGCACAATGGTCGGTTTTCGCATCTTTTAGGCCCGAATAGCCATATGCGAGCACGGGCGAAATTTGCAATTACCTATACAGTTAGACGAAGGCCGTTGCATACGAAAATCAGCTTTTTGCTTCTGGTGACAAACTGGTAATTTGGCGAGAAAGTATTTAAGTTAACCTTAATGAAACTTGAGCCGCGTTGCCATGGTATGGGGTAGTTGTTGCTAGGGAACGCGGAACAGAACCAAGGCGGTGGAGGGAGAGCATGTTTTCACACCGATTGTTTTACTCACATGTGGACGCTGTAACTCCTTGTGTGTGTGTGTGTGTGTGTGTGTGTGTGTGTGTGTGTGTGTGTGTGTAGTTACATGATGGAATCCCAGAAGAAATTAAAATGTATTAGAATAAATTACAACAATAAATGCTTTAATTACCCGTTGATTATTGAGTAATTACTACGAGGTGATTTTATCTCATTCGTTTAATAAAGTAAAAAGATACCAACGGGGGCATCTGTCTCTGGGTGTTTCTGAAAATAGACTGGTGGTGAAGTTAGGGTAAGTAAAAATGCGTCGAACAATCTAAAGAAGAGTACTTGGGCATGGGGGGGGGGGGTCGATCCCGCTCTTCTTCAACGAAGTTACTCCTGCAGGGGGGTTGATACCTCCTGCCCACTCCCCCCCCCCCTCAAAGAGACTCTATCTTAAGGCTCGAATTTCTGAATGCGTACCCTCCCGACCCCAATGGGTACGGGAGAATCTGCACCTATATATCTTTCACACATTGTTCACTTCCTCCATCTTCACCCCGTAAGTGGGTGGATGGTTTAGCAGGAAATGGGGGGAGGGGTGGCCCCTGCTACAACTGAAACCCGGACGAACGTTACGTCCTTCCGTCCCAGCCCCTACTGGAGGACCCATCGGGTACATATCTTCCTCAATCTTTCATTTCATTCATCCTCATCGCTTTCTTTACGGACCCTCCCCCCCTTGGCGAACTTCCGGGGGTGGGTGTCCTCGTTTTTCGCTTGTTTTAATCTTGCAGGACCACAGTAGATAGGTAGGTAGATGAATAGCTGGGTAGATGAGCGCGCTGTGAATGCCCATGAGATTGATGAACTCCATATAAAAAAATCATTATCTACTTATCGGGTAGTTGAGTAGATAATTTTCGAGTGCAAATGCCCTCGTTGGTTATCCCTATTTTATCTCAATAAAACCCTTAATGAGACGTGTGGCCGTCGGGAGAATTGCCGGGCGGGATTTCATGCGCTTGGGCGAAGGTGTAAAGGAGGGGGGGTCACGATGAGGGCGAAGACAGACAGAAGAAGAAACAAGGTTTGCTGACCAAAAAGTCGCGTGTTCTCACTTATTCTGATTTATGACATTACGATCTTCAAAACTTTCAATAATTCAAGGACTAACCTTGGGAGGACATTGGTAAATATATCATTCGAAAGAGAATGTGAAACAACATAAGGGTTTCAAATTTCGTTAGAACGGCCTAATAGTTATGTGGTTATTGACAAATAATTCCCCGGATAACCTTGGGAGGACCTTGCCAATTATATCATTCGAAAGAGAATGTAAAACAATAACAGGGGTTTCAATTTCGTTAGAATCGGCCGAATACTTATGATGTTATTGCCAAATAATTCCCCGGCTAACCATGGGAGGACGTTGTTAATTATATCATTCGAAAAAGAATGATATAATCACCAACCTTTTCTGCTAGAAGGTTGGTGATGGAGATGGAAGAAGTGAAAATCTTTGGAATATAAGCCGGGTGTTGGTGTATGGAGAGCACGTCCCCGCAGGGGGTACCCTGTGGCGCTTATTGCTGGGTTCAACCGATCTCATTGACGGAGTCTGGGGAAGTTGTCAGTGTGTTTTCCTCCTCACTCCCTCTCAGAATCACCCTTTCTCTACCACTCTCCCCTCAACCCTCTACCCGGGCTTAAGGACCCGACCAGCTACCTCATCCGTGTCTTAAGAGAGGCTTTGGAACCTGTATAAACAACGCTCCTTGACGCTCGCACGTTAGAAGAGACAATCCCTTGTCAAGGATTACTACGTCATACTAAGGATATCCGCCCTGTCGCTCTGCTTCTCTGGCTGCCCAGTTGGGAACTGCGACCTTTGGCGAAGGACCGGCCTCTGGTCACTTCTGGTCGGTGTGCGTCGCTGTCTTAGGTTGCGAACACCATACTTTAACGCACCCAGGGTGGACCCCTGAAAAGTTAAAATACCCGAGACAGGAATGGCAGGAGGCACTGGACGCGGGATATAGCCCACCAATCAGTGGTCACAAGCTTAGGAAATCATCGTGTTTGGGAAACTTTCCAAAATTTTGAACAGTTCTTCGTCAGCAAAAGGGATATTTGCCCTTGTCATCTTCGGAGCAGTCCCCGCCCAGCTCAACCTCTTTGGCGCTTAGCTCCTAAATTATGAAACCTCGGCGAAGGATTCTCTCTCCTTTTGCGAGGCTAAGGACTTGGTCCTGGCGCGCCCAGCGGTACATGGGACGTCTTACGCCTAAATTTTAAAAATGGCTCCCTCTGCTCCTGGCCCCTCCAGGCGCACGAGCACGATCGCTTCCGCGCCCATTTGAAACCCTTCTGTGGGTTATACCCACCTGGATGCTCCCCTGTTCGGACTGGCGGCGCAAAGGGTTCACCCCGAGCCTCGGCTAAAATCAGAGCCTCCCCCCTCTTCCCCCACTGAGTGTTTTCCTCAAAGCGAAGCGGTTGCGCGCCTCCAACGAGTCGTGAGACTCACATGAAGCAAAACCTCAAAGGTGGTCGTGAGGAGGTCTTCGGGGACTCTTAAGCACCAAAGGAGATTCGGCTCGTACTGCCTCGAAGACGTAGGACCCCGTCTCCGAAGGCCCCCTCCCCTGCCAAAGGTTTCGAGGTGGAGGGAGGAAAAGGCATAGCGAACCCAACCTCCGCCCATAAATCCTCGAAGGGTACCGTGCATTGTACGGCCAACGGCGCCCGGAGTTCTGCCTCGGGGAAGCGTACGCCCATCCCCAGAAGGGTCTTCTCTCCGAAGAAGGCCCCCCGCATATCCTCCGAGCTAAACCTGGAGGGCATATTCCTTCAATGGAATTACCGCGGACTCCGGGCCAACTGGGAGGAGCTGGTGAGGTTCGTCTCTTCCAGTTTTTTCTTAGCTATCTTTTTGCATGAGACCATGCTGAGCGCGTGCCCCTGCCCACTGCCCCGGGTTCTAAGAGTTTGGCGACCCCACCCCTACCACCACGGGATGGAAGCCTGGCAGAAGAATGAGCCATTTACACCCGGCATGATTTTTCCGATATTCTATTTGCTATAAATCCCGCCGCCTTTCAGACAGTGGCAATGCAGCTCCACCTGGATTCAAGTGTACGGTTATTTCTACGTACATTCCACCGTCAGCCCACTTACGTCCTCGGGATTTCCGCCGCGTCATGGAACAGTTGCCTTGGCTCCCTTTTCTGCTTGGTATTTGAATGGTATTCTGATGGGACTAATAAATCAACCCCAGGGGTCAGGTCCTTGCCGACCTCATTGACGAGCTGGAGATGGGTGTCCTAATTGTGGAATAGTTTACTCTTCACTGCCTGAGAACCGTTTAATTTTCTTGCATCTATTAGTCCCTGTGTTCTCCTGATGCAGTTGTCGACTTATTGGAGGATTGTGGCCTACTTTATTTTATTTGATTCTCTTTGGTGTTGGTCGTGTGCTCCAGCGCTGGGCGGAGGTGGGCCTTCTCCAGGCGTTTTTTTCTGCTTCTTGATTTCTCTTTGTTCGTATTTTTTGCCTTGGTTTTTGACTGTTTTTGTTTTTTAATTTAACCTAACATTAGTTTATAAGATACATACGGCGACCCAGGCTCCTTTAGGCACTCGCCAGATGGACGTTAAAAAAAATAAAACCAAAACAGGAGAGGACGCATTCCCCCAGCTTCAACTTGGTTGTCCATGCAGGCTACATCTGAACACCGCTTGCGTGGGCTTAGAAGGGAGGCTATCACACTCTGAGGATTTGGCGCGAGTCCTTATCCTGATTTATTGTTAGTGGGGTTGGGGGTTTGTTCCAAGGTTATTTCGAGGCTATTGTAAAGGGGGTTCGAATTCCTATTTCGGGATGCTTCTCCTCCTATGCACGAACGCGGCATCGATTTGCTATCTTCTATTGTAATGCATGTAGATATCAGGTCCTTCAGTCAAGAACGGTGGAAGCTGAGGGTCCGCCCACCTTTTCTAAATTTTCATTAAACGTGTTCTAAACATGTTTATAGATTCGTCCTAGACATGTTCTAAACATGTTATAAGTGTATTTTAGGTGTATTATAGATTTTTCTTAGGCGTTTTTCAAAATTGGTATGGACATGTATTCTAAACTCGTTCCGGATTTGCTATAGCCGTGTTGTAAACATGTTTACTTCGTGTTCTATGAGTCTTGTTTTCCCCAAGTTATTGTTTAGTTCCCAATCGCCATTCTTCATTGCTAGATTGACACTCGTGGTTTCCTATATTCGTTATCCTGGAATGGTATGGTTTCAAGTTAGTTGCCCGCTCACCATTTAGTCTCCTTTCTAATTCCCTTAACTTCACTTTATTTATGTTGTGATGTGAGTGAACACCCTGTTTTTTTACGAGAGGAATAAAACCCGTCTTCGTATCGACGAATTGTCCAACATCGATTGGGCGGGGGATATCCCCCCCTCCCCCCACACACTCTCTCGTCATATGGTCTTTCCCATGGGCATTTTGGGAAGAATCTTTTCGTGATGGAAAGGAGCTTGTTTCGGGGAGTGGGATACTGAATAAATCTTTAAAAATTGTCTCGCATTTTTCCACTACACCCTAATATTATTATTACTAAAATTATAAACGAAGCACTTGATAAAAGTATGAAATTTATAGTGTGGCAACAGGAGAAAGGAGATAAAATTGGGGGATCGTAAAATTAAGAGTACTTAAATTTAAAAATCAGAGGCGGGAGGTAAGCCGTAATAAGTTAGTAAGTAGAGTTGCCATAATTAGTCATGTCATAGTTTACGCTGAATTTCGTTCATGTGGTGACAATTTTATATATTATTATTATTTAATGAGAGAGGGGGTGTTTGCGTGATATAAATAAACTAAACACGACATTTAAAAATAAATTAAATTTAGTGAATCTAATTTTAACATTATTTGCAGTATTTCAAGCATTGCTGTCTAAGCATTTTGAAACTGTTCTGTTTCAAAGCGGGGTTGCCAAATTTCCGCAAATTTTCCTTTTTTCCTCCTTAATAAACTTTATATATTTATTTAATTTTTAATCGTGGATATCACAAAAATATTGGCATTAACATTTGATTTTCTTGGTTTTCATCCCTTTAATTTTTCCAACCTCGCGTGTTATGAAAAATATTATTTGAAACACAGCGCAACAAAGTCTAGTGGCAGTCATACAAAACTATTCGTGGAAAAACACTAAAGTTATTTATTTTTTATCATCATTGACAGGTTTCCCGCAGTGATCGGCGCGCATCAACGTCATTAAACTACCCTCCCACCTCATGTATGCCCTATTTAATCTTAGCCCCCCTTCCTTATTTCGCCCACGCCGAAGACCCTTCATAGCGATTGGGTGGTATGTGCGTGCGATGGTATCTCGTCCACTCATGGTTCACCAGTCGGCAGATGGCCCCAAGCAGCAGCCCCCAACCTTCCTAAACCCCAGTCATGCACACCTCTCATACACAATATCATCCACTTCCTACTCGATCGGCCCTCCCTCTCCCATCACACACTCATTCACATCACTAACCCACCTTTTACACCCAGTCTTCCAACTTCCCCAAAACACTCTTGTAGATTCTCTTCGCCAGTGAAATCCAGCAATTCTTCTACCATGTCCCTACCACTTCGTACCACACCCTTCCTCACACCATAAACATCTCTTTAACCAGTCGTTACTCCCCTTAGCCACCTTTCGCACACCGAGCGACCCTCTCAAGTTGCCCATTTGCACTGCTCTCACTCGAGCTCTTTCCATACCATAGTCTCACTCCACCAATACAAAAAGCGTTGACACCAGCATGCCCTTATGCAGCTTCCTCGCAAACTCCACACTCCATTCACCGACCTTATCAAAAGCTTCGATTCACATTTCCAAAGCCCCCCTCCTTCAGCAACCAACAGATAGAAACCATTCCTCATCATTCTCACCCATTTTCCCCTCATTGTCATTCACAACTTATTTACATTACATCCGGAGTTTATTTACAATGTGTTTATTTATTTTTATTTAACTGACTTTTTTCTCCGTCTTCTTTTTTGCTTAGGGGAGGGGGCGACCCAGGATCAGGATATATATTTTTTTTAGCTCCCATCGTTTTCCACGCTTTCACTTCCACAAACTTCACTATTTTCATCACGAACCAATTCCCAGACGTATTTCATTTCGTTCAGGGAGGGACCGTGGTCCGGTTTTAATCACTTATTACTGAGTCATTATTACAGCTTCACGTTTCAAGTTTTATGATATTCTGCATACACCAACATAGGCCCCATTCATCAATCTCACATCCCTTTCGTTCATTCTTATACTCACCTTTCTCAGTACTCCACCCATAAAGCTATTAAAGAGCCATAGCGACATCACAACCTTGTGTTATCCCTCCACGTGTGTCAAACCATTAACCCCGGCTATTAGCTTCTTCATCCTCGCGATCATATGCTTTGTCTAGATCCAGCATACATTTACTCCATGGGAGACAATGAATGGCATGTATGATTAAACAAATATTTAACAAATTTAAAACTATTAAGTCATCTTTTCATCACTTAAATGGTGCGGTGCATTTTTTAAAGATTTTTTGGTAGTGAAAATCTAAACGAATATTTGTCTTAAGAGCTAAACGCCGTTTCGAAATCGAAAACAAGGTCGTAATCCAGAAAAAAAACAAGAAATAATTGACCTTTATGTATAAGTAGGTTTAAGAAATTATTTTTTTTGTATTTTTCAAACTTTTGGAGTGTATTAATTAATGTAAAAGTGCATTAATATTCATAATGATCGGCAAGCAAATCAATAAATAAACGAGTGTTCATGAATTCACAAACTGACGGCGTAATCAGTTTGAAAAATGAATAATTCTCTTATAATAAAATATCTGATTTTTTTTTTTGTTTCCCGCTATGAAAGTGGCATCATTATAATCATAGAGTTACCAATTAGTGCATTTGGCTAATTTTGTTGAAAATTAAGCTCCATTTGCGGCCTAAAGATAACAAATAGCATATTTGCGATCAATTAACCTTGATAGCCTATTAACTTTTTAAATAAACCAGGCAATGGCCTCGCCCCCTTCTTCCCTACAGGGGGTAGCTTGCGCTTCGCTACTAAGATTAAAATTTAAAATCTAAAAAAAAACAGCCATGGTTTAATTTTTATAAATTTTATGAAATTCGCGAATTATAATTATTTTAAAAAGGAACTCTAAACTAAATTCCTTCCCTTTCAAAATAAAACGTTGCTAAAATATAGAGTTAAGAAGATATATAAAAATACATTTTCTGAACTTCACCATTTGTAATTCTTTGGGTTTTAAAAAAATTCACAAAATTTCGATACTTATATTTATTTCTGAACTTTACCATTTTGTTTTTTGATATTATAAAAGAATTATTAGAAATAACTTTGATCAAAAAACATAAGTCATAGCCAAACTAAGATGAAATTATTATTCAAATACTAAAAAAAATCCCCTTCTTAAATTATAGAGTTAGTGATGATGATGATGATGATGATTACTCCTTTAGTAATGGCTTACGTTCCAGATTTTGATATAATTCATGAATTGAAAACAAACTTTCATAAACTCACTTTTGATGAAAAAAGTTTCTAACAATCAATGGAAAGCTTACACCATTTTTTTTTCTTTTTGCCTAAAGAGAACAAAGAATTTACAAGAAAATGTCACTTCCAACTTTAGGAGGGTGTCCGTTGGTTGCGTGGTAGTAATTGAGCAAATAAACTCTATAACTGCTAGTCATGTATATTATTTTCAAGGGAAAGTTTTGTGTAAAGTGAAATAAATAGAGCTACGAAGATTTAAATACATGCATGAGGCAATTTCCCGTCACGAAAAGGCAGTGAGTTACATCCAGGCGCATTTTGATTGGCAACAATTTTGAATAAGTCGAAATGAGTTGGCGCTTGACTAACGAAAGCAAATCCCTATTAGTAAACACAATTGAGATTATTTGTAATACTTCGTAATGAAGTTATACAATTAATATAACATTTATCCTACCCCAGTTACTATATAACACATAGGAATAGTATAAAGACACGATACAGCTTGTATTTGAGGGGGAGGGGCGCAGCTAGTTGTCTCAATGCGAATACTTGATCAGCATTCACACACTACCATACCCACTTCAATCCCTCTTTATCCATGCCCTATCAATCCCTCGGTTCTCCTTCTTATGCGGCCAATCATAATTTTATGGTAATGATACTGAATATAATGATGATTATGATAATAATAAGGATAAAAATTTCCTCCGGGTCCAAATTTGGCCTAGCAGTTAGTGGAGGACGATACGAATTTATGTTTAAAACTGACTCATTGCGATAATTACATCCTCGCTCAAGAAGATGGCAGGTGTAGGTAGACTGAGCATCATGCTGCAGCCGATATTTGAAGCATTGCCTGTCCTCCTGGTCACAACGCCCGCAGGTCGATATGCGGCTACCTCGCACACATGTTAACTTTCCCAAATAATCAAAACAAAATAGCTGATAAATAATCCGTGTCAACAAGATTGACGTAACTATTATGCAGTTGACCAAACGGGTGAACTCTATTCGAGGCGTGGAAGGGAGGAATTAAATCAATGCGCCAACGAAGACACCATCAAAAGTCTAATATAATCATTTCCACAAAATGGTAACCATTTGTGAGATGCATGGGGCAACACCACGTATGTTTTGCACAAAAGTCAGTTTTCGGTTAAGAATAACATCAAAAATTATAAAATGTATCACTAGTAACAAAAGACAACATTATCAATAACAAGATGGGAGCGGGGATGGTTAGGTTTCTAACTCTACAAACAAACATGCTTTGTGGATGCGAAGAGGGCTGGTTATTAAGCTAAGAAACCCCGCCCCCAAAACCCTTAACTAAACCTCATATAACCCCGTGGGGAGCCCCTTCTGAACAGCCAAAAATGAATTGTTTTGATCGGTTAACCTCTCGCAATGTCTTGTATGCAACTGGGCAGCTGGCGTCAAATTATTTGGCGGGAGAGGACATTTCGAATCCAGGGAAAACGTCAGAGGGACAAAAGGCCATAAATAAAGTAATAAAAATTATTTGGAAATATTCATTAATCGACATCGTGAAACTTTGACTGACAATATAAATGATATATGCAGACATTACCTGGAAGACTGGCACGCCCTCCCCGTCACAGTGTATTATACCCCGCAAGGTGGTATCAGACATGGAGCAGCATGTTGTTGGTGACATATGTAGGATTGTGTCCCCTCCCGACCCCCATTGCCTCTATAAAGATATTTTTCACAAATTGTTACTTCATCTATTTTTACCAATTTCCGTACAGATCTCTTCTTACAAACTGTCTAATATAAAATACGAAACAAAATATTTTAGTGAGTGGTTTAGTGACAAAAGGTGATAAGTTTCAAAACATTATCGAGCCGAATATTCCAACGAACTTTGTCACACACTTCGGGTCTTCCCTTCGAACAATAAAGTTGCAAAGGCATTCTTGGAGCTGCACATAACGACGAACTATATTGTGATGTGGGCTGTTTACATCATGCTGCAAATTCGCTTGCAAAATAGGTACATACACATTGCAGTAAAAAAAAATTATATATTGCCCTCGTTAAAGATAATCAAAATGTATTGAAACTAGAAACGATGACTTGCACACACACCTTTTTTCCTCTCTATATTGAGTGTAAACCTTAAAAAAACAGCATGCATAAACATGTACTTGCTCTATATTATGTAAATAGCTAACTCAGATGTTTAGTTATGAATGGCTGACTCAGAGTTTTTGTTTACTGTCCAAGAAACTAAATAAACCTTATTTTTTTCCGCATTTTCGATAATATCCTCATATCAATTATGTTGTCTGTTTAAAGCCTATAAATATCAATACAGGTTTTAAAAGTTTTTATTATTTTGTTTAGGGCTTTTAAAATTAATGACCCTAACTGTGACTTATTTTTCTAGCCCAAAATTGTAAGTTTTTTTCGTTTTTTTTTAGACCACAGATATTTTACGGGAGGGGAGGGGGGGATTCTCTCTATAGGAACTGGGATCTTAAACTTTGGTGTGATGGAATCGCTAAGGTACAATCGTAAATACAAATCGTCAGATTTAAATACCTTTGGAGATCTCATTATTATAAGATATAATACAAAATGATTCCTCCCTCTTCAAACTAATCAATCATTCTTTCAAATATGCACCTCTGCCTCCATCATTTAAGAATTAAGAGGTCTGCAGAGCCAACTTCATTCTCCCACAAGCTTATCAGGCCATCTTCACTGCCCTGGAGGCAGTGAAGATGTGCTGGCAGAATTCGTCTTAATTCACAGCATTTAATTGCCGTTGCGCAACATTCTATCGTCTATGCGTGCTGACCACCACCAGCCTTCCGCACGAAGGGATGGAGGCGAGAGCTGTGTGGCGACTTTGTCACGAGTGACGGCGGTTTATTCAGTCCTATACACTTCGTGTCTGGTTGTACAACAATTACAACCCCCGCCCCAGGATGTGAGGTGTAGAGTGGGCAAACATAAACTGATATCTGGCGGGGGATGTGCCCTTAGACCCCAACACAAGGCAATGCACTTTATTTCGAGGAAATCGGGCTGAACCTAAAGAGTTGGTCGCCCTACCGTTTCCTATATAACTTCCAATCATTATCACCTACCCTAACCTCACCGCTTTCTCCACGAAACACTTCCTCCCCTCGTTGGTTTTTCGGGCCTTTAAGTAAATAATGAGCGGACGAGTGACACTTGCGGACGACACGAAGCATGTGACAAACGCCTGGACCGTCATTGCATCTTCACACAACCGTGCCACTTCACCCTGCCTCATCATGGACCACGCTTTGGAATAATAATAATAATTATTATTATTCACTCGAAGCTAAAAGCGAAAACCAACGGGGACTCTTCCAACAAAAGTTTATTAGAGTAGTGAAGTAGAAAAGCGAGAAAGGTAAAGACGCGCAACTCTCCTGGACTTCTCCCTCCCGAAAGAAAAGCCGTTCTCTCGCTTCATTTTTGCGTCATATTATTTGGCAATATGCACTCGTTGGTTAACCCAAGTTAATAACGCTCAAAATCGAAACTTTAACTCTTTCCCCAATCCCCCCGCCCTCCGAGGGGAGAGGGGGCGACAGGAATGACCTCCCCAACTCAGCGCGCTAAGAGAGGTACATAGCGGGATCGTTTTACCTGCCTTGGCACAGTGCCAGGCTCGCGAATGACCTTCAATGACATGTCCCGTCCCATCGAAGATATCGCCAACTTGAGCGAGTGGGACACACGCAAGCGACTTGGCGTCACGTGAGTTTCGTAACGATATAATTAAGGCGTGACGTCAGTGTCACCTCGAGAGCTACAGGGGCGCCCCCCAAACTGGAAACCACCTTCAATGGCTAAAAAACAAAACAACAGAAAATTCTAAAAAAATATATAATTAACAGAAAATAAAAGGTTTGAAATGAAACTGGAAAAAAAACAACTGTAAAAACGTAGCAAAATTTAAAAGGTTAAAATAAATATGTTTTCAAATGAAACATTAACTAAAGCAATATAAAGAAATGTAATAAATAAGAAATTGTGGTAAAAAAATAATAATTTAACTTTTTAAATTCCTATACACTTTTATTGTAGACTTAACAATTTTTCTCAACGTCTTTGCATTGCTTCTTTTTGTTTTATTCAAAACTTGTTACTTACCTGTTAATATATATATATATATATATATATATATATATATATATATATATATATATATATATATATATATATATATATATATATATATGAGGAATTAAACCACATTCTCCGAAGACAATTTAATTCAGAACAGTTTCGGTGTATCTCACACCCTTTTTCAACTGACACTGGGCAGAAAATATAAGAGAAATGCATATAAGCATAACACAAGATCCCCTCTTTTTTCCCCCAATCCCCTACTTGTGGCTAATCTGGGGGGGGGGGGGTAGCAATAAATGCAACAAAGTACTTGGAATCTTCCTATTAATTTTCCCTGTGGGCTTTTTTGCATATATATATATATATAATATATATATATATATATATATATATATATATATATATATATATATATATATATATATATATATATATTATATGCATGAAGAATGCAGCATTCTCATGATTTCTCTTTTTAGCGAATGCCCTACACTAAATGCCACGCGCGCGCGCACACACACGCATATAAACATATACACACATCAGTTCCATTATTCGTTGATGGAGAGGGGCCAGTAACGCGTTGCAAACACGTTCGTGCAGTGGACATTAGTGAGGACGTGATGAGGAGCCAAGGGTGCGAGACTGGATGGGATTGCAGCCCCGTGCCATGACATCCGCCCCGGTAATCCCATATTACCAATGGGGTTGTCACCATCTCTCGGGGGTCACAGCCCCACATGCCATAACTCCCAATTTCCACGCCTATTACCAAATCGTCCCTACGGGTCTTATGCACGAGGCAGGGGAGGGTCAAGATGCAAATCAACATAAGGAATCTCGGGCAATTTTTTCCAAAGAGGTTCGTTAATAAAGTGGCGAAGTTAGGGGAAGTGAACCTTACCTGGAGCGCACGCAACTCTCTCGACCCTATCCTAGACTTGCCACTAAAGAATCATCCCCCCTTCCCCTCCGCTAATTAGGCAAAGCACAAGGCAAATCGAATCAGAGTCAAATATACTAAATCGATTGGAAGATTCTAGATTCATATTGGGGTGGGGCTACAAGGGGGGGGGGGCAATTACCCCCCCTTACTAGTGATTGGATTCAAAATTGTGCTCGATTGGGAAGATCCTTTGGGGATCCCCAGTCCACCGGGTCCTCAAGGCTCAGGTAGTCTTGAGTTTGTTTTATTTCCCCCTTCTGCCGGACACTGTGTAGGGGTGCTATGCCCACATAAGTGGGTATCGCGGTATAAATACTACAATTAAGGACAAAGAAAGATCCATACGAGGGGTCTATGTAGGGGAAGGGGGGGGCGAGAACGACTCGGGGCACTTCGTCATCGCATCCCTTCCATTTCGAGTGTCAACGACGAATGCCGAAGCTCGAATCTCGGGTGGTCGCGAGGCGGCGTCGTGGAATCGGCTTCTCCCGAAGCGCGGTCAAAAACGACTTGCCCGAGGTCGAACAATGACCCTATTTTTCACGCGATTCGTCGCCTCCTCCCCGAACTACCTTCCCTTCAATGGAGGAGGGGAAAGCTGCTACTACTACTACTACTACTACTATCACCTTCAAGAGGGCAAACAACTACCATAATCCCTCCTTTAGGGTCAGGACAAGCGTCAGTAAGAGGCGCGCGCACAAAGACTACTGGTTATCCGGAACTATATTCAAGAGAACTGTGTCCCCACTCTCCCTAACCTCTCAACTTATCTTCTCGGATTGTTTCATAAATTTTTACGCCCCCCCATCCTCACTAATTTCACCCATCCCCCCATCTGTTAAATTTCCGAAGCCGGCGTTCACGTTGTTTTACGCCTCTGTATTCGAATAATATAAAAAGTAATCTGTTCAATAAATCTGGGGAATCCTGGCGAATTAAGGGGCGAATATCCTGACTGGAATAATTTTCCACGAAACTTAATTAATAAAACCCAATGAAGATCGACCTCCAGAACATCAGTATAAGGCCCACACTTGATCCACAAATCGGTCTCATTTCCGCACCCCCTTCCCATCATCCCTATCCTCAATTATCTCTCGCCATCCCCTTAAACTGAAACCCCAATCACGCCAAATCGAACAATTTTTACCCCAATGAACTTTCCTGGGAAAAGACGAGAAACTGCGCGAGAGTTTGTTGATCAGCGATTACAAGGAACTTAAACGATATCTACCAAGCACTAATTAGCATAAACTAAAATACATTAATAGGGATTTTTTGTATAGCGCTCTTCAAGTTCATGGTCTTCGCAAAGCATCCTTATATCGACTAAGGAAAAAAAACTAGAGAGAAGAGGTGGGTATTCAAATCGCTCTTGAAGGCACCAAGGTAGGGCGATGAACGTATCGCAGCGGGCAGATCATTCAATATTCTCGGAGCCAAAACAGATACAGCACGGCCACACTTGTAGCCCAGACGCATACAAGGAACAATCAGTTGGGGTACTAAACACGAGCGGAGGGTTAGGGGGGGGGGAGATAGGGTCAGTGAGGAGGGCATGTAGGGTGCAGCAGTATATAAGGAATATCATCTAAGAAAGTGATTCTGTATCGAATGGAGAGAGCGCGCAGTTAACGACGCAGGGGTGTTGCACGAGAAACACGCCCCCGGTGGAGAACACCAAGGACTGCAATGTTTTTAAGTATTTGGAGGGGGGTGAAGAGTGGAGTCCCTTGGTTCAGCGAAAAAGGGTAATTGCGGGAGGTGACGACGGCGTGAATGCCAATCTCAAAGCTGTTGTCAAAGTGGGGGCGGATGCGGCTGAGATTATGGAGAAAGCAGATGGAGAATTTACAAGTTAGCCAGGCTAATGGCTTATCCTAGTGGTTAGTCGCCGGGGTATGGCGTGCTCCAAGGTTAAGATAGGGAACACCAGTTTCGCAGCGAACCACATCCGCAAGAGTGCCCATCAGTAGTACCTCTGTTTTTTGACACGGCTGAGTTTCGAAAAGTTGTCTTAGAACCATTCATTAATGGTAGGTCTCTTAAGAGTTTCAACAAACGAGACTAGATAGAAGTAAAGATAGATTTGGGTGTCATCAGAATAGAACTGGATTGATAGACTAAGACGACGCATAAGAATGCCAAAAGGGGAAGAAGATAGATGCGAAACAGAAGCGGACCCAGAATCGACCCTTGCGGAACACCAAAACGCACCTCCGCCCGCCATTTCCAATATGAATACAGATTAAGTACGAAGTGAAAGATACTAGCTGAACCATTTAAGGTCAGTTCCAGAGATACTATTTAACACTACAACCCAACCTTTAGTAGGTCGGGGCCTTCAATTCCTAGGAAATAAGAACCGCGAGCCCCACCGATGTACTATTATGAAAATGTTGCATAAATTTAAATGACTAAAGAATATTTTTATCTTAAATACTTTGAAAATGAAATAATCGTTTTTTTTTTTTAATAAGGGACGTGGCTATTATTTGTGGGTATTAAATTAATGATAATTGCTTATAAACAATTCTCGCGGGGGAAAGGGAGATTTGCAGCCCCGATTTGGGCTACCCTGACTTACATAATAATTAACGCGCAAATAACACACGCGTTATTATACACTTTTTACAAGCCATCTAACGTCTATTTTTTTAGGCAGCGGATCATTTTGCAGGCTAGTCGCTGATCAGCTTTCATCCATTCATCACTGGTCTGAATGGAGGGGTAAGGGGGTCTCTCCTCCCTCTTGGCTCCGTGTGGGGGTATTTAACACGCCTGCTTTCTATCCGCTCTTTGCCCCTTCTACTGCCCCCCCCCTTGTTCTCTATTTCTATCCCCCGCAAGACGGGTGTCAGAGGTAGGATGAAAACCAAGGTGCAACTGACATCTGGAGAATTGTGTGCCCTACAGGACCCCAACCCTCGAAGATGCGTTCCTTCCCAGCCCCGATGTCTGTACGAGGATCTGCGACACTATATCTTTCACACATTTTCACCACTACAGATTTCTCTTTACAGACTTCCTGTGGGCGGTGCCTTCGTTGGTTTCGTTTTAAATTTGACTGAATAATAATAATAATAATAAAATAATATTATTATAAAAACAATAAAAAATAATTATAATAAAAATAATAAGAAGAAAAAGACAAAGAAGAAAAGGAAAGGATAAAGAAAAGAAGAATAAAAAACAGCAATTGAATCAAAGCCCGTCTACATTGGCCCCGCCCATCACACCTGGGGCCAGCTTCTTTTAAAGGGGCCATCCTAACGATGGACTGCATGGGCCTAAGTCGCCGTAACTAAACAGTTGTTAAAATAAGTAAAAAACAAAACCAAGACAAAAAAAAACAGGAGAAACTACAGAAAAAAAACATGCTCCAACGAAGGGTCGAGGCCCGCTTCCCTCTGGCACCGAGAAGGCACAAACCAGCTAAAAAGCTAAATAAAATGGAGCAAGAGTCAAGCCCCCACTATCAGATGTACCTGAACATGGCCCGAGTACAAGAGACGCGTGGTAGCGAGCCCAAGGTAGCGTGCGCGAAGATCCCTCAATCCGTGTCACTCGACAAGAATGTGCGGACAGTCTAGGGCAGTGTTAACAAGGAGTAACAACAAGGAATGAAGGTACCCTAGGAGACCTTACGGTCCATTCAAGGAGGGTACCTTTGGACTAGCAATCGAGCGGGCACATGGCTGCTCAATTGTTTTGCGTCCATAAACGGCCACTTTTCAAGACCTTGTCTAGTCTTGACTTGGACTGGTCAACAGATTCACTGTTGACAACTTCCACTGGAAGTGCGTTCCACATACCGCAGATACTGTAAGTGAAAAAATTTCCACACAGATTGCGGTTGTAACGCTTCAGTTCAAGTTTGAAGCCGTGATTGCGCGTTCTGTTCTCACTTAGTGTGAACATATCCCGGTAGTCAACATTGTCGAACCGTCGAAGTATTTTGAAAACTTCGATGAGCTGACCACGCAGTCTACGGGTTTCCAGCGACAACAGATCTAATTCCCTTAGTCTATCCTCATAACTTTTATGTTGGATAGAGGGAATCAGCATGGTTGCCCTGGCTTGTACGCGTTCCAATCTCGCGATGTCCTTTCGCAATGAAGGACTTCAAAATTGTACGGCATACTCCAGGTGCGGTCGGACAAGTGAGTTGTACAGGCACAGTACAATCTCCTGGTTCCGATAACCAAACTGGCGCTTAAGATAGCCTAGCATCCTTTGGGCCTTTTTCTCCGCCTCAATGCACTGTGTCGGTGGATTCAATAGCAGTGCCCTTAAGGATATACTGAGATGGGGGGTTTCTGTGGCCGATATGCATCACTTTGCATCTTCCCACGTTAAAAGGCATTTGCCACGTGTCCGACCACTCCCCAAGATCTTCCTGCAGGCGGACAGTATTTCCATCCTTTGCAACGTTCATACCAAGCTTGGTATCGTCGGCAAATTTGGAAATCTTGGCAACCATGTCACCGTCCATGTCGTTGACGTAGATGATGAATAGTAGTGGTCCCAGGACAGAACCTTTAGGTACCCTGCTAGTAACGGGCACCCACTTAGAAGACTGTCCATTCACCACCACCCGTTGCCGTCTGCCACTTAGCCAGTTCTCGATCCAGCCGGCTACCTTTCCGTCTATGCCAAGAGCTCGCACTTTCCGGAGAAGGCGGCGGTGTGGTACCTTATCAAAGGCTTTCTGAAAGTCTAGGTAAACCACATCCACCGCCTTGTCCCGATCGTGCTCACTTAAAACGAAGTGGAAGAATTCTACAAGGTTCGTCAGGCATGACCGTTGCCTTCGGAAGCCGTGCTGGGAACTCCTCAGTAGCAGGTTTGACTCTAAATACGACGTCATTTTGTCCACCATCATGCTTTCCATGAGTTTACCGACTATCGAAGTCAGACTGATAGGTCGGTAGTTTGACGGATGGCTGGGGTCTCCTTTCTTGAAGATCGGAGTCACCTCCGCCTCACGCCAGTCTCTAGGAACGCATCCGGTCCGGATTGACGTTAAAGATAGCGCACAGATGTCGTGATACTTCATCGCACACTTCCTTCAACACCTTGGGTAGAAACCTGTCTGGTCCAGGGGACTTATTCGTTTTTAGGTCAGCGATCTTTTTCTTTATTTCTCCTTCGGTGAAGTCCATTGCCTCCATCTTTTCCCCCGAGTAGGAATCCGTCGGCTGGGGGATGGGACCACATTCTTCAGTAAACACTGAAGAGAAGTAGTCGTTGAGGAGGTTAGCATTTTCTGCATCTGAATGCTTTAATGTCCCCTCCTCGTTCCTCAAAGGGCCAATCGTTCGACGGATTGGTTTACGGCTGTTTACATATCCAAAGAACTCCTTGGGATTCTCTTTACAGAGTTTCTCCACTCGGAGTTCCTCAGACCGCTTAGCCGCCCTTATGCTGGACTTCACTCTCCTGGCTAGCCTCCGGTATTCGTCAAAGTCACCCGAGATCTTCGATTGCCGGTACACAGTTCTCTTCTCCCTAAGCAGTTGGCCGATTTCTCGATTAAACCACTTAGGTTGAACAGAAGACAGACGGGGGCATTTCAGAGGGATGAAACGCGATTGAAGACTCATGAATGTAGTTTTGAAACTATTCCACGAGTCTTCAACAGCACCGCACACTTCTAGCCTCACCTCAGTCAGTCCAGCTCGAAGGCTTGCAAAGTCTGCTCTTCTCAAGTCAAGTTTCTCTGATTGATTGGCAACAGACCTTACCTTCGGCATCTTGACGCTAAATCTAACTAGCTGGTGATCACTACCACCGAGCTCTTCGCCCACAGAGAGATCCTCAACGATATCATCCTCAGAGGTGAAGACCAAGTCGAGGATATTGTCTCCTCTCGTTGGTTCTCTGACCCATTGAGTGAGGAACTCGTTGTTGGCGAACTCCAAGAGTAGCGCGCTCTCGCCACAGGCTGCTCTGGTTTCCCAGTCAACTTGGCTGTTGAAATCGCCCATAACGATGCACACTCTGCCTTCAACCAGCTCACCTAGCAGCTGGTACAGTTCCCTGTCCTTCTCAACGGGTTGGGAAGGGCATCTGTAAAGCAGCAGGGTCCTGTATCTGACAGGACTGATCTCTAGGTCAACGCCTAGGAGCTCGTGGTCGGATATAACGTTGATGTTCGTAGATTTGATTGTATCCTTGACATACAACATTACACCGCCACCCTCTCTGTCTGGCCTATCTTTGTGGAAGAGTTGGTAGCCAGGAACAGTGAATTCGCCTTTAAAGTCTCGGTTTGACGTTTTTATCCACGATTCTGTTATGGCTACCATTTCGGGTTCTTCCGTCGCTACGAGGCCACGGAGCTCAGGAAACTTGTTCCTGATTGACCTCGCATTGAACAGAAGAACTTTCAAGGAGTCCCCTAATGTAGGACTCCCTATACTCTTCCGTTTCCCGGCTTCTTGTTTGTCGCGGTGGCACCATTTTTGACAACCTCCGAGAAGGTTGTTTGGGGAGTGACTCGGGCGTACTGGCGTACGTCTGCCTTCCCAATGGGCCGGACACTCCTTTGGGTGCGCTCCACGACATCCCCAGGCCCCACTATACCTTCCATACAAATATATGTCCCACCGGTAGTTGAAAAAAGTAAAAGGATTATAACTATTTTTAATATTGTAATCTTAATTATTGAGTACAAAAGATTCTAACATTAGTTGACCATAAAAAGAATAAGTGAATCGCTTTAGTTAAGCGAGAACATTGTGCCTAAGGATTATAGCAGATATCATCCTGGATTCGAGGAGAGAATTTTGATAGAATTAGCCGTAAATCACTACTTTTGGTAATTTCAATCGGTTTCTCTTGGCGCCGAGCAAATCGTCAACAGCAGTAAAGCCACATTCAACCAAATAAGACTATGGAAAATAAATCAAAAGTTTCATTACTAATGTGTCATGTTAGGTTATTTCCTTTCACCCTCGTCTTAGCCTATTTAGGTGCTCAGACAATGAAACCAACACAGAAAATACGGTGTTAATCACAACTTACCACAAATGCCAACCACAAGCATGTGAAAGTGACTGCGCTAAATCAGCCAATGAAGCAATTTTTAAATCACTTTATACATATACCTGTTGTTTGCAAAGTTGCCACCTGGCAAAATAATAATAATAATAATAATAATAATAAAGAGTATTCTTGGATCTCACACCTACGGCCCACCAAAATTTTCTCCGATCTCAAGGGTGAGGTGTAGGCACTACACTGGGAATCACCGGCTTAGGGGACGACGCAGTCATCGCAAGGTGTATTGGAGCGCTCCATCAAATGGTTGTGCGTCCTGTGAGTGAACCCGATTCAGAGAAGACAGAAAAGAGACCTGAAGTCGGCGAGGCATTGGAAGCTAGGTCCACGCAAGGCACGCTTCTTTAAGTTACCATCGGCCGTGTCCTACCTACGTTGCCAGGCAGTTCCTGAGAGCTAACCTGATTCCTGCGATGTAGTCAGTGTGGGAAAGAGCGAAACACTGGTTTTGTTGCCCAGTAATTGCGGACTCTTTGGCGCCCTCAATCTCAGCCACCCCCAACATCTCCAGGACAGAGAAGATAATCTCAATATCCGCCCGATAGCCAGCAGTCGTGGCGTAACGGATACCACGAACCAGGTCTGTGGAGATTCCAATGCCCCAAGAGAAGGATGCTTTGTCATTAACTAAAAATCACGATCCGGTCCACGCCATATCTCCCGTACAGCAGTGTAATGAAACCTTCGGCCGTGAAGACAGACGCAGTGCCTGTTAGAGCCCCGCCGATTTCAAACAAAGGGTAGGGAGTGGAAGCCGACCCCTTCTTCGGATTTGGAACCATTAGTGTACACTAGCGACACGGATAAAGTGGAACAAGAAGTGTGTTCCAAAAAGGTCCAACGCAATACTCCCGGCTCTGTAGAATCTTTGGAAGCAGAGACGTGGCAACAAATTGTCAAAGGTGGTACCATCTTGGGTGACATCCTGGCAGAACCTGGGGAGGGGGGGTTAAGCGCTCATCTGACAACTGCCACTATGAGATAAGTCGCCGCAATTAAGTTTCAGCTTAATACTAGGTTGCCCCCGGCCCGAAAACTACGATGAACTCGCGAAAGAGTTTACTGGCCCTAAACCCGAAATGCTTAGAGTATGATTGGCATCTCTCAGCGGCATAGGCACCGGCGACATCAGCCGCGAATGAGCGAACAAGGGCAAAATGCCCTGTCTGCGGCGCACAGCGAGCGGCATCGAAAAGCAGGTTCTCAATAGGGGACCTGCCGAAGGCTCCGGTCGCTAAACGGAAACCGATGTGGTGGACTGACTCCACCATCTGCAATTCCCGTTCGGATACGGATGCGTAAAATTCGCATCTGTAGTCTAGCTTCGAACAAACAAAGGAACGAAAGAATAAGGCCGTAGTCCTATTTTCATACTAAATGCCTAACTCTACGGAAAGAAGAATGTCCATGACGCAGACTAAGAGAACCTAAGGCTGCGAATATGGGCTTCCCAGGAAAGGCGCCGATCGAAAACAAGACCAAGGAAATTGTGCAAAGCCACCAAAGTCAAGTGAACAAGTCCGTTCGGATGGAACCGTGGATGGCGGCAGATATGCAGTACCTTAGTCTTAACCATGAAAACGAGAAACCTGTGCGGGGTTGTCATAGCGAGAGATGTGATTTAATGCGTATTTGAGTCGACCCTCCAGAGTAGGCATCTGGCCGCACCAAAAGATATGTCGTGTAGGTAGAGCATAGCGAGAACACGTAACGACAAGGAGGTGATGCAGTTAATTCTCAAAGCAAAGAGTATGACACTGGGAATACTTCCCTGCGGGACGCCCTCTTCCTACCCGAATGGGTCGGAGAGGGCTCCCCAACCCGTACGCGGAATCGATAATCTCGCAAAAATTCAAATATGAAGATTGGGAGGATCCCCTCGCATCGTATCATATGGAGGGCCTCTATGATAACGTGTTTCCATACGGTAGTGTTGGCCATCTCCGGATTGAAAAACTGTGGTGTAATGCTGTCTACGAAGGAAGGCCTCGCAGATGGTATTTTCCAGTCGGAGCCGAGCATCCGACGTGGTGTGGAACTTGCGGAAGCAGTAGTATGCATAAGATCTAACGTTTACCGATTTCTCACCTTTAGTTGGGTCGACGAGAGTTCGGGTGCGTCTGGCAAGACGTGTAGCGGATATTCACTGTCTTGCTCTATGTAGGCTACTTCTACTACACTTAGGGGGTCCATGGGATAATTAGACTCCATAGAAGATTCATCTATAGCCGCAATCTGGTTAGCCCATGCGCGTTGGCGATACTTCTTGACATTTACGTGGAGAAGCTTCCTTCCTGTTGGCGTTTCAATAAAATAATCGACTGGTCCGCGTTTCTCGATCACTTGATAGGGGCCCTTCCATTGGCTTAGTAATTTGTTGTTTTCTGTTGGGAGCAACAACATGAGAATGATGAGGAATGGTAAGGAATGGGTTCTATCTGGTGTTGGTTGCTGAAGAGCGGGGGGGGGGGGCTTTGGAAATATGAATCGAAGCTTTTGATAAGGTGTGTGAATGGAAGGGGGCTAAAAGGGAATGCAGAAAAGAGTATTTGGGTTCGAGAGTGGGGTGAGGGGTGATCTCCGTGTCCGTGGTGTTTCCCTTGAACAATGATGCAGCATTCATTAGAAGTGATGGTGGAAGCTGTACTGGAGTGTGGAGTGTGCGACGAAGCTGCATAAGGGTATACTGGTGTCAACGGTGGTGTATTAGTGGAGTGAGACTATGGTATGGAAAGAGCTCGAGGTGAGAGCAGTGCAAATGGGCAACTTGAGAGAGTCGCTCGGTGTGCGAAAGGTGACTAAGGGGAGTAACGACTGGTTAAAGAGATGTTTATGGTGTGAGGAAGGGTGTGGTACGAAGTGGTATGGACATGGTAGAAGAATGGCTGGAAATACACTGACGAAGAGAATCTACAAGAGTGTTTTGGGGGAGTTGGAAGACTGGATGTAAAAGGTGGGTTAGTGATGTGAATGAGTGTGTGATGGGAGAGGGAGGGCCGATCGAGTAGGAAGTGGATGATATTGTGTATGAGAGGTGTGCATGACTGGGGTTTAGGAAGGTTGGGGGCTGCTGCTTGGGGCCGTCTGCCGACTGGTGAACCATGAGTGGACGAGATACCACCGCACGCACATACCACCCAATCGATATGAAGGGCCTTCAATGTGGGAGAAATAAGGGGGAGGGGATTAAATAAGTATACATGAGATGGGATAGTTTAGTGACGTTGATGCAAAAAAAAAAGAATTGCAGGGTTTTTATTTACTATTAACTAGTTATCCATTGTACATGTTATTAAATAACCGAGTAAATCAACGATGTATTTGTTCATCATTGGAATTCGCCCGCGAGTCTTTTCGAAGCCTACTTCTCCATTTCTCTACGAGGCTTCGTAATAACAACAAGATTTCCAGTTATTCTTATATTCTACCTTTTATTTTTATTGTTTAATTTTCTTGGTCGAAATTGGTGTTGCAAACTGATTAAATTTGCTTCATATTTTTAATAAAATTATTTTTCACTGTTGAAATCGATGTTGATGGCCACTAGTTATTCAGCGTAGACCTATCCTAGCCCATTCTAGGAAGACCTCCAGACAGTCTCGACCGGGCCATGAAAATTGATCTAGTGTGTAGCTATGATCTTCACTTTTCTGGTGGAGAATCGGGTGGATTGTTTTGCGGTCGTACCCACCTCAAGAATTAGCTTGCCTATAGTAAGGAACCGAATGCACGACTTTAACTAGCTTACGCGAGTATATACGGACGCATAAAAGGGTTAATTATGTATTTTAGTAATTTTACCCGAGATATTACGTTTCGTATTATTCCTGTAGACACTGTGGTCGCCTTGGCAACGCGCCATTTGCCCCCGATTATATACGAGTACATCAAAAGATTGAAGTATTTAGAAATTGAGCAAAGATATTACGTTTGTTAACTTTCACCGTCGAAACTCATGTTATTAATGAAATAAAGAAAAAAAATAGCAACGAGTAATGCAATGTAAACTATGTTAGCAATGAAAGGTCGGTTAACTCCTTCCATGTTTTTGTTTTTTTAAGCAGCCCATCTGGGTGACTGCCTATTACAGCAGAAGCCGTAATCAGCCCAAACCCACTCCCTGTACAATATGTAAATTTATTCAACGAATAACACTAGCGAACCTATTTTCCTCATTTGCTGTTGCTGACGATTTTTCAAGCGATTCTCATAAGATTTTTACCACTGATTTCAAATCTATAATCGGTTTAGTGTATGGTCTAGTTTTCATGCTATTTTCAAGTTATGATTTTTTCTTAAATTACTCTTATGTTTTGTTTCAAATTTAATAATGATGGTTGCTTCAAGTAGGCAAAAATGCATACAAAATTACATAACCCTAATGCATTCTGTTAGATCTGTCGCTGCTCGTCACATGTTCGTCAAAAGTGGAATATAACAAGGTTTGGGCGCCCTGCCTATAGGACCTATCTTTGACGTTCCCCTTTGTGACCAAGACAATAAGTAAGCTCCACAGATTGTGTAAAAATTACGAGGAAAGTCTTCTTTATGGGCAAAAGGAAAACGAAAAAGTCTACCTTTTGGAGTACCCATAGTTTAGCGAGAGCCAAAGGACCACATAACTGACTGCTATTTTTGCCTGGTCAACGGTAAAATTGTTGGCATGAAAAACCGGCATAATATATCCTATCCCAGTGTTCCCTCTTCAATTACACCTACTCCGCATTCCGATAAAGTTACAGTTTTTAATTTTTATGCCTCGTTAGAAGATGAAAGCAGTAAATATGATTAGGAATTTCAAGACATGGTTTCAGATTCCGAAGACTCCTCATCTTATGCGAAACAGTCATCAGCATTCAGCGTTTTACTCAGGCGGAACTGAATGACTTAGCACGTGATTTGATACTCTTCAAGAAGCACCGGAACTATTAGCCTCCAGGGTGAATGAAAAAAAAAAAAACATCTTCACAGCTCTGCCAAAAAGTCATATTTCAGAACACGGAAACCGATTTTTGTGAACTTTCTTTTCAGTAGACAAGCAGTTTGTTTACTGCCACGATATTCCAGGTCTTCTGACACATTTAGTGTTGCCTCGTATAACATTACAGAATGGAGATTGTTTTGGGATGGTTCTAAGCGCAGTCTCAAGTGTGTTCTTTTGCATAATGACGATGTTTTTTGGTGCACTCCCAGTTGGCCGCTCGGTGCATTTGCGCGAAAACTATGAGACATAAAAATGGTCATTGACTTACTCAATTATCAAGAGCATTACTGGATCATTTGTGTGGACCTAAAATGGTCAACTTCCTCCTTCACCAACAGAAAGGTTTCACTAAGTTCACAGACAGTCGAGCTCGCGAAACTGGAAGCAGGCATTTCAAACTTTGTGAATGACCGGATGGTCAGTCGAGAGAAAATCATTTTTCCCCTACACTCCGTCTCAAGCTTGGCTTGTTGAAGCGATTTGTGAAAGCACTGCGACTGACAGGGAATACTTCATCACAAATTCGTGCCCTTTTTCATGATGTAGAATTTGTCAGAAAGGTGAACGATAAGAGGATAGCGTGGCGTGTACACAAAACTTTCTTGGTAACAAAAAGGCCTATAATTATGATGATTTGGTTGCTAGATTGTTGTTTGCTTTTCGTGATGTTGGATTCAACATGAGTGTCAAGCTTCATTTCCTGAATAGTCACCTTCACCATTTCCAAGATAACCTTGGAGCTGTAAGTGATGAACAGGGAGAGCGCTTCCACCAATAAGACGATGGAAGAGCGCTATCAAGGGCGATGAGACAAACATATGATGGCGGACTACTGCTGGATTATCAAGGGAGATGACCACGACAAAGTCCACACAAGCAAGAGCTACAACCGCAAATTCTTGCCATAATAAGAACAATTTGAGCTATTTTTTTATTTTATGTCTTCCTGAATCGCATCGGTGCTCACTAATATTTGGATGTAATGGATACAGGCCTCAGATACATATTTTTTTATGTTTTATATTTAACTTCTTTTGCAATTATTCCAATTCTAGTACGCGTTGTGATGAATATATACGGTGTTGATGAAAATACAGGTTCTTTCCCTAACGTGTTGTTAAGCCTTATTTTAACATAGTTTGACAATAGATTGCTTGGATAGAACAAGACCTTATGCAAAAAAGGGGTCAAAATGTCGTTCCCCCCTAAGAAAAAATGAAAAGGCTGAAATGCAAAAAATCTGTAGTTTCTAGAGAAAATTTGACTTCAGATTTGAACCCAAATTAGGCAAGGATAAGTGCTATCCAGCCAGTATAAAAAATGAGTTTTTGTTTGTTTTCCAGTGCAAATTGTAACAGCTTGACCTCAGTGCACCTTGCCTCCTTTGCAAATCTATTACATACTTCTAATTTCACCACTACTACCTCTGTACCACCTATGCACACTTCTTTAACAAAATAATAAAACAAATAAACTCACCCCTATAACGTTGGCGCGAAACAGCTACCTTGGCGCAATATTTTGTCGTCAACCTCTCCCATCCCCCCTTATCGGTCAAAACGGTGGGTGTACAAATGACAGCCCAAGTCGTGGAAGAAAAAAAATTAAAATTAATCCCCCTCCCTCCCCTCCCCAATATATCGTGGAAGAGGGCTTGGTACTTTTTATTCCTATTTTATTAAAAAGCGGAGGTTGGTGTGTGTGTGTGTGTGTGTGTGTGGAAGTGCAAATTGAATTAGAATTAAGACAGGCAAGATGAAGTGGAAGCGGGAAGTTTGTTGACGTGTGAAAAATTGGGTGATGGAAGAACTTGATGAAATGCTCTCTTTCAAATATATATATATATATATATATATATATATATATATATATATATATATATATATATATATATATATATATACAAGGGACGGTCAATAAGTTTTGCAATTCGGATATAAGGAAACGAGATATGAGAAAAAGTGTTTTATTATTTTTCAAAATAACTACCCTCGACTTCAATGCACTTGCGCCACTTGTCCCTGAGGCTTCGAATTCCCGACAACCAGAAATCTCCCGACTGTTGTTCAATCCACTCCTGGACGGCGAGCTGGACATCTTCATCGTCCCCAAACCGGCGTCCACGCAGTGCAGCATTGAGCTGGCGGAATAAAAAGTAGTCGCTAGGAGCCAGATCTGGACTGTGGGGGGGGGGGGGGGTTGAGCTTCTCGAATCCGCACTCGCGCAGAGCAGCTTGTGCAACTTTGGCCTTGTTGACAGGGGCATTGTCGTGGAGGATCAGGACAATGCGTGTCAACTTGCCGCGCCGCTTCTAACGGATGCACTTCTTAAACCCAGCCAGTTCCTCGGCGTAATATTGGCCTGTGATAGTCCTTCCACGAGACGCATAGTCCACCATCAACACTCCCTCAGAATCCCAGAAGATGGTGGCCATGATCTTCCCGGCTTAGGGTTGGGTCCGGAACTTGATGGGGGTCGGAGAACCCCTGTGATTCCAGGCCATGCTTTTGAGCTTGGTCTCGGGATACCAGTGATGGACCTACGTTTCATCACTTGTCACTATGCGTGACTCAAATCTCACCGAACTTTGACGACGTTGAAGTCGATCATGGGTCGTGAGTTTCGTGAGGTTTCTAGGGACCCAACGGGCAGAGACCTTGGTAATGGCCAAATTGTCGTGGATGATGTTCATAAAACTTCCATGTGATATTCCAAGTTCTCGCTCGATTTCTTCGACCTTCACCCGTCGAATTTCGAGGATCATCCTCTCTTCCCGGGCCACATTGTCCTCGTTGACTCACGTCTGACGGACGTTCTGGACGGGGTCATCTTCAAGGGACTCACAACCATGGTGAAACTCCCTATTCCAGCGAGCAATGGTTGCATAGGAAGGGGCGGTGTCGGTGTACACTGCAACCATGCGTTCTTTGATCTCTTTTGCATCCTTGCCTTCCTTGGTCAAAAATTTGATCACTGCGTGGTGCTCAACCTTGTCCATTGTTGAAAAATTTGTGACTGACGATCTGCGATCAGCTACTGCTTCTTAAATAGACGAGTCAGGAGCGTGCGGCTGCAGGTCCTGAATTGTCATAACTTGTCCTAACACCCCCACATACAGCCATTCCTCTTCCTCTGTTTTGCCCTACCGATTCGCACAACTTATTGACCCCCCTCGTATGTATATATATATATATATATATATATATATATATATATATATATATATATATATATATATATATATATAGTTTAGTCTCAAATTAAAAATTTCGGCAGTGCATTGTGAATATAATTTGAGACTAAATATTTATATTAATTTTAATAATCTATTTAAATTTTTTTGTGCATCTATGTAGCCTTATGTTTATTTCTGTATTTATTTTCGTTTGAGTCAAGTCTTTAGAACATTTGTACTTTTTCTACCTTGGTTTTAGATCCTGACCTCTGAGGTTAATCTCTCGCCCAGATTTTCACCCCTCTCTAATTGCTTGTGCGGTATTTTAATCCTCTTGTCAATCTTTAGTCTTTTGAATTTACCTGATTTAATGATCTTAGTTTGTATTCATCTTCACTCCTCCTAAGGTTTCCATTTCATATTAATTCATTTTGTTGTTTGGGTTTTTGCTTTTCTGTGGGCGTTCCCTCTCCTCTGTATCATCATTATATATATATATATATATATATATATATATATATATATATATATATATATATATATATATATATATATATATATATATATATATATATGAATGCAATGTCCCGCAGGAAAAAAATGAAAAAGTGTTTCCAAGTACTTTCGAACTTAATAAAGTTCGAAAGTAGTTGGAAACACTTTTTCATTTTTTTCCTGTGGGACATTGCATTCATTTGCTACCCTCACGTGATACTTTGTGAGTTTTTCATATATATATATATATATATATATATATATATATATATATATATATATATATATATATATATATATATATATCACATTTTTAAATACTTTTGTTATTCCTTGATAAAGAACTCGAAATAAAGTTCGAAAGTACTTGGAATCCTCATATTAATTTTTCCTGTGGGCTTTGTTGCATTTCTTGCTTACTCACGCGATACTTTGTGAGTTTTCCACACACACACACACACACATATATATATATATATATATATATATATATATATATATATATATATATATATATATATATATATATATATATATATATATATATATTCTCATTTACAATGCGCCTCTTTTTTATAGCACTCTCCTTACACTCATTTGGCGCCAAAAGTTATCGTTAGTTTTCTCTTTAAATTTCAGGAATACTAGGTCTTTTGTAAGGGTGCAAGATGGCGTTATCACCTTCCCCCCTATCATCCAGGCCTCTCCACCCTCTGGCTGGATATAGTTCCGTTATCGCTTTTTGGTTCTCCCTTTGATTCTTCCTAATCCCCCCCCCCCAACACTTCCACCCCAGCCCCGGAGAGGGGAACGGGCATTTATTGGTTTGCGCGGGAAAGAAAGTTGTGCCCCCTTCATGGACCTCAAATTGTTCTCTCTTTCCCGTTTTTTATTTTACTTCATACACCCTGTCTTCACCACTTTTCCTGCGATCTTTTCTTTTTTTCAATAGCGGCCACCATGCTTTCTTTAGTGTGCCTTTCGTTATTATAATATAAAAAAATAAATATAAAGTAAAAATTAAAATATCTGATATAAAGTAATAAAATAAAATAAAATAAAACAATCCTCTTCGTTCGTACTTCGCGCCATTCTCCGCTTCTTTCTTTTTCCCGCGTAAACTTGTTCCTCCGCCCCGCTGTTCAAAACTGACCCCAATTTTTTTTTAGCAGTCCTTGAGCTCTTTGATCTTCCTTATCTTCATTTTCCCCTCTTTGCTTCATCTACATTTTTTTCTTTGATCTCTTCATCATTATTTTTCTTCGATTTCTTTGATTTTCTTCCCTATAAATCAATTTGTACAAATTACGTTTCCATGGCCATCCTTAATAAACTTTATTAACGGGACAACGGAGGCGGAAAAATCAGATTTTAGTCGAGGCGAATAAAAGAAAGGGGAAATTAAATTTTCAGTATTTAAATTTAATCAAATTAAAAAAAAGAGTTTTTTTTTTTACTTTGAATAAAGTAGGGCTGAGTGATAGTTTTTGAAATTTGGTTAATTGGTTTATCTGCTATCTCGTAATTAAAACGGGTGTTTTATCAAAGTTGACTCGCCACTGGGGAAAAATAATTTAGGAGGTTCTTGTAATGGTTTTTTTTTTGTGCAGGATAGAGTTGAAATGGTTATAAATCTATGGGAGAATAGGGGAGTAAGTTTTAAGACCCCATTTGGCCACTGCATACTCTGGCAAAAGTCGCCTTACTCACATTGCAGCGTAATACTAAGCTAGAAAATAAAATAACATGTAAATAACAAAGATAAAAAAGGAACAAAGGCTAAGACACAAGCTTTAAAAAAAGGAACAACAAATAAAAACAAAAAGCAAGATAAGCAAAAAGGCAGCACGAAGGAAGCGCGCTCCGGCGTCAGGGCTAGGTCCGTTTTCCCCCGGCGCAGGAAAAAGCGACCTATAGCAAGAGTCAAGTAACGTGGAGGACGCCACAGCCTCCTCCAAAAAGTCATATAGTCCACAAGTTTGTGTTACCGAACCGGTCTCGAGTACAAGGGACAAGCGGTAGCGATCCCTCTCGTCACGGTTCCGGGACATGGAGCATTGGGGATGTATGTATAGAAAGCACGTCGCAGAGTTATTAGGAGGTTGATCCAATTTATAGAAACTACAATAATAAAATGTCCGTCGGAAGTTAAGGAAAACGAAGCCATTCAAAAATTGAAGAAATTGGGTATGCCAAAGGGGGAGATGTTAGGGCCGTTCCACTTTGTTATAGATATCATCATTATTGATTCCTTGATTACAAAATCGGAGGTTTTGAAGGTAAAATTTGAATTTATACGAATGAAACTGGAAGGTCATAGACAAATTTGAAGGTAAATACGCGGTGACATTTTATTTATAAATGCCTATAAGTTTAATTCCGAAGTGTCTACGGTGTTGACCACTTGATTCAAGTACCATTAATTCAATTACGCCCCGTCTCGGTCACCCTTGTTCAAGTTTCAGAACAGAGATTGAGTTGTCGTAATCGGGGAAGGATTTGAATTTACAAAGGATCAGAGAGACACCGACATGCCAAATCTCATGGGATAGCATTATGTAAAGGTCACGGTAGGCAGCGACACGGTACTATAACGTGATGGAATGTCCCATACCTGAATCAGTTGTGATCTGACATCTCATCAGTGAGTGAGAGTTCGAACGGGGCATAAGGTTGGGTGTCAGACGGATGGGATTTGCTAGTTCCGAACTATGCGGGCATTCAACATCCTTCGACCTATGTGTTTAGCGACAATACCTCATGGAAGGCATTACTGCCCGCCGAGGACAGCGCAGTGTCCGACCACGAGGGTTTAATGATCGTGACCAGCAGCGTCTGGCTAGAATTGTCCCTGGTAACAAAAGAACAAAACTGGCTCAAATTGCCCCCGCATTCGATGCAAGAGATATAAGGACCCACCAGTGCCCCTGTCAACACCACGTTACCAGGCACAGCGCTACATCTGGGCTCGTGACGTCGCAAATTGGACCCTGGATGCCCGTCAATAAGTGTTGTGGTCCGATGAGTCACAGCTCCATTTGTTTCGGGCTGATGAAAAGGTTCGGGTGTGGTGAAAACGCCACGAGGCCATGGAGTGGAGTTGTCCAAAAGGCACCCTGAATGCTGGTAGTGGTTTCATACTGGTGTGGGGTCTGTACACGTGGCATTGGTTGGGGCCGCAACTAAGAAAATTAATAGAACTAATCAAACGTTTCATTTTGTTTTAGTATATTTCTAGCATAATTTGAAGGTGAAATATAAAAAAAAATAAAGCTCAAAGCCATTTTATTAATAAATAGTCGATTGATGCACCTAGTCACTTGTTCTTCAGGACTGCATTGATTCCTTTTGACCTGCTGGAGACCAAATTGCTTATTATATTTTGACTGATCTTGCTCCATTTTTGTTCAAGAACTGCTCACAATTGGATGGATTTTGTTAATCAATCGCCAGTTTAATTATTGCCCACACATTCTCTTTTGCGTTCAAATCCGACGAATTCCCGGGCCAAGGTCCTAAAGCTCGATGTTATTTTCAGCCAACCCTTTGTTTTTGTTTTGTTCGCCATCATTCTGAACAAATATAATTATACCCAAATTGGTCCTTAACTGTTTGGAAAGAGGCGCTAATGAAGCATGTTTCGGTACCATTTCGAGTTCATGGCAGTGTTCTAGGAGGAATTGTCAGTGTTCCACTAACTTTAGATGAGAATCAGCCTTAAACGTGGAGAGCGTCTGGATGCTTCACCTTGGGTGGGTACGGCATAGAACTCGTAAAAAGCAGTCGAATGTTCTTCTCATAATGAGGGATCTTTCAGAAGCTCCAAACGAGCGGAAAGGAGTTTCAAGAGTCCATCCTTTATATTTCCTTTAAAAGTCGAGCCTTTCCGTAAGGTTCTTCTTGGTGAAATGGGCTTCTTCGCAGCCCTACCCTATTTGAAACCTTTGTCGAAAAGTCTCCGCCTCACTTTGCGCGCTGTAGCGTTCACACCCATTTCTTTTCAATCGTGATCACGCTTGGCACTGGAGGTAACCTAAGCTGTGACGTTACCAGGAGACGATGTTGGCGTTCATTGGAAGCTCTTGGGCGTCCATAAGACTTCTTCACAGGTGTGTAACCAGTCTTTTTCAAAGTCATTAATGATGCTAAAGTTGAGATCCCTTATAGAATACCCTTAGCAATTATCTCCTTGCATTTGATACCGCTTTGGTGCAGAGCAACAATGGTTGCACGCTTTACTTTGGAAAGAACCATTTCTGAAATAGAAAAAGATTCAAACATTTCTTTTTACCCCCCAAAATATTAATAAATAGATTATAATTACACATCATTCCATTTAACCAATATTTGTCATCATTTTACCCCGTTGATCGAATAGCAAAGGTCTAGGGACTGAAACTCACCTCCTACAGGAACATGACCAGGATGCGATTTTGGATTGAGTGAAAGAATGTAGTTCTTTCTTACTATTTTTGAAATGCTGACTTTTTTAATAAATCTGCAATCATTTAAATATCAGAATAAATATTAATATCACATAAATTTGAAAAAGAATGAAAAAAAATATGCCAGTTTCAAAACTTTTGACCATAACTGTACTTTTTCACATAGGAAATTAAGTTCATTCTTATCGTGCCCATGTTCTCACTCGGCTCGCTATACAAGTTCTCCCTTAAGCAGGGGAGGGGAGGAGTTCGTACTTTTGAGTGCCTCTTTTACGAACTTGTTCCGTGGTATAATAGGCCCTTCGGACCCCAATGTTGTTCCATTTCGTGTCATTCTTAACCTGTTTCCTAGTTCTATCCACCTTTCAACTTCCCATTTAAAACAAAATTATAAGATGCCCTTGTTGGTTATCCCACTTCCTTTCCTAAAGATAAATCTGGTATCCCTCCCGTATAAATTGTCCAGATCATCCAACCCCACCTAACAAAATCACAGACTACGATATATATATTTTTTTTAATATCTCATCTGGCGACTGCCTCCTAGGGCATAAGTCGCCGTACCCAACCTAGCTTAAATCTAGACTTTATTAAAAACCAAATGAAAAAAGAAAAAATAAAAACAAAAAACAAAAGAAAAACAAACAAATTGAAAAAATATAAAGCAAACTCCGTCGACAGGGGAAGGCCCGCCCTTCCCCGGCGAAGAAGAACGCGATCGATAGTCGAATATTAAATAACGGGGAGAAGGGCGGCCTCCTCCAAAAAGGCTAGAATTGCTTTGGGGAAGTCCGTCGAGGTCGATGATGACGGATGTCCTCTTGAGGGCATCAAACTTGCACTAGGTTTAGACCCGTATCTCGACCGAGGGGAAAAGGACCCTGGTGGCAGGAGAGGCTCGAAACGACCAGGCTTCGTCCTCGGCTGCAGGAGGCTACCGAGACACCGGTCTGTTGGTGCTCGCCTATAGGCACTCCCGATCCTGGTTTGTGGTCGAGGTATCCTTCCTCTAACCTTTGCCTAAAAAGGCAGAACCCACAAGGAAGTGGAGGGAGGGGTGCTGTGGTTGGTAGGCGCCAAGGCGTATCCCACACACCGGTGGGACTGCACGCCGTACCTCGGAGGATTGGAGTGCTGCCTTTCTCCATCATTTCTGTCACCTCGCCGATCTACGTTTTGTTTTGGGGTGTGTGTGGAGGTGGGGCTCTTAACGCCCTCTTTCCCCCGAACTCGGGGTCTTTCTTAACGTATTTTCCTAGTTTGATTTCGTGGTCACCTATCTGAATTCTCTGAAATGAAATGACCTATAACAACAATGAGTTTAACATCTTTCACCAGGACTAGGGTCTTTCCAGGTGGTATTTTTTTTTATTGATGCCCTGAAGATACTCTAAAGATGCCCTGAAGATGCCCTGAACCTTGTCCCAAAAGTGCGTTTAAAATGAAACTGGGCGAAAATTATGGTCGCATCCGAACGCGATCACGAATGAGGCTTCATCGAAACTTGTGACGTGCTTTGACCGTCGGGTTTTGTTCGTAGTTTGAAGTCCGTGATTGTTCGTACCCTGGGAATGCATTTTTTGTATGTTGATCTTTGTATTTTGGGGTTTGTTCGTAGTTTGGAGTACGTGATTGTTTGTATTCTGTGAAAGCATATTTTTCGTATGTTGAGATATTTGTATTTTGGGATCTGTTCGTAGTTTGGAGTACATGATTGTTCGTATTCTGGGAATGTAGATTTTTCATATGTTGAGATATTTGTATTTGGGAGTCTGTTCGTAGTTTGGAGTACGTGATTGTTCGTATTCTGTGAATGCATATTTTTCGTATGTTGAGATATTTGCATTTTGAGGTCTGTTCGTAGTTTGGAGTACGTGATTGTTCGTATTCTGGGAATGCATATTTTTCGTATGTTGAGATCTTTGTATTTTGGGGTCTGTTCGTATATTGGGCCTTGAGTTTGCTCGTATTTTGCTGCGCAATTTTAAGTGGAATTTTGTTTGTATGTTGTTAGTTAAAATTGAGTTGCGCGTTTGTTCGTATTTTGAAAGGCAAAGGCAAATTGGCTTTTGTTCGTATCTTGAATAGCAAATTTGAATTAAGATTTTGTTTGTATTATGCACATTTTTGCGTCATTTGGAGGAGACTCCCTTGAGCCAATTGCCCGTTGCTGCACGGGAGCCTACCTCCACCCGATTCCAGGGTGACCGCTGCCTCCCACGAGGATCGGAACTCATACTAGGGAGTCCAGGAGAGTTACGCGCCCTGCCCCTCATTAGTCACTTGTAAATTAATCGGACTCGTAAATTGCGAAATAAAATTTACTTTAAATAGTGAAAATTGGTTGTTAATCCGTTTTTATTGAAGTTAACTATTTTACCTAATTGAAATTTAATGAGCATTATAATCAAATATGCAAAAAAAGACAATGTAATAATCTTTTAGATTCTTTTTGTTACATTTGAGACTCGTTAACATTTAAAATAAATCAGCGAAAACTCAGTCCCTGATCAAAAACTTTATAATTTATATTTTGGCTTCAAAATTGGTTATCAAGATAACGAATAGGCACTGCATATATGTTGTACTACATGTTGTAAAGCATTGACCAAATGGTCTAAAGGAAATTTGAAGAATTATAATTTGGACTACCTATGGTTTGGCGTAAACCACCAGATCTTATCCCTGACTGTTATTTCTGTTTAGTGGACACTCAGGACTACGTAAGTGAGGTTGTAGTTAAGCTGAATACTGTAAATATGTGAAAGAAGTTTTAGAAAAATGAGAGCAATTGAATATAAGCAATAAACAATCCACACAAAAATATATTTCTTTTAATTCCATTGAAAACTAAAGGTGTCTCATCTATGGTTTACATCAATCTTCGCTCTGCCTTCCGCCTAGTACGTCACTCGTCAGAACTACCAATACCAGAAGATTCTAAAGAAGAATATGCAAAGGATGATTTAGATGAGGACCCAGAGGCAGATTTCTCCTCAAAACCCACGACTCAACCTGAGTTAAATGATTTGGTTCGTCACATAAGTTTGTCACAACAACATAATGAGCTTTTAGCGTCGCGGTTTATGTAAGAAAATATTGGCTAAAGATGTTCGCATATCAATTCTTCGAAGTCGTTGTAACGATTCAAGAGTTAATTTTCAGTGTTAAACAATTTGTGGTTTTTGCAATGACATTCCAGGGTTTTTTGATGAGCTGGTGGAGACTTTTCATCCATGCGTCGCTTTATAGTGAAAGATCTGTTCTTTTGCACAACGAAAATAATTTTCCATCAATTTCCGATGCTCACTCTGTTGTTTTAAAGGAAGTTTATGAGAATACAACTTTTATTATGGAAATTATTAAATATAATTAGTTTCATTGGTTAATTTGCGCTCACTTAAAAGTTGTAGCAATAAATACTAAATATTCTCCAGTCGGGTTATACTAAGCTTGTGTTTTTTATGCACGTGGGACAGTCTCGCTCCAGCGGAATATTACACGCTCTCTCAATAGCCACGTCGGAGCGAGTCAAGAGCTGACTCGCATATCATCATTTATAAACCTTTAGTTACTAAAGAAAAAAAATAATTACCCAACCCACTCTTCATACAAAATTGTGACTCATGAAACAATTTTTCAAAACTTTAAAGCATAATTAATCATCTTGGGGCATATCTCGATGGTAAATTTCCAAAGCTTAGTGATGCGAAAATAAAGGGATCTTTATCGGCCCCCAAATTCATCAATTCACGGTAAACATTGAATTTGAAGAGACTATGAATGAGTTAGAATGAGAGGCTTGGCGAAGTTTTAAAATGCCTAGAAAACACACGGCTGACAATTACAAAACTCTCGTGGAAAAAAATATCAATTCATATAAGAATTTAGGCTGCACTATGCCCCTAAAATTGCATTTCCTTCAACGGAATTTGTCCTTTCTGGAAAATGCACCAGAAGTCAGCGGTAAACATGGTGAAAGACTTCACCAAGTCACCGCTAATATTAAGAACAGATACAAGGGAAAAAGAGTCCGGCTATGTTAGAGGATCTGTATTGGACTCTCGGGAGAGCTCTAAGCATCAGTACTCGGACAAATAGTTGTAAATATTTAGTAAAACAATCTAAATTTTGCCATTTCAAAAATATTCTTTAAAAAAAAATGTGGTTCCGTTATATTTTACTAAAAATCGATCACGTTCGAATATCATTTTGTAAAATGTATTTAAATAAATATTTATTTTTTCTTAAATAAACTGCACTGACGCAGTTAGGTTATGCGGTTATCTCGCCTCTCATTTATTTACGATATCTCTACACATTTAATACTGTTTTAAAGGGTTAGTGCTCAGCTTTAGAGCTATATTATGGTAATTTAAAAAAAAATATTAATTTTTCATTCGCAATTTAGAGGAAAAAAAGTGGTCATTTTGTGAAAAAAGGGATATCATTTTCATGATCAATGGACAGACAAAAATACCCGAGACCATCACTTTCTCGTCTTTAGAAAAATCCTCGTTAAACAATGTAATTATTGTTTAAAACTATGAAATGGAAACCAACGAGGGCATTTGCGCCAGAAAGTCTGTAAAAGGAGTTTCGTAAAGAGAAGTGGTGAAATTGGGGGATGTGAAATGTGTTCAATTGGGGGCGCTTCTAACTGATCTTGTCATCTTCGATCAAATATTGTAGCTCTGTATGTTCCAGCGTGTAATTCTCTTGTCCATACTCATTTCGCACAGTCTACACGTAAATGGCCATTCCATGTCTCCTTGCTAGGGTGAAACGCGCGCGCGATCCTTTCCGCAGTGCCATGTGTCTGGCATCAATGAATAAGGAAGGGGGGAGGGGGTGTAATCTTTGTTGAGCCTCGAGCTCATTTCGAAGGACAATAATGGCAACGCGCCGGAAATTATCCTGACGCATTTGAGACAACCTCCCTTATAATAAACTCGCTTTAATTCTACTAAGTAGGATATATATATATATATATATATATATATATATATATATATATATATATATATATATATATATATTACAAGAGAAAGAGAAATTTGACTCGAATGAGCAATGAGACAAGAAACGAGTTTTTTAAAGGTAAGAGAAAAGGGACATTGGAAGAACACTAAGATCAAAGAGAGCAAAGGGCCGCCCAATGAAGGGATTCCTTAATGAGAAGACAGAAATAACACCAGGGAAAAAAAGTTTGAAATTCCTGGAAGGGACTCGAACCGGGGTCTGCTGATTGCCGGTCAGATGCTCTACCGTTAAGCTATCAGGCACAGTGACTCTAGTTCGCCCAAAGCGTTACCCTATTAAACCCAGTATCTTCCTAAGCTAGAAACATCCAATGGATTTTTATACCACATCTTCTTATCCACTCACAACTTAAGGCTCATTGTCCACGTCACATACAAAGACAGAGCAAATACAAGTTCTGCGGCTGATAACAACCACCACAGGGCTTTCACCATACTTATTTTCTGCCTTTCAAAACCACTTTGAAGACAGAAAGATGCAGAAACCTTGTATTGCAGACTATTAATAATAATAATAATATTATTTTTATTATTATTATTAAACGACGTTTAAGAAAGGGTAAATAAAGTATTCATGGATGAGATATTATGCGCGGACTTCTTGAAGGTGGAAGGGATAGTGACATCGAAACCAGAGAATGATAAATATTTAGAAGAAACCCCTAAGAACTCGAACCTAGTTGCTGGAGGGGAAGAAGAAAATTTATAATCAACTCAGTCCAAGAAAAAAAAGAATATCAATTTACCTAAGTAGTAAATAACTCACATATGTGCATGTATGTTATAAAGGGAAGAAGGAGGTCAGTAAAAGTGCCCTGAAAGAGCACCTTTAAGTGAGTACGAGCTATTTGAGATTGCTTTGCGACGTCGTCGATCACATCGGGAAATAAACTAATGGATATACCAATGGAGAGAAAAACAATATGTTATTTAGACTGGAAAAGGAGAAAATTTATAACTTTTTCGGGTTGCTTTTGATACCTGGATATATCATGAGAACTTCGGAATGAGATTACTGGAGCAAAGAACAAGATTTAGGATGCCTCGCTTTTGTTGAAACAATGCCAAGAAATCGTTTTCAACAAATCAAAAGGTATATACATGCAGCCAATAATAAGGCCCTTAGTAATACAAAAATGGCCATGGTAAAGCCATTATATGATCTTACGCATGAAAATCTGGCCGCCCCATTTGGCGTTTTGCATGAAGAATTTTCATAGACGACTCAATGTGCTCGTTGTGAACAATTTATTGGAGCCAAACCGATTCGTTTTGTATATAAATTATGGGTTGTCTCTTGCTCCACTGGTCTTCTTTATAAAATAAGTATATGTGAAGTAAAAACTAGGGCAATTCAGCAAGGTCCACTAGGAAGCAGTGGTTTTTGATACGAGTATGTTGAATGCATGGGGAAATCCAAGGAAGCATCGCGTCCATAGGATTAACTTTTTTTTTCGTCATAGGATCTATTCACGACGCTAAAAAAATAAGTGGGTTCGAGCCACTGGCACTGTCAGGGAAAATAGACTAAACGATGCTAAAAAGGGAGAGAGTCACTTTTGATTCTGTCAGAAGGAAACTTGCAAGTCGTTCGCTGGGATGACAACTGCGAGACAACTGAATAGATTGAATATACCGGTCGTGTACACATGATCAAAAATTGTCTCAGAAAGAGTTTCGAAGAAACGTAATTCAAATTAAGATCAAACGAGCTAACAACATACGAGCAGAAACCGTCTAGGACCAAACTGCGGAATGATACCTAATCTGCGGTATGGCAATAAAGATCACTTTTCACACTCCATTCAAACAAGAAGATGCGTTCTTTGTAAAAAAGAAACAAATAAACCCCAAAATAAGGTGCCAAAAATGCAATCAACCTTTCTGTTTGAAAGTTTGTTTTCAAGTTCATTAGATATACAATCACCATGGTATTATTATTATTTTCCCCGTAAGGGGCGCCATGATTTGCCTTCCTGGCCGGCATGCTGACGGGACTCAGCTTCCCGCCCGGCACCAACTTAGCCTCTTCTCCTTTCAGACAGACTGTATTTCTCCCCTACTTCCTCACTTCCTCAACAACTTCTCCCACAACTTTCTCTGGTCGGCCTCTATTTTCACAGGTAGATGCTGAATCCTTCTCAGCCAACTATCCCGGATCGGGGCTAAGGAGGGAGGGCACAATGTTCTCTAACCCCTGAGCTCCGGTTTGGGATGGTGGGTTTTTAACAACCTGCTTCATCTCCGCCCACACCTTCCTCACATCCCCTTTCCTTCTCACTTCACACACTATCCTTTTTACGCCGTGCCCAAGGTGGAGCCGCAATACCGAAAGGCTGCTAGATCACCAGACGGGAGGGGTGGTTCTGCCAGCTCCTTACGCATCCCTTGCAGAGCGGGCTACTGCGAGGGGTAATTAGCGTCTGCATCCCGTGAATAAAAAAGGGTCACCATGCCCAATGATGAGTCTAACTAAAAATCCCCTTAATTTCCCCCCGTCCACCGTCGGAGCCGCCCTCGGGCAGCTCCATTGAAAAATATGGAGGCCCCTCCCCCCTTTGCTTTCACAGGAAACCCTCCAAATCTCTTTAACCGGAGAGGAGGCTTACTCCTCTCTTTTGCCTACGGCAATAGAGGACTTCCCCCCCCCCCCCACACCCCATTGTCTGGAGGTGCCCTCGGGTGCCTTCCGATTGAGGCGGCTTGGTAGGGCAAACCCCCTTAGGGGGGAGAGGGAAGATAGGGCCCATCGGCCTCTTCCCTCCAGAGATCTGCTGGCTCGTATACTGACTTTAGCGGGGGTCAAGGCCTGTGCCTCTCCATACTCGACTCGTGACACCGCTGCCAATGGGACCTGTGATGTTCTGGGTGGGGGATGGCCAAATGGAGACCCCCCCCTCCCGAGATAAACATGGTCCTTGAGGCAACCTAGCCTCAGACGGTAGGGCCTTCCATAGGGGCGAATCCGGGCTCAGCGCCAAGCACCGAACTCGACTCCGCCCTTATGCAAGGTCCTCTTCAAACGGCTTGGGTCTTCAAGGCAGTACCAGGAGGGAGGGGATCCCCTCCTCCGGCCGGTGCCCCTGCGACCGCCAGGAGCTTCTCCATCTCGGATGAGGACCTTGCTGAGGCCGTCCATCTGGCTTGGGGGCTCCTGCCGGCGGAGGGGAGAATACGGTTCATTCCCCGCCCTCCTCTCCTAAAAAGAAGAGAACATCAAGAAAAAGACGGAAAAGACTCGGGGCTCCTCTTCATCCGCAGGGGCTGCGCTGAGGGATGGGTCTGCTGCTTCGGTAAGTGACCAAGCCAAGATCGGCACGTCCGGCCCCGCTGCCATCACCCCTTCCCGGGTGCTGAGTCCCCGACAAAGACCAAAAGTAAAAGTACAAGTGCGCAGAGCGGAGCCTCGATTACATCGGGGCCCCTCATTCAGAGACTACCGGGTGTTTTGGAGCCCACTGGTTCGCTCCACTGATGGCAGCATGTTGGCTGAGGGCAACGAGAGCTGGCCGAACGGAGACATCATGCCTGGTGTAAATCGCACATCCCCCCCGCCTGGCCCCCATCCCGTGTTGGTGGCGTCGCAAAACCCTTATACCCCGGGAGGGTGGGCAGGGGGCATGCGCCCAGTATGGTCTGCTGCAAAAAGATAGCTAACGGAGAATGGGAGGAGACGAGCCTCCGCAGCTCGTCCCAGTTGGCTCGGAGGAGATGCAGGGGCCCTCTTCGAAGAGAAGACCCTCACGGGAATGTCCGTACGCTTCCTGGAGGCAGAACTGCGGGCGCTGTTGGCCGGACAATGCGCTGAAAGCGCTGTCGCCTTCGGGCGTGGCGGCGTCTCCGAGCCATCCAGCCCACCACTGGTCGTGGGCGAATGAGCCGAAGCTCCTTTGGTGCTGTCCTCCTTTCGGGAGGTAGCTTTAGGAAGCCCGAAAGATGGCCTGGCAATAGCTGTGGAGCTGCCCCTTGATAGGAGGTATACTGTTATTCTCGCGTACATTCCACCGTCTGCCGACTTCGACGCGGGGGCCTGTCGTCGCGTCGTGGCGCAGTTGCCGAAGCCCTTTCTCTTGCTGGGAGATCTAACGGTAGACAACCCTTCTGGGAAGACTACTCTATTAATCCCTGAGGTCAAGTCCTTGCCAACCTGATCGACGAGCTTGAGATGGGTGTCCTAAATGTGGATGAGTTTACGCATCACTGCCCGAGAACCACTTCATTTTACTGCCTCGATCTATCTTTGTGCTCTCCGGATACACAGCCTGATTTTGATTTGTGGGTGGTCGATGACCTCCATGGTAGTGATGACTTTCCCATTCAAATATCAATTTCTGGGCAGCTGCCGCCGTAGAGCGCACCCCGGTGGTGCTTGGCGCGGGCGCGGTGGTCTGCATTTCAGGAAATGACTTAATTCTCTATCTCAGTCGAGGAGTTTAGGTCGGTAGATGAGGCCGTTGAGTTCTTCTCCGGCAACCTCATCGCCGCGGGCCTGGCTACTATTCCTAGAAGGTCTGGCATTTCTGCACGTCGACCCCTCCCGTGGTGATCACCTGAGTGTGAGACGGCCATCAAACAGAAGCGCTATGCTTACATGCGCTATAAGCACCGCCCGAACGATTTCACTGTCGGTGAATTTCGTCGGGCTAGGGCTAGGTTCCGGTATATTTCGAAGCAGGCCCGCCGCTCTTCTTGACCGGCATACGTGTCCTCACTTAACGAGAAAGACCTCTTTAGCAGGTGTGTGGAAGCGAATCAAAAGGATTCTGGGCAAGTTCTCGCAGGATCCACCCTCTCGTTCTCCAGGAGAATGCGACCGCAAACTCGGACCCCGCATCAGTGGCAGAATCCTTCGCGACCGCTTTCTCTGCATTCTCTAATCGGGATGCTGCCTCGCCAGCATTCAATGCACCTCATGATGTCGCGGAAGGCCGCCGCCTGGACTTTACCTCGAGATGCGGAGAACCCTTCATCGACAGGTTTACTCTTAGTGAGTTGCGTTCCTCTCTTGCTTCGTGTGCGGACATCGCCCATGGTCCGGACGATGTCCCGTACGCCATGCTTCGACACCTAGGTGGAGGGTATCCTCTCAGATTCCTGGCGAATCGCTACTGTACTCGCTTTTTGTAAACCAGGGAGAGGTCACTCTACCCCGGCCTGTTTCCGCCAAATCTCTCTTTTTCCCTGCGTGTGCAAGTTGATGGAGAATTTGGTAAATGTTTGATTAGCTTTTTTTCTGGACAGCGGAGGTCATCTGTCCTCTGCACAGTACGGCTTTCACAAGTTTCACTCCACGTCGGATGTTCTGCTCCGTCTGGAAAATGCCGTCTGCGAGACATTACTTCGTAGACAGCACTACGCCACGGTCTTTTTCGATCTGGAGAAGGCCTATGATACCGCATGGCGATACGGTATCATGAGACTCTCCACACGATGGGGGCAAGGACACGCCTCCCAATCTTTATATCTGACTTTTTGCGAGATCGTCAATTCCTCGTACGTGTGGCGGGATTCCTCTCCGACCCAATGGAGCAGGAACAGGGTGTCCCGCAGGGAAGCGTTCTCAGTGTCACATTCTTTGCCCTGAGCATCAACGGCATCACCTCGGTGCTGCCTAAAGATGTTCTCGCTACGCTCTACGTGGACGACCTTTCGATATCTTTTGGCGCGGCCCAGATTCCAACTCGAGCGTCGACTCCAACAGGCATTGAACCGCGTCTCTCGCTATGCCGAAGAGAACAGGCTTCGGTTTTCCTTGGCCAAGACTAAGGTGGTGCACTTATGCCACCATCCACGGCTCCACCCTGACCCAGACTCGTTTCCCTAATGGGGTGCGCCTGGATGTGGTGGAATCGCACCGTTTCCTCGGTCTTGTATTCGACCGACGCCTCACCTGGGAGGCTCATATTCGAGGCCTTAGGGTCTCTTGTACCCGTGCCATGGATATTCTCCGTTCCGTGACGTTCAGCGTCTCGCGCTCTGATCGGGCTACTGGGCCTTACTTTATTATCGATCCTTTGTTCGTTCGAGGCTCGACTACGGATGCGAGTTTTATGCATCCGCAGCAGAGCATGTATGTCGAAGGTGGACTTGATCCACCACACCGGGCTGGGCCTGGCGACCGGTGCCTTTCTTACTTACCCCATTGAGAGCCGACTTGTCGATGCTGGGGATATGCCACTCGCTCTGCGCGTGCACGGTGCATTATTCGCCTGTACGCGCGAGCCCGGCGCCTCCCTCAGTCGTCATCAGCTCTCACTGCATCCGCAATTGCTCTCGGCAGTGCCTATGCCGCCGAGAGACGCCAGTCATACCCTAAGCCCCTTCGGGCTAGGAAACTCCGAGAGTTGCGTATACCTCTTGGGCCGATGTTACTCCTGGTTCTGCCAAGGACGCCATCCTTTGACTTTTTGTCGCCACGTCTCTTCTACCAAAGCTTCTAAAGCGCTGGGAGTATTGCATTCGGCCTTTTGGGAGCACACTTCGTGTCACGCTGGAACCGTGCCAGTGTATACGGATGGCTTCAAGTCACAAGAGGGGGTCGGTTGCAATACACCACTCGGTACGGGAGATTACGCGACGTGCCCGGTTCGGAGATAGGATTGTGATCTATAGCGACTCATAAAGCGCCCTGAGTGCTCTCGGGGCATTGGAATCTCCGCATCCCCTGGTTCGCGATATCCGTGACGCCACAGTTTTTGCGAGCCGGGTGGATGTCGATATCATCCTCTTCTGGGTTCCTGGATACGTAGGAATTTCGGGAAATGAGAGCGACAAATAATCCGCGAGGACTGGACGACCAGACCAGTGTTTCTTTCTTCCTCACAGCGATTACATGGCAGGACTACGGGCAGCTCTCCGTGCTGCTTGGCAAAGAAGATGGTAGACGGTCGAGGCGAACTTGAAGTTGAGTGCCATTGCGCAGCGACTGTTCCCATGGACCTACCCCCAATGCCGTCAAGGCTTCATGTTGTTTTATGTCGTCTCCGAATTGGACACATTCGCGGGACGCACCGCTATTTGATGGAGCGCTCACCTGCGCCTTATTGTGAAGACTGCCTTGTCCCCCAGACTGTTTGCCACATCATTGTTGAATGTCCCAGTTTGGGTGATATTCGCTCACGTTATCTGTCCCGGTACCGGGACCAGCGGGATCGCTACCGCTTGTCCCTTGTGCTCGGGACAGTTCGTGCACACCATGTTCCTGCCCCGTGGGGAGGCGGGCTTACCCCTGATGCCGGAGCGTGCTTCTTTCTTGCCTTTTGGTTTGTTTTTTATATTTTTTTACCCTCTGTCATTTTTAATCTTTGTTATTTACATATTGTTTTGTTTTTGTTATTTTTTTTTTAATATAATCTAATAATAGGTTGGGTCGAGTACGGTGACTTTTTTCCAAGTAGGCATTCGCCAGATGAGCTCCTAATTTTTTTTAAAAATGGTATTTAAAAACTGATAAAATCTGGTATGGATTAATTCTTGTAATATTTTAGTATTGTGTTAAATTCAGTTATTAAACAATTACTTCGAGTTGTAATAAAAATATTAATATTTAATGTTTATAATATTTGGATATGAAGTTTCATTTCATTTTAATATAAAATTCAATTTGGGGGAAAATTAGAGAAAAAATAATTTATGAATGATTATTTATTGGTTAATGGTTGATCCTTAAATCATAGATCTACGACAAGGAGATCTACTTTCGCTTCCTGCTTGCTACCTCCACCGATTGTGAGCGTGGATCCTCTGCAATGAAACGCATAAAAACTGCCAGCAGATAGATGTATTTTGAACTCTTCTTCACTTAACAATCTAATGATGGTCCACCTCTATTCTCCAGATCTCCTCAGCTTTGACCCTCAAAAACCAATAGAAATATGAATGAATGAATCTAAAGAGTCCAAGATTTGGAAAATTCAACGGGGGATGAATTTGAAGAGTGACGACTATGAGAGCTACAGTGAAAGTAGCGATGATTGATTGAGATGTAACTATGAATGGTTAACATTAGTTTCAAGAAATTATATTAGAAAAACACGTTTTCTCTTTACTTTTTTTCTGACGATTGAAAAATTAAAAGGGCGATAGGGATTTTAGGTCTTTTTCCCCTAAGGGCGAAAGAATTTTTGACACTAAATCCAGGGTTGGTTCCAAGCGTCGATAATTTCGCTCCTCGGCACAGCTTTGATTAGAGAGAGCCTAAATGTCCTGGGTATTTATTATCTCGCGTCGGGTAATTTAAGATTTGAATGTGAGTTGACGGCTGTCGAACCAACTTCATAAAACTGGAACTTGGACACTGAATACACAAATTACATATATAATTAGAACACCTCTTAAAAAACATAGAACATACGTGTTGGGAATAATCCGCAGCAACTATAAAAAATACTTGGATAAGAATACCAACAGTGGTAAGATATAGTAATAAAAAGAATAAAACTCAGGGTGGAGAAATGCTTTGGCACATTGTTATAAGAAACAACGAATGATACATGAATAGATAAAGAGAGAGAAGACGACCTTGCTAATGGTAGGAAGGTCTCATCCAAAGTCTTCTAAAAACAACGTTGTAGTGATTTCTTGTTTATCTAAAAACATATTTCTCTTAATTGTTTTTAGGGATTAAAAATGAGTTCCCGTGTAAATGTTTGGTAGGCGTTGAATTATACTGAATATACACGTCTATTTTCGATTCATTTGGCAAGGCGTTGTCGCCGCTCCATCTGCTAAACTTCTGAATTCCTTCTTTCACCTGTGAAAATCAACGCATTTCTTATTAGAATCTCGTCTTTATACGTCCACTCCGAGATAGGTCTCAAAAGGTGAGAATTGGTGTAAAACACACACACACACGCCGCATCTACTCTGGCAATCGTTCCATGTTTCCAGTCTTGTCCGCGGGGGGCAAGTTTGCCCCCAAATATCCTCTCCAATTAAGCCCTCGACTCCGTTTTCTTTCTTTGTCATTTGAGAAAATGGGTTTTAAGGGGCACTTCTTTAGAAAATAAAATGGCGCCTGGTAGGAAATAGTCATTGATTCATTTGGAGGCGAAATTGACAGTTTTTGTTTCTTTAAAAAATAAAAACAAACCACCTAAACTTAAAAAAAAGCTTCGTGAAGTTAGGGGTGGGTGGGTAAGAGAGTTAGGTCAGCCAAGTGGTTATCGTAACTCATGGATATGCTCCGCAATGAATACAAGTGCCCTTGCGGGGTTCGAGTTGGTGCTACTTAAAACCTAAAGCGAAAACCAACGATGGCATATCCCGCAGAATGGTTGTAAAGTGGTGAGATGGTGTGTGGAAGATATTTAACTGCAGAGTCTGCTACGGGTGTTGGTGCCGGGGGGCGTTTACCAGGAAAGGTGTATATGGTGTATGTCGAAATATAGACGTTGGATCTTTGAAGGGAATCGAATCTTCTTAGGAAACGGGTTTATAAGAGTTACTTAGCGCTCCGAGTAGTCTCCCCTTGAGACTACTCGGATTATTTACCCCCTCAGATTTTCACTTACCATAACTGGACCCTGGTTATCCCCTCTCCCTTCTGTTTTATTAGAAGATTATTTGTGTTGATCCCCACCAATCTTGGGATTCGAACCCTCGCATGTGACCCACGGTTCAATGAGAGGTATTCATTCACCGCATCGAGGAACCTCTCGTCCGTGGTTTCCAATCACGGGTGTGTGTGTGGGAGGGAGAAAGGATTTTGTATAGATGTGTTGGCGGAATTAAGGAGTAGCCTAATGGCGTGCCTTCGATACTATGGGTATACAGTATGCGTGCGTGTGTGTGTGTGTATGTGTGAGAGAGAGAGAAGGGAAAAGGATATATATATATATATATATATATATATATATATATATATATATATATATATATATATATATATATATATATATATATAATTCCTACAGTGAAATGAAAGGCGGATTCCAATTCCAAATACTTTCGAACTTGTTCAGTTCATTATCAAGGAATGAACTGATACTACAAGTTGGAAAGTACTTGGAATCCGCCTTTCATTTTCCTGTGGGATTTTTCACATATACATATAGGGTAACCCATAAGTCCCAGGACACTACAGTTACATATAAAAATTATATTTGTTTTCCGTTAATAACATAGTTTATACAAAAGTAGTGTCCTAGGAATTTCGGGCCACCATATATATGTGCAACAAAGCCCACAGGGAAAATTAATACGAGGATTCCAAGTACTTTCGAACTTTATTTCGAGTTCTTTATCACGGAATAACAAAAGTAGTGAAAATTGTAATATTTATAAGAATGATACAGAGGAGAGGGAACGCCCACAAAAAGAAAAAAACAATCAACAAAATGAATTAATATGAAATGGAAACCTTAGGAGGAGCGAAGATAAATACAAATTAAGATAATTAAATCAGGTAGATTCAAAAGACTAAAGGTTGACAAGAGGATTAAAATACCGCTTAAGCAATTAGGGAGGGAGAAAATCTGACCGAGAGATTAACCTCAGAGTTCAGGATTGAAAAACCAAGGTAGAATAAGTACAAATGTTCTAAAGACTTGACTCAAATGGAAATAAATACACAGACATAAACATAAGGCTACATAGATGCACACAAAAAAATTAAATAGTTTATTAAGATTAATATAAATATTTAGTCTCAAATTAAAAGTTTCGACAGTGCATTGTGAATATAATTTAAAATTTGGGAATTTAATAATTTATTAATTCATTTTGTTGATTGTTTTTTTGCCTTTTTTGTGGCTGTTTCCTCTCCTCTGTATCATCCATATGAATATTACAATTTTCAATACTTTTGTTATTCTTTGATAAAGAACTTGAAATAAAGTTCGAAAGTACTTGGAATCCTCGAATTAATTTTCCTTGTGGGCTTTGTTGCATTTCTTGCTTACTCACGCCATACTTTATGAGTTTTCCATATATTTCCATATATATATATATATATATATATATTGTCGTGCTACAACCACTTTATACCATACACTACTACTATATTTTGTGGGGGGGTTGACTTAATCACCTACTGCAACGCGAACCGTTGAGGCACTGTTACCAGGGATTAACGACCGACTATGAGGTCACACTTGAGGCATTGGGTTTCAAATTCTTAATAATCAAACAGTGCATAAATGGTTGGCGAGATTTACTTGAATAGGCCGAGAGTATCGTTCAAGGTTAGTTAAAGATGAAACAACAAAAATATAATTTTATTTACACAGATTAAAATAAGAATAATAATAAGCAAAGGGGAATTATTTAAATTGAAAGAGTCTCTTGATAATTATGAGAAGGGATTTTCAAATAGAATTAATTAATTAATGTTACTAGGCTCAGATCAAAAAGGGGGAACTTGACAATACTAATAATGGAGGGGGTTTCAGTCTTACGGGTCGATGACTTCGAGAAAGTCATCGACCCGCAGCAGGTTTAACACACTGGGTCCTATAATCTGTAAATACAGTTGCTATTCCCAAGGATTTGGGTGTCTCCTTTTCGAGCGAATTCGAAACTTGAACAGATGCATCGCAGAAAGTAAACAGAATTCCAGCTCCACAGCTACGAGGTTTTGGCATTTAAATCAGATATGTATGATTTTTCCATTATATAAAGCGCTTGTTAGACCTCAATTTCGATTTCGGTCTCCTGATATGCAAAATAACATAACAACCTTGGGTGTTATGGTGGGTGTAGAGAGGCGACATAGTTAATTCATGAGTTTAGAAATAAATCATATGAAGACAGACGGACGGAGCTTCTTAATCTGCCTTCACCCGAAATCCTCGTTTTGTGTAGACAACTTACCTGAATCTTTTAAATACTAAATAGTTTACTAATATGAACGTATGAGTTGCATTTTAATTCTCCACTAGCACATGCTTTTTTTTCTAATATAGAATTACTCAGATTTAGAATAACTTACCCGCTCAACTAGTTAGACGCACCTCTTCACATTTAATAAAATAATCTCTAAATATTAATTCAACATATAAACTTATTAAAAATCAGAAATGCGCATAATTTATACCCCTATTAATACTTCATTTTTTTGCTTCCACCTTGATTCTTTTCACCATTTGTTTCTTTTTTTTTTAATTGACTTCGAGTTTGCCTTAATGCATTTGTTGATCCGTACTTTGATAATTTAACGCGCTTTATATTTGATAACATCACAGTATTTTAACTCATCTCACCACCCGAAGGTTTTAAACCGCTTCTAATTCCGCGATTTCTTTTCCTTCGCAGGTGAGAACCGGTATTGGAAACCGACGTTAGAAAAACCGGTGTTAAATAAGGGATTGCTGTGTTCATCTTCACGTAGGGTGTAGTGGTGGTGCTCAACCCACCGCAGGACCTGTCTGCAAAGAAGGTGGCGTCTGACTCCCTGCATCGCCCCCGCTCAGTGAGACTTCTCAAATGTGACCTGTTTTCGAGGCGGAACGAAGAGGGAAGGTACACGAGAGATGCGCATTATCCATGATGCTCCAAGTAGTCTCTTCCCGCTTCGGGTCATTTACCTACTCTATAATTTCCATTCTCGTAACTTCACCACTTTGATGGCTAATCTTTTGAAACCCGTTAAAATTACTTTATGCTTCGAACCAAGGGTATTTTGACTTATTGGGAAATGGACAGGCAGACGAAGAATAAAGGTGGCGAAATACGAAGACGAGTGAATATTAAGGATAGGAAACACCATCAACCCGGAATGTTGGGGCCAGGAGAGCACGTTATAATCCTCTAAGAGACAAGTTCGTATATGAGACAACACATCTAATCCAAAATACGAGTTGGAAGTAAAGGCATTCGATACTACGAACTCGAAACACAGGTACTCAAAAATTCGAGCTTGGAACACAAGGACTCCTAAGTACGAACTCGGAAAACGGACTCGATAGTACAAATTCGGGTCCTTAAAAGTACGTACTTCTACGATGGCCGAATCACTGTTCCTATGTAATCTAGTATCGGGCTTATGAATTTTGTTCGTGTCTCGGTGTACTCTTCCGACTCCTTGACGAGTTTTTTTTATCGAGCTTGGCACTCTTTATTCCCCCCTCACAAAATTCCATTTTCTCGCTATCTGTCCACGTCCTATTCATCGCCCATGGATGCTCACACTGATTTTTCTTAAGAAAATTCGAACACTCCATTGTTGGCTCGACGATGAGGGAGGATCCCCTCGAAACGTCGAGATAAACTTAAGACTCCGCTCTAAATCAGTATCCCCCTTCGCTTTCCGGGTTTTCTAGGAGTCCACTTTAAGAATTTACAATTAGATAAATTTCAGTCTATTTTGAAAGTATTTGCAAGACAATTAATTATTAATTAATGGGTTCTATAAAAATTTAAAATAATTTTTAAAGTCTACACTTTGCGCCTCCACTCAGTAGTTTGACACAAGTCGAAAGAGATTACTTTGGGCTGGGCGCTCGAAGCCAGGATGCGTGTGTCTAAAAATGGTCTAACCTTCACGGTTAAGGACGCCGGATGTGGACACTATTTGCTGCTCTCTATTATGTGCCCCCCTGGCCCCAGCAACCGTAGGAAGAACTATGGCTATTATATATCTATCATGCATTATCTCTAACCGCCGAATTCATCACATTTTTTTCCCCTACTCTGTCTCTTTCTCTTTCACACACACAAATACTCACACGCACACACACACACACACATATATATATATATATATATATATATATATATATCGTTGGTTTTCGCTGCTTAGTTGCGCTCTTCGACGCTATTATAAGGTCATAAAATTACGAGGGAAAAAAACCTCTCTTGGTCTAATTTTCAAGAGGTCTTTGATAATAAAGACGAAAGTATTTGGAATCAACTTTTCTTTTTCCTTTTTGTGGTTAGTGTGATTATTTGGGGATTTGGGATAGTTTTGGTTTCTGTCCCTCTCCCCTCCCATGTGCCGTGGCCTTATTTTTCCTCGTCATCTTTTGAAGGTATTTAACCCTTATGATGTCACCAAGAACTTCCTGTTCGTATTTGTTGTCCTTTTGTTTTGTGGTGGTTCGCTCCATTGTGCGAACTTTTTAAAAGGTTGTTAGAATGTCCAGAAATTTGAGTTATGTTCATACCATTGGGTCAGTGTTCAATGCATCGAATTCTTATGTTGTTACACAATATAGACTGACCGCGGTCGTAATTTGGCCGGGGCCGGGGCTGGAGCCGGAGCCCCGATAAGTCTATATTACACAACTGTTCAATTTTAGTTGTTTTCACTCTGTGCCGCTTGATTGACTTCGTGTTCACACCTTTGAGTACCTGCGTTACGTCCAGCGTGACGTCCACTTATATTTTAGTCCCTATTCTCTCCGGTAGGAATTATGTCGATATTCGTAATTTGTGAGTTAACGTTATGTTCGTACTTTTAAACTAATTTGCCACTAAGTACGCACACCTTTGCCTTGTATCGCCACATCCACTCGAATCCTGTCCTTATTTTGGAGTTTTTGTGCTATCTTGTACTTATAAGGTCTCTGTTCGTATATGCCAGTGCAATGTTCATATTCTGGAATCCCTGTGTTGCTAGGTACGCGCTCCGTTGTCAAGTATTGTTAAGTTCCCCCGTTTGGATTCCTATTAAAACTTTAATTAGAGGCCAAAATAAAAGCGCTTAATGTCATCGTTCAAATTAAACGCCCAAAGTTAGGTTCGGGTTCTTTAGCAGCAGTACGAGTACCCCACCCCCTCCCCCCCGTCCAAGGGCCGACCTTTCATCTTTGGGGAACGGACACATATTCACTGCCAAATGCGCGAAGTTTCGAGGCACTGGATGGAATTTGTTTGGCACTATTAAGGATACAAATTCGTATTGATGGGTTAATTTGCTGGATTGTGTGTGCGTCTGGCACTCGACTGTTTGAATGAGGATCACTCACCACAGATATGAAGTTGCGGGTTCGTTGGTAGTTAATATGATCAGGCTGGGCTATAACCTATAAGACTGGACTCCCGTCCACCCTCTTGCCCGTGAGCATAAACTACGTTGAGTATGGTTAATATTCGGATGGGAGCTCGATTTTAAAATCGGAGTTTGCGACGGTTTCGATCCCCGGTTCTGAATCTATGCTAAGCTGTGGCTATAAACTAGTCTGAATCGGTGAGGCAAAGTAAAGCCATCGGTATCATTTTAATCCAGTCTTTTTAATCGCCACTGGGTCCCAAGGAAATGGGCTGGTGACGATGACTTATCAAATGCATCGTTGAGTTTATCTGATCGGCCAATCGACTGAATCACTGGAGGGATATCTTACGTAGTCTCTGTCTCTTAATCAGCTTTCTTCCGCAACAAAACAAACAGTATTTATTCTATCAATTACAATAATACCCACTTTCTTGGAGATAGGCATAGCATTTATGCACTAATACCTTTCAGAGTTAGTGGTATGGGCAAAATAGTACTGGTTAGCTGTGCAGTATACCTTTTGTTCTGGTTAAGTGTGCGGTCTACCCATAAGAGTTCTTAAGTGTGCGGTCTACATGAAAAAAACAACAAACTTAAATAGATATTTTAGTTTATTTCGTTGGTTGGTTAGAAATAGTAGATTTCTAATAAGACCTAACCTACCAACGAAATAATAGTAAAGTGCATCTTAGACTTGACAGTTACAGACGTGCTATTGAAAAGTAATTAGTAGATGGAAACTGGTGGAAATTATATTACCTATTACATTAATAAATATTTATTTAAATATAATAACTTGAAATGGTCGTTTGACTTTGACCTATTAAATAATGATAAACATAAAAACAATCGCGCATTACTTATGGGATGACCTAATAGGCCCCCTTCGTCAGTTTCTTCCCCTTCCCATCTCCTAATGTCGAAAATTCCCCTTTGGTTGGTGAAGATTACATCCAGATGTGATGTATGGTTGGTTTCCTTTGGTCGGACACTCAAGTCATATTGGAACGCCTGTTTAAACTCGATAATGGCCGAAAGAGGGCAAAGAACGTTTAAAAAGTCATATTTGGAATCGCGGGTAATGAACGGAATGACCAAGTTGCTTTCTCGGCCGTCCATGATATTCCGGTAAATTAGTGATTACCATATGGGGTCTTTATTTTCCTTCTTGGTAAAGATTCGTTTAACACAGATGTGCACAATAATTTAAAAATGTGTTTTTCCTATGCGGTTTTATATGTACTTTTCAGATCTGTCACTCGTTTTTCCCGGAAATGCATATTTTGGTTATAATCGACCGAAGGTCCATAATAGGAAAAGTATGAATTTCCAGATAAACGAGTTTTTGATCTGAAAACTGCACATAAAACTGCACAAGAAAAACATTATCAAACTCATTTAATAGATCCAGAACTCTGACCAGACGTAACTTAGTAATTTAGGACGACGATAGCGCCGCCTACTTAAAGCTATTTTCCGCCAAAAATTAAAAGTTTTTTTAGGTACTTTCGAAATGGAGGGCTTCGCCCTTCATACCCCCTACTTAATATACGGGAATCTAAAGCGAAATGCTATTGGGTAATCGGCAAAAGACGCATGCCCAGATCGCCTTCTCTGGCCGTTTTGCACGCCGACCACTCCCATGGTGGTCGGCCGAGTGTGAGACGGCCCTCAAACCGAAGCGTTATGCCTGCATGCGCTATAAGCGCCGCTCAAACGATTTCACTGTCGCTGAATTTCGTCGGGCTAGGGCTAGGTTCCGGTATATTTCGAAGCACGCCCGCTGCTCTTCTTGGCGGGCATACGTGTCTTCACTTAACGGGAAGACCCCTTTAGCAGAGGTGTGGAAGCGAGTGAAAGGGATTCGGGGCAAGTTCTCGCAGGACCCCCCTCCCGTTCTCTAGGAGAATGGGACCGCAATCTCGGACCCCGCGTCCGTGGCGGACTCCTTAGCGACCGCTTTTCCCGCATTCTCTAGCCGGGATGCTGCTCTTCCAGCATTCAATGCACGTCGTGATGTCGCGGAAGGCTGCCGGCTGGACTGTACCTCCAAAAGCGGAGAACCCTTCAACGACAGGTTTACTGTGAGAGAGTTGCGCTCCGCTCTTACTTCGTGCGCGGATACCGCCCATGGTCCGGACGATGTCCCGTACGCCATGCTTCGACACATGGGTGAGCGAGGCATGGCATTGCTGTTAGATTTGTTCAACAGGATCTGGGTGGAGGGTCTTCTCCCAGATTCCTGGTGAATCGCTACTGTGCTCGCCTTTCGCAAGCCGGGGAGAGATCACTCTACTCCGACCGGTTTCCGCTCAATCTCTCTAACCTCTTGCGTGTTCAAGTTGATGGAGAACTTAGTAAATGTTAGACTAGCCTTTTTCCTGGACAGCGGAGGCCATCTGTCTTCTGCACAGTGCGGCTTCAGCAAGTTTCACTCCACGTCGGATACTCTGCTCCGACTGGAAAATGCCGTCTGCGAGGCTTTCCTTCGTAGACAGCACTACGCCACATGGGTGAGCGAGGCATGGCCTTGCTGTTAGATTTGTTCAACAGGATCTGAGTGGAAGGTCTTCTCCCAGATTCCTGGCGAATCGCTACTGTGCTCGCCTTTGGCAAGCCGGGGAGAGATCACTCTACTCCGACCGGTTTCCGCACAATCTCTAACCTCTTGCGTGTGCAAGTTGATGGAGAAATTAGTAAATGTTAGACTAGCCTTTTTTCTGGACCGCGGAGGCCATCTGTTTTCTGCACAGTGCGGCTTCCGTAAGTTCCACTCCACGTCGGATGCTCTGCTCCGACTGGAAAATGCCGTCTGCGAGGCTTTCCTTCGTAGACAGCACTACGCCACGGTCTTTTTCGATCTGGAGAAGGCCTATGATACCGCATGGCGATACGGTATCATGGAGACTCTCCACACGATCGGGGCGAGGGGACGCCTCCCAATGTTTATATCTGAATTTTGGCGAGATCGTCGATTCCGCGTACGGGTGGGGTGAGCCGTCTCCGGCCCAAAGGAGCAGGAAGAGGGTGTCCCCCAGGGAAGTGTCCTCAGTGTCACACTCTTTGCCCTGAGCATAAACGGCATCACCTCGGTGCTGCCAGAAGATATTCTCGGTACGCTCTACGTGGACGACCTTTCGATCTCTTTTGGCGCGGCCCAGATTCCAACTCTGGAGCGTCGACTCCAACAGGCATTGAACCGCGTCTCTCGCTATGCCGAAGCGCACAGGTTTCGGTTTTCTTTTGCCAAGACTAAGGTGGTGCACTTCTGCCGCCATCCACGGCTCCACCCTGATTCAGTTTTGTTTCTTAATGGGGTGCGCCTGGATGTGGTAGAATCGCACCGTTTCCTTGGTATTGTATTCGACCGACGCCTCACCTGGGAGGCTCATATTCGCAACCTTAGGGTCTCTTGTACCCGCGCCATGAATATTATGCGTTCCGCGACCTTCAGCGCTTGGGGCGCTGATAGGGCCACTGCCTTACTTTTTTATCGATCCTTTGTTCGTTCGAAGCTCGACTACGGATGCGAGTTTTATGCATCCGCAGCCGAGCATTTATTGCGGAAGGTGGATTAGATCCACCACACCGACCTTCGCCTTGCAACCGGTGCCTTCCGCACTTCCCCCATTGAGAGCCTGTTGGTCGATACTGGGGAGATGCCACTCGCTCGGCGCCGCGTGCAGTGCATCACTTGCCTGTACGCGCGAGCCCGGCGCCTCCCTCAGTCATCAACAGCCTTCACTGCATCCGCAGCTGATCTCGATAGTGCCTATGCTGCCGAGAGACGCCAGTCATACCCTAAGCCCTTTGGGTTTAGGGCCAGGAAACTCCTTCGAGAGCTAGATATAGCCCTCGTCCCGGTGGCGCCCCTGGTTCTGCCCATGACGCCAACCTGGAGGGTACCAAATTTGGCTATTTGTCGCCACGCCTCTGCTCCCAAAGCTTGTACGGCGCCAGGAGTATTGCGTTCGACCTTTTTGGAGCACACCGTGTCACGCTGGAACCGTGCCAGTATATACGGATGGCTCCAAGTCCCAAGAGGGGGTCGGCTTCCACGCCGTATCCCCTCTGTTTGAAGTCAGCGGGGCTCTGCCAGGCGCTGCGTCTGTCTTCACGGCCGAGCTGGTGGCAATACACAACTTGGTACGGGAGATTACGCGACGTGACCGGTTCGGAGACCGGATTGTGATCTATAGCGACTCACAAAGCGCCCTGAGTGCTCTCGGGGCATTGGAATCTCCGCTTTTCCTGGTTCGCGATATCCGTGACGCCACGGTTTTGGCGAGCCGGGCGGATGTTGAGATTATGTTCTGCTGGGTTTCTGGACATGTAGGAATTGCGGGGAATGAGCTCGCCGATGAGGGCGCCAAATTGTCCGCGAGGACTCTGCGACCGGACCAGCGTTTCGCTCTTCCTCACACCGACTACATGGCAGGAATACGGGCAGCTCTTCGGACTGCCTGGCAAAGAATATGGGAGACGGTCGAAGGGAACTTAAAGTCGCGTGCCATTGCGCCGCGACTGTTCCCATGGACCTATCCCCCAATGCCGCGACGGCTTCAGGTCGCTTTCTGTCGTCCCCGAATCGGACACACTCGTGTGACACATTTCTATTTGATGGGGCACTCGCCTGCGCCCTATTGCGACGACTGCGTCGTCCCTTAGACTGTTCTTGTCGAATGTCCCAGTCTGGGTGATCTTCGCGCACGATACCTGTCCCGGTACCGGGATGGGCGGGTTCGCTACCGCCTGTCCTTTGTATTCTGGACGAGTGCGTGCACATTGACTGGTGGACTTTTTGACTTTTGGGGTGAGGCCGGCCTTCTCCCTTTCATTTAACTTAGTCTAGTTGTTGTTTTTGTTATTGTTTTGTTATTGTTATTGCTTCCTAATTGTTATTTATTTCTATTGTTTTCTTTTCAAAATTTTTAAAGTAGCCCTAGAACTAGGCTGTTTGTTTACGGCGACTAATGCCTAAGTTAGCAGTCGCCAGATAGCCCCTTAAAAAAAACAAAAACAAAACCCAGATCGCCTTCAGATCTAAATAAAAGCCTGGTATTGATTGGATATCGCCAAAATACGCATGCCGAGAACGCCTCCAGATCTAAAAGTCCAGGTCTAGGTAAAAGGGTCAGGCCAAAAATGACGCTGAAAGATTCAAATTTAGCCAAATAACATTTTCTTTTCGAAATATAAATAAATACGTTAGTATTAACTTCCGGAAGTTAAAAATAACATCGGTCAGCATCATTTTTAGAATTAAAAACGTTTATGTCTTTGAAAATTACAAAATCGTATTTGAGTTAAAACGGATCCTAAATCCCTTCTCAGTGAATACCTATGGAATCTGTTGCAGGAGTTCGATAACTGCGTTGAGTTTAAATTATGGACTATTTTATTACTAGGCATCGGTTACCAAGACGTCTGGATCCTTTGCCGCTTACGAATTAACAGATAGCGAGTGCCCCACCGTGATTAGTTTTTACGCGAGGGACCACTGTGCCCCTGCTGTAGAGAAAGTTAATCGGTCGCCCAGCGAATATGTCACACTTGCAATGCTCATCATATCACGTGTCCCGTCTCAGTCAGTAATGGTATCTCGCCTAGTTTAGGTCAGTGGATGGGGCTCATCGAATTCTTTTCCGGCAACCTCATCGCCGTGGGCTTAACTACTATTCCTGAACCTCTGATCGTTTTGCACGCCGACCGCTTCTTTGGTGGTCAGTCGAGTGTTTAAGGCGGGTCGTGTGGATCCTGCCGTCATGCTTGACTCCCAGCTGTTCCATCCTTGACGTGTACAACTACGCCAGTTCAGAAAGTTTGAAGACCGGAGCCGTCTCCTCATCCATTTGAAAAGTTCACCTGAAACGTTGGATCTATCAGGAAAATGAAATGAATTTTCCTTTATACGTCCTTTCGTTCATCCTTCAAATTATATATATATATATATATATATATATATATATATATATATATATATATATATATATGCAATAAATCACACAAGAACATGAAAGGCAGATTCCAAGTACTTTTGAACTTGTTTAGTATATTATCAAGTTCGAAAGTTCTATTACTTGGAATCCGCCTTTCATTTTCCTGTGGGATTTTTTGCATTTATTGTTCTACTCACCCGCTACTTTGTGAGTTTCTTATATATATATATATATATATATATATATATATATATATATATATATATATATATATATATATATATATATTTATTTATATATATATATATATATATATATATATATATATATATATATATATATATATATATATATATATATATATATATATATATGTGTCTGTGTGTGTGTGTGTGTGTGATTGTCATTTAGTACAATTAAGCCGACACAACTAATAAATTTCGAAAATAAAATGATGCACTAAAATAGAGGAGAGACTCGGTTGGTGTAAATGATAAAACCGCTTTAAAATCACGTCTTTTCCCACTAGTGCCCACGACCAATAGATGCCAGTTACCGGAGCATAGTAACTGAGGAAGTCGAACATAGAGAAAAGACAGCGAGGGAAAAATATATTTAAGATAAAAATAATGAAATTTAAGGAATAGCGACAACAACTTGCTCACGATACCATCCGCCCCAAAGGGCACACAGCACCGAGAGGGGGCCGTTATGCACGATTGATCTCAAACACTTTTAGTAGATGCACTAGTTACAGATTATGAAAGGGTAACCGACGAGGGCATCGGCCAGAATGTTTGTGAAGAGAGGTTCGTAATGAAAGAGGTCAAGTAAGGTTGTGTGGATGGCTCGAGAGGAGACTACTTGGGGCGACAACAGGGCACGCAACTCTCTTGGATTATAACGGTGGCGCAGTGGGGTCAGGTCCGATTAAAGTGGGGGGATTGAGAACATGTTCGTACAAGGCCCTGGTATTCAAGGATCCCCCCCCTCCCTCCATTTTAGGGCCACCCCCAACCCTCGGACCCAGCTCTTAGGAGCGAAACAGTTGTCATAATCCTTGTCTTCTACAAGCCTTTTGCTGGGCTCTCGACCCTTTGATTAATTCCCCTCTGCTCTAATTCCCTCATGACATTCCCCGTTGGATTACGTCCCGAACGCGCCTACTCGGGTGTTGTATCTCACATATTTTCACTTCCTCTAATTTGATCACTTCATGTGCCTCTTCCGATAGACACACTAGCGCAGATGCCTTCGTTGGTTTCCATTTTGTATGTATGTGAGAAGGAGGGGGGCGCATTATTTGGGTGGCTGATCCACCCCCTACTCCGTTGTCTTGCGGCGTCGCCCGACTCGTCCCAGCGTCGTTTCGCTTCCGTTCGCCGTCGGCCGGAAATTAAAATTCCCCATCAGATGGTTTCGCTCCTCCCCCTCCACTCCCCCCATATGGAGTAGGGGTCGCCCTCCCCTCTCCCCCACCCCCCACTGATATTAGCAGCGAGGGTTTGTTCGTTGTGCCCTTTATGGTGTCCTTTGTCCATGCCTTTTCCTTTGGGGGGGAGATGGGTCCCCACGAGGGGGTCGACGTTCGTAATCTTAGTCCACAGGGCCATTTCGTACGAACTCAGGGGAGTGGGGGGTGTAATGTGTTCGGAAGGGCGAGTTGTTTTATTCCCCCCCCCCCCTTCCTGCTTTACAGACATGGGGAGGGGTAGAAAGAACTAGGTCGGGGGACCTCCCGATTCCGAACCACGGCCGAATCGGGCCTCCATCCGGTGACTAACCATACCCGATGTTGCGAAATGGGCGTGAGGTGAGGTGGTTACTTGTTGTTTACTTTAAAATAAAAATCGAAAACTAACGAAGGCATTTTAGCCAACGCGCTTCATTTTTGCTGTTATTAATATTTTAATGTTCGTATTATTACTATTGCTGTTATTATTATTATTATTATTATTATTAAAACCAGGCAATGGCTTCGCCACTCCTTGCGCTTCGCTACTAAGATTAAAATTTAAAATCTAAAAAAAAGCAGCCATGGTTAAATTTTTATAAATTTTTTGAACTTCGCCAATTATAATAATTTTAAAAAGGAACTCTAAACTCAATTTCCCCCCTTTCAAAATATCACGTTGCTAAAATATAATTATAGAAGAAGAAGAAGAAGAAGAAGAAGAAGATTTATAAAAATAAATTTTCTGAACTTCACCATTTGTAATTCTTTGGGTTTTAAACAATTCACAAAATTTCGATACTTATATTTATTTCTGAACTTCACCATTTTGTTTTTTGATATTATAAAAGAATTATTAGAAATAACTTTGATAAAAAACATAAGTCATAACCAAACTAAGCTGAAATTATTATTCAAATACTAAAAAAATCCCCTTCTTAAATTATAGAGTTAGTGGTGATGCTGATGATGACTAAAAAAGAAAAAGGAGTGAGTCCATCTGCGCCAGCTCGCGCGCGCAATTATTATTCATTACTACGCGAACACCAACGAGGGCATCCCCCCCTTCAGCACAAGTTATTTCAGACTGCTTGGTGAAGAGGATTAAAGGGGGGGGGGCGAGGGGGAGGCACTGCTCGCGGTCGTGTTTAGACCAACACCCACCAAAAGCCCCACAAATGGGAGAGGGGGAGGCATGCCACCTCCCTTCTTACTCCCTCGATTAACGAGTTATTCACCCTTGGTACATTTTCCCTTTCCCCAACGTTTCCACCTTCCGCAAAAGCTCCACCTCGATGTCCTCGTTGGTTTTCTTTATATTTTAATAAGTTGCTTGAGCCGAGTACAGTTCAGTCCCTGGTATTGTTAGCCACTAGTAAGCCCTCCCATCATATGCGAATGAAAATCCCCTTCCCTTCTGGTTAGAGCCCCCCTCCCCCTTAGTTATTACAATCTGGCAAAGTGCCCCCCCCCCCCCCGCCTAGGAGGAGGCCGAAATCCCGCTCAAAACGCCCCATTGGTAAACGGGAAACTCTGTGTGTGTGTGTGGGGGGGGGGGGGGGTTCGTATGGTCTCCCAAGACGGGGCTAAATTCGTTTTAAGGAACCATCGAAACTGATATGAGGGTGTCTTTGCAGTCTTTGTTATTATCGTTGTCATTTTTTTTTTGTTTCAACCATCTTTATCTCTTCATTTTCCTCTCCCTCCCTTATTCTTATCGCACTGGCCCCTGCAGAGGGGCAACCTCTGTAGCCTGTTGCACTTGGTGCCCGGGGGAGCTGCTCGTCCCACCTAGTCTGAATGCTAATTGGGGCACTCCCTGTCACTGGGATGACATGAAGAGCGATGGGAAAATTGTTGGTGCGTTTTTCCCTCGCTTCCTCTCAGCACTTTTATTCTACCCCGTCACCATTTGATCTGCCTGCACTTGGTACCAGGAGGAGCTGTTTTCACCCGGAAATAGTGCAATTTAGGGACGCCCCACCCCTGGGTCCACTTGAACTCTCAGACGGGGCCTGGGGACTTTGTTGGTGTGCTTCTTCCTCGCTCCCTCTCAGCAGTACCATTTCTCTATCACTTCAACCCTCTTTCTGGCCTAAAGGGTATCATGCCGTGTTGGAAGAGAGGCTTTGGAATCCCTTTACCGCTCGCAAGTTTCAAGACACCAGGACTTGAGGGGACCCGGGCGTTGGGTCGCGAATAATGGGAATATTGTTTTTGCCCCAATAACCACTTCCCTCCGTGGAATTGGATGACCGCCTCCCTGTGGCCGTTCTCGGGCTTTACTATCTTGTTTGGTTACCAGGCCAACTAAAAATTTCAGGTCACGTCTCTGGCTCTGCCACAACAGATTTTCAGATCCTGGCCGTCACGTCCTGGATTATTATTACATCCAAGTAAGGATATCTACCCTGTCGCTTTGCTTCTCAAACCACCGAGTTGGGAGCTGCGACCTTCTTTAGACTCACAGGAGGCAACACCCCTGAAGATGGTCGCTAGGCCATCTTCCGGGGTTCCTCAAGCTGTCCCTCGAAAGGAGGACAGCAACAAAGGAGCTTCGGCTCCTTCGCCCACGCCCCGAGGTGTGGCGAGTGGCGAGTGGCTCGGAGACGGTGGTTCCTCGAAAAGAGGGCCCCCTGCCTCCGAAGCCGCAACGCCCGCCTAAGGTTTCGAGGCGGAGGGAGGAAAAGACTCGCATGGCGAGCCCAACCTCCCCCAATAAGTCCTCGAAGGCGACAGCGCCTTCAGCGCTTTGTCCGGCCAACAGCGCCCGGGGTTCTGCCCCCGGGAAGCGTACGGCCATTCCCGTGAGGGTCTTTAGTTCGAGGAGGACCCCCGCGTCTCCTCCGAGCTAGGCCTGGAGGGCATATTCCTTCAATGGAATTGCCGTGGACTCCGGGCCAACTGGGATCAGCTGCGCAGGCTTGTCTCGTCCCGCTCCCCGTTAGCTATCTTTTTGCAGGAGACCATGCTAGGCGCGTGCCCCCTGCCCGCCCTCCCGGGGTATAAGGGTCTTGCCACCCCACCACCGCGGGATGGCCGGGCTGGGGGATGCACGGGTTACACCCGGCATGATGTCTCCGTTCTTCCTTTCTCTTTAGATACCCCCTTCCAGGCAGTGGCTGTGCAGCTGCACCTGGATAGGAGGTATACTATCATTTCTGCGTACATTCTACCGTCAGCTGACTTCGACGCGGGGGACTTCCGCCGCGTCGTGGCACGGTTGCCGAGGGCCTATCTCTTGCTTGGAGATCTGAACGGCAGGCATCCACTCTGGGGAGATTACTCCATAAATCCCAGGGGACAAGTCCTTGCCGATCTGATCGAAGAGCTTGAGATGGGTGTCGTAAACGTGGATGAGTTTACGCATTACTGTCCGAGAACCGCTTCATTTTCTTGCCTTGACCTATCTTTGTGCTCTTCGGATGCACAGCTTGATTTTGAGGGGGGTGGTGGTCGATGACCTCCATGGTAGTGATCACTTTTCCATTCAAATATCATTTTCAGGGCAACTGCCGCCTGAGAGACCACCTCGGTAGTGCTTGGCGCGGGCGCGGTGGCCTGCATTTCAGGAAATGACTGAATTCTCTATCTCAGTCGAGGAGTTTAGGTCGGTAGATGAGGCCGTTGAGTTCTTCTCCGGCAACCTCATGGCCGTGGGCCTGACTACTATTCCTAGGACGTCTAGCCGTTTTGCACGCCGACCACTCCCATGGTGGTCGGTCGAGTGTGAGACGGCCCTCAAACAGAAGCGTTATGCCTACATGCGCTATAATCGCCGCCCGAACGATTTCACTGTCGATGAATTTCGTCGGGCTAGGACTAGGTTCCGGTATATTTCGAAGCACGCCCGCCGCTCTTCTTGGCGGGCATACGTGTCTTCACTTAACGGGAAGACCCCTTTAGCTGAGGTGTGGAAGCGAGTCAAAAGGATTCGAGGCAAGTTCTCGCAGGACCTCCCTCCCGTTCTCCAGGAGAATGGGACCGCAATCTCGGACCCCGCGTCCGTGGCGGAATCCTTAGCGACCGCTTTTTCCGCATTCTCTAGCCGTGATGCTGCTCCGCCAGCATTCAATGCACGTCGTGATGTCGCGGAAGGCCGCCGCCTGGACTTTACCTCTAGAGGTGGAGAACCATTCAACGACAAGTTTACTAAGTGTGAGTTGCGTTCCGCTCTCGCTTCGTGCGCGGACACCGTCCATAGTCCGGACGATGTCCCATACGCATGCTTCGACACCTGGGGGAGCGAGGCATGGCCTTTCTGTTGCATTTGTTCAACAGGATCTGGGTGGAAGGTCTTCTCCCAGACTCCTGGCGAATCGCTACTGTGCTCGCCTTTCGCAAGCCGGGGAGAGATCACTCTACTCCGACCGGTTTCCGCCCAATCTCTCTAACCTCTTGCGTGTGCAAGTTGATGGAGAAATTGGTAAATGTTAGATTAGCCTTTTTCCTGGACAACGGAGGCCATCTGTCTTCCGCACAGTGCGGCTTTCGCAAGTTCCACTCCACGTCGGATGCTCTGCTCCGACTGGAAAATGCCGTCTGTGAGGCTTTCCTTCGTAGACAGCACTACGCCACGGTCTTTTTCGATCTGGAGAAGGCCTATGATACCGCATGGCGACACGGTATCATGGAGACTCCCCACACGATGGGGGCAAGGGGACACCTCCCAATTGTTATATCTGAATTTTTGTGAGATCGTCAATTCCGCGTACGGGTGGGGTGAGCCCTCTCCGGCCCAAAGGAGCAGGAAGAGGGTGTCCCGCAGGGAAGTGTCCTCAGTGTCACACTCTTTGCCCTGAGCATCAACGGCATCACCTCGGTGCTGCCGGAAGATGTTCTCGCTACACTCTACGTGGACGATATTTCGTTCTCTTTTAGCGCGGCCCAGATGCCAACTCTGGAGCGTCGACTCCAACAGGCATTGAACCGCGTCTCTCGCTATGCCGAAGCGCACAGGTTTCGGTTTTCTTTTGCCAAGACTAAGGTGGTGCACTTCTGCCGCCATCCACGGCTTCACCCTGACCCAGATTTGTTTTTTAATGGGGTGCGCCTGGATGTGGTTGAGTCGCACCGTTTCCTTGGTCTTGTATTCGACCGACGCCTCACCTGGGAGGCTCATATTTGCAGCCTTAGGGTCTCTTGTACCCGCGCCATGGACATTTTCCATTCCGTGACGTTCAGCGCTTGGGGCGCTGATAGGGCTACTGCCTTACTTTTGTATCGGTACCTTGTTTGCTCGAAGCTCGACTACGGATGCGAGTTTTATGCATCCGCAGCCGAGCGTTTATTGCGGAAGGTGGATTTGATCCACCACACCGGCCTTCGCCTTGCGACCGGTGCCTTCCGCACTTCCCCCATTGAGAGCCTGTTGGTCGATGCTGGGGAGATGCCACTCGCTCTGCGCCGCGTGCAGTGCATCACTCGCCTGTACGCGCGAGCCCGGCGCCTCCCTCAGTCGCCAATATCTCTCACTGCATCCGCAGCTGATCTCGATGGTGCCTATGCCGTCGAGAGGTAGATATAGCTCTCGGGCCGGTAGCGCTCCTGGTTCTGCCCAGGAGGCGCCCTGGAGGGTACCACATTTGGCTATTTGTCGCCACGCCTCTGCTCCCAAAGCTTCTACAGCGCCGGGAGTATTGCGTTCGACCTTTTTGGAGCACGCATCGTGTCACGCTGAAACCGTGCCAGGGTATACGGATGGCTCCAAGTCCCAAGAGGGGGTCGGCTTCCACGCCGTATCCCCTCTGTTTGAGTTCAGCGGGGCTCTACCAGGCGCTGCGTCTGTCTTCACGGCCGAGCTGGTGGCAATACACCACTCGGTACGGGAGATTACGCGACGTGCCCGGTTTGGAGACCGGATTGTGATCTATAGCGACTCACAAAGCGCCCCGAGTGATCTCGGGGCATTGGAATCTCCGCATCTCCTGGTTCGCGATATTGGTGACGCCACGGTTTTGGCGAGCCGGGCAGATGTCGAGATTATGTTCTGCTGGGTTCCTGGACATGTAGGAATTGCGGGGAATGAGGGCGCCAAAGTTTCCGCGAGGACTCTGCGACCGGACTAGCGTTTCGCTCTTCCTCACACCGACCACATGGCAGGAATACGCGCAGCTCTTCGGACTGCCTTGCAAAGAAGACGGGAGACGGTCGAAGGGAACTTAAAGTTGCGTGCCATTGCGCCGCGACTGTTCCCATGGACCTATCCCCCAATTCCGCGGCGGCTTTAGGTTGCTTTCAGTCGTCTCCGAATCGGACACACTCGTGTGACGCATCGCTATTTGATGGAGCGCTCGCCTGCGCCCTATTGCAACGACTGCGTCGTCCCCCAGACTGTTCGGCACATTCTTGTCGAATGTCCCAGTCTGGGTGATCTTCGCGCACGATACCTGTCCCGTTACCGGGATGGGCGGGGTCGCTACCGCCTGTCCCTTGTGCTCGGGACAGATTCGTGCACATTGACTTGTGGACTTGTTGATTTTTTGGGGGAGGCCGGGCTTCTCCCCTTTATTTAAGGTTCTTTTTTTTGTTATTGTTTTGTTTGTAGGTTGCACTCTCCTGCACCGGGGTGAGGGGGACCTATCCCCGCTGCCGGAGATTGCTTCCTGATTGTTAAGTTTTTCCAATTTATATCATTTTTAAGTTTTCATATTTTTATTTTAAAGTAGCCTAGTTCTAGGCTGTCGTGTTTTTCGGTGACTTATGCCCAAGTGGGTAGTTGCCAGATGGGCTCTATTAAATTAAAAAAAAAAAAATCGACCACATAACCACGGGATGGGGGTCGGTCGGGATTTACACCCGTTCTTCCCTTTTCTATGAATACCCCATTTCAGGCAATGGCAATTCAGTTTCACCTGGATAGGCGATATACTGTAATTTCTTCGTACATTTATTCATTCCACCGTCAGCCGACTTCAACGAGGGGGACTTTAGCCTCGTCGTGGCACGGTTTTTGAAGCCTTTTCTACTGATCAGGGATTTTAATAATAGACACTCACTGTGAGGGGACTAAAACATCCAATCCCAGACTTAGGTCCTTGCCGCCCTGATCGACGAGCTAGGGATAAGTGTCCTAAATGTGGATTAGTTTACGTATCACTGCCCGAGACCCGCTTCATTTTCTCTCCGCGATCTACCCTTGTGCTCTTACTTTTTTTAAAAATTTTAGGAGCCCGTCTGGCGAATTCCTACTAGGGAAGAAGTCGCCGTACTCATATCATGGCCTGCTACTAGGCTATATTGAAAAACAAAAAAACAAATAACTATGTAATTAACAAATAACAACGATTAAAATGTAAGGCTAAAAAAAATAGAAAACAAAACAAAGAAAAACTTAACAAGAAGGAATCGTGCTCCGGCGACGGGGGTAGGCCCGTTTCTCTCCCCGGCGCACGAACATGCAACCTACCAAAACACACAAAAAGGGTCAAATAAATTGGAGGCCAGCCTTCTCCAAAGAATCGTAAAGTCCACAAGTCGGTGTGTACGAACCCGTCCTGAGTACAAGGGACAAGCAGAAGCGACCCCGCTCGTCCCGGTACCGCGATAGGTAATTTGCGCGAAGACAACCCAGACTGGGACATTCAACAAGAATGAGCCGAACAGTCTGGGAGAAAACACAGTCATCGCAATAAGGTACCGGCAAGTGCTCCATCAAATGACGGTGCTTCTCGCGAGTGTGTCCAATTCGGAGACGACATAAAGCAGCCTGAAGCCGTCGCGGCATTGAGGGGTAGGTCCCTGGAAACAGTCGCAGCGCAATGGAACGCAACCTCAAGTTTTGTGCTCTTACGATGCACAGCCTGATTTTGGGTGGGAAATGGTGGCTGACCTTCATGGTAGTGACCACTTTATCATTTAACTATTATTTTCTGGAACGCTGCCGCCTGTAAACCTGTCCCGGTGGTGCTTCGAGCAAGTGGCGGTGCTCCACATTTCAGAAATTGACTGATTTCTCTATCCCATTCGATGAGTGTAGGTCGTTGGTTGAGGCCGTTGAGTTTTTATCCAGCAAACTCATCGTTGTAGGTCTAACTACTCTTCATAGAACATCCTGTTTTGCACGCTGTCCTATTTCACCGTCGGTGAATTTCGTCAAGCTAGGGCTAGGTTCCAGTCTATTTCGAAGCATACGCCTGCCGTTCTTGTTGGTATGGCATTCGTGTCTTAACTTAGCGTGAAGGCCCCTCTTGAAAAGGTGTGGAAGCGAATCAAAAGGATTCAGGGCAAGTTCACGCAGGCCCCCTAAGCCGTTCTCCAGCAGAAGGCGACCTCAATCTCACAGATTTCTTTTGTGGCGGAGTCTTTCGCGACAGATTGCACATTCTCTAGCCGAGATGCTGCTCCAATAGCATTCAATGCGTGTCGTAATGTCGTCGAAGGCCGCCCACTTAACTTTACTTTCAGAGCCGGACAACCCTTAAGCGATAGGTTCCGCTCTCGCTTCACGCGCAGACACCGTCCGTGTCCGCACGATGGCCCCAAGCTTTGACACCTACGTGAACGAGCCTTGGTATATATGCTAGATTTGTTCAACCTAATCTGGACAGAGGGTACCCTCCAGAAGGCTTGTGCATGGCTACTGTGCTCGCTTTTCCCCCAACCGGGGAGAGATCACTCAACCCCGACCGGTTTCCGTCCAATCCCTCTAACCTCCTGCGTCCTTAAGTTGATGGATCCGCTCAATAGACATTCTTCGTTCTGTGGCGTCCAGCAATTGAAGTGCTGATAGGGCTACTACCTTACTTTTCTATAGATCCTTTATTCGTTCGAAGCTTAATTACTGATGCGAACTTTACGCATCCGCACCCGAGCTTCCGTTTTGGAAGGTGGATTCGGTCCACCACACCCACCTTCGTCTGACGACCGGGGCCTTCCGCACTTCCTCCATTGAGAGTCTACATGTCGATGTCGGAGAGTTGCCACTCGCTCTGCACTTTACACAGAGCATTATGCGCCTGTACTCCTGAGCCTGGCGTCACTCAGTCGTCAACGGCTCTCACAGTCTCACTGCATCCGCAGCCGATCTCGACGGTGCCTATGCCACCTAGAGACGCCCGCCGTACACTAAGCCCTTTGGGCTTTCTATCTCTTTAAAAGGTAGGTGTAGCTTTCGGGCTGCTGGCGCCCCTGGGACTGCCCAGGACGCCACCCTTGAGGGTACCACCTTTGATATTTCTCACCACACCTCTGGTCGCAAAGATTCAACAGCGCCGGGAGTATTGCATTCGGCCTTTTTGAATTACCCTCCGCGTCACGTTGGAACAGAGCCAGTGTATACGGATGGCTCCAAGTCCCAGAAGTTCGTCGGTTAACACGCTCATCCCCTGGTTGAAGTCAGTGGGGCTCTATCAAGCGCTGCATGTCTTCACGGCCGTGGAGGTTGCAATTCACCACTCGGTACGCGGGATAACGAGTCGTAACCAGATGGACCCCGCTAATTATATATATATATATATATATATGTATATATTACAATGGGTGAAATTTTTTGCCGTTGGTCATCAATCTGCCCAACTTTTTCTTAAGGTAATTATTGCAAAGTTTAAGGAAATTGCTTTTGCTGTATTCGCTTTTTCTATTCATTCCCTACCCTTCCGCCCATCCTCTATCCCTCCTTTCCATCATCTTCATGGTGAAAATGCTTTCGTTGATTGCACCAACCTTTTACCTTCCCTGCGAAGAATTCTTTCGGTAAATGGGCGCCAAAAATATTGATAAAAGGAAATCTTTCCGACGGAAAAAAAATCGGATGTTCCTTTATTGTGAAAAGGTCGTCACTGCCTTCAGAAGCTCCCTTGGGACAAAGACTAGAGAGAAAGGGGTTGTAAAAGGAACTAGGAGTTTCCTTGGTAAGGGTTCTTTAAAGGATTTACAGGCTCTTTTTATCCTTCCATTCCAAGTAAAGGGGAATTGTCGCCTCGTCCCCCGGGAGAAAGCGGCCCACGTTTAATCGCCCGCCTCGCTCGAATTCGCGGCACAGTGCCGGGGTGGGATCGGGTGCGTGCTTGTATTGAGTTGTGTGTTTGGATAAGGGCTAAAATGTTTGGGATGGATTGTATGCGCAGTGTGTGGCAGATTAAGTTCGATCGGCTGCGTGCCGTGCGTTGTATGTATGCGTAAATGCCGAAATGTTTTAGTTGGATTGCATGTGTCTCAGGTTCGGTTGAATTGAGTGTAGACGTCTTTGCGTTGTATATATGGTATACCCGTGTTGAAATGTTTAGGATGGATTTTGTGTGTATGCGACAGGTTGTGTTGAATTGAGGGTTGACATAGTTATATGTGTGAGCAAGTGTGGAAATGTTTGTGATGGATAACCCGTGCATGTGTGAATTGAATTGGGTATGTACATACTTGTATTGAGTTATATGTGTGCAAAAGTGTCTAAATGTTTGGGGAATATTACCTATGTGTGCGCGCGTTAAATCAGGTGTGTGCGTGTAAGTTTGGAAGTGTACATACAATACCGTCAAAATCAAAGAAGAAATTACTCAAATTTATATTTTCTTGAAACTACTCGTTTAATTTCCATCGAAATTGCACCGAATATTCTTTGAAACTTGCTTTGGATTAGTGTCAGGCTTCATTTCGTAGAACAGCCGCTTAAAATAAAAGTTACGAGGAAAGTAATCTGTATTTGAAGAAATGATGCGTCTAAAACTAGAGAACGATAAATATAAAGGCAAATTAAACTTTATACTTAATTATCTCATATACAATTGAACAAAATACCAATAAGAAGTATTCAAGCCCTCGTTTTGAATAACTTGAGCACATCGTCGACTGCAAGACTTCATCAATTTGTCACATTGTTACAGCGTGATTTTATTCCGTTTTTCTTCCAATTTTTGCCATTGATCTTCAGCATTCATCGGTTTCAGAGCCCATAACCTTCTCGTCGAGTATCTTCCAAAGGTTTTCTATAAGGTTTAAATCGGGGTTCTACGCAGCCAGGACAATTTCATCACGTCGATATTTTCAGCATCCAAGAACTGCTTCACGCCATTGCTATGTGGCACCGAGCATTGTCCTGCGTGAAAACAGGTTCACCTTTCTCGTATATGTTGCTTCACATCGACAACGAACAAATTAATTTCTCCGTTGAAAAATACTATAACAATTTCCATCTCTCCGCAGGACATGCTCAGTAGCGAAGGCCAACCTAGCCGCTTTATTCTTTGTACTTATTAGTAGTTTCTTAGCATGTGAGCGTGCTATGAGTCCAACCTCTCTTAAGCGACGTAAGATAGTCTCCCTAAACACATTCAGGTTCAGATTATCGGCAACTTGACGTACAATGCCGGGTGCTGTCTCAAATCGGCTCTTCATCGACATCCTTTGCATCGAGCGATCTTACTCAGGACGAGTCTTTCGAGGGCGACCCATTTTCTTGATCGCATCGCAGTTCCACGTATCATCATGGAAGTCATTGTGCAGGAAATCTCACTTTTTGGACGATTACAATCCTTCGAAATGTCATTCTTTCATTCTTCCACTCGGCAAAGTGCTTTCTGAAGAGTTCGTCTCGCATCCTCGTCAATGAGCAAATACCATCAGTATCAGTGTAGAATACACGTGGAACACAGTTGCCATGCACACGTTGTAATCTTGTACGTTAACTGAAAATTACATTGTAGTTATCTAGTTCTGGACTCACACTTTCTTCAAAGACATATTTTTCTTCATCATAACGTTTTTTTATCCGATGTTTTACAAAATGAAACTTGTACACTAATCAGAGACAAAATTCAAAGAATATTATGCGCAATTTGAATGGAAATTAAACGAGTATTTCGAAGATTGCAGATTTTGGTATTTTGTTATATAGTTATTGGACGGTAGTGGGTTTGTTGCGTTTTCTTTTTCTTTTTTACTTCATCGGACCCATTTGCGCTCCACCCTAACTTCACCACTTTGGCCACACTCCCAACACCTTGGCGCTCAATTTTCGCAGGTTTCCCTTTTATCAACGATTTCGATAGTGTTCCGCTACCGAAAATTAAATTGAGGGAAGGGGGGGGGGCGTCCAGGCTCTCCCCATCGACTTATGGGTAATGGAATTGGAAATTGTTTAATTAAAAGGAAATATTTGTTCTGGCAAAGATGACGTCAGAGGTGATTCCGCCCGAATGAGTGAAATCATCGGGAATTATGCCCTCGTCATGGGTGGATTGGTCTTTTTACAGGCTTGAAGAGCAGGTAGGGGCACAGGAGACAGTCCCCATGGCATTTTAAAAGGATATGGGTTCATTCATGGAGTAAGGGCTCCCCTACCCCCTTTTAAAGAAGAGGTGGGGTGAGTTGGAGAGGAGTCGAGGGGGGTTGTACACCTCCTGGCGCAGTGGTGTGTCGTAATTATTTTTTTTTTTAATGAAATGGGAGAATGGAAGAAAAGGGCAAATACTAAAGAAAAAAGGGCAATAATGGGAAGAAGAGGAAATTCCATTCACCTCTTTAATGGGTACATTTTCACCCAGGTTATTAAGAGTCCATCGTTCGTAGGTCTGAGCACCTGCGTTCCGATGAACGAAGTCACTCTTAACTGGAGTTCGAACTGCGACCCTTTAAGTATGAGCGAAGAAGAACGGATTTACTGATGAGTCAGGCCCATCCAACGACTGGCCATACACAATGTGATTTAGCTTTGTTCAAAGCGAGGCGCGGTTTTTTTCACGCGGGACTCCCATATATATATATATATATATATATATATATATATATATATATATATATATATATATATATATATATATATATGCTTAGGCATGCAATTTTATGCGATACAGAGAAAATAAAAAATATAATTTTCCTACAAAAACTTTGCAGAATTGTTATATATAGAATTTAGTAAGCTAGAATAGCTTTCATAAACATTTTGACTCGTTTTTCAAAAAAACATATTTAATGCCATGTTTAGTAATCAAAGAAAATGTAAAAACATAACAAATTTATTCATAGTTGTGAAAATTTAAAACAAATATTGGAAGAGCGTTATAAAATGCAAACTTACCTAAGGTAATGGCAAAACATTACTTAGGTATATAGGAATTCTGCTCGTCGTGATTTCTTGCCAAATTCTTCAATTACTATATTATAAAAGTTTTCTCGATTCTCCTTAAATTTTTGGAGATTTTTTTTTCCAATTAAAATAATAACAAAATTAAAAAACCTGTCTTCACTTTGGGAACTTCGTAAGTAACTTTTAATTTTTTTAAGAGTAGTAAATGATCGCTCAACAGTTGCTGTTGTTATTGGCATAGTTAGAATCGAATTTGTTAACTTGTATATTTCCTTGCAAACATTTGTCCATTTCATTTTCAAGTAGAAATTTAATGAGATCGGTAACATTTTTTTTTGCGAGAGATTTGTGCGAATATAAGACACACAATTCGGAACGGAGACGAGGAAACTAAAAAAAAAGAACTAGCTTTTTTTTCAAAGATTCAAAAGATTTTACTGGGAAGGAAAACTCAAACATTTTGCAATCTAAAAACTCACTGAATTCTAAATTTTCTATTGAACCGAAAAGCTCTTTCATTTGAATGAGTATTGTATCGAAAAATGCAATTAATCACTGTATGTAAATACCGTTTCAACACCACAACTATAATGGCTAAATTTGACAACGGGATAAAGCAGGAGTGTAACACAGGAACCAAAGACACACAACACATACTCTCACTACGGTAGCCGAAGCAACACTGCCCATATGTGTAACTAAAGAGTATGTGTGTAACTCAGGAACCTTACGTGCTAGAACAGTTCTGATTACAGATTCGGAATCAGCATACTCGATTTAGTATAAATCACAAGCTAATACCCAAAAGTTATTTTCATCTGCCAAGAACTAGATTGTTTCCGCCTCAACAGGATATTACAGCTTATTCAGGAACTTCTTTGACTTCTTCAAGCGATTTTCTTTGGCCTTGGCTGTCAGAATTTGTCATTTGCGCCTCTTGCTTGAGTTGTAGCGAAGATCCTCATTCAGGACCATTGTCTTTGTGGTGACTCCAACACCATCTCTCGCCAAAGCCCTGATTCCCTTACTTGGATCTTCCATCGTCTCCTGCAGTAGTTGGATGTATTCCGGCATGCGGACACAGTCAGAACGCCTGCTATGCTTCTCATGTGCAGCTGGTCATGTCACGTTTTACAGACTGTACAGTGTCAACAGAGCAGTGAGCACCAGTCATGATGTAAGCATTTTGATCCCCATCGCGAATCATCATGATGCAGATAACTCTCCCCCCTCCCCCAATAGTCAGATGTCTTCCATCCTTCATGTCAGGTAACTTTTTCTCAACTAAAACTCCACTTTGTATGCTATCCCACGCCGTTGACTGTTCACCGATAGATCAACATGTTCCTGAAAAAAAGACCATGTGCATATATATATATATATATATATATATATATATATATATATATATATATATATATTTTTTTTTTAAGGTTTCATATATTTTATAATAAAAACAAACAAAATGTATTGTTATAACATTTGTCAGTGGCAGCTAACTTAGTAATCTAAGCGATCAAAATATTGTAACGAATTGTTTGCACTTAAAATTCCAATTACGCCAATTGCTCCCAATGGATGCGAATAAAAGGCTCACTATACATATATATATATATATATATATATATATATATATATATATATATATATATATATATATATATATATTAATTGTAATTATAACGTGCTCCTGCCTAAATATTCAATACGCATTATAAAAGTATATTGATACAAATATAGAATTAGTTTCTTTCTTTGAGCTGTAGTTCATTTAAAACATTTCTGCAGCACTATATAAAATTTTAAATACTTTGCGACATTTTTTTTTACATTTCCGAAGACAAAATAACATTTTAGAGATACTGCTGTTTGTATTTTAAAGGCAAAGGTTAGAGAGCTACCGGCAAAGATCTAAACCTTCACGCACCGTTGCTTCGACGCGTCTCAAGGAGACTGAACGTGGATCAACAGTGGACGGCCCGCTATCCGGTGGCTCTCAAAAGATGTCATAACATAATTTCACGGATGACAAAAGCCACAAGGGCCTATCAAAGGTCATCCGCATCCGTCCAAACCCACCCACAAAAAGCACCATCGCCAGGGGAAGACAAAATCAAAGTCCCCCACAATATAATATAACAGATGACAAAAGCCACAACATCAAGAGTATTGAAGGCGAGGAAACAGCCCAGAACCACTCACAGGTTAATAAAGGATCACCAAAAGCACGTGGACGACTTTTACAGCACAGATTGTCAACATTGGTAGGGATCTTCGAGAGCGAGAAAAGCGCCTTTGTTGCCGAAAGAAATCTCAAACGAAGTCACGTCTCACGTTGGTTAAGGACCATTTAGATAAGTCAAGTATTATTATTGGACTGTTGTCGATACCATGCTCGAGTTATTTGGTCCCAACCCCCCGATTTTAGAAGAGATAAAAATCAAAGAATATCGTCCCTATCGTGACTTTTTAGAGCGAAAACTGACGAAGGCATCTCTCGCCGAAAGGAGAGATCTGTAAATTGGTGAAGCCGGAGGAAGGGGAAATAAGGGGAGGATTTAGAGGCGCGGATTTGCCTGCGGGCGTTGGGGATGGTAGGGCACATACTCCAGATGTAAGGTGCTACACCTGACCACAAAGTAGCGCGTGAGTAGAGCAATAAATGCAAAAATCCTACAGGAAAATGAAAGGCGGATTCCAAGTACTTTAACTTCACGGATGACAAACGCTACAAGGGCCTACGAACTTGTTCACTTCATTCGCAAGGAATGAACTGAACAAGTTCGAAAGTACTTGGAATCCGCCTTTCATTTTCCTGTGGGATTTTTTGCATATATATATATATATATATATATATATATATATATATATATATATATATATATATATATATATATATATATATATATATATATATATATATAATCTTAAATATAAATATTGGCGTTGAGAATAAATTATTTTCATTTCATCGGTCTTCAGATTGTGAGGTGAATACGTTATTTGTCTGTGTGTGTCCGTGTGTATGTATACCGTGTCTACGGATCCCTTCTGGCCTCGTGGTCGCACAGGTCGTGTGTACTCACCTGTGGACGGTTTGTTTGCTCGTGCTCGGGACGTGTGCATCGTAAATTGGGAGGGAAACGTTTGATTCGATGAAATTTTATTTATTTGGATGAAGTACGAGCCGGAAAGACTCATCTTCCATGCACGCGCGCGCGCACACACATACACACACACATTGTTCTACATAGGGACACAGGCGCCCAGTGTACCATGCCTACACTCATAGTCCTGTACACCAACAAAATAAACACACGCACATACTTAGGCATGTTATTAAAGGTTTTCGAGCCAAGATTCGATATGGTCGTCAGGACCACTCTTAACATGAAGGACTCGAGTGTATGTATAACCCTCCTCCAAATACTGGTCGGGATTTTGAGGAATAGGTCATCGCCGAGATACGCGCCATACAGAGTTTTCTTGTCTCTCCAAGTAGTTTCTTCTCTGTAATATTCAGCTTATGAACCTTTCACACATCTTTACTCTCCTAACTTCACCACATTTTTCAAGACCTTTCACACTTTCTGGATTCGCATTTTAGATGTAATAAAATTATGAAAAATAATGATGATAATAATAAATTGTTTATATATACGATTTCACGTTTGTCCGCCATAGGCGAGATAAAGGGGTCGCTGGAAGATACACGAATCGGAATGCTTTAATCTTAAGCATCTTTATCTGGTGGAGTTAAGGGCGAAGGTTAAGTTAGGTTAGGTTACTTAATAATAAAGAGAAAAATATAACGTTCAGAGACACCCTACAAATCCACATAACCCAAAGATCACAACGGAACAACCCTCTCTTAATCGTCTAATAAAACGAAGAAATCCAAACAACCTAACAACCTTCGTAACACAATAAACAACTCATAACCATCAAATACCCCCCCACCCCCCAACCCCACCCCCCTTAACTAACAATCTACGCAACATAGCAAACAACGCTTAAACATTAAATAGAACCAACGCACATCAACATCCTCGCCTAACCATTGCCGGACGTTAAACAGTTCGCGACCATCAAATAAAACTAACATACCTCAATAATCTCACCTAACCATCACCCACGGGGGGAGAGGGATAGCTAGCCCTTGTAGCCTGGTATACCTGGTACTCGGAGGAGCTGCACATCCTCCTTCTCTGATTGGGCCTGGCAAGGTTGTTGGTGCGCTTTTCCCCTCGCCCCCTCTCAGCACTAATTTATCTTGTTATTATTATCATTCTTATTATTTAGTAGTAGTATTTATTTGTATTATTATTTATTATTATTTAGCTTTTTATATTATTGTTAGTATTTACTATGATTATATATTGTTATTTATCATTATTTAGTATTATGATTATTGTGTATTATTAGTGTTATTATTATTAGTATTATTTATTATTATAAGTGATTATTATTATTTATTATTGTTGCGGCTACCCCCTCATCCTTTGTACCGCACTTTGCACCAGGAGGACTGTTCCCACCTGGAGAGAGTTCGGTCCGGCAGCCCTAGTGCCTCGGTGGATTACATGCGATCCTGGGATCACTTAACACCAGGGTAGGATAATAATACTTGGTGATCACTCACCCTACTCGTTAGTGGACCCGCCCATCTCTACTTCTCTTTATTTCGCCTGAATGGCGGTCGGGTTGGGAAGGCCTATCAACGCTGGATCGCGGGTCTATTATGTGTAAATTGTCACATCCTGCAATTTCTGATCCTATTGAAGACTTTTCTCTTAACCTCCCAAGTCGTTGGGAGGTTATAGTATCTACTTTCTATGTGCCCTTTTTTCCCCTTCAAAATTATGGTGACAATGCGAGGAAAAAGTGGGAATTCGCCTCCAAGCACGGCTTCGCCCTCCCTTGGTAACTCTAGACACCCCTTGGACCGGCCTAGGGGCTTCCCCTTTGCAAATGCCCAAGTAGTCAGTCGCCAGATGGGTTATCACAATGAAAAAGAAACCCCCTTTGTAATCTTTGGAGCCGCTCTTCCACAGCTCCGCCTCTGAAGAGGATGTGCCCTCACTTTTCTCTCTCAAGGGCCCCTCCAACCCTCTTCTAGGCCTACAGGTGCTGTGGATTCCCCCTCTCTGCCTATTCTGGAGGCGCCCTAGGGCGAATTCATCTCCCTACCAGCCTCAGTCCCTCCTTTACTATCAAAGGGATTTCGAGAGAGTAGGCAGACGGCCCCCCAAAATTGACCGCTCCCAGTGGGAGCGGCTCGATAGGGCAAACCCCCTTAGGGGGGTGGGGTGCTGATAGTAATGAAGGACGGTCCTGAAGCCTACAGTACTGTATTTAGAGTCTGCAGGGGGTCTCCCCGCCTCTTTTCTCCGATCGATGTCGGTTCGCCGGCGAGAGGTGACAGGAAAAAAAAGTACCTCGAATAGGATCCGAAATGGCTTGTGGAAGTAAGGTCCACATGGAGTGCCCCCCTAAGATGGACATGGTCCCGGACGTGACCCAGCCCTAGACGCCAGGATCTTCTCTAGGATTGAATCTCGGCTCGGTGCTAAACACCGAACCTGAGTTCGTTCCTGTGCAAGCTTTCCAGACGGCTCGGACCCCCGAGGACTCAGAAGGAGAGGAGGGACCACCTCCCTCGGCTGGTACCCCTTTGACAGCCATGACCTCCATTTCGGAGAAGGATCTTGCTGAGGCCGGTCCGTCCAACCTCGGGGCTCCTTCTGGGGGTGTAGAGAAGCGGGTTCATTCCCCACCCTCCTCTCCCCAAAAGAAAAGGAACTGGAAGACAAAGAGGACTAAGGGCTCCTCTTCCTCCGCGGAGGCTCCAGGAAAGGACGGCTCCGCTGCCGTTTCGGTAAGCGACCATGCCAAGATCGACAGGTCCAATCCCGACGCTTCCCCTGGTGGAGGGGCCCAGACCAAGACCAAAGTCGCAACTGTGCCGAGATGAGCCTCGATTACGCCGTGGCCTCTCATTGACAGACTACCCCTGGCGTTTTCGAGCCCGCTGACTTCAAACGCTTTCTGGTTATTTGCTCCACTGATGGCACCATGTTGGTTGGCCAAGGGCAACATGATCCATCAGAGGTGAGCACTTCCTAGCCTGATTGGTAGAGAGCCGAAGGTGACCCATTTTCGGACGGGAGCCTTCTGGGGGCCATGATTAGTGCCCTTCGGACACCTAAATGCCTAAATGTTCGCCAGTGAGTGTGACGCCGCTCTCTACCATGAACTTCGTGAAATGAGTGGTTTACGCGAGGGAGGGAACTCGTGAACTACTCCATAGATGACATTACCGTAGACCTGTCCGACGTGTGATGAGAAAACAGGGAGAAGCCTCGTGACCGACCACTACACTTTTCGTCACTTTCGACCGTGACAGTCCCCTGAATCGGTACGTGCCGATTAGTATCGCTACCGCGTGAAGGCATTCGTGCCGATGTTCCACTACTGCTTCCGTTTCGGCCAAAAGAATCGCTCCTGTAGACGTGCAAAGTCGGGTTTACTCGGTCTGTGTAAGTTGCTCCAATCTGTTCTCCACTCAGCCTTTTTGAGCACACTTCGTGTCACCCTGGATCCACGCCAGTGTATATGCATGGCTCCAAGTCCCAGAAGAGGGTCGGTTTCCACGTCGTATCCCCTCGGTTTTTTCACGCCCGAGCTGGTTGCAATACACCGCTCGGTACGGGAAATAACGCCTCGTAACCGACTCACAAAGCGCCCGAAGTGCTGTCTTGTGGCATTGAAGTCTCCCCTCACCCTGTTTCGCGGTATCCGCGATCCAGGTGGATATGTCGAGATTATCTCCCTCTGTTATTGGACATCCTAGTAATTGCGGGGAATGAGGGCGCCAAAGAGTTTGCGAGGACTCTGCGACCAGATCAGCGTTTCGCTCTTCCTCACACCGACTACAGGGCAGGGATACGGGCAGTCACCTGGCTGCTTGGCAAAGAAGATGGGAGACGTGTGAGGGGAACTTAAATTTGCGTGCCATTGCGCCCCGATTGTCCCCATGCCGCGACGCCTTCAGGTCGCTTTTGCTCGTCTTCGAATTGGGCCACACTTGGAGGACTCACCGTCATTTCATGAAGCGCTCGCCGATTCTTCTGTATGAGTATGAAGGGGGGAGGGAGTGGGGGGGGGGATCGGGCGATTCTTCTGTATGAGTATGAAGGGGGGAGGGAGTGGGAGGGGATCGGGCGATTCTTCTGTATGAGTATGAAGGGGGGAGGGAGTGTGGGGGGGATCCGGCGATTCTTCTGTATGAGTATGAAGGGGTAGGGGGGGGCTATTTATGCATTGAGGCAGACTGCCATTAAGAGAGAAAGAAAAAGGCGGATGAATATATAAAAATAGCGATAATGAAAACGAATTATATAACGAGCCCGGTGGCAAATCGGAGAAGTGGGGCAGGAAGGGCACGTTATAAACTTGCAGGAAGAAGTTTGCATATTGGAGCACGAGTACTCTAAAGTACGAAGATCACGCCCCCCCCCACGCACGCAATTGAATATAGGGTGGGCAACCATGCTGCAGCTGACATCTGGGAGGGGGCCTTCCCGGCCCCATTGCCGGTAGTTGGATCTTCGGTTATATACACATCTTCCACACATTTTCATTTTATTCAACTTCACTACTCTCAATACATTCACTATGCACTTTCAGGGCGAGATGCCCTCGTTGGTTTTATTTTACTTTAAGTAAACAACAACAACCCATTGAGGGGGGGGCAGACTCGAATAAAGAGGACCCGCTCCCCCAGCCCCCCCCCCCTTCGGTCCTATCTAGACCGACGAATACACTGTAAGATGCCAATCTAAGTGGGTGACCGGGTGGGCGAAAAGTACAAAGTGTGCATACCAACGCCCCCCAGGGGGCGTAAACCTATAATCCCTCTCAAAAGGTACAAACCTTGAGTCCCCCTAAAGGGTGCAAACATTGAACCTCTCCCCTCAAAGGGTGGAGTCCAAGGGGCAATCTACGACTGGAGTACAAATGCTGAACCACTCAACCAAAGGCAGACTTCGGGCATAACCGGACGAGGGGAGGCTACTTAGTGCATTTATCCTCCCCCCATTAAAACCAAGGCGCAAACCAACGTGGGCATCTGTGCCAAGTATTTTAGGATGTCGGAAGTCCCTGGTAATGTTGGTTGAAGTGAAAAGAAGCCTCCGGGATGCGATGGCTCAAGAAGTCACGCAACTCTTCCGAACGGAGGCTAGCTCCCTTCAGAGCGAGAGCTACCCCACCAGAGGTTTACCCCCCCCCCATGGCCCTCGACTCATCTAATTACTGGTTGTGGTTGGAACTCCGTGACTTTGGCTATCCTGCCGGAGATGGCCCCTCCAGCTCTAGAATTTGTATCGGGTGGCAAAGGGGCTGTGAGGGTGCCACTTGTTTCGAGACCTGATTGGGCAGGAGGGTGGCACTATTCATTGGCTCTCGCCTAGCATCTCTGCACCGCCCCCTTATCGGGTTCAATTAAGGGTCACGTGGGTGCCCTTATCACACCGTCCCCTTGAGACGAGCGGAAGAGAGACGCGACTTTTGCGGTTATTTTGGGTGGCACTGTCTGATGACCGGCGGGGGGGGATGACGTCATCAGACGACTGAGGATCGAGATACTCCTACCCCCTCAATTACCGGAGCAGTCGTGACGTCACCCGACTGAACTCGACATAGCCCTACCTCCGATGACCGGAAGGATCGTGACGCCATTAGAGAGCAAAGATAAAGGCTCCTTGTTCTCTCCCCCTCATGAGGTGAAAGAACAGTGTGCGTGTGGTGGGGGAGGGTGATTAGAAATAATGCATGGTACCTGGTATAGACAAATCGATTTCGAAGGTTTGTCCATTTCTATCCGCTTGGACAGGAGCCGAATCCCGTCCTAATTATAGACCTGTGTCCTGCCTCGTCTTCAAACGTGTTCTAAACATGTCGGTGGATTTTCGAAACAAGTTTTGACGGGTATTTTGCTAAAAAAAAACCCCTCGCGTTGCAACAAAGGTGTAATTGTAGCAATTAATGGTTCTAGTGCATTGACCTATTAAATAGTACTTTGATTGTCTGTGTGTGGTGGGGGGCTTGTTTTTTATGGGGGATGTATATTATTCAATCTGCATTAATGCGAGGAGGGGGGATGATGCGGCGATTGATCGAGTCAGGTTGGTATTTGTCAGTTTATCTATCCGATAGTTATCCTTATCAAGATCGCATAAAATAGTGATGCGGAAGGGATCGAACCTTTTCCCAACTCTCCAACAAGATCAGTCTTCCCCTGACCACTCAATTACGGTGCAATCACCTCGCAGTGAACACCAAGGGACTCGTAAACAATCCATCCACCACTCGTTCCCGTCTCAGTCGATGATCACTCACTACTTTCTTACGGATCACAATTATGTATACTATTTCGTTCCTTACAGAACACAATTTTACTCTCGTTCCCTGTGCAATACAATTGTACTCTTCCCTTCCCTGCAGAGCATTTGTACTCTTCCCTTGCCCGCGGAGTACGTGTTGTACTCTTCGTTCTCTGGTGTCGCCGTCCTTCGTTCAGACGAATACTCGAAGTCTCTTTCGGGCGTCACTCTATGTGTGTACACATTTTCGCTTCCTTGGCACTATTATGTGGCACTGCCATCGATTTGAGGGGGAGGGGGCTTGTGCCTACCGGTCTGGGGTGGAGTAGGGCCTCTCTGTCTGGGGTGGCGATTCTACTGGCTTCCTCTTATGTCTGGCCGTTGTAAGGTAGGCGGTTCTTTGTCTGGTAATAAATCCTCCTGTGGACTCTCCACAATGACGGAGTTGAGAGATTGATTAAGGAACAGACGAAGTATGGGTGGTTGTTTTGGTAGTGTGTGTATGTAAGGTAAAGGAGTGGTTTGTTTTGGTTGAGTGTTGATGTAAGGTAAAATTCGTTTGTTTTGGTTACGTGTAGATAGATGTAAAGTAAAGACGTGGGTCGTTTGGTTGAGTGTGAATGCAAGGTAAAGGAGTTTTTTGTTTTGGTAGAGTTAGGATGCATGGTAAAGGAGTAGTTTGCTTTGGCTGAGTGTGGATGTAAGGTAAAGGCTTGGTTTGTCTTAGTTGTTTGGATGTAAGGTAAAGGCTTGGTTAGTCTTAGTTGTGTGGATGTAAGGTAGAGTCGTTTATTTTGGTTGAGTGTGGGTGTAACGTAAATGAATGTTTTGGTTGTTTGAGTTGTTCTTGGGCGTCTATAATCCGCCCTCCAGCCCCCATAACTTTGGGATTACGGGGTTCCCTTTGGGGGTCTTTGTCATCCTTCTTTGTTTTCACTACTCATCCTTCTTTGTTTAATCCCCCCTCCCCCACCCCTCATATCTTCCTCTCATTCTCCCCTGAATGATGCCCTCGTTGGTTGGTTTATTTTCCGCTCAAAAGGTTTCGACGTTCGTTGCTTAAAACTAAAAGGCGAAAACCAACGAGGGCATCTTCGCAGGGACGTTTGAATTGATAGAGGCAGACAGAGGCTCCTGTGGTCGTTGGGGCCCTAAGGGGGATGGAATCCTCCAGATGACAGCTACAGCGTGGTTGCCTATGGTCCTCCTGACATTTCCTTTCGGGGGCTTCCTATAGTAGGGGCCTCATAAAGGGGGGAGGGGCTTGGTTCCCAAATATGCAGTTTGGGGTTGCCTTTGGCTGGGAGGGGCGGGGGAAACTTCTTGAAACTGAGGTCTCTTCGACTCCCCAAGGGCACGCAATTCTCTTGAGCCTGATCCCCCTACGCCTCTACGAAGCCGGGTCCCCCACCCCTCCTCTCCAGGGCCCCGAGAAGCGGGTGTGCGGGGAGTTGTAGACTCAAGGGCACAGCAGCTGCGCGATGCCCTATCAGAGGTGGGGGATTCCCCCCCCCCCTCATTTGGATGGTCGCCGCCCCCATTAATAAGCGGAGGGGCGGGGCATAATAATTAGGCCGAGGTGAACCCGAGGGGAGAGGCTTCTGGGCGATGGGAACCACCCGTTCGAACACACACACACACACACACACACAACGATCCAGGACGTCCATCTACATACATCCATACACTCCCTGACATACGGAGCAAAGCAAGCAAGCGCGTATACATTCCTATACCTACTTATACTCAGAAAACCACACACCGGCGCATACAGGGCGGGGTGGATAATTCACTGAGTTGCCCCCCAAAAAGTCTTTAGAAGTCGTAGAAATTTTGTCAATGTATTTAGAACAATTTGGCGCTGCCTCATCTCCAAATGAAATCCTTTTCCTGCGATCTTTAACTAAATCCATTACATTTTGGATTTTTTTCTTTTTCATATTTCTCATCCGAAATAGGTTTTTAAGATAAAAAACATCGTTTTTCAACACAATTTATTAATTAAATGTTACAATAATTGATTAGTGTACATTGAATGGTAGACATTGATAAGGGTAAGTACATGTAAATTGGATATTAGGTCATCATTGTTCGTAATTCTGGGCATGAACTGCCGTTTGTTCGAAATCCTAGAATGCTCAGTTGTGGGGATGTCTCTTTTAAGAGTCAAACACTAACCAGCTATCATAGTGCACCCCAGCGTCGCTGATACCTGGTCTCCATCTCTTTCATGTCCCGATGAAATCTCTCCCCAGCGTCGCTGATACCTGGTCTCCATCTCTTTCATGTCCCGATGAAATCTCTCCCCAGCGTCGCTGATACCTGGTCTCCATCTCTTTCATGTCCCGATGAAATCTCTCCCCAGCGTCGCTGATACCTGGTCTCCATCTCTTTCATGTCCCGATGAAATCTCTCCCCAGCGTCGCTGATACCTGGTCTCCATCTCTTTCATGTCCCGATGAAATCTCTCCCCAGCGTCCCTGATACCTGGTCTCCATCTCTTTCATGTCCCGATGAAATCTCTCCCCAGCGTCGCTGATACCTGGTCTCCATCTCTTTCATGTCCCGATGAAATCTCTCCCCAGCGTCGCTGATACCTGGTCTCCATCTCTTTCATGTCCCGATGAAATCTCCCCCCAGCGTCGCTGATACCTGGTCTCCATCTCTTTCATGTCCCGATGAAATCTCTCCCCAGCGTCGCTGATACCTGGTCTCCATCTCTTTCATGTCCCGATGAAATCTCTCCCCAGCGTCGCTGATACCTGGTCTCCATCTCTTTCATGTCCCGATGAAATCTCTCCCCAGCGTCGCTGATACCTGGTCTCCATCTCTTTCATGTCTCGATGAAATCTCCCCCCAGCGTCGCTGATACCTGGTCTCCATCTCTTTCATGTCCCGATGAAATCTCTCCCCAGCGTCGCTGATACCTGGTCTCCATCTCTTTCATGTCCCGATGAAATCTCTCCCCAGCGTCGCTGATACCTGGTCTCCATCTCTTTCATGTCCCGATGAAATCTCTCCCCAGCGTCGCTGATACCTGGTCTCCATCTCTTTCATGTCCCGATGAAATCTCTCCCCAGCGTCGCTGATACCTGGTCTCCATCTCTTTCATGTCCCGATTAAATCTCTCCCCAGCGTCGCTGATACCTGGTCTCCATCTCTTTCATGTCCCAATGAAATCTCTCCCCAGCGTCGCTGATACCTGGTCTCCATCTCTTTCATGTCCCGATGAAATCTCTCCCCAGCGTCGCTGATACCTGGTCTCCATCTCTTTCATGTCCCGATGAAATCTCTCCCCAGCGTCGCTGATACCTGGTCTCCATCTCTTTCATGTCCCGATGAAATCTCTCCCCAGCGTCGCTGATACCTGGTCTCCATTTCTTTCATGTCCCGATGAAATCTCTCCCCAGCGTCGCTGATACCTGGTCTCCATCTCTTTCATGTCCCGATGAAATCTCCCCCCAGCGTCGCTGATACCTGGTCTCCATCTCTTTCATGTCCCGATGAAATCTCTCCCCAGCGTCGCTGATACCTGGTCTCCATCTCTTTCATGTCCCGATGAAATCTCTCCCCAGCGTCCCTGATACCTGGTCTCCATCTCTTTCATGTCCCGATGAAATCTCTCCCCAGCGTCGCTGATACCTGGTCTCCATCTCTTTCATGTCCCGATGAAATCTCTCCCCAGCGTCGCTGATACCTGGTCTCCATCTCTTTCATGTCCCGATGAAATCTCTCCCCAGCGTCGCTGATACCTGGTCTCCATCTCTTTCATGTCCCGATGAAATCTCTCCCCAGCGTTGCTGATACCTGGTCTCCATCTCTTTCATGTCCCGATGAAATCTCTCCCCAGCGTCGCTGATATCTGGTCTCCATCTCTTTCATGTCCCGATGAAATCTCTCCCCAGCGTCGCTGATACCTGGTCTCCATCTCTTTCATGTCCCGATGAAATCTCTCCCCAGCGTCGCTGATACCTGGTCTCCATCTCTTTCATGTCCCGATGAAATCTCTCCCCAGCGTCGCTGATACCTGGTCTCCATCTCTTTCATGTCCCGATGAAATCTCTCCCCAGCGTCGCTGATACCTGGTCTCCATCTCTTTCATGTCCCGATGAAATCTCTCCCCAGCGTCCCTGATACCTGGTCTCCATCTCTTTCATGTCCCGATGAAATCTCTCCCCAGCGTCGCTGATACCTGGTCTCCATCTCTTTCATGTCCCGATGAAATCTCTCCCCAGCGTCGCTGATACCTGATCTCCATCTCTTTCATGTCCCGATGAAATCTCCCCCCAGCGTCGCTGATACCTGGTCTCCATCTCTTTCATGTCCCGATGAAATCTCTCCCCAGCGTCGCTGATACCTGGTCTCCATCTCTTTCATGTCCCTTTAAATCTCTCCCCAGCGTCCCTGATACCTGGTCTCCATCTCTTTCATGTCCCGATGAAATATCTCCCCAGCGTCCCTGATACCTGGTCTCCATCTCTTTCATGTCCCGATGAAATCTCTCCCCAGCGTCGCTGATACCTGGTCTCCATCTCTTTCATGTCCCGATGAAATCTCTCCCCAGCGTCGCTGATACCTGGTCTCCATCTCTTTCATGTCTCGATGAAATCTCCCCCCAGCGTCGCTGATACCTGGTCTCCATCTCTTTCATGTCCCGATGAAATCTCTCCCCAGCGTCGCTGATACCTGGTCTCCATCTCTTTCATGTCCCGATGAAATCTCTCCCCAGCGTCGCTGATACCTGGTCTCCATCTCTTTCATGTCCCGATGAAATCTCGCCCCAGCGTCGCTGATACCTGGTCTCCATCTCTTTCATGTCCCGATGAAATCTCTCCCCAGCGTCGCTGATACCTGGTCTCCATCTCTTTCATGTCCCGATTAAATCTCTCCCCAGCGTCGCTGATACCTGGTCTCCATCTCTTTCATGTCCCAATGAAATCTCTCCCCAGCGTCGCTGATACCTGGTCTCCATCTCTTTCATGTCCCGATGAAATCTCTCCCCAGCGTCGCTGATACTTGGTCTCCATCTCTTTCATGTCCCGATGAAATCTCTCCCCAGCGTCGCTGATACCTGGTCTCCATCTCTTTCATGTCCCGATGAAATCTCTCCCCAGCGTCGCTGATACCTGGTCTCCATCTCTTTCATGTCCCGATGAAATCTCTCCCCAGCGTCGCTGATACCTGGTCTCCATCTCTTTCATGTCCCGATGAAATCTCTCCCCAGCGTCGCTGATACCTGGTCTCCATCTCTTTCATGTCCCAATGAAATCTCTCCCCAGCGTCGCTGATACCTGGTCTCCATCTCTTTCATGTCCCGATGAAATCTCTCCCCAGCGTCGCTGATACCTGGTCTCCATCTCTTTCATGTCCCGATGAAATCTCTCCCCAGCGTCGCTGATACCTGGTCTCCATCTCTTTCATGTCCCGATGAAATCTCTTCCCAGCGTCGCTGATACCTGGTCTCCATCTCTTTCATGTCCCGATGAAATCTCTCCCCAGCGTCGCTGATACCTGGTCTCCATCTCTTTCATGTCCCAATGAAATCTCTCCCCAGCGTCGCTGATACCTGGTCTCCATCTCTTTCATGTCCCGATGAAATCTCTCCCCAGCGTCGCTGATACCTGGTCTCCATCTCTTTCATGTCCCGATGAAATCTCTCCCCAGCGTCGCTGATACCTGGTCTCCATCTCTTTCATGTCCCGATGAAATCTCTCCCCAGCGTCGCTGATACCTGGTCTCCATCTCTTTCATGTCCCAATGAAATCTCTCCCCAGCGTCGCTGATACCTGGTCTCCATCTCTTTCATGTCCCGATGAAATCTCTCCCCATGCTCGTCGCTCAGGAAGCCGATTCATATGTGAAAATAAGTAATTCACTGGATTGCTTTATGAAACTTGTGAATGGATTCCTATTAGGAACAACGGTGTATTCGCCACATGTGTAGCAGAATACATCAGGCTTATATTTGCAAGATCTTCCGGTCGAATCCATTTCATTCACCTGCAACAGAAAAATACCAGTCAGTAAAGAATTGCCGCATGCAAACGGCTCATAATTCGTTTATTTAAAGAAATAAGAAAGATTTTTGCATCGTATAAATAGAAAATAGCCATACATGTAAATAAGATGTAAAACAATATGTAGTGATAAATATAAAAAATTGAGCGGATTGAGCAAATCTAATGTGATTTTTGGATTTAGCTCATTAAATTGTCCTAAATCAACTAAAAAAAACTTAGACAATAAAGTTGATGTTGACCAGTTTAATTTGTCGCCATTGACAACTCTAAATTCCGCGCATAAGTTCTGTCAGACGTCGGTTCTCTCTTTTTCCTATCAAAGTAGACTCAGTTGTCCATTGTCTGTGAAGGAAGTAATACCATGGCTGAATTTTATCCTCCCAAAATTTGGTAGATGCAAGCTGCTGCGCTGCTTGAGATTCACGCCGGGAGATCCAATGCGAATATCTCCGAGTGTTTGGGTGTCGGATCTGATGACGGTGCAGAGGATCAGGATGAGTCACGCCCTGATTACGAGGCTAAGGTGGCTCGGAAATTACGAGGGTCACTGTTATGCCCTATTTTATTTATTTATTTTTTTTTTGTTTCTCCGAGTCCTGCATCAACTGCCTGGAGGAGTTAGTGTTACCCTGGGACAAGGCGGTGGTCGCTGCAAGGCCGTGCGTGTGCCACCAGGACTCTGCAGTATGCCACACGAGCGGGAGGAAGACCCAGTCTTGGCTGCCAAACAATTTCTTTTATTGCATCACTCGGGCGTGGGGGGATTTGGCCTCCTAACTCCCCAGTCTGCAATCCCCTGGACTATTATGTGTGGGGCGTAGTTGGGAGAGAGGCCAAGACCCATTGTACCACCAAAGTGGAGTTTAGGTCCAAGCTACCTATAGTTTTCACCCGGTTAAACATGATGAGGACGGTCCAGAAGGCCTGCGGCAGGTTCCGACGCCGCCTGGAGGCCGTGGTTGAGGCCGGCGGCGATTTCATTGAGGAAAATAAATAGTCCAGGAATCCTTCGAGTCTTTTAAAATGTAACTTGGGTAAATAAATCTGTATAAATGAAATCTGTTTTCTTTTATATTGAACTTAGGCGACAAATTACCCACCGCCCAATGTACAAACATCTACTTACATAGCAAACTATTTACGTGTGCATTATTTCTGCACATGCTTACATACAGAGCAAAGTGAGCAATACATTCATACAGTCAAGTTTGCACTTTACAGACGTGTATACTGCAAGCTACGATCGTGTGTATACATATACGAGCTGACATATCGAGCAACGCAAGCACATGTAGTCGTACAGAACAGAGCCAACCACGCATGCACCTATACATTCATACACTCGGTTTCATACACATTTGTTTTGCTCTGAGCGACAGGTTCAGAGGGGGGGGGGGAGGTCGCTGCGTACCCTCCCGGATACAGTGCCTCGGAAGGGTTTACTTTCGATGGTCTTTTTATTTGCGGTCGTCTCTCTCGGCCTTTGTTGCGTGCCCTCCCAGCCCCAACACATGGTTTATTCGCCCCAAATGCCCGGAGGAAGATCTCCGGCTTTATATTTCCCACACATTTCAACTTCCTCCAACCTCACCAATTTCTTTACAAACTCCCGCGTTTCTTTTTCATTCTTTCTTTTTATCTATTCCTTTTCTTTTTATGCGCCTTTTCTTCATATGTCTGTCCTATCCCTCACTCCTTTTCCCCTAAAAAGGTTTTGTGATGTTTGAAATTAGGCGTCAGGGTCCCTGGACCTATTGGTCTTGTTTTTAAGCCTTGTCATCCGCCAAACGCGCCAAATTGGGGGAAGCGACGGATGGATTGGACCCGCAGAAAAATAAAAACCACTTCCAAGTGGCAACTAAATTTACCAAGATTCCAACTCGAGTCTTCTGTGATGTTTCCATTTCACCATTTTCTCCACGAAGATGCCCTCGTCGGTTTTTATTTCCTATTTTAAAGTAAATAATTTCAACCCTTTTTTCATGCAAGGGGGAATCTGCGCGGATCAATGCCATTAAAATATCCTCCCCATCATGTAATCCCCCCCCCCCCCCCCCACCACACACCTCTTCTTCATTTCCTTTAATACGCAGCCATACAATGTTTACCTCTCCAAATCCTTGTATCTGGATGATGATTACCCGCTTCAAGTGGGCGGGATTTTATACCCATAGTGTAGATAACCCTAGTGAGATATCATCTCATCTCCGGGCTAATATCCGTGTAGATATGACGGCCTTTTAGCCACTTCCCATAGTGTAGATAGCCTCAGTGCGTCTGAGCCCTTTTATACGCTGTTGCAACACGGTCTAGATGTGTGCGTGTGTGTGGGTTTGTTTGTGCAAATTCTGTTGTCTGTGAATGCGTTTCCTTCTCGGAAAACAATGGTCCTGGTATCGGCGAGTATTGGGTGGCGTTATAACGGGTAACGACACGTGGGTTACCCACTGAGCATGGGCACAGAGCCACGCCCATTTGTATACTTTGTGCCAAATCAGTTTTGGCTCTGAGCGATGCCATCGCAAGGTGCCAGTGATAGCGCCCGAGCTCTGAGTTGGATGACAGTGTGGCGAATAGGTGTGTGGAGATGTGCGGTGGTGTGGCATATAACCAGCTTTTTAGACGAGAGTGGCCACCTTTTATTAAGTGAATGAAGTGGGGGTAAAAATATGGATCGTTTTTCAGGAGGGGGAAAAATCATGTTGGTGTGGGTAGGCGGTGATGGTGTTTCCATCACCGTGAGGTTGTCTCTCATCACCACCCGACCTTCGTCCTCTCTCCAAACCCCCAGACACTCGTGCCCCCTTGATAAGGCCTCGGTGGCATTCAGGGACAGGTGTATTTCGAGCTGCATGGTTCATTATTATTATTATTAAAATTTGAATTAAAATATTCATGAGATTGTGTATGTGTCAAGCCTTATCCAAAGGTGAAGTGGTGTATGTATGTTAAGGTGTTTTGGGAGTTCTGTTGTGGCAATGCGTGTATTAGCTCGTGTTGACTACACGTCTTCTTACTTATTTGGCTGCCTTTGTGTGTAGCCTGTTGCATGTGTGTGTGTATGTGTATATGTGGCTTCGCGCTGGTGTATGTACGCGTGTCGACAATGAAAGTCTTCAATCCAGGCCAAACTTTTCCATCTTGGAAATGGCACCGGATAAAATTGGCCCTAGGCCGCGAATTGCGCCAAATCTCGTTCTGACTTTGTCATTAATATGTCCGGATTGATCCGATCCTAAGAAAAGGACTCCACCCCCCCGCCCTCCTTGATCCGGGGTCCTTAGAAAGAGATCTTCCCTTCGCTCATCATTGTTCGCGTGGGCACGTATCTGTCTGTCGCTCGTGTTAAATGGGTTATGGAAGGGTTTTTGGGAGTGAAAGGGTTTATAACCCCTCGGGGTTTGGCGAGCGAGTATGCTGACCCCCGGGGGAGTTACGTGTCCGCTCATTTTCTGCGAGCGCGCACATATGTAAGTGTGCTTGAAGAGGATAATGACCATGATTAGAAGTTCAGCGCCGTTGGGAAGCCTATACGAACACAGAGCTTAAGTGGAACGCTGGTTTTGAGCCTGGTCTTTTAGTAGGCTCGGTAGTCTACCGTCCTTTTATGATTGCCCTCGTAGTCTTGACGAAGGAACTGCGAGTGCGAATGAGCCTATTAGGACATATTGGCTTCGACCTGACCACATCTTTATTTAAAGAATGTCCTCCGAAACCTCTTGCCGAAGGGTGTCTAAGAAGCATAGTATGAGTCTGAGATGCGCAATTGGAAGCGTTCATCTTGAGCCTACCCACTTTACTAGGCTTTATATCCTATCACTCCTCTGGAGCATGCTCTCGAAGGCCTCTTGAAGATAAAAATCTGGGGAAGGCTACTATGAAAATGGTTTGAGCCTACTCCTTTTGGCAGGCTTGATACTCTGCTATATCTTTTCCAATGCCTTCAAAGGCCTTTTGACGAGTGGGGGCTGTGAAACCTACCCCCCCTTCCCCTTAATGCATTCGATTTTTCTTTGTCTGCGCTCGTGGGTCAGATGGTGGGTGCGTCTCGTTTCCGCTTGTTCTGATTCGGGATGCCAGTTTGTTTTATCTTAGATCTCTCTCCCTTAGGAGAGTTGCGTTCCATCCTGACCGTTTCAAGCACCCTTTTTTAGGGCTTTGTACTTTCCATACATTTCACTTCCCCTAACGTAACAATTTTTCATCACCGACTTCTTCTCAAAGGCGGTCTCGCTTTTATATGGGGAGGGGGGGCTCTGCCGGGGATTTCTTACCCCTCTTCCCACCTTTCTGTCCCATCGTTCGTGGCCCCGCAGAGGGGTGACGGGTGAAGCGGGGGCAGCCATGATGTAGCTCACATCTGAATGATTTCGTGCTCCTGTCCCGTTGCCCGCGCTCGCTTGCCCCCCTTGACCCCCTAACACCCACACTCGCTTGCCCCTCCTGTCCCCTAACACCCGCACTGAGCTCTCTTGGCCCAGAACAATGCCCGCAAGAAGATCCGCAGCTGCATGACTTCCGCACATCTTCACTTCCCCCAACCTCGCCACTTAGTGCTTAAAGGAGGCCATCGGTGCCTTTTCCTTTGAATTAAAAAATAGTGCCAGTGGTTGTTCGATAGTTGTGGTTGTTGCTACTTATAGATAAAAAACGAAAACCAACGAGGGCAGTCCCCCCTTCCTCCGGAGAGTGTTTATAAGCGAGATGTGTAAAAGAATGGTGGAGTTAAGGAAGCGAAAATGTGTGGAAGATTTGTATATAACCGGAGATTCCACCTACGGTCGTTGAGGTACGGAGGGCACGCATCTACTGAGGTTGGGGCTTGAGGGTATACGCATTCTTCTGGATATCATTGGCAGCGTGGTTGCCCTCCCCCCTCCCCCGCTACACCTGTCAGCTCCTCGCATGAGGTTGTTAATGGAGTGGAGCTGTGTTTCGGGATGGGGTGGGTGCGTCCCGCTTCCGTGAATTAGGTCATCCGGTAAATACGTGGAGGTTGATGCGGGGGTGGGGGGCTAATTAATAAACCCTCGTCGGGAGAGGGGAATGGCTATTTTAAGTGAGGAAGAGTGGTGGCCTTGGGTGGGGCTCGTCTTTCCTCTACAAGGTTGCTGTTGATGACATGGAAAATATGCGCTTCCCCCCCCCCCCTCGGTACCTCAGTAAGGTTCGCCCGGGCGGGGGGCTGCCCTGTGTAGCCTATTACAGTTGGCTTCTGCACATCTTCACTACATTTTATAAACTACCCGTTGTTTCTCTCATTTTATAAAATCATTTCTTCATCATCGTCGTCATCAACTATTAAATGAATGAAAATAAACTCGAATTTGAGATCAGACCATGATCATCTCAAAGAGTGACATTTTTCGGTTTCCTGCAGGTAATTCAGCCGTTTCGAAAGGAGGAAATAGGCCAGGGGTGAAGTAGGGTGATAAAATTCATGGTTGTCTGTAGAGGGAGGAGGGGGAATTCTCGAATTCTGAACAGTTGTGTGATCTCCCGGGCCCACAGTGCCCCAAGTAATCTCCTTTGAACTTGGTACCTTTCAATCTTTTTTACTTCCCCTAACTTTACCGCTTTCATTACGAATCTCTGCTCGTAAGAAACAATAATAATAATTAAATAGTAATGATAATAATGTTCAAAAGTGTGTGGAGGGAGGTGTTTACCCGTTAAAATAAATGTCGCTTATCATTTCGGCCTTGATGTCGTCGCGCGCGTGGGATTTACGTGAATCCCTTCACACCGGCCTCAAAAGGGCGCGAAATTCGAGCAAAGACGCGCTTCTATTTGGGCCCATGATTCCCCTCTCTCGGCATGGCACTGTGAGTGCCAATAGCTCCGAGTGAGTGACTGTCACTCGCTTCCTGTGGCACTTCATCCTCGGGGCCACCATGAAGAAGAGTTACAACCCTCTTCCCATCGAGGATTATTTAAGGGGGGACAGGAATGACCCCCCGTATTGGGGAATTCATAGCACTTTGGGGGTGTTGGAGGGATAAGGGGCCTTGGCACTCTATGGAAGGATCGAGTGCATGGAAGATCTCCCCTATCCTGATGTCCTCCCTCCCTCCCTCCACTCCTCTCTCACAACTCTTTTTTTTCTTTGTCTGTCTTTCTCTCTCTCTCTCTCTCTCTCTCTCTCTCTTTATATATATATATATATATATATATATATATATATAATATATATATATATATATATATATATATATATATATATATATATATATATATATATATATATATATATATATTAAAATTTAATATGATACAATCGTATATTCAATAAATTACACTAAATAAATAATAAATTAAAATAAAATATTGACACGTGCAAATACACTAGAAATAAAGCAAGATTTGACAACGATGAAACTTAAAACACTTAATATGAGGCGATGAAGGCTTGTTTTCTATTACTTCGGCGTAACGACGACCACAAGACCTCACCAGTTTTTTTGCAAATTTCTGACGTTATTTTGGTCCATTCATGCTCAGTTTTCGTCCATAAATCCGTCGTAGTTGAAAGCTGTTGATCTCGAACTTTGTCTCTAATGATCTTTCAGAGGTTTCAATTGGGTTCAGGTCCGGCTCTGAGCAGGCTGCTTCATTACTTCGATATCTTCTTGGTCGAAATATTTTACTCGCTTTGCAGTATGGTATTGCGCGTTGTCCTGCATAAGTAATGCTAGCTGGTTCAGAGATCCTCGGAGTGAAGGTATAACATGTTGATGTACTAGGTTTAGGTACACATTCATATTTACCGTTCCAATTATTCGCACTAGGGGACCAACTCCTTCCGCCGAAAACATCCCCCATGCCATGACGGTGCCCCCTTCATGTTTGATACAATTTTAACACATTTTGGGTTGCCTGTCACCTGCAACGCGTCTAACCTAGCGTCTGCCATCTTGTCCAACTAAATTAAATTTACTTTCGTCGCTGAAATGATTTCTCTCCCAATCTTTATCCCTCCAAACAACATGAGTTTCAGCACACTCGAGTCTCGCCTTCAGGTTCTTATTACTGATGATTGGTTTGGTTGCTGGAGAACGAGCTTTTTTAAACCAGATGCATTGAGGCGACGGAAAATGTGAAACGGCTCCCTTCTTTTCCACTACTGGTCTTAATTCTTTGAGAAATTCCTGCTGAGGCGCGAATGGATCCTTCATCGAAAAACACTTAGTAGCTGTCTTCTCGGACGGTGGTTATGCGAGGTCGACTGACTTTTACACAAGATTTATAGTCTTTTTTTTCATTGCATAAATTCAGAAAGCGCGAAATCACACTCTTTGACCTTCCCACCTCCCTTGAAACCGCAGAAAGAGTCCCTCTTCTAAGTCTTCAAGCGAACAATTCCCTGCCGGAGTTCAGGAGTCACTTTCTCGTGTGGTGGCATCTCTACAGAGTGAGTACGACAACAATGGCACTTGTAAAGTTCTTACCAACTGAGCAAAATGTCGCCAGACGATTTCATGAAACTTCTAGAACGTTCCTGAAAAAAAAAACGTTCTCTTATTTTGAACGTGTGAATATTTTACTTTGTTCGTTAATTTAATATAATTTCTTGAATATACGAATGTATCTTATGAAATCTTCATAAAATATATTAAATGCATGCCTTTATGTACCATTGAAATTTCATTTACCTACTCATCCTATTTAAAAAAAATAATAATATTTTAATAAAGGAAAATCCTCTCTTATTTTGCTCAGTCGTGTATACATCGAAGTAAAATTTAGGAGAGTTACGCGCACTCCTTAGCTCCCCTAATGGTCTGCCAGGATTATGTGGTTTCATATTTTCATTTCTCCTAACCTTACCACTTATACCACAAACTGCTTTTTAATGTATTATGGCCATGTCCTCGTTGGTTTTCGCCTTGTCTAATTGAATAAACACACAGGCACTTTTAAGTTTTAAACTTTGGCTCTGGGGCAAACGAACGAGAGCATGGCCCCGCATGTTAGATTTTTTCGGGGGTCTGGGGGGGGGTGTCTAATTCCAAGCCAAGGTTCGGACTAGAAGAGTCCGTCCTAACCGATGAGGTGGTGTGGGGTCAATGAATTATCCCCCTTGAGGAGGACTCACGTTCGGACTTTTAAGTATCTGCGCTCTCATATACGACCTTGTCCGCGGAGCTTCATGACGTACCCTCCTGGCCCCAGTATTCCAGGTTGACGGAGATTGAAGTTGGGGGGTCTTTCTTTTGTTATTCCGTTTCCGCATTTAGCCTTTTTTTCTTCATTCTCACCTTATAAAAATGCCTCCGTTGGTCAAACAGTAGTTTCATTTTAACAAAGAAATATTTGTTTGGTTATGGCACTGTATAATTAGTGGGTCGAGTGCCTCAAGAAGAGCACTTTGGTGTGCCTCTCAAGTCTTGATTCTTAGTTTTGGACTCACTTTTCGGAAGATACGAATCTTGCCCAAAGTACTAATTAAAACTAATTAGTTTGAATAAAATAATGACATTAATTATAAATGTCTACTTGAAGGCAAGATAAGGCCTTTTATAGCCCCTCATCCCTTAATTATGTAGGAAATAATTAGTTAAAAAATGTTTGTGGATTTAATTAAGATATCGACTGGTCGCATAATGACAAGAAAGTCTTGCGTCCTCCTCAGGTACTCTGTGGCACTCGAGTGGCATACTATATCGATTGAAAATTCGGGCTTAGGGATTCTTTGTTTACCATTTTTCTTCTCGAAAGTTCCCCCCCCCACTCGCTTCAAGGGGGTCTTACGTCTTGAAAAAAAAAAGTGTATGTAGAGTGGATAGAGTTTGTTAGGTAAAAGTGTTGAAAATGAAAAGCTTGAGTGTTGTGTTTAGGTGCTGAGTGACCAGTAATCTCTTGAGATTCTTCTTTCGAGTTGTTTCTTCTTCTTTAGTTGTTACGTAATTGAAGAGGCTTCCACGCCTCTATTATATTTGTGTTTATTATTTGTTGATCTTTGTGTCTTTCGCAGTTGTGCATCCTTTATTATTTTAACACCCTGTACGACTTGTCTTATCTAAATTTCGGTTCTGGTTGTTCAAGTGGTTACCCACTTCGGAAGTTTCCTCTGTTTGTTCTTCTATGTTCTAAAGATATGTCTATAGCTCTCTTTTTCTCTACGTCCATTATCTCCTCAAGTCTCCCCCACACTTTAATTGGTTTGTTGTGTAGGGCTATATTGACTGGGTCCATCTCGATTTCATGATGTAAATCCGCTGTCTCCGATGATTTATTCTTCTAGTGTTTGTAATAAGTATTACCCCATTATTTTTTGACTCTTTGGAGTTTTACCATATTTGTTTTGTGTTGCTTGTTTAATGGTACTGTTGGATACAGGAGTAAAGATTTGCATAGGGAACTGTATACGAGGGGCAGTCAATAGGTTTTGCAATTTGGATATAAGGAAACGAGATATGAGGAAAAGTGTTTTATTATTTTTCAATATAACTACTCTCGACAACAATGCACTTGCGCCACTTGTCCCTGAGGCTTCGAATTCTCGACAACCAGATATCTCCCGAGAGCTGTTCAATCCACTCCTGGACGGTGAGCTGGACATCTTCATCGTCCCCAAACCGGCATCGACGCAGTGCAGCCTTGAGCTGGCGGAATAAAAAGTATTCGCTAGGGGCCAGATCTGGACTGTAGGGGGGATGGTTGAGCTCCTCGAATCCGCACTCGCGCAGGGCAGCTTGTGCAACTCTGGCCTTGTGGACTTTGACGACGTTGAAGTCGATCATGGGGCGTGAGGTTTCGGGAGGTTTCTAGGGACCCAACGGGCAGAGACTTTGGTCATGGCCAAATTGTCGTGGATGATGTTCATAACACTTCCATGTGATATTTCAAGTTCCCGCTCGATCTTTTCGACCTTCACCCGTCGATTTTCGAGGATCATCCTCTCCACACGGGCTCCATTGTCCTCGTTGGTCACGTCTGACGGGCGTCCTGGACCAGGGGCATTTTCAAGGGACTCACGACCATGGCGGAACTCCCTATTCCAGCGAGCAATGGTTGCATAGGAAGGGGCGGTGTCGGTGTACACTACAACCATGCGTTCATGGATCTCTTTTGCATTCTTGCCTTTCTTGGTCAAAAATTTGATCACTGCGTGGTGCTCAACCTTGTCCATTGTTGAAAATTTTGTGACTGACGATCTGCGATCAGCTACTGCTTCTTAAATAGACGAGGCAGGAGCGTGCGGCTGCAGGTTCTGATTTGTCATAACTTGTCCTAACACTTCCACAAACAGCCATTTTCCTTCCTCTGTTTTGCCCTACCGATTCGCAAAACTTATTTACCGCCCCTGGTAGCTTGGTTTTGTTGCCTCTATTTAAGTTCCTTAGTTGGTATAATTTTTTTTTAGTCTTGATTTCGCCAGATTCAATCTTTCTTTCGTATGTTTGTTATAGCCATTCTTTGTTATTTTCATGCGAAGAACTTTTTCCTCTGCATGGTGTCTGTATACTTCGTAATCGACCACTATTCTCGCTGTTTTATTTCCCCCTATAGGTATTATTGTAATCTTTCGGTGTTAGTACACATTTTCCACTTTCTTTCAGTCATTTATGTTTTGATCTCTGCCGCGGACATTTTAGCGATTGTTGGCGGATGTCTATAAGGGCTGTTAGTTATTATGGATATATCATCCGCGAACTGTATATAAGTTGTTGATGGAAACACCGGATCTGATAAGTCCCTTGTATATATTGTGTATAGAGTAGGACTCAAACATCCACCTTGAGGGACACCCTGCCTTAATTCAAATTCAGGTCCTTGGTGGTCTCCTATTTCTATAAGGGCCATCCTGTCTGTAACTTAGTCACAGAGGACTTTTGTCATGATTGATGGTAGGCCTAGCCTCTTTATTTTGAATTTCAGCCCGGTTCTCCACACTTTATCAAAAACTTTCTTTCCATCTTTTAATATAAGATCTAAGTAGTTTTTGTTGTACTTTGCTTAAGCCAAACTTTCCACAAGGAGGGCAATTGCCGTATCTGTGCTTCTTCCCGTCCTTAAACCGTATTAGCATTGCAGAATTAGATCGTTCTCTTCTAGATGTTCGACCAGTCTTCTGTTGATTTACCTTTCCAGGATTTTCCCTACCACTTCTAAGAGTGAAATAGGTCTATAGTTACCTGGTTCAGATGGTGATTTGCCAGTCTTAGGCAAACAAATAATTTTACCGCTTTTTAGGGTATCAGGAAAATACCCCGCACTTATTGTTGCATTAAAAAGGTCTTAAAGATTTCCGTAGGAAAACATCTGGTGCCTTTATCAGGTTGTCTCTTGTTATGCCTGTTGTGCCAGGCGCTCTCTGTTTTGTAGCTGTAATTGTTGCTCTTAGTTCTTCTAGCGGTATTATTGTCTGGAAACCTTGCTCTTCAAGAGCCCTTGCAGAAGCTACATGATTTGGTGCTATTTCGTGCCTGTTTTCCTCTAGTTCCTGTACTGTCCAATCTTCATGATCTCTATCAAAGTCTTGATCCTCGTTGGGCGTAATGTCGAAAACATTGTTCCAGTGTTCCCTAAACATGTTTTCTAGTGGCTCGGGCTCCTTAATTTCTTTTCCATTAAGTTTGAGAGTTATATTAGTTTTCGGTTTTAATTTACCTCTTGCTAAATTTATTTTCTCCTAGAACTTGGTTCGGTTTAATTCTGTGTCGATCGACTCCACGAAGCGATCCCATCTAGCTCCTCTCTCTCTGGTTGCTATCGATATTATTTCATCCAGAAAAGCAAATTTGGTTGGCGTTGCTAGTACCTCTATGCCCAATGTAGTCTCTGTAATGATTGATGCCTTCGTTGGTTTACTATACGGCTTCATTAAGTTGTTTTAAAATTGTTCAAACGGCCTTCGGATTTTTGAAACTTATTTAGCAGCCAGCACAAATCTATTAGTCGCCCCCGAACCAGCGCCTTCAGCGCGAACATCCCGCGTTTTCTATGCGAGCAAAAAAACATCAAAGGGAAGACTTATTAATTAGCATAATTTAATTTTAGGATTTTGTCAAAAAAATTCTCAAAGTTGGAGAATTTGAACCGCGCACATGGCTGTGTATATGTGTGATTTTGACGGACATGGGGGGCGGAATAAAGAGGCTTCTTCCATTAAATAAAAGGTATTTAATCCAAGTTACGACTAATGCATTCCTAATTATAAAGAGATGGGCTGTCGTCGTTCGTTCCCTAGCAAAACTTGTTGAGGTAGCCGGATATATATATATATATATATATATATATATATATATATATATATATATATATATATATATGATTGATTGGCTCATTTATAAGTTAGGGCTTTTATAAGACCTGTTTGTGAGGTTTTAAAAGACTTGATTGGAGTTTTTGTTAAAGCCCTTTTCCTGCGGAATTTTGGTGTTTGTTGTTTGCCGCTCGTTCCAGGACAAGACTTGTTGAGGTAGGCGGAGGTTTGATTGACTCATTTGTAAATCAGAGCTTTTAAAACTACTATTTATGTGTGGTTTAAAAGCCCTTCTTGGGGTTTTGTCTAAGCCATTTTCCGGGGAAAAATTGGGGTTTGTTGTTAGTGCTTGTACGAGGCATATCACAGTGGGAATCTATCTGGAGTTTTTAAAGTAAATTTGTGTAATCTATCGAAGGAATTTTATATATGTGGGGAGGAGAGGGTATGACAGATGGGAGTTGAGAGGAATGAAGAAGAAGGGTATTTATTTGATCGAGGACTAATGCATCCAACTGTTTTTTAAATTTAAAAATAAACCAAACCAACGAGGACATCCCCGAAAAATGATTTTTTTTTCTCAATGAAACTGGTAAAGTTGGGAAAGGGAAAATGTTCGGAAGATATGTTGCCCTAGTAGATAAAAGAGGGGATCACTTGGGGCGCCCATGACCTAAAACTCACGCAATTCTCCTCGCTGTTTCTCCCGAAATGAAACTAGCTCCTCGTGGGGATGGGGTTGGGGTGCAGCTGACATGGGGGGTAGCCTAGCCCCCAAACGAGTTCGTACAAAGAACATTAACACATAAATATGAACGTGTTCCCATCCAACTACACGGAGATGGGGGGGGGAGCAAGAATCAAACTTGGGCAGGGATCGCTACGCGGCCCGCCCACACCTTTCACCTCTCCTAACTACACTATTTTCTTTACCAATCCATCCCCCCGAATTGGTGCTGATATGCCCTCGTTGGTTTTCATTTTTATTCAACCTCAAACAACTTGACTGTGAAACTAGAGGTTCAGGAGAGGTGCGCCATAATAATAGATGGTGGTGTGTTTTCTGAAGGTGTGTTGATTTGTGTGCGTGGACGTGGTCACATCTGGTGTTGAGGCTGGGAGTTAGACGCGTTTGGGGGTCGCGTCGCAAACGTTGAGAACTAGTGACGACCTTTTCCCGTTTCCCCTTGATCCGTGGTCATGTTTGTGGGCGCGGGTAAAGAGGACCCTCCCCGGGTGGTCACCCCGGAGATTTACTTTCCGAAGGAGGCGGACCACGAACACTACTTGAACGTGGTGTCTACTTACAAACGCTGGCGTAGCGCCAGTCCCACCCCGAGCCCCACTTCCGTCAGCTCGGATTCCACCCTGGGGGAGCCCCTCCTGTCTAAAGAGGGGGGTGTCGACACGCCCTCGAGCGAGTCCAGGAACTCCTCCTCCATTAACGACACCGACGAAGGCGTAGACGAAGGGTTCGCCAGGAGGGTCAAGAGCAGCATCGAACACCTGGAGCGCAATTGCGGAAGGCACAGGCGCCATCGTCAAGGCAACCCGCAGGCAAGGAGTGCGGTCGCTGCCCAGGAGGAGTACGAGGCTTCCCTTGCGGTGGATGCCCCCGCCGGACCCCAAACAGAAGGGGAGGAATCCATTCACCCTGTGGGACTCCAGCATTTGAGCGAGAACCCTGTATTCGAAGTTGCTACACGGGTTGCATCGGGGTCTCGGGGGTGTTCTAAGGGGGCGCCGCCCACTCTCACTCCAGAGGGGTTGGTTGTCCTCACCCTCGACAGCTCCAAGGCGGCATCGCTCTCAAGGTCATGCAAGTGGGGGGGTCATTTCAGAAAGGTGAGTGTCTTCTGAACCATGTCAGTAAAGTGGTCTAGAACTTAAGACCTCCTTGATCTCTCATAAGGGTACCTGTCGTCATTGCTGCAGGAGATTCTGGAGAGTTGCGTGACCTCCAGATCATTAACCCCCTCAATTGGCTTCCTGGTCGCTACCTTCTACACATTTATTTTCTCTAATTTCTTTCCTTGTCCTCTTTAAAAGACTCTCGCATAGATGAACTCGTTGGTTCTTCCTCCCACATTTTTTTAGGACAATTGGACTTTACTCCCTCCTGTCCTCAATACCCCAGTGCTTCATTAGGTTAAGGATTGTCAACCTATTCAACTCACGACCCACTTAACGAGGAGAGGTTTGGTCATTTATGAAACGAGCCTCTTAAAAGGTTAGTAGTTGTCAATCCAATCGTATTTTGTACATTTGACTAAATTAGTTATGTCACATTTCGAAATTTTTGTACTAAAGTATATGACTATTTTTATATATATATATATATATATATATATATATATATATATATATATATATATATATATATATATATATATATATATATATATATATATATATATATATATATATATATATATATATATATATATATATATATATATATATATATATATATATATATATATATATATATATATATATATATATATATATATTATATATATATATATATATATATATATATATATATATATATATATATATATATATATATATATATATATATATATATATATATATATATATAAAATATATATTTTTTTTTTTAATCCTCGGGCACGCTTGCGTGTGGTGCCGCTTGGCTTTATTGCGCTGTGTTGCTAAGTAATACTATTTTTCCTCACACGTTAGGTTGAAAAATTAATTATAAGGATATTTTTTTTTCAATGGCCAAATTTTAATTTGAATACTTTCGAGATATTCATAATTAATGTGATGTAATGCGATATTGATATCAGCTCCTTCCCTTAATAGGTATAAACAGGTATTTTAAAATATTCAAAGTGAGTAGAACTTATAATACATTTTTCCCAGCCCTTCATCACAGGAAATCCCATTTTGACATTTATTCGGATATATGGGGACACATTTATTTTAAAATTCGGATTTAGGGGAGGGGAGCGATATTTGAACATTTCTATAATTTATTGGGACATTTTGCTCGTCAACCGCTTCCGTGGTGGTTAAGGCGAGTGTGTGACGGCCATCAGACAGAAACGTTATGCTAACATGCACAATAAACGACGCCTGAACGATTTCACTGTTGATAAATTTCGTCGAACTAGGGCTTGGTTTCGGTTTCTTTCTAAGCCCGCATGTCGCTCTTCCCGGCGGGCAGACGTTTCTTCACTTAACGGGAAGACCCCTTTAGCAGAGGTGTGGAAGCGAGTCAAAAGGATTCGGGGCAAGTTCTCGCAGGACCCACTTCCCGTTCCAGGAGAATGGGACTGCAATCTCAGATCCCGCGTCCCTGGCGGAGTCCTTTCTCCGCATTCTGTAGCCGGGATGCTGATCCGCCATCATTCAATGCACGCCGTGATGTCGCTGAAGACCGCAGTCTTCAACGCCAGTCTTACATTGAGTAAGTTGCGTTTCGTTCTCGCTTCGTGCGCACGACGATGTCCCGTATCCCATGCTTCCGACACCCACGTCAGCAAGGCCTTTCTCTTAGATTTGTTCAAGAGGATCTGGACAGAGGGTATCCTCCCAGATTTTTGGCAAATGGCTACTGTGCTTGCTTCTTCCAACTTGGGGAGATTTCACTCTGCCCATTCTTTTTAATTTTAACCTCCTGCGTGTGCGAATTGATGGAGAAATTGGTAAACGTTAGATTAGCCTTTTTTTTCTGGACAGCGGAGGCCATCTGTCTTCTGCACAGTGTAGCTTCCGCAAGTTTCACTCCACGTCGGATGTTCTGCTCGGACTGGAAAATGCCGTTTGCGATGTCTTCCTGCGTATATAGCAATGCGCCACTCGTTGTTTGTTTGTTTGTTTGTTTTTTTTCAATCTGAAGAAGGCCTATGATACTGCATAGCGATACGGTATCATGGAGACTCTCCACACGGTGGGGGGGGGGGGGGCACCTCTTTTTGAAAACATCCCGATCTCGCGAGATTTTTTCCTATGCTGGTTGTTGCGGGTGACATATGGAGGATTGCGTAGCCTGCCGTGCCGACACCTGGAGGGGGCTGCCTTTATTTTGGAGGTGGGGCAGTTTCGGCTGCATTGCGTGTACCCCCATTCTACCGTACCCCGAGTAGTCTTCTCTTTACGCTCCTCGGGAAATGTATCTTGCCCTCTTTATTTTCGAGCCTCCTCTCACCAAACCCCGGTGAATAAACCTCGTTGTTTTTCTTTTAAGTAAACAAATATCCTGGCCGTGGATCGAGCTCCGTTGCGTCGATGGCACTCAGTGCTACCGATGTGGCGAATTCCGAGCGCGCAGGTTTAAGGTTACTCGAAGAATGTCCCCGCTAGTGGCACTCTTTCTCTAACGAGGTGCCAGGTGTTATTTGTGCCTGCTTTGGGGCGACTGACATTGCCACCTGGGGACCCTGCTCACGGAGGGCCAAGTGGTTAATTGAACAGAATTAATAGAGGAGGGGCTCGTCATAATATGCGAGAACCCAATTTATATGTGCGTGGACGCCATCTTCTAACACACACACGAACACAATTCCTTTTGGAGGTGGAGTGTTGAGTTGTTTGTAAGCATCCTCGCCGCGGCAGATTAATGAGGATGATGGATGATAAGAAGGAAGTGGCAGGGTGGCGCCTGAGGTAGGTGTTTTGGCTGCGTTGTGGGAAAGTAGGTCGGAAAGGGCACACCTTTTTGCCTTTTCATAGCTTACACCCCGACCGCACGCTTCTCTGCTAGGGGTTATAGTTCGCACTTGCGAGGACCTTGTGTCCTTTTTGTGCGAACTTATTCCTGGGAAGGTTATAATAATCCCCACCCCCTATCTTGACCCCACTGATCCCTGTTGACGGGGTTTGTCAGCGTAGTGTTTGTCGTTCCTTTTCTCTATTTATCATCTTTCTCTAATATTTACCTACCTTTATCCTTCGATGAGTCTGCCCTTCCTCTCTTTACTAAGGGAAAATTACCTCGTTGGTTGCCAGTTTCATGTTTTTTTCTTTAAATCATTCTGAATTCACATTTTCACTTCCCATAATTTTACTTTTCTTGACAAACCTCGTCCCTACACACATCTTGACCCAGATGTCCTCGTTGGTTTTCAGTTTTTAGGTTCAATAATAATAATTTTATGTATTGTTGTTGGTGATTCATTTAGTAGTCTGGCGAGATCAGGAGAAAATTCTATGTGCGTGCGTTTGTAGGTCCATTTGTGTGCGTAGCTACTAGTCAATTTACTTTGAAATTTGCCCCCCAAAATTGTCCAGACAAAAACCATTAGTAGTCAAAATGGTTCCCAGTTTTATCTTTTACTATCTTTGAAAACTCCCTATTTTTATATTTCGCATTTCGGGAACCATATCGAATAATTGCCCCAAACAAAAATATGCCTTTTTCATAAAGACTCAGATCCGAGAATATTTACTCGTTTCGTTCCAAAACATTCTCAAATTTTTCTTTGTTTATGCCATAATTGGGTTGAAAATTTCGGTAAAAATAACACCGAATTTTTAATCTCGCTGATTTCAAATCGTTCGGTAAATAATAAAGTTAAAACACCTATCCTATATAAAACTGCCTTATTAAATCTTTAAAAACCGGAAGTATTCGATATAATCTCCACCGTTTATATGAGTTAGAAGCTACCTTGTTGTTGTTTTTTTAATACTTTTTGCCCGTTCTATTTGGAGGTTTCCGGTTTTATTATGCTACTGTCTCCCTCTTCCAGTTTTCTTTATTTGATTTATCGTCTTTTTAAATTTATCACTCTTTTCTTAGAAAATGCTCACAGCGATTAAGATTTTTCTTGGCCAAAATACTTTCAGAATTTTGGCTGTTATTAATAAATGATCCCTCCTGAGTCATCGTCAAAAATCAAACATTCTTAAAGCGAAATGTTTGACAGGTGTAAAAATACATATAATACTTGCCACATGTTTAGTATTTGCAGAAACATATGCAAGATGTAAAAAAAGTGATAGATTTTATGAGAAAATGTATATATGCAATTTTTTTTTGCCCGTTATCCCGCTACGCGTGGGTGGCTGCCAGATAAGATAGCTAAACTTATAACCCCCCGTGCCTATAAGTCAAGGAGATGGTAGCCCGCAGGGGTGACGCTCCTTGCCGTGAGCATAAACGGTTTCATTTTAGTATTACCGGAAGATGTGCCTGATACATTCTACGTGGACGACATTTTGATCTCTGTTGACGCGGTCCAGCCGAGCCCTTTGGTTCTTAACTTCGTCTCCGGTTGTGTTGAAGTGAATGGGTTTCAGCTTCACACTCCAAAGACCAAACCGCCGCCGTCGTGTGCATCTCCCCGACACAGTTTTTTTTCTGAATGGAGTTCGCCAAGACGGTGAGAGTCATACCGTTTCTTTGGTTTGTTTTCGACCGATGCATCACCTGAGTGAGGGGTGCTCATTCATAACCTCGGCTCTGTTGCGCCCTCGCCATGGAAATTATTCATTCATTAGCGTTAAACATTTGGGGTACTGAAAGGGCAACCCTTTTATTATTCTACCCCTCCTATGTTAAGTTAAAATTGGACTGTGGTTGCGAGATTTATCCGTCTGTCTCCGTACATCTCTGGATAGTGGACTCAATCTCCCCCTTGCTGGTCTCCTATAGTAACTGGTGCATTCCGCACATCCCCCAGTGAAAGTCTGTTGGTCGACGCTGGGGAGCTGCCTCTCGCTCTACGTCGTGCACAGTGCCTAAGACGCTTGTACACGCGAGGGCCTATGCCGAAGAGGGACGCCAATCAGTTAAGCCGAAACATTTTGAAACATCTTTGTTTCAAAACAAGGGTGCCAAATTTCCCCCATTCTTTTCTTTACCAGTTTAATTAACTTTATATAATTACGAGTATTTAATTTTAAATCGATATCACAAAAAATAGTCCAATTAAAATTTTCTAACCTAACGAGTTTTTAAAATTATTATTACTTGGCAACACAGCAGAGTGGCAGTCATCCAAAACTATTCCAGGATTTATAGAACATATAAATAATTATATCATAATTAAATTACTTTTGCCAGGAATATTTTGAAGGTTGTGACATGACTAATTTAGTCAATTTGATCTGGATTAACGGATTAATAGGTGTGGGGTAGCTAAAGATGAAGGTAGCAATGCTCTTTTCATAAAATATTGTGATGGAAGATGTAAAAATAAAAAAATCCTTCGTACTTCCCCCAACCTCACCGCTTCTATTTAAACTGTCACTTGTCTTCCGAAATGGACCGCGAACGTTACACTGAGCTCGCCTTTTGATTTTGGAAGGCTCCTGTGTGACATGCTGGGGTATCTGAAGCCCGTGCCTAGCTGGCGCTAGGAAATGAACGATCTACACAAACTCTCCAGACTTTCGAAGAGGAACGTCTCTTCTGTCTTTCCATCCTTTAATCTGCCCATTTGGAGTTTTCGACTCTGTTGGTTATAACACTCAAACTGCAACTATAGTCGACGCAGCGAGAAATGGACGTTTGGGTGTGGACGAATCGTGAACACGTGTCCCCACACTGTTGCCAAATCAACCGAACAAACTTTAACCTCAAACACCCATTCATCTTCTTTCAAGCTACTTTTTAGGTAACGAACGCTTCGAACTAAAACCGAATGCGGCATTCTTCTGATAAAAAGCACAACCATTTTTAAACCAACTATCCCTACTCTTTGGTTGTAAAAGTTTTATTACGTTGGTTAAGCTCCTCAACTCGGGTCTATAGAATCAACAATTCCTATGAGCACCTTTTCTCCTAACCCCCACTCCCTATTCCTACGTTTACTTATTTTTTTTGATAAATACAAAACGATTTGTCCCAACCCTGAATTCAGTGTTATAATCTCTTACCTATAATTTTTCTCTTTGTCCCCCAACAGGTAAGGAAGGACTCACGCTCATCTTTGTGTGAATTTCTGCGTGCAGTGGAACGGAAACGCTTCAACTCACGTATGTACACAGAGGTGTGTGGTGCGTGTGAGAGAGGTAAAGATACTTTGTTGTGGACCTAGTCGAATTAATGAATTGAATCACGCAAGCACAGTTACTACTCGATTGTTCTTCTCACGACTTCCATTTTAAACGTTGGTTTCGCTGGCGATAACTGGCATCTAAACGATTTTATTCCCTGGTCTCCATGGTGATATCTGGTAACTGGGTATTTTATAGTTGGTCTCTGTAGCGAATGCGAGGGAAGAGAGCGGCAAAATGAGACACTGATTTTAAGGGTGAGATAGTAACTAAAGGTTGAGTTGGACGTGAAATTTGACAGGAAGACCTGCTAAACTGGCATTTATATACGTTGGTCTCTGTGGCCATATCTGGCAACTGAAAATTTTGCATTTTGGTATCCATGGTGATGGGTGATACCATCTGGCAACCCACATTTTGATACTTTGATCTCTCTGACAATTTAGGGTAACTAATAATTGTGAACGCTGCACTCCTTGGCGATATTTGGCAATTTAAATCTTGAGGTGAACGGAAAACCCCGTCGAATGGAAATTAAATTTCGAATTTTCGCGCCTGGGAGAGGTGAGAGTGGGCCTTTTTCTTTTCGCTCCGTTCTATTTTTGTATTATTTGAATTTCGTTAGAAAATCGGCTTTTGGGGGTAATTAGAGTAATGAAAATTATCTCTCAAATGGAAATGGCGGCGGATAGGGTGTTAGGACCATGGAATAATTGCGGGGGTGAGGAAAGTTTCACTCTGGTGATGATTTTTTTCCCGTTAAGGTGGGAGTGAAGGGACTCATGTGCGAAGATGGATTTTTTTTTTACTGAATCTTGTGAAATCCGATGGAGCCTTCTACCTTAATTAAACAATTAACTGGACAGTTATTTTCCTTTAGTCGGGAAAGAATGAGGAAGGGAGTGGTGTACAAGTGAAGGGCAAATATGACAGAAGTACGGGCCAGCAAAAGACCCTAAGATCCACTTGAGGTTAGTTCAGGAGAAAAGGAAAAGAGTGGAAATCCGAGGTGCAGGAGAGGGAAAAGGAAGAGAAGATGTGCAAAAAGAATTAATTTAACAACTGTTTTTATTATATTTCAGTTATATTTTTCACTTCCTCTCTTAAAAAGGAGTGCAGTGATTTCAACGCCATTCCTAGGCAGTTATTCCACGGTTGTGTTAGTTTATAAGAAATTCTGTGGATTTCCAAATCTTTGGTTACAATCTTCTAAGTTATTTCTTGACGGTACTCGGTTATCTAATTCAAATATTGAAGTATAACTTATAGCAGTGGACTCATAGTATTTTAAATCGAAAGTTAGCCTCGGAGATACTGATCTTCCAGTGAGAGTAAATTGAGGTCCATAATTCTTTCTTCATGCGATTTATTTCTAAGTTCTGGAATTGATTTCGTCGCTCGACGTTGGACTCGTTCCAATACTGCGATGTACTTTCGCATTTATGGCCACCAAAATTGCACAGTTCGAATGTGAAAAAGCCCCCTCCAAGAGCAGAACTCGGGACTGGCTAGACCACTTTGAGAACCATGGGACAGTGGAGAACCTCAATGTAGCCAGTGACAACCGTCCAAGCCATTCAGAACACCCCAGGAAGCGTACAGCTGAGCTGATCGAGAGCGTGAGAGAGTCAGTTCAGCAGAGTTCAAAACGCTTTGTGCGCAAGCGAAGTCAGTCCCTCGGTATTTTCCGTGAGACTTGCAGGAGAGTGCTAGTAATGGATATAAAGGCCTACCCATACAGAATACAGAAGAAGCAGACCCTTACAGCCTCAGACAAGGAGCAGAGAAAGGCTATAGCAGTCAAGATACTGGAGAAGATTCAGGAGACCCCAACTTTCCTTAACCTCCTTTGGACCTCAGATGAAACTCACTTTCATCTTGAAAGAAAGGTAAACTCGAAGATAAATGTCTTCTGGGGGACCTCCAGACCAAATGAGGTAGCCACCAAGCCCCTACACTACCCTAAGTGCACGGTATGCACTGCAATCTCAGCCGGAGGCATCATCAGTCACCAAGGAGCGGTATGTTGAGGTCCTCAAAACCTTCAAGAGGGAGCTGCAGACCCTGTTCCCGGTGCTTATGGGGAACTTCTGCTTCCAGCAAGATGGAGCAACCTCTCATACCTCAAACCTGTCCCTAGATTGGCTGAAAGAAAACTTTGGTGGCCGTGTGATCAGTCTCGAGACTGATTTTGGGTGAGCACCTCACAACCCAGACCTTAGGCCCCCAGATTTCATTCTCTGGGGCTACCCTAAAAACAGAGTGTATGCAGGGAGACCCTGGACCATCACGGAATTCAAGGAAGCCATCATGGAGGAGATCAGAGCCATTAGTCGGTCGGTTTGTAAAGACGTCATGGACAACTTTGTGCTGCGCCTCAAGAAATGCACAGAGCTAAATGGAGGTCATCTCGAACACGTGCTCTAGAATAAAGAACAAAGTCCAAAGACTCTCATGTTTTGATACGATGTTTTTAAACACAATAAACTAGTTATCACCAAAGTTTCATTCAATCCTTGCAGAAAATTAAGAAAGTTGGGGCCCGTTTGGGGGGGGGGGCACCCTGTAATGCCTTTTGATTTAAACAAAATGTATGAGTATGTAGCCTAGATAAATAAGAAGAATAGTAAAAGCAAAGAAATTATTGGGTTGGGAAGTCACGTTATAGTCCCTAATGAATAAGTTCGCCCTGGAGAGGACAGGGAGTAAACATTATGAAGCTAAATATCCTTGATGCTGGGGTAAAGGTGATTTGGTTGCGAATTTTCAACTAGCGGAGATTCATGGATTGCCCCTTTTCTCTGGGCTCTTTATTTCCATTCCCGAGCGCGCCAAGTAGTCTCCTCTTTAGATTACCCATGAACCTTCTATCGAAAATGCCCGCGTTGGCTATTGCCTTTTAGTTTTAAATTAATTCTAATAATTATAATACTGATAATGATAATAATGCTATTTATAATAATTATATTTAAAATTTATGCCCGATTCCTTCTGGATTTTTTCTTATTTGAAACTAAAAAGTGAAAACCAACGATGACATGCCCGTCACATTGGAAGGCGAAGTTTGAAAAGAAGGTGGAGAAGTTAGGGGAAGTGAAGCTGTGAGGTGCTCGGACCTGGATCGATGCTCTTCCCTAAGGCATCCGATCACGGGGTTCCAAGCTCGATTTGAGTTTACCTTCACTCTCCCTCCCGCCATTTGAGGTCGTCTACGTAGCTTTTGCCAGTATCTACGTCTACGTAGATTTACCCCTATATGCATCTACGTAGACGCTCGTATCTACGTCCTCGTAGATTTGCGCGTATCTACGTTAAACTTTGCAATAATGTGTGTTTCAGTAGGTTTTATCTGTAGGCCTTTGCTGGCTCTTAATGGAGCGCGGATTCATCGATAATAGGCCCTAGAATAGGCACTCATTCAACGCGGAGTGCCAACATGCTCAAGAGGGTTTACTGGGGAGCACCCCGAACCCTGGTTGGGTATTGATAACGAGGGGTTGCGGGGCATTCGCTGGGGCGCTATTTATAAGTGTAGGGCACCGCGAGGAATGATAGGCATACATACCATAGACACATGTGTGTTTGTGTGTAATGAGTTTGAAAGACCATATATCGTGTGTGTGCATTGATTTGGTAGAAATACCACCCATATCGTGTGTGTATGTGTGTGTGTGTGTAGGGGGGGGGAGGGTATGACAGAAAGGCCACGAATTGTGTGGTTGTGTAGAATGGTTTGATATTGAGCCCACGAATTGTCTATATGTAGAATGATTTGATGGAACGATCACGAATTGTGTGGTTGTAGGATTTGGTAGAAAGACCAGGTGTGTGGAGAATGGTTTATACAAGGTGAGTAAAGGAAGAATTGGGAATAGTTGGAATGGGAAGTTTGGGGCAACGAGAACGGTCTTCTTCGTCCCCCGTTCGATGCCGGTTGTGTTTCTTACCAGTTTTCTTCTCCGGGGTTGTTCCGTCTCTGGCCCATCCACTCTTCTTCACACTTTCCCTTGCTTCAATAACTAGTTTTACCCCACACCTGGTTTCATGACCCGCCCGATTGGGGATTTCTTTTTTTCACTAAGTAAGTGCCTGGTTAATCGTCACTCGTGATAAGTTTGCCCTACTTTTAATTTTCCTCCTCTTCGACAAGGGCTGGTGACCCCCATAGAGGGCGTTGATTGTGTCAAGAAGAGGAATTCGTGTGACCGGTGACACGCGTGTCGGAGTGGGTGGAACATCGTGTAATACATGTCTGGCACGCGTTGAGACGAGGTGGAGTCCTCATCTCGTGACCTCCCTTCTCCCTATCTTAGACTGGGTCGCCTCCGTCGATGAGCTTAACCCATTCTTCGTAACTGACTCCTGCTGCTGCTGCTGCTGCTGCTGCTGCTGCTGCTCCTCCTCCTCCTCCTCCTCCTCCTCCTCCTCCTCCTCCTCCTTCTCGTCTTCCTCCTCCTCCTCTATTCGATATCCTCCGCGGTTTATCGAGCCCCCCAATCCAACGAATTTTGCTTCCGCTCAGGTTTTGTGTTTCAGTTTGCCCTGAAGCAGTTATCTTTTCTTCATCTTGTCGGTGTGTGTGGAAGGGTGGGGTGGGGGGTAGGCCGGTTTTTTTTTGTTTTTTTTTAAAAGAGGCAAATAAAATGAATTTAGAGGTCGGGAAAAATGTATGGACCTGGGGGGGCGCCCCTCTCCGATTATGTAATAAAAGCAGGTGCCATTGCATAACACTAATTGTTAGCAACACTTTTACTGTTATTATTATCATCGCGGCCACAGGTGACGACACACCTGACTCACGCACCCCCCCCTCCCCCCTCTGCCAGTTAAAAATACACTTGTTGGCCGTAGTCGTGGCATCTACGGAAATTCAGTACGTTTGAAGGTTAAGAGAGGGGGTGGAGAGTGCCATCGCTAGACGGCCTTATCCCCCACCCCTTTTGGCACTACAGATGTGGTAAGCCTAGTGTTTCAGCCCCCCCCCCACATACTGGCGCCGCGTGATCCTATAATACTTATGGTTATGCACTCTGCATGTATGGATGGCTCCATAAGCATCCATACACGGAATTATTATACAACTCGAGGCGAAGGTCTTAAATTGATGGGCAAATTCACTCCTTTTTGAGTCCCTCAGATATTTTGAGGAAGGCCAGAGAAAAATGAGGGATTCATTATGTTTTTATTGCCTTTATATAATGGGGAGTAGGAAAGACCCTTAGGTCCCTTCTATAGCTAGGCGTAGGTAAAAGGATGAAAGTAAAGTTTTGTAGGACTTTTATCATCATCATGATCATCATCATCACTAACTCTATAATTTAAGAAGGGGATTTTTTTGAGTATTTGAATAATATTTTTATCTTAGTTTGGTTATGACTTATGTTTTTTTATCAAAGTTATTTCTAATAATTCTTTTATAATATCAAAAAACAAAATGTTGAAGTTCAGAAATAAATATAAGTATCGAAATTTGGGGAAATTTTTTTAAACCCATAGAATTACAAATGGTGAAGTTCAGAACATTTACTTTTATATATCTTCTATAACTCTATTTTAGCAACGTGATATTTTGAAAGGGGGGAAATTTAGTTCCTTTTTAAACTTGTTATAATTGGCGAAGTTCAGAAAATTTATAAAAATTTAACCATGGTTTCTTTTTTTTACCTTCTAAATTTTAATCTTAGTAGCGAAGCCATTGTTGCCTTGTAGTATTTATAAAGCACGTACCTTAAGCTATGATCAGTATTATCTGTTTTAATAGTTCAATGAGTGTATGTCTAATTTACCTTGAAACATGACCTATTTTAAAAGACATTAACTTGAAGAGCGTTCAAAGTTGAAACTATCTTATAAGTGAAAGAGTTCCCACGATTTTCGTTTAGTAACAACGAGTAACAACGAAAGGAAGTACCCTAGGAGACCTTATGGTCCATTCAAAGAGGGTACCTTTGGACTAGCAATCGAGTGGGCACATGGCTGCTCAATTGTTTTGCGTCCCTAAACGGCCACTTTTCAAGACTTTGTCTAGTCTTGACTTGAATTGGTCAACAGTTTCACTGTTGACAACTTCCACTGAAAGTGCGTTCCACTTACCGCAGATACTGTAGGTGAAAAGAATTCCACACAGATTGCGGTTGTAACGCTTCAGTTCAAGTTTGAAGCCGTGATTGCGCGTTCTGTTCGCACTCAGTGTGAAAATATCCCGGTAGTCAATATTGTCGAACCCTCGAAGTATTTTGAAAACTTCGATGAGCTTACCATGCAGTCTACTGGTTTCCAGTGAGAACATATCTAATTTCCTTAGTCTATCCTCATAACTTTTATGTCAGATAGAGGGAATCAGCTTGGTTGCCCTGGTTTGTACGCGTTCCAACCTTGCGATATCCTTTCGAAACGAAGGACTCTAAAATTGTACAGCATACTCCAGGTGCGGCCGAACGAGGGAGTTGTACAGACAAAGTACTATCTCCTTGTTACTGTATCCAAACTGGCGCTTTATTTAGCCTAACATCCTTTGGGCCTACTTCTCTGCCTCGATGCACTGTTTCGAGAACTTGAGGTCGCTAGTGATAGTTACACCCAAGTCCTTCTCAGTGTCACTCGATTCAAGAGCAGTGCCCTTAAGGATGTACTGAGATTTAGGGTTTCGGTGGCCGATATGCATCACTTTGCATTTCCCCACGTTGAAAGGCATTTGCCACGTTTCCGACCACTCTCCAATCCTTTGAAGGTCCTCTTGGAGGCGGGCAGTGTTTTCCTCCTTTGCCACATTGATACCAAGCTTGGTGTCGGCAAATTTGGAGATTTTGGCAACCATGTCTCCGTCCATGTCGTTGACATAGGTAATAAACAGTAGTGGTCCCAGGACGGAACCTTAAGGGACACCGCTAGATACGGGCGCCCATCTAGAGGCCCGTCCATTCACCATTACTCGTTGCCGTATGTCACTTAGCCAGCTCTCTATCCAACTTGCTACTTTGCCGTCTATGCCCTGTGCACGCACTTTCCGGAGAAGGCGGCGGTGTGGTACCTTATCAAAGGCTTTCTGAAAGTCTAAGTACACCACATCCACCTCGTTGTCCCGATCGTGCTCACTGAACACGAAGTGGAAGAATTCTAGAAGGTTCGTCAGGCATGACCGTTGCCTTCGGAAGCCGTGCTGGGAACTCTTCAGGAGCAGGTTTGACTCTAAATAAGACGTTATCTTGTCCACTATCATGCTTTCCATGAGTTTACCGACTATCGAAGTCAAAGTGATGGGTCGGTAGTTTAACGGATGGCTGGGGTCTCCTTTCTTGAAGATCGGAGTCACCTCCGCCTCACGCCAGTCTCTAGGAACGCATCCGGTCCCGATTGACATGTTAAAGATAGCGCACAGATGTCGTGATACTTCATCGCACACTTCCTTCAACACCTTGGGTAGAAACCCGTCCGGTCCAGGGGACTTATTCGTCTTTAGGTCAGCGATCTTTTTCTTTATTTCTCCTTCGGTGAAGTCCATATCCTCCAGCTGCTAAACGCTTTATTTTCAATTTATGAACATTTGTGCGGAACTTTCTCCCCATTCCCCTTCCCCCTCCCCGCCCTCTTCGCTATTATATGGATATCCTTTCCTTCCCTCCCATCACGAGTCGCAAGATGAGCTAAGTATTCATGTTCTTGCTCGAAAATTTGATCGCCAATTGTACTTTGTTCTATTCGCCGCAATTGTTTTTTTTGTTGTTGTATTTTGGAAGTTCCTCTTTATTCCCGGAATCAGAATTTGATAAGTCTGTTTATAATTGTAGTTTATCTGGATTCGTATAATTACTACATGAACATAACAAATTAAACAAAATGTACTTAAATAGCTCCCAATAATTAGTATTCCCTTTTATTTCGACTCCAAAACCCTGAAAATTGCCTCAAGCAAAGCGGTAAAGATTTTGGCGCCAGATTGGAGTCACCTCGAATCATTTTTTAAAATTTAATTTTATGAATTAAGTCCAGGCTCAATGACGATGTTGCATGGGTGTGTATGAAAGCTAGTATGCAAATGGAGTCCTTTTTAATTACTTACTTTTAAAACTGAATCGGTTGCTTATTCTAAAGCTTTTTCACACATACACACACACACATATATATATATATATATATATATATATATATATATATATATATATATATATATATATATATATATATATATATATATATATAAAATACTCACAAAGTAATACGTGATCTGAAAGGCTGAAATGCCAAAAGAAAATAAAGCACAAGATAGCCTTGTTGCCTTCGTCAGAGGCACAAAAGCATAGATAGAATAGTCAAAACAAGCAGAGGCAACGACCTCAAACACATGTACGCACACACAATTTAAACAAATTTAGTAACTAACATAAAATGAGAAAACAATGTGTGGTAATAATCATTTAGACAAATTAAATTTATGGTGTTGACAAATGTCATTAGTTTTTAGCTATTCCGAAGAAGTAAATATTAATCTAAATTAAGATTTATTTAAATTAGATTAATTCAATATTTATACAATTTGTCAACAGTAGAAATTTATTTTGTCTATAGAATTATTACTCAACATTTTTTCTCATTTTGTGTTAGTAACTTTTGTTTGATTTAATCTTTTCTCGCTCGCTCTCTTTCTTTCTCTCTATCTTCTCTCTCTCTCTCTCTCTCTCTCTCTCTCTCTCTCTATATATATATATATATATATATATATATATATATATATATATATATATATATATATATATATAACCATTGTTTGAAATTCTTATATTGTGACACAAAAATATCAAATATCTTTACTTGCTGATTATTATTATTATTTTTAGATTTAAGGCAGATTCATGAGAGGTGCGCATTTTCCCTATCATATAATATACTTAAAATGAATAAACGTTTCGCCGTTCATGCTCGGCAGTTTACGCTCACGCGTGACTGACCGTTAGTTATGAGCGAACGACGACGTTGTGGCCACCGAAACAGATCCAACGTCTTATCTATATTTAAAAAACTGGATGTTTTTTTTTTTAAATTTCCTCTTAATTTTCATGTCCTTTTGTATGGGGGAGATGGGGAAGAGATTGAGGAAGATGGTACGAGATATTAGGGAAGGGTGCAGAGAGAGAGAGAGAGGTAAATGGGAGGAGAGAAATTTTCTCTTGTTTTTGATATCCTTTTCTAAGGGGGAGAGTTGGGGAGGGAGAGAGATGGAGAGGGACGGGTATATATTGCTGGAAAGAGGATGGGGGAGACGGCGAAAGTGGAGATGGAGAGTGGGTAGAGAGGGATAAGATAGAGGAGAAGGGGATAGAGACCTGGTCTAGATAGGGGGAGGGGGGAGATAAAGGAGGGGAGAGAGGAGTAGATATAGTTGGAAAGAGGGGGAAGGGGAGGGTGGAGATGGCGAAAGTTGAGGGGGAGAGGGGAGAGAGAGGGCTAAGATAGAGGATGGGGAGAGAGGGGGGAGATAGAGGAGGGGGAAGAGGGAGAGTTGGGCGAGAAGGAAAGGGAGGGAGGTGAAGGTGAGAGAGGGTGAAGAGGTAGAGGCGGGCGAGAAGGGAAAAAAAATAATTAAAATATAGATATATTGATTTAGATTTTGAAATTACAAAATTAAGTAGCCACGTCCTCTCTTCTTTTCCAGCTTTGACATCACATCCTTGTTTAGAAATATTCCCCGACACGAAACCACAGAGATTACTTTAACTAATCCTTTCCACATAAAAATGCCCTCTTTAATGGATTCACTTTTTCACAATTCTCCCAGTTCTTTCAGCTAACCGTCAAAGACAACTATTCCACTTTCAATAACGTGGTAAATCATCAAATCGAAGGTGTTGCGATGGAGAGCCCACGAAGCCATATTTTTGCAAATATTTCCATGGTCAATTTGAAGATAGACTGTTCTGTGATTGCTTTTTTCAATTTTGTTGCCTACTCTACAAAAGATATTTTGACGATACCTTTGCTGTTTTTTCATCTAGTTTGTGTTCTAGTTTGGTTCCCCTCACCCAACTGGGGAGAGGAACACTTCCTTTATTTTAAATTTACAAAGATTTTTGAGAGTTAAAAATTTGAAATTTTTTTAAGATGGTGAAAATCTATATAAAGCAGAAACCCTTAAAGGTTGAAATGGGGGGGGAGGGGGGCGTTTCGGAAAGTGAGTAGTCTCCTGGTGACACGTTGTTAAACCGCCGTGCCGCTTCCATCGGCCGCGCGTATTTATACCCCATGACGCGTGTAACGATCAAATGGGCGCGGGGCATGCCATTTAATTTGCGAAGCTTCTGGAAGCGGCATCGGCGAGGTTGCGTGTCGTTTTGACGTAGGTGATGTTGATAGCAGCCCTCTTGTAGATTCTGGAGAACCTGGATCTTGAGGTATCCGAAAGAGAGTAGAGGATGGCCTCCAGGATCTTTCCCCTGGAGGTATTCCAGATAGCCCCAATGTTATCGGCAAAGATTCTGGCATTGAGAACTAATATTATGGTGAATAGCAAAACCAGAGATTCTTTGACGAAAATGTTTGCGTCGAGGCTGGAAGCAGGGATGGCTATGGAGCTTTCCATCATGGCAATTCCAAGTCCCGAGTCTGAGGCGTCTGAGTGCACTACCAGGGAGGGAGCCCTTCTACCACACTACTTAGTCCATTTCGTATGAATGAGAGGGAGAAGAGGGCTTAAATCTTTCGGTCGCGGGAAATGAATTTGTTTGAAACACATTTGTACCCATATAAAAGGCAGTTTAATAATTGACACTATAAAATTAATGAGCCCGGCCATACGGAGCCAAGTTTTTCTAGGAGCTCTATTTTCACTAAGGTAATTCACTGCACTTCTAACTTTATTGGCTAAAGCACTGGTTAATGCTGCGCACTTTTTCTTAATGTCAATTTTTACTCTCAGCAAATTAATCTTCTGGGTTGGCACGAGTTCACTTTTTCTTAAATTCACATTTTGAGAACTTTTAAACACTAAACGAATGCACTTTCTTAAACACTTTTTCAACCCCACTAGAAGAATATCATCTAAATATGTAAACGAAAAGCAGCCTGACTGAGAATCCTAGGTCTTGAATGACTGGGCCCACAGCCTGCTGCATTATGAATGGGGTGCCCGGAAATCCCATAGCCATTCTTTTGAATCTGAATTTTTGGTCTGCAACTGAAGCACCGAAGAGAGGGCGTGCTTTTTCGTGTAGTTTGAGATGATAGAAACCATCCTTCAGGTCTATTTTAACTGCGAAGTGTTTTCTGTCAACCTTACTGAGGACTTTGTCGATGGTAGGGAGTGGAAAGGAAGGAGGTGAATAAAAATCTTCGATACTGCTCATGTCATACCAGCCTTATTGTGCCATTAGGTTTAGGGACTGGAAACACTCGGTGAGAAGCACGGATGTTGTCCGAAGGTTCCATGATGTCGAGTTCCACCAACTTGTTTATCCACGTGATGATGCGGGGGTCCGATGCTACCCAATGATGGTACCTGGGCTTGGTTTATATGAGTATCCCATCCTTTTGGAGAGTCTTCACGATGTGATTTGGAGCTGGTGTTTTCGAGAAGTCACCCACTGGTTGAACATCGATGTCTGCGTTCCAATCTGTGGGATTTACCTGAGGCTCGAGAGGGTCCATTTGAGGACTGATGAAGTCCATACCATCTCCTTGGTCATTTCCGTCCTGGCGGTCCTGATTTCCTCCTTGTTGTTGATTGCCGTTGTTGTCGTCGTTGGCGTTGTTTCCGTTTCCTCTCATGATGTCTGGAGGGCCACTCATGATATCTCTAAGGACATCCCCGTGTTCCGATGGATGTTCTGACGAGGTAGCTGGAGACGGAATTGGTGAAGGAGCGTTGACCTCCAGGACCGTAGGGACGGCCAGGCCTGGTAGAGTTAGATGAGTTATAGATGTAGGCGCCTGGATGTGGAGACCTCCCAGTTGTGTTACGGCTCCTCGAAAAAGTTCCTGAGTTCCCCTAAGTTGGGGTCTTGGCCCTGAACGGCCATAAGGTGAAGTTCTGGGTTGTTGATTTCCAACACTCTGAATTCCTCCTGGTTGATATCTATTACCTGTGATATCTGGGGCCTTAAACGTCTCTGTAAAGATTTCGTATCTATGGATGATATAGATGGGGTAGACGAGAATAAATTATGTCTTACCCTGGTGGCAGTGAAGCTGCCCTGAGATGACGAAGACAGTAGGATGTAGTCGGAGTCCCAAGAGAGATCCGGGCTTGGGAATCTTGGTGGCGATGGAATAGGAGCATGGTGCCTTGTTTCTTCGAGTTCGTCAGAAGTTGAAGAGAGGGATCTGGTGTCCAATCCCAAGCGTCGAGCAGCACGTTGCAACCTTATCCTTTCACGCCAGTCGAGTGTCTCAACGACGTCGCCTAGGAATCGGCAGGCGGCTCCTAGGCCTTCCTGCATTCTGCCCTCGGCCTCCCGTACCCATTCTGGGAGGTCTTGGCCAGGATCCATATGCTGGTGGTGCGCGCTGAGTGTATCTGGGGAAAGAAATATAAAAAGATACCCAAGTACGGGGCCGTTAAGCTCGTTGTCACTCAAGTTAATGCCAGTATTGACGGCAAGCTGCTCCCGGTTATCCCTAGGGACCACGTCCCAGCCGTGTAGCCACACGGTATGAAATAAGCGGAGACAGGTATGTAGGTGAATAAATTCTCTGCCCAGGGATAATCTGAAACGATAAAGGGATAGTAAGGAGTTAATTTCTTCCCTATCCCGGCTTTTAAATACCGTTGCGTTGATATTGGACCTGAGGTTCTCGATGACCCGTTCCCAGCGAACTTGATTAAAGTGAAGAACATCTTGTGGGTACAATCCTTGGGTAGGTGGCTGGGTGGGAAAACCGGGGGTCTCTTCTGCAGCGGTCGGTCGGCGAACCGACCTAGGGGTCTCAGGTTCCGCGGTGGCTGGTGCTGGGTATGCTGTAGGCGGCAGACCTGGTTCAAGGAATCTTCTCCCTATTGTCGGTGAGTTGTCGGTATCTGACTCACTTACGTGCTCGACGAGTGGTGGCCGGGACGAGGTCCCCCCTATCCTGGCCTTCCAGGGCCGCCAGAAGGAATCGCGTATAATTCGTGGCTGATTCTTGCGTAATGTAACCACTTGATGGCTGTTGTGAATGCTGCCTTGGATGCTTTCTTCAATGTCGGAATCAGGAGGAACTACCCTGGAGCGTGTCACTCGATTCATGCCGGGTAATCCTCACGGATGCCCGGTAAGCAGAAGAGGGAGTTGGGGGGGGGGGGTGCAGTACTATAGTATCATCACTTGTTACTCTGATCACTAAGACTAACCAAGGGAGAGCTCAAACTGATTTATTAAAACCACCAAGTGCCTGGCCAATATTAGCCCGTTTCCACAAGAAATAAACAATGCCTACTCTAACTAAAATTGATACGGAAATATAAAAATGTGTTTTAGCTCAATTATTTAGATAATATATATGATAAATGTTAAAAATTCTTTAAAACTCAGTGCCCGAATAATTTTGCACTAAAACTGCCCAAATAAGGCCTAAAGTTCCCGTCTTCACTATCGTACTCGAACCATGAGTTTTAATCTTAATTACGGACCAAACCAAAATTTACTTTGTATAAATTTACTAATAAATGAAAATTAAATGAAAAATCTTTCGTCAATATGAAATATTAAGGTGCCAGAACAAAATAAAGCTAACAGCCTAATACCCTCTACGCCCAAAGGGCGTACTTGAAAGTTGCGTTGTTTTCTCGACGTATTCAATCACGGTGGTTTCGTGATAATTTGATTTTGTTAATCTTCAGGCCTCGAAGGTGCTTTTAAAGGTGCCTCGAGGTCTGCACTCTTGCCGTGCTCTGGTAGAAGGTCACTATGTCCCGCGATAGCTTCAGACATGTAGCTCTCCATAGTGTTCTGAGCTAGCACCTCACTGTTGTGATCCTGGTAAGGTCCCAGGTGTTCGATTTGTTGTGCTCCCGTCATTGGCGTCATAGCCATCATAGTTGCAAAGGCCAGATGGGAGCACAACAATATATATATATATATATATATATATATATATATATATATATATATATATATATATATATATATATATATATATATATATATATATATATATATATATATATATATATATATATATAGAGAGAGAGAGAGAGAGAGAGAGAGAGAGAGAGAGAGAGAAATTATTTGCAATAGCGCAATCATAATTATCCGGTTAAAAAGGCTATTTTGGGGGGCAAACTAGCTCTTCATCAAAGTCCTCGGAAGGAGCTCTTCTCACATACACGAGAAGATGACGCATAAAATGAACTTTTCTAAGACATCAACAAAAACTGTCTTAAAAAGGCCGATCGAAAGACAGTTTTTTGGTTGTCTTAGAAAAGTTTATTTTATGAGTCATCTTCTCGTGTATGTGAGAAGAGCTCCCTCCGAGGGCTTTGATGAAGAGCTAGTTTGCCATATATATATATATATATATATATATATATATATATATATATATATATATATATATATATATATATATATATATATATACATACAAAGAAAGAGCAACTACAGGTTCTGCGGGTGATAATACAACCACCGCAGGGCTACGCCATTTTTACTTTCTGCCTTTAAATGATTTGAAGACAAAGAGAGATGCAGAAACCTGGTGTAGCTGACTATAAATACATATAGTACAAGAGGAAGAAAAATTGGACGCGAATGAGCAAATGAGACAAGAAACTTTTTTCCCCTGGCCTTATTTCTGTGTTCTCGGTAAAGGATCGCCTTCACTGTGCCGTCCTCTGCTCCCTTTGATTCTGGGTTCTTCCAATGTCCCTCTCTCTTGCCTTTAAAAAACTCCGGTTGCTTGTCTCATTTGCTCATTCGCGTCCAATTTTTCTTCCTCTTGTACTATATATATATATATATATATATATATATATATATATATATATATATATATATATATATATATATATATATATATATATATATATATGCATTTTTGGGTCTTGAGTTATTAAAAGTTGAGAAAAGCCCATTTTGTGAGAAAGAAAGTTTGTTTCCTGAAAGCGACTCTGGAATATGTCACCCACCCCATCTCTCCTGCCCCCCGTCGTTTTTGTGATAAAGGAGGAGGTTTATTCGAAGGCTTCTTGTATGAGAGACGAGTCTACTGGTTGAGGGAAATGGGGGGTTTGAGTTCTTTGAAAGAAGTGAAATCTTGAAATGTTTAGAAGGTGAGTTTGCGTCTTATAAATTAAGATGATTGTAGGGGCGGGGGGCTGAAAAGTTCCAGAAGACTCTACTGGTGGGGTGGTCGAAGAAAGGGTTTGAACATCAGTCGGCGGGGGAAATGAGCCTTCCTCTCCTCGTCGCTACAAGTAGTCTCCTCTCTAGACTATTCGGGAAATGCATCTTCCACACAGTTTACATCCCATTACCTTCTGGAGGAGATGCCCACGTTAGTTTTCGCTTCTTAATTTTAATTCAATAAATATAACGTCGATCTAGATTAATTTATAGTAAAAATAATGTGTAAAACCAACTTGGCATCTCAGTCTGAGGGGAAGGAAATTAGTAGGATTGAGGGAGACTAGAAAGAGCGCGCCATTCTCCTAATCTTGCATTATTTCACCCATTACCGAAGGGTTATTGCACTCCTCCCCTCACTTGCAGGGAAGAGATGATTTTAGTTGGTTGGGAAGCATCCTTGCAATTTGGCCCTTCCTTCCGTTCCTCAGTCTTTCTCTTTACACACTTTTCAAACTATAAACCTTTCACTTCATACACTTTTTCACACTACTTATAACCTCCCCCTCCGTCTCCGAATCGGACACACTTTTGGGACGCGCGACGCCATTGGTTTCATGTCTTATCCCAGAGCAGCTTCCGGAGAGGGTACCTGGCACCTCTCTCCTAGTACCAGATTGTGTGGTGGTGGGACTTTCTCTCTATTATTCGAATTAAAATGGCAGTTTCCTTAAGTCCCTAGGATACGGAGGCCTCACCGGAGGCTCCTGGTCTTGCCTTTTATTTTTCCGTTTTCCTTTCTTTCATTGTTTATAGGCTGAACCCTTGTTGGTTGGGGTCGGGAGGGATCATGGTATTGACACTCTACTAGGGAGCCTTGCATCGAGAATCTCTATCCCCCGGTGTTGAAGTCGGCGTCATTAGGAAGGGAGCGCCGCTGCTTAAGCGACCGGAGCGTCTCCCGACTCACAATCACCGTCGCCGCCGATTCGTGTGAATGAGATCTCACAAGGCTTCGTCTTTTAATTTCGGGTTTTTTGTTTTTTCGAGGAGGAGTTTTGCGCTCGTCCAAAAACTCGGTGGCTTCCTCCGTATTAAAGATGAGCTCATTGTATGCGTGTGTGTGAATGAGAGGGGGTGTAGAGGTTAGTGATCATTTGAACTCCTTATCGTTCCTGAAAGTGGACCCATCGCAGGCTGGGCTTCCCAGTAACGTATTCATGATGGCTGATGCGTCATTATAAGGTTTCGAAAGATATTGCCTTTTTTTTAAGTTTTCTCCTATTAATTGGCTTCCCGTAGCTCTCGGTAGCCTGGAGGACGAGGGGTGGCTTGCCGGGCATAGGTGCCCGGTTCGATTCCCGGTCACAGTGTGGGCTAAGAATTTCCGCGCTGTTAGGGTAACTTCCCGCCAATCAGGCGGTGAGCCGAGGCGCCTCTGTTGCAGGCGTGGTATATTATCTGTTTCTCTTCCATCCATCCCTCCTTCGAACATACAACGCATCACTTCTCCGTCTCGGACCCCCCTCCCTTGAAGGAGGTTTCCTATTAATACTCCCCTGACGCAGAAGGGGCGGCTCTCCTTTAGGGGTAAAGCTTCGGTGAATCAATTGGCCAAAGGAGGCCAGGAAACCGGGAAGCAAATTAACTTCCACCCAAGTTTATACATTCCAAACTTTGCAGACGTGGGATGTTTAGTCTTTTCAGGATGAAGGGGGTGGGAATATCAGGGTTATAATGGGGTTGGAGAGGATGAACCTTGAGTTAAACGCCATAGTAGAAACCCTGTCTCAAAAATGAGGCCATTGGGTGCATTACGCGTAATAAATAAAGTCATTTACGAGAAAACCCCTAATCTATTCTTGGCGGTGGTGGATGTGTGAGTTTCATCTCTCTTATCCTCACGTCCCGAGGGAGAAAAAAAAAATGGATCGTCCCCCCTAGCCCCTCGTCCCATAAAAGCGCCAGAACAGGTCGGAAATCGTGAATTACGTAACACCCGAAGAGCAAGGCTCGTCACTTAGGCGTGTGCCCTCCCGTCCTGGAGTTGCAGCAAAGAGGAGAAGAAGATTCGCAGTCTCTCGACCGCCTTGCGTTGGCCCCCGCAACGCACAAGTGAACATTGGAGGATAGAATCTTTTACCCGAACCGAGTCAGTCACATTCAGAATGATCACAAGTCGGTGGTTGAATCTTCGCCGAGATGGGCATCATGCGGTGTGACCTAGCGGTAAAAACTGTGGCAAAACCTAGCAGGTGTTCACTTTCCCCAACTTCTCCATTTGGGGCACTAATCTGTTGTTATTAAAAGAATAGGGCGATGGTCCCTATGGCGTTCGCCTTTTGTGAATAATTACACATATGTACATAGTCGCATGTACGTACGTGCACATATACATAGATACATAAGGCGAATACAAGGCGAGACCTCGTTTAAAGGTGCCGTTCATTCGCCTCGATTAAAGCCAATAAAATGTTATGAAGCGAAAACACATACCATGGAGTGGCTGAGAGAGGTGTAGAGAAGGGGCAGGGGGTGGGGATGGAAGGTGGGGTGTGTCGTCTATTCTAGTAGACTGAGGGGTTGTTCGTTTGGGCATCTCTCGCTTTAAATGCTGTTGTTTACCACAAGCCTACCAACTATAGTTCATATATTCATTTTTATTCTGTCCGCCTTTATAAAATTAAACGGCCTATATTTACTTCTATATTTTTACATGAATTTCGCCTTTTCCAAAATCTTTGAGATAAGTCACCACAATCTTTAATAACTTCGCCAATTTCTTCTCACTTTTTTAAATTCTACTAAAACCAGCTTTTACAGAACAGACAACCCTTCCATTTTTAGTCTTGTGCGACTCTATATCTCACTATGTCGGTCGGTCGGTCCCCGTTTTGCTTTTTTGTTTTGTTTTTGTAATAACATTGTAACTATTCGACCGATTCTAACGAAATTTGAAACCCTTATGTTGATTTACATTCTCTTTTGAATGATATAATTACCAAAATCCTCCCAAGTTAGCTCTGGAATTATTTTGTTTTGGCATAACATCATAACTATTCGGCCGATTCTAGCGATATTTAAAACCTTTATGTGGGTTTACATTTTCTTTAGAATGATGTGATTTACAAAGTCCTCCCAAGGTTAGCTCTGGAATTATTTTGTTTTGGCATAACATCATAACTATTCAGCCGATTCTGAAGAAATTTGAAATCTTCGTTATTTTACATTGTCTTTCGAGTGATATAATTGCCAGGGTCCTTCCAAGGTTACCCGAGGAATTATTTGGCAATAACAGCATAACTATTTTGCCGATTCTAACGAAATCTGAAACCCTTATGTTGTTGTTTTTTTTTACATTCTCTTTCGAATGATATAATTGCCAAAGTCCTCCCAAAGTTAGCCGGGGAATTATTTGTCAATAACATAATAAGTATTTGGCCAACTGTAACGAAATTTGAAATCCTTATGTTGTTTTACCTTCTCTTTCGAATTGTATAATTGTCAAAGTCCTCCCAAGGTTAGCCGGCGAATTATTTGGCAATAACATCATAACTAATCGGCCGATTCTAACAAACTTTGAATCCCTTATGTTGTTTTACATTCTTTTTCGAATGATATAATTGCCAAAGACCTCTCAAGGTTAGCCGGGTAATTATTTTGCAATAACATCATAACCATTAGGCCGATTCTAACGAAATTTGAAACCCTTATGTTGTATTACATTCTCTTTCGAATGATATAATTGTCAAGGCCCTCCCAAGGTTAGTCCGCGATTTATTAAAAGTTTTGAAGGTCATAAGGTCATAAATCAGAATAAGTGCGAGCACGCGACTTTAGTCAGCAGACCTTGTTTAATTATAAAAATTCTCTTCTTTTGCCTTATTCTGACGCTTTTTCCTTTCTCCCACGTATCTTTAAACATTTTAATATTTCTTTTGTGTTAGGTTTATTACCCCAAACCAAGATAATAGCTAAGCAAGGTGGTGGCACTTAAATAAGAGGCGTTCGTCTCAGATTAACTTATGGATAATGGCCTCTCCAGAAAACTCATTTGAAACGATGTTTAGTTCCGAATTTCCTCGTTAGTTAGAGTTTAGTTTAAGGGTAGTTTTTGAGGGTTTGGCGAGAGTTTGAGAGATGTTTGATGGTTCCGAAATCGATAGAAAGTTACGAGTTTGAAGGACCGAATGTTAAATGAATTTATGCGAGAGAGGGGTCCAAGAGAGAGAGAGAGAGAGAGTGTGTTTGATGGGAATTCCTTGATACTGAACTTGAAAATATAGGTTAGAAGTACTTGGATTCCTCTTTTCATTTTCCTGTGGGTGATTTTTGCAATTATTGCTTCCCTCATGCGCTACTTTGTGATTAATATATATATATATATATATATATATATATATATATATATATATATATATATATATATATATATATCACCGTAATAAAATTTTCTCCCGTTTAGGCAAGAGACGCAAATAGGAATTCGACTGGCGCCGCGACACTTTAACTGTTCCCGTCGTCCTTTCATCATTCACACCATCTCTTGCAGAAGCACTCCTTGTTTTACTTCAGATGTTCAGATTACAATAAATGCTACATCTAATCTCAACGCTAATGCAATTCAATTTAGATATACCCTGCTCACACATTAGCTTATACCCTGAACCTCAAAGCAAAGCCCCCTTTCCACAACCAACCAATCACACGAGACACATACCGAATCCACATTGATCCCCCGGTGGAACTCACCAATGCTACCCATCCGATCCCTCTGTTGCAAAGATGGCTAATTCCCACAATTCTTCTGTAGCACAGATATCATTCATGTCCATTGCTCTCTGTTTTGCTTCACCCGCGCTTCGTTACATCCAACCACAGTCTTATTTCACTCGTATATTTCCATCATCCATTCACCGATTAGCTTTGAATTGTCCTGTTCACATGGCAACCAAAATGAGACTCCCAATTGTTACTCATCGGCTTGCTAATGGAAACTTATTATTGTCATTTAAAGTGGTGCACAGATGTAATTTCTTTCGACTTGTGTGGAAAAGGGAAAAGTTCGAGTTTACTTTATAGCAGATCAAGTGTAAGGCACTTTGGCAAAATCAGAGAGAAAGTGGAAACGGACTTACTGCCACAAAAGCTACATATACAATTTCAGCTAACTCCTCAAAAGCAATAGTCCTCTTCAGATATGTAGCGGAGAGGAAGTTGATGCTTGTAGTGAGAGAAGGGATTGATGGAGTGTGGCGAGGGTCACCATTTCCGAGTTGGAACAAAATTCCTTCTCTGCTACATGATTCGAGTTCGTTCTTAAATAAGTTCGTATTTGGTTTTGGCAAACAACTTGAAAAATAAATATTTTAAACTTGAGATTTAATGATGAATGGCTGGAGCTTGTGAATCCTATCCACTGAGGTGGATGGATCACAATGACGAAGTGATTTGATCGACTGTATGGATGATGTGAAAAATGAGAATGTCGAGAGTAATGTGAAGGTGTGTTCAATGTCCGATTGTTTTATATGTGTAGAGAATGTGGCGTGACCAATTGCGTTTCTGGGGAGGAGTTTTGTTTGAAGTCAATGTTTGTTCATGAGAGAGAGAGAGAGAGAGAGAGAGAGAGAGAGAGAGAGAGAGAGAGAGCAGAGATTGTCCATCAAAGGAATTTGATAGATCGATAATGATAAAGGGAATTTATAGTAAGAAAACTATAACAAAGTTTAGGAAACATAATTTCAATGTATCAGACTGGCGTTAATAAGCAAATGGATGGAAATGGTTAAATGACAGTTGTGGCAACGGAGTTTGTTGTGATCCAAAGGAAGTGGGTGACCAAAGAAGGCAAACAGAATGAATCGTCAGTTATGTTGTGGAACACTGTGTACATGAGTATGTGCAACTTTTGTGTAGATGGATATATATATATATCTATATATCTATATATATATATATATATATATATATATATATATATATATATATATATATATATATATATATATACTGTGAATTACAAAAAAGTATAGCAGCTTTAAATCTAAATAAATTTTGCATAAATTAAGATAGTTTGAATATGTTTGTTTTGTACAATGTAGTGTCTAATTTTTGGATTATGTGAATCTAGATGTTTTTATTAAACAACATAAATTATTTGTGATTAAAAATAATATTTTTCTAGGACATTGCCGCATAATACATCAGCTTTGGAAGATTCCTTAATTTTTAGATTTACGAATTCTTTGAGACCCTTAATATGCAACTGACAAAAGTCAGCGCCTCTACATCGTCAAGAATTATCTAAAAATCAAAAGCTTAATGTAAGTGCACAACTATTTCGAACAAGAATTTCTCCACTTAACATCTCCAACTAAACTTACTATTTGGGAAACTGTTGAAAAGTTTAAAAGAAAGGGAACTATTCTTAATTTAATTAAAGGACATTTGGGACGACTGAAAACTGTAAGGAATGAAGCCAACATTGAGCGTGTTTGTCAGATATTAGGAGCAAACCCTAAAGTATCCTTCAGAAGAAATAGTACAGGACTTTCACAAATGTCATTTCTGCGAATTGTTCATAAAGACTTGCAATTTTATCCATTTAAACCTCTTAGCTTTGTTGAAATGGTTTAGAGTCATTCATTACTACCAGTTCATGCCTAATGCAAGGTCATTAACGTTTCCTTTGAGATACCCTCAAATGGTAGGAAGTCGTTATCCAGAACTTGAAAATGTTTTTCCTCGCATTCTCAGATTTGTTCAATGGTTTCTCGGACGTCCAATAAGATTTATTAAACAGTTAGTTGTTGGAGATGAGGCTGCATTCTACAAGAATGGTCAAGTAAACAGACAAAGCACCCGACCCTTTGCATTAAGAAACCAACCGCCTGAAGATCATGTGTACGAAAAGAGTATCCGCTGAGAATTAATTGGCCCAATTTCTATTAATGGGAACTTAAATGGTGATACTTGCCTATAAATTTTAAATCAAGATATCATTCAACAATTACATGTTGCTTATGGTGCGTTCTTAAATAACACACCAGTGATGAGGGCGATGAGAGATAGAACCCACGTCTGTATAAATAAATTGGCAGTCATGTTAAATAACGATATAGGTTTGCAATAAACCTTAAAGAAAATTTTAACTGTTATTAAGGAATTATTATTTTGAAATTATTTTTTATTATTAAATCAATATTACAGACATTGTTTCTCGTTGACCAAATTGTGCGCAAATAAGTTTTTGTATATTCTTTAATTCAAATAACATGCTATTTAAATGTTATGATGTTTGCCTGCAAACCAATATCCTGTGTAAAGTTGGACTGTTTCTACATCAAACAAAACAAATGGTTTCCAAATATCTCAATTTATGATAAAGTTATTTAGATTTAAAGCTGCTATGCAATTTGTATGCGCTCTGTTGTATATATATAATTCTTAAGAGGTCTTCTTTAATTGTCCCTAAACGCTTTCTGATGGTCCTTCTCTCGTTCGCCTGTAAGCAGTCATTAGAGTTGTAACAAACGGGCCTTCTTTTTTCCTTCTACGCGTGCAATCCCAACACTCGTGTGCTGGAAGCAAACTTTTGGTTAGCTCATTTTACCGTCGGTCTGGCGAAGTGGCAGTAGTATTAAAGGGAGGTCGTGGATTTAATTGCGCTCAAAAGGGTTTTGGAAGTGAAGGTTAATTTTAGTAACAGTGATGAGCGCTGACTCTACTCGATGAGAAACGTGTTTATATTTGTCTTCTGGGTGTTCCCTCCTTCCCTTCGGAATGCTTAACTTTAGGTTCCTACTGAGATGTGGGTTGGACGGTAGGAACGAACAAAGTGATGGAGATCCCCCCCTCTGTTTTTTGTTTATTATTGTTATTAGGATTTTCTGAAAATTAATAAAAAGCGAAAGCCAAAGAGGGCATTTCCGCCAGGTTTTTGGTGGATAATAGGTTTGTAAAATAAGTGGTGAAATTAGGTGAAGTGATAGACTTGAGAAGAGATATGTATTGATGTTTTAGTCGGAACACTTGTGGTTATTTGAAGGCAACATGACTTTCGAGGGGCTATTATTCCAAGTTCTTAAAATCCTGAAGGGAATCGAATCACGGTGGTCTGAGGAGTTCTGCAGAGTTGAAACTCGAGCCTCATGTCGACTTCCGTGTAAAGGTTCTAGAGAGTCAGCTGCCATTCTGGCGATCTTTGCTCGCACACTCGAACATACATACATTGAGACATAGGCTGTTAGCGACCGCTTTAGACATTTTTTCCTTTCATATTTCTTTGAAAGACTGAGTTTTTTTTCGGGGATCTCAATGAATAAACTGAGTTTATATTAGACCGCTTAATGCACCTACATTTAGTATGAATTCAAAGTAGTAATATATTTCCTCACTACACCTAATTTAATTTATTTGCAATGTTTTACATATTTTATCGAATCTTACAATTGTTGTATTATTAAACATAAGCAATTTAATAAGATTTTGTAGCGACGATACGGATTTTACGAGAATTCGATTCTCTCTCTTGATTTCTGCTCGCGAGGGAAATAAAAGGAAAACTTCTTCCTGGAATCAGGCAGAACCCCTTGGACCTACGTCGAGTTTGTGTGGAGCCCGATCCACAAAGGAAACCGTTTGCCCGCTGCAAGGAAGGAACTTCTCGGGGAATTGGTTGTTGCCGTCAAGGTACTTGTAAGTGCCAAACATCTCGCAGCCCCCCCTCCCTTCAGAGTCTGAGGTTACACAGGACCTCCCTCTGCGGATTACCCTAGACGTAGCTAGCTAATCGGTTTTAGCTACCCACTCAAGGAGCCGAATAATCCGACAGGTACTTCGAGGAAGAAGTCCGATTTGAGTCACCGTTTGGCTCACCTTCGTGATCCGGCAAAGGATCATTATATCACCGGTCTAAGATTACCTTCTCATTCGGTAACCTCGGACGGCCGGACTAAGTGCGATCATCGTTACCAGAAGAAGATCTTCACCGTCCCCTTCAAAATACTTACGAACTCAAAAGGTATCGTTAATTGAATTATCCCCTCCCCTAACTTCACCAGTTTATTTGTGAACTAGAATTCCCCATCCTTGAGCCCATAACCTTGAGTATTAGAAGAGCTTAATTCAGTGTTTAACTCAATAATAATATTCCCTTGGTTCTGTCGGGTGTCATTAAGACGCAAGCATCCCAGTGAGTAATTTTCAAGTAATCCCCACAACATTTTTGCAGACTTACTTATTCAGTGCAAAGATTAATTCTATTTATATTTATATACGCTGTTGCTTATTTCAAATTCATGTACTTTAAAGAGAATTTGTATCTGTGTGTTTAACTAATTTGGACGATCCCTTGGCAATTATTAAGCAATCCACTCGGCTTAAATCTCAATATTACACCGATCCACCCATGGTTGGCTTTTACTGAGTGGGGACACACTCAGGGAATCATCATCTTAGTTATGATCAAAAGGTACGCACCGGGGTTATTCTTGTTCACAGGAAGTGGCTAAGGTAGGTGTATTGGATACGCTTCACCTCCGCTTCACCATCGGTGCGGTAATAAAATATATGTCCAGGAAGTTGGACTAGGATTACCCACTCACTAAACTTCGACAGATTTTATAAATTTTCTTTAACGTATTTCTCTGATAGAAGTGAACTAAATATGGAGCGTTTAAAAATATTAAAATAGAAGTTTAGAAGATTAATTTATAGTAAATTGTTTTTATTTAATCACATATATCTGAATCTTATAGAAGCTAAACAAATCATATTAATTGTTTATTTGTAAAAAAAGCTAATGTTATACTTTGCATGGTTGCCAAATGTCACTATATCTTTTATTTTAGCGCTCTAGATGCAAATATCCTTTTTATTATGGTTATTTATTATGGTTAATTTTATCTGATTTATATTAAATATATAGAAGAGTCTTACATAAATTTATTTTCAAATATTTCTTCAAATAATTGAAAAAAGTTATTTAGTTACTGGTAAAAATAAGGAAGTGATTGAGAGAATGACAATAATTTGGAAAAATATGACTCCATAAGTTGTTTAATCTTTTCTCTCCCATCCGCCCCCGAATGGTGTTAAAATTGTCAACGCATTTGACCAGTTAGAAAAATTTAGTGACGTGCCCCGTAATGATATTTCCATGGCTAAAGTTTATGTTTATAATTGCTTAAGCCATGTGAACAATAATTATCCTGTTAGGTTTCAAAAAGCGAGAAGTTCCCTTAGTAATAATAAGAACATTCGTGTTTGTAAGGCCGAAAAATCTGCCTCCGTTGCACTAATTGACAAATCCCTATATTTAGATAAGATGAATATCTTACTTTCGGATACTTCCACCTATGAGACCCTTAGAAGGAATCCTAATGACCAGGTAAACAGAGAATTTCACTCAACTGTTCGCTCTCTACACTTGAAGGATCCCCTGACCTCATTAGCAAATTTAAATCTTCAAATGCTTCCCTTCCCTACCTTTATGGTGTTATTAAAACCCATAAACCTGATAACCCAATGCGCCCCATCATTAGCTCTGTTGGGTATGTTTCCTATACCCTATCAAAATGCTTAGCCTCTCTCCTAAGCCCTTTGGTTGGGACCATTTCCAATTCACATATTATCAATAATATGCACTTCATTAGTAACTTAATGAGCTCCCCCACCCCGATAATTTTAGCCTGGTTAGTTTCGATGTTTGTTCCATCTTTACTAAAGTTTCCGTACCCGCTCTCTTGAATTTCCTCGATGAACACCTCGACACAGTTGCTCTTCCTATAATATGGAATGGCAATGGGGAATTGTTTGTCCCCCGTACTCACCAATGTATACATGGAATTCTTCGAATCTAGAATACTTCCCCAAATTAATGAAACCCCTATAGCTTGGATGCGATATGTTGATGACATCCTTTGCCTTTGGCCTAATAATTATCAAACTAATGTTAATATCTCTAAGTTTCATCCAGAAACTTATTAGTTTTACCATATAACCATATTTTCATTAAATTACCTCGTTTACTTAGGCCTCTGAACATAAATGTTATTTCTAAGTACGAGAATACAATTTATCGCATCCTTGTCAAATCCCCCCTCCCCGTCGCGACCTGGCATTGTTTATTCGATAGGATGCAACAACTGCCAAAAATGTTATTATGGACAAACCAGGAAAGAACTAGATGTCCGGGTTAAGCAACATCAAGCCAATATACGTAATCACAGTGAACAATCTGCGCTTTTTCTACATATGTACAATCTTAACCATAGCATTAACTGGAACAGTGCCAACCAGTCATAAAATGCAGTAATTATATTTAGAGAAATATATTAGAATGTATCTCCATTAACGCGTTCCCAAATTTCAACCTTAGCCCTGGTTTGTTTACGCTAGACCCCATTATCATTATATACTTAAAATCTCAAATAAAGTTGTTTCTGGATTTTGTATCTTCTAATTCGGGTTCAGAGGCAATGTATGTCCTGCCTCCTATTCATTCCTTGAAAAGGTCTTTAAGAATAAAGACGAAAGCACTCGGAATTGTTTTTCACTTTTCCTTTGTGGCTGTATCTGCATAACTTTGACTCACGTGCACTTTATGAGCTTTTTTCATTATATATATATATATATATATATATATATATATATATATATATATATATATATATATATATATATATATATATATATATATATATATATATATATATATATATATATATATATATATATATATATATATAATATTAGGGAACGGTGCTCTTCCCAGAGCGCTCATCATTCGGATAATCTTTAATTGAATTTTATTTTTGGTTCAACAGGATCCCATTTCATAAAATTCCAAAATGCTCATTTTTGAGGTTTCTTCGAGTGTCTCATTCAATCTTGCAATTTGAGCACTACACTAAAAGGGTCCTCCCAGCGGAATCTTAAGAACGGATTGAATAAATTTATGGATGAGGATGCTAGATGGGACTGAACTGGGTGATGGGTAAAGGATCTGCCTCGTATAGGCCAATTGATTAGCTTTTGCAGCTCATTCTTTTCTTTTGTTCTTATAGCGACCGCTGTGAGAGTTAAATCCGAATTCCCACGCACTCTTTTCGCAGCGAGAATTAATACTCTCACTTACTCTTAAATACCTCTTAACGATATCAATTTACCGGGAAATTAAGTGAAAACGGTAGCTTTAATCTCTTAAATTAATTTCACATCAAGCCAAGTGGAATTAGGAGAAAGTGTAGAAGTCTTTTATTTCCCTTTTACATCGTTCACCTCATGTAACTGAGAGACCCCATCTAGATGAAGATTATAAAATGCCTTTACGCAACTTAGCATTGATGAATCTTGATGCCTGCTTGGTTTAATTTAAAATAGATGCTAAAAGCCTAAATGAGTTTTGACCGCACTAAATTCAGGTTCATTTTTTATTTAGACGAGTTAGCCCTAACTTCATTTTCTCTTTCGCACTTCTTTTTAGCAAGGGTGGAAGGTCTTTAAATTTGCGCGGAAATAAGACGAAGGATACATTTTCCCGCCTTTTTGTTTGTTAAAATTTGGGGGAATAAAAGAATGAAAGGTTTTTAATTAATTGCGATATGAAGATTTCTCGCAGGAAAAAGAACTATGATTCCAAGCCCTTTGGCGTTTATTTACTAATACCATTCATCTGCAGTATTTTTACTCAGAGCCCCTTTACCTTTATTAGTTCAAGAGTACCCCGAATGAGAGGGGATTGCGTGCCCTCCCGACCCTAACGGCCGCAAGGTGCTCTACCTAAATTGGGAAGTTTTGATCGGCACTAGACAGTTGTTTGTCCCCTCAGAGCGCCCTAAATGATCCTGTCTTTTCATGAGTCGGAGATACCTTTTTTGGTACTTGGTAAAAAATATTACATTGATGGCTGTTCTCTTATGAATGGGTGCTAGAATAATGATAATTAAATTTAAAATTATATGTTGTGCGTTAGAATCGCTTATTACATTGCATATAGGGTGCATGGGATCTTGTAAAGATGAGGAATCCCAAGATTGTTTCGACCCTAATATAACCTAACCTAACCAACTTAATTTGGAATAGGTGAGGTTATATTAGGGTCGAAAAAAACTTGAGATGGCTAATTTTTTTACAAGATCAGTTGCTTGTTTATACCCAATAGAAATAACGCCCCCCACCCCACACTATCTTTAATTGTATCTTCTTTCGGTGTTGCCAAAACCTTCATTAGGTTTTGTTTTCTTGAGAAACATGTCAGAGACGCGTTGAGGACATGTTATCGTAGTGTACTCGCGTCGCACACCGCCTTTTTATATTCTCACGCGTCATTTTTCGCCTCCGCGAATAGATTTATTCATAATATGGAAATGAACGCGGGTTTCTCATGCCAAGTTGGGTGACGCCATTGCTGAAAGTCTCGCGACTTGATATTTGATGGCAAAGTTTATATTAAATCGTGTCGAATGCCATTCAGTGCCATACACTGAGTGTTTATCAATAAGTGATTGCTATTGGAGTTTTGTGTCTCAGCCCAACTGGAGGTGGGGTAATTTAAGATCCCCTCCACGTGGCAACCAATAAGGGCATAACCACCGCAATACCTTACTATTAATTCCTTATTTTTTGTAATTTTAAAACACTTTGTTTGTTTACTCCTCTATGTTTTTGCGTGCTCTTAGAATTTTCTCACCAGTCATGAATATCTAGACAAAGAAGTCGATAGAATATATAAAATAGGGTTAAATTTGCGGTACCCTTTGTACTTTCTCGACAATTGTTATAAGTCCGCTAAGCGTTCCTATTATCAAACTAATGTTAATATCCCTAAGATTCAGGCCAAAACCTTATTAGTTTTACCCTATAACCATATTTTCATTTACTTAGGCCTCTGAACATAAATGTTATTTCTAAGTACGAGACTACAATTTATCGCATCCTTGTCAAATCCCCCTCCCCCCCCCCGACCTGGCATTGTTTATTCGATAGGCTGCAACAACTGCTAAAAATGCTATTATGGACAAACCAGGAAAGAACGAGATGTCCGGGCTAAGCAACATCAAACCAATGTACGTAATCACAGTGAACAATCTGCGCTTTTTCTACATATGTACAATCTTAACCATAGCATTAACTGGAACAGTGCCAGACCAGTCATAAAATGCAGTAATTATATTTCGAGAAATATATTAGAATATATCTCCATTAACGCGTTCCCAAATTTCAACCTTAGCCCTGGTTTGTTCATGCTAGACCCCATTATCACTACCAACATAAAATCTCAAATAAAGTTGTTTCAAGATTTTGTATCCCCTAATTCGTGTTCAGAGGCAATGTATGTCCTGCCTCCTATTCATTCCTTGAAAAGGTCTTTAAGAATTAGGACGAAAGCGCTCAGAATCGTTTTTCACTTTTCCTTTGTGGGTGTATCTGCATATATATATATATATATATATATATATATATATATATATATATATATATATATATATATATATATATATATATATATATATATATATATATACACGAGGGGCGGTCAATAAGTTTTGCAATTCGGATATAAGGAAAAGTGTTTTATTATTTTTCAATATAACTACCCTCGACTTCGATGCACTTGCGCCACTTGTCCCTGAGGCTTCGAATTCCCGACAACCAGAAATCTCCCGACTGCTGTTCAATCCACTCCTGGACTGCGAGCTGGACATCTTCATCGTCCTCAAACCGCCGTCCACACAGTGCAGCTTTGAGTTGGCGGAAAAAAAGTAGTCGCTAGGGGCCAGATCTGGACTGTAGGGAGGATGGTTGAGCTCCTCGAATCCGCACTCGCGCAGGGCAGCTTGTGCAACTCTGGCCTTGTGGACTTTGACGACGTTGAAGTCGATCATGGGACGTCAGGTTTCTAGGGACCCAACGGGCAAAGACCCTGGTCATGGCCAAATTGTCGTGGACGATGTTGATAATACTTCCATGTGATATTCCAAGTTCTCGCTCGATTTCTTCGACCTTCACCCGTCGAATTTCGAGGATCATCCTCTCCACACGTGCCACATTGTCCTCGTTGGTCACGTCTGACAGGCGTCCTGGACGGGGGTGATCTTCAAGGGACTCACGACCATGGCGGAACTCCCTATTCCAGCGAGCAATGGTTGCCTAGGAAGGGGCGGTGTCGGTGTATACTGCAACCATGCGTTTATCGATCTCTTTTGCATTCTTGCATTCCTTGGTCAAAAATTTAATCACTGCGCGGTGCTCAACCTTCTCCATTGTTGAAAAATTTGTGACTGACGATCTGCGATCAGCTTCTGCTTCTTAAATAGACGAGGCAGGAGCGTGCGGCTGCAGGTCCTGACTTGTAATAACTTGTCCTAACACCGCTACAAACAGCCATCCCCCTTCCTCTGTTTTGCCCTACCGATTCGCAAAACTTATTGACCGCCCCTCGTGTATATATATATATATATATATATATATATATATATATATATATATATATATATATATATATATATATATATATATATATATATATATATATTAAGAAAATTATTACAGTAACGCAATTAATTATGCGGTTAAAAGGCTATTTTTTGGCAAACCAGTCTTCCTCAAAGCCTTCGGAAGGAGCTCTTCTCACATACACGAAAAGGTAGCACTTAAAATAGGCTTTCTCTCAGAGAACGCCTATTTTAAGTGCTACCTTACATTTTCACTCCCCAACTTTACCACGAATTTCCATTCTCAATCACTCTGCGCAGAGGGATTCGACGTGCATGTTTAGCGGGTTTGGGAGAGTTGCGAGCCGCTCAGGCCCAAACATTCTTTGTGAATATCTCATCACCTACTCCTGGGCCAAGATGCCCTCGTTTGTCTCTTACTTTCTAGGGATGATAATAATAAAGAATATGCATGATAATGTTGTCAGAAGCTTCGACGATACTCATGCGGGTCTTCTTTTTTTTAATTCAAACTTGAGGGTCATTTGGGGACCTCTGCCCCACAGGGGTCCAGGAAGTCGAGTGGGACCTCAAAACCGCCTGGCACTGCAGAACTGGAACATGACCCCGGGTAGAGGGGGAGGGGAGGGGCAGAGAAAATGAGAAAAGGAACCTAACACCGGGACTGGACATCCGAGACGTCCGCTCAGGGCGAGGGAATCCGGGCAAATGAAAGCCTCCCTCCCTAATCAGTCAGGCCTGCGAAGGGGGCAGGGGGGTATTCGGAGCTGCTTCTCCTGAACATCCGAGTTCCCGTTGATCGAAGTTAATCTACATCGAGGCTGTGGAACCTGACCGTGTGGGATTACCCCGATTCAGGAGGTGAGGGGGAGGGGTCATTGTTGCGTCCCTTGGTTCAGGCTCTGTGTTAAAGGCTCGCACTAAGATTGCGTTTAGACGGTGCGAGTCGTGGGGGGTGGGGGGTGAAACCGGCACCACCCCACATCCTCCCCAGTGTATGCAGCTTTATTGTGGAGGTACGGCATGGATTTCGGAGAGTTGCGTGCTCCTTCAGACCTGAGCGCTGCATGAAGTCTACTTCGGACTTTCTTCCCTTTCCAATTTTCACCTCTGATAATTTCACCATTCTCTCAACTCACAAAATCTCCGGCCTAAGATTTTGGTTACCATTTTTCTTACTTTTTTTAAGTTACTACCACTACTAATACTGTTTTTAGTCTCCAATAAATATAGTATCCATGTTAATAAATACATGCATTGTGTGTTTGTTGGCATCGGTGCTTCATCTTTGAAAAGCCAATGTTTCATTCGTTCATTGGTGTTTAAGACGATCCATTTTTCATCTCAGGTAACATTTTGATCGAGGAAAGGCTTTTTTTTTTCATTCCTTAAAAGCAGACTATTGCAGTGTTGAACGCAGTACTTTATTGTTTTGCGACAGTTCATGAGGCCTACAAATACCCTCTCTATACACCTTTCCAAGTTTTTTAAGGTGTTCTTGAACAGTGGACCAAGGTGTATAAGTCTTTGGGATAATTCTGTGATGGATTGACGAGGATCTTCTTCAACTACAGTTTTCAAAAGTTCGTCATCCAGAAGAGTGGGTCTTCGTGATTGATCCCCATCGGAAAGGTCAAAATTGCCTTCTCTAAATTTTGAAAACCATCTGTGACATTTTCGAAGGCTTACTCCTTCAGGATAAACAGCGCAAATGTTTTCCATTGCTGCCTCTGCGAAATTCATACAGCATGTAATGGCAAATATGAGTCTTTTTAATTTTGTTTTTTGTTTCCATGGGCTATTGATGTGCGAAAACCATAAACACGATTAGAATCAACTATATGAGGAGTTCAACTAACTCTCAGGTACGTGATTTCACCTTGGAAAGTGTAATTTTTAGTTGGTTTGCCTTATTAACGTTTGGTCCAAGAAATGTGACTCTTCTTTCCGGTACCCCTAATAAATGTGTTCAGTACAGTTGTTTTCGAACAGGAAAATTAATGTATTCCCTAATAGATTAGTGTTTTTATTTCATGAGGACACCACTTCCCCATACATGCGGTTTATAAGTGGGGTACCCGTGATCAAGGACACGGAATAACACTCGACTGTTATGAGAAGTTTCTAAAGGGCATTGTGTTATAACCTCACTCTCTCCCTCTGCCGGTAACCCGAGACGCCGTGTTCCCCAACCAGGGTGTTGGCCTATACCTCTCGAATCAAAATGACCCTTTCTTTGGTCGGAGGGGGTGAAACAAGAGGTGGAATATGGGAGCTCTGAGAGGGGAAATGGAAGTTCCTGGCAACTTCATCCGGAATTATTTAATGTTGTCAAATACCTCTATTTCACCCATGTATTTTACCACTTTCCTTTACGTTCAAACCAGTTATGGTTTTAATTAAAGTTGGATATAGTAAGAAATACTAATAAAATGCTTTCATCTTCTCGTGTATCTCATATTAATGCATAAAATAGTTTTTTTTTATATCATTGAGTTTGAAAATAAGACTTGGCACCTCGATCGGTTGTTCCTCAAGGCTGCATTAGGAAGAGACCCGCGTTTTATTCGTTGAAATAGGTCGTTCTTTCCGTTTGTGATTACTGCCAATGATTTTGTTTGTGCCTCTGTGTTAGCCGTCACAAATAATCAAGTCACTTAAGCCATCACGTGATATTTCGTTTCATCATTATGTCTGCAATTGAGCTTTGTTTACTGCGGGGACGACTGTCAGGATTGGATCCAAGGCTTTTTATTCGATGAATCGTTATCGTGTATTACAACGAGCTACCTGGACATCCAGTGTTGATTTTTAGAAATATGTGGTATTGGTGTGTGTGATTGTTTTCAAATTATTTCAATAATAATTGATACCCCTGCGTCTTCATCCAATTTCCCTATTTAAAAAAGAACTAAATAAAAGCTATAATTGGAGAGAAATTTACCGGGCACCGTCTTACCTGCCAGAGATGGGGCATTGATGGAGGTAAGGTGATTTTATTTCCCCCCCCCCTTCCGAGTTCTTTGAAGAGAGAGGGGGTGTTATCAGCGCCCGTGTTTGGGTAATGACTGCATTAAGCCAGCAAAGCAGAGGCTGGGCTTATCGTAGTAAAAGGGGTTTCCGTGTGAACGACTTTGTTCAAAGGCCCCGATCTATTTAAGCTGCCTGGGGCGAATCATGTTTCTTTGCGTGAAACTGAGTTTTGTGTGTACATTTTTTTACCGGTTCCTTAGGCCTCGTTTGTAGCGGCTTTTAAGTAAGGGGGGTGGAGGAGCTGAATTTGCAAAAGCGTGTTCTTGGGGACCCACCTACTGGGGGTGCCATACGATAACTTAATGATGAAAAGGGTTAATGGACCCCCTCTGTTCCTCCCTTATGACCAATGTGGGAGGATCACCTTATGAAAGTGCCACTGAGGGCCGCTGACTGGACGTATTCCTTAGTTAGGTGGTTGTTCACCACGAGGGAGGCGTCACGCCTCGATCCCCCCCCCCCACTCCACCGTCTCCCGAACCCCCAGGTATCAGAATGGAGGGGGGGGGGATGCATGGAGGGCCAAAGGGGGTTGAGGTATCGGTGCTTATCAAGGGAGGCGGAAATGCGGCCTGGCGAAGCGAGGGGTGGATAAGTAAAAAGGAGGTTGGTGTAGAGATCAGACCTCCAGGCGAAGATGGGCAGGGGAGGGGGGAGATAGAGTGACACCTAGGAATGGCTTGTAGAAACTAGTAGTGCTCGAGCTGAGTTCGAATCGGCCTTTCGAACCCCGTTCGATCTCCACCCCACACCACACCGGTCACAGTATCAACGTCAGTCCTGATACTAGATTGAGATGACCTGGGCTTTATTCCCTCTAGGCATTTCCAGTGTACCTATTTTCCGTTATTTTTTTACACGCATCTTCAGGCTAGTCGTCGACCAGCTTTCGTCCATTCAGCCATGCGCGAGAATGTGTGGATGGGGGGACTGATTCACTCCTCCCTCTTGATTCCTTTACACAGGTAACACCAGGAGGCTCGTGTGCCCTCCCGACCCCAACACCCGCAGTTTGTCCTCAGGCAATAGTGCATGAAGGGGCTATTATATATTATAGTCGACGCATTTTCACTTCCTCCAATTTCACCACTTTCTTTACATGTCTCTGCTTACAAACATTTTGGTGGAGATGCCCTCGTTGGGTTTGATGAAAAAATATTGCCCCCACTCCCTTTGGGTGTGTGTGTGTGTGTGAAACGACTACTCATTATTTACACCCGTGTTTCGTTTTATGGCTGAGGGGTCTTAGCCGGGCTGGGGACCGGCCATGGCAGACACTTTGATTTTATAGTCCTACTAGAGAGTATAAATAAAGACACCCAGTGTTCTTTAATGTGCCCGAAAGGGGTAGGGGTAAGGGTATTACCCCGGGAAGATTAGAGTTTGAATGGTTTGTTTCTACATTGTCGTTTTTCTCTTTTCCTTTGTTTATATATATTTTTTTCTCTCTCGTCCTCCGGGTTATCCCGGTCACCGACTCGCCCAATTATTCGGATGAGCGAGTTCATATGTTTGAGGGAATATGCTCTTATGTACAAACTTGGTTATGAGGTTTATAACGTGCCTTCCCCGCCCCAGTTGTCCGGGTTTGCGGGGGTCCCCTATTAGAGTCTTGGGTCTCCATTTGTTTTCAATTCATTTAACCATTTATTTATGTCTGTCTACCCCCTTTTATTCATTTGACTAGGATAAATTGCCATCGTTGGTTAGTGTAATTCTCTTAAAAAATCGTAGTTTTTCACAAAGAGTAGTGCCGAAATCTCATAGTGCCAACAGTGGATTGGCCGGGTAGGGAGAGCAAGACCCTTCCTCCTTTCTCCACTACGATAACTTTACCCCAACCCCCAGGTGGTAAGAATGTTGTTCCCTCACGGGAGGGTGGTGTTGTTGCCCGAGTCACGATCTTGGAACCCTCGAGACGACTCGGTTGTCCCTCCCCGTCTTCAGGATTGGGCCCAAGAGTGAGACAAAGCCATTTCGACCGATTCGGATGAAAGGAGAAACGCGTCCGAATGCGTTCGATCAACCGATTCCCCCCCACCCCACCCCCTTTCTACCTCGAATTTACAAAAGAAAACCATCACACCGAAAGTGGTGAAGATTGGGAAAGTAAACGTGTATAAAAGGAGAGGTAAAGGAAATAAAGATGGGGAGGGGAGGGGGGAGAATAAGAAAAGGAAGACTGAAGAAACGCAACCCTCTAACCGGAGACAAGAGGTCTGGTGACTCCGGCCACGATCAGAGATTAGGGGACGAAAGCTGTGGTCGGCGCCTAGCGTTGATATTAGCCGCTGGCGAGAAGAAGCGTGCAAAGAAATTGACCGAAAAGGGGGTAAGATGGAAATATTTAGGACTAAAGTCCAGGTAGTCTCAATCGAGTTCTGGAATGTCGGTAGCACTGGGGTCGGGAGGGCGTAGCACTCCTCCAGGTCGCAGGTACTTTGTCTTTGAAAACGTCTTGATTCACTGCTAGTTGTGTCTATTGATCAAATGGAAAAAAATAAAAGAAAGAAGGAGAAAAGCAGCCCCCTCCCCCCCCCCCCCACACACAAGAAGCTTCCACTAATCAGGGTCCACCGGTAGAGCCTGCACTGCTACTTCTGCCAGTGAGCGAATTTTAGCCTCCTCACACCGTATGTGAGGTCTTTGGGTCTCTGTATGTATAAAGGTGTCCAATGAAGGTTTTCATCGTCTCTCTTCTTTTGTTTCTTCTAGCAATGTGTTCTGTCCTCCATCTCCACTTCAGAACGCATATTCTTTCTAATATCTATCACCTGTGTTTAGGTTCTTATCCATGTAATTCCTCCTTGATAGTTACTGCGGGTTATTCCTCTCTCTCTCTCTCACACACACACATTATATATATATATATATATATATATATATATATATATATATATATATATATTTATATATATATATATATATATATATATATATATATATATATATATATATATATATATATATATATATATATATATATATATATATATATATATATTGAGAGAAGGGGTTGATGCTTGTAGCTAAAGGAGAGGATGCTTGATTGTAGCGGGGATCACCAGTTCCAAGTTAGAACAAATATTTCTTCTCTGTTACATGAATCCAAGTTCGAGCTTCGAGTTCGTGTGAGGGTGTCCACGAAATAAATTTGTATTTGAATTTACAAACGTTGATAAGAATAACTTTATTTTCAACTTGAGGTTTAATAAGATGAATGGCTGAATTTGTGAGTCCTATCCACCGAGGTGGATGGAGCCCAACTAAGGCGAAGGGATTTTATTGACTGTGTGGATAATGTGAGTCTGAATTTAATGTCTGATATTTTTATATGTGTACAGAAGGTGGGCGTGACCAATGGGGTTTGTGGAGAGGAACTTTGTCTGAAGTGAATGTTCATTGATGTGTTCGAGAGAGAGAGAGAGGCTAGAGATTGTCTATCAAATGAATTTTATAGATAGATGGTGAGAAAAGGAATGTTTATAGGATTCAGTCCAGCAGATTGGCGTTAATAAACAAATAGAACGAAATGGGTAAATGACATTTCTTGGGGAACGGAAACTAGTCTCGTAAATTAAACTTTTGGCTCCTATACAGTGGTTTCAATATCATTTACCATAACTCGCCATTGAGTTCTTTTATATATATATATATATATATATATATATATATATATATATATATATATATATATATATATATATATATATATATATATATATATATATATATATATATATATGCGACTAAAAACTCAATGTTGTAGCTAACTAAGCTCTTAATCAAGTCCTCTGAAGAAGCTCTTCTCACCGTCACGACAGGATATCCCATAAGCCTCGTGAATTGAGAAGAGCTCCTTCCGAGTGCTTAAAGAAGAGCTTCGTTAGCTACAACATTGCCCTTTTAACCTCATAATTATAATTGGGCGATTGCAAATAATTCTCGATATAAATATATAAATATATATATATATATATATATATATATATATATATATATATATATATATATATATATATATATAATATATAAATATATATATATATATATATATATATATATATATATATATATATATATATATATATATATATATATATATATATATATATATTATGGTGACAAGTATTTTCACACTTAAATTTTAAATGGTTCTCGAAATATTTCATGCTTTCGTCCTTCGTTCTGTTATAAAACCGGAAACTCAGTTAACATATTTAACAGAATAAATACACGTCAGTTTTTCTTTGTTTTTTTTTTATTTTTTTTATAAAAAAAGAATAGCAGGTGACAAAATTATTCAACCAATAAACTTTTCAATCATTTAATATTTCGTGGCATAACCTTTGGTATTATTAGCGTTTAGCAATAATTTCTTGATATTTTGTGCCCCTCTTCGACGTTTTCAGTATTCGCCACAAATGCTTGATAGGATTGAGGTCTGGCGATTGACTTAGCCATGGAAGGAAGTTTATTTTTCTCTTCTTAAACCATTCTTGAGTCAATTTGGTCTTCTGCTTAGGATCATTGTCCTGCTGAAATATCCATTGATGTCGGCCGTAGAATTTTTTGGCACTTGGGAGTAATTTTACCTCTACTTTCTTTTAATACGTGGCACCATCCATTTTCCCATCATTGATGTGGAGTGCTCCTGTGTCATGTGTACTAAAACAACCCCAAACAATAAGACTTCCTCCTCATCGTTTCACAGTTATCATGGTGTGTGTCAAGGAATAGGTCACCTCCCCAGACAATACGTCTATATATTCATTTATGTATCTATTTGTTTTACTTCGGATTACTTTTATTTCGTAAAAAGTAATCCGTTGATTACGAGGTATAAGAGTGCGATTTTAATACAGGGGCCGATAGCGTTTAATGAGTTTACCAAGTTGCAGTTCAAGGATATATTTAAAGAGTGAAAACCAGAAAATAATTTTAATAAGTCACTAGTTAACATATATATATATATATTTATATATATATATATATATATATATATATATATATATATATATATATATATATATATATACGGGAAATATAAATAATGTAAATAAGGATAATTCTGACAGAATATAGATTAATTGGCAATCGGGTAACGTTAAATACTCGTTAATCAGCTTTTAAATGGGATACTTTAAATCAGTTATACAGAGTGTATATTTATATGTCGGAAAATGTGTCGATTAACGGGAGATACAAGCAAGAGTCGTTTTACCTTAATGGAGTCACCTCGATGAAGGGGAATCCTTTAGCGAGTCGGAGCGGCGCAAAGGAGACGGACAATGGTCGTGATTCTCGGACGCATATCCTGACGATGGCGAGGATGAAAGGGTGGGGGGGCAGAAGACGAGTTCATGATCCGCCATGAGGACGGACGATGGCACATCTGCTCCAGAGAAGTGCAACCTCCAAATTCGAGACTCTGACGTGGCTTGACGCGAAGTCTCGCCCGGGAAACTAGAGATCCTTGAGGGGGGGGGGGCAGATGAGACAAGAGGAATCCCGGCCAATCCTTTGAGGATGAAACGATTCGAGGCTTGCTCTGAACAGAGTAAGCCTTCACAAAAGAGATGGATCTGCTTGGTGAGATCCAATCTCGATGGTATAAGCGAATACCAGGGACTTGGGGAAACAGAGTCACCATCTGAACCAAAGGCAAAGGGTTCTCAAACTCAATCTGCCGATATTCGAAAACCCAGGGTATTTATATGACGGCCATTTTTTCAGTTTCTCCTCGTTGTCAGACTCAGATGACTGGCTGACCACTTCGGGCGGCCTGATGGATTAGCGTCTGTCGTCTGACCCAAGTCTTAATGGCCTTTACGATGTGGGCGGGAAACTTTCGGCTAGCAGTTTCCCGATTACGGAGATTAGCGCTTCCTCGGTGAGGTAAAGGCTTTTAGCGCCCAACTTAATTAACTGCACCTGTGAGGCGGCTAACGGATATTAAAATTCTTTCTTCTTTTATTTTTCTCTTTGGATTCAGACATTACTCCACGTGGAGTTATACTTAGGAGACAGAGAGAGGGAAGGAATTCAAGAAACAAATGAAGGGGGTATTCTTCTTGGCGTCCCTTTCCCTTACAGTGTGCTTATTAGGTTCATATGCTGTCCTTCTGTTCATAGGCAGTTCCTTCTGTTCATAGGCAGTTCCTTTTGCCCTACAAACGTGACGAGAATAATTTTGGGCGAAAAATTCTATTTTAGCTTCAACTGACTATATAACATTGTTCCAAAGTTCACTTCCCTTTTCAAGATGCTTTCTAGCAAATTTTAAACTGATCGTTACATCCCTTTTATTAAGGAGTGGATTTTTGAGAGGTGTGAAAGAATGCAGATCATTACGATGAAACTCTCTACATATAATTCGTTCGCTCTCTTTTGTCTCTGACAACTCCAGATAGCTGTGTAGATATATCATTGTACCTATTGGATTATTCATTAGTTTTCGAAGCATGTAATGTTGATAGTGATACTTAACCTTGCGAGGAACACTGGCTCTTGGCAAGTTGGCGGTGATTCCATACTCGCGAGACTTTCGAATTAAAGAACTTGCATAAGGCGCTTGAACTCGTTCAGAAATAGTCCTATAAGATAATTCATCTGAATAACTTTTAGTTATTTGCTGTAAAATAGCTTGAGGAACTTCTTGACCTTCGGCATTTCTCATAGGAAACGTCCTTCTATGGATTCTTATCAATGAATTTCGGTGCTAATATTCGTCAGTTTTTCGAAATTTGACCCTTTTCATCGAATTTATAAGATTTCTTTTTTTAAGTAACATTATTATCGCATGTTATTATAGTGGTTAGATACTTTGTCACCTGCTAAATTTTTATATGCAAAGACAATCTGTCCTATGTATATTTCATCTGGTAAATAAATATATATATATATATATATATATATATATATATATATATATATATATATATATATATATATATATATATATATATATATATTCAAGTGATTGACAGTGGCACACCACACTGGCATTCACCGGAACTGTTCCGTAAGGGAGAAAACTTCGAAGACAGATCCCTCCTGCTAAGCTTACCTAAAGAGGGACGCGTGTTTCCTTTGAGATTTCCCCCAAAAGCACAACGGGAAGTTGATCCAACTTCTTCGACACAACTCCATTCATCATTCATTTTAAATACAAATATCATGACGTCACTAAGCCGCACCCATTAATCCATTTGAGTAATTATAAATCAGCCTGCTGATTTAGAGATATGAAAATCAGGCTTATCTTTATAAAAATACTTCTTGATAATTATTCATCGCAACCTGTTCATCATTACAATGGCCCCCTATACAGTATCAACCAACTTCACCAGATTTTCCATTCAGACTCGAGGCACAAACTTCATCCAGACTTCAGTCATCATCGTGCCTTTATTGGAACTTAGCATTCATAATCCTGGTTAATCGTGAGGTCGATACTGTTAAATTATTTATAAACTAGTCATATTTATTATTGTCATTAAAGAGTTGTTGCAAACATTTAATATCTCTCGACATGTGTGGAATAGGTGGAAGCTCGATTGGTTTTATCGAATACAAGCTGTAAAGCAGCACTTCGGCCAAAAGAAAGACTGAAAAGAGAAAGTGGAATGGAAGTTAATGTCTCAGGAAAAAATAAGTGTGATTTTTCATTTTTTGAGATATATTCGTCAAATTTGCCTGTTTTTTTGTCTTCATGAAATGTTCTGTCGATGGCACTCGATGAACGCGCCTGTGACCTCGATGACAGCCTTCAGGTGACCTCGGAACTGACCACAGACCTTCATCACTATCTTCCGTTTTAGCCCCATGAAGAACCTGGTAATTCTGGTCCTTAGCTCGTCCTTCGCGTTGCAACTGGATTTATTGGTCTCTCGTTCCACCGCGCCCTACACAAAAAAAGTCCAGGGGGCTGCAGTCCGGTGAGTTGGAGGCCGAATGTCAGGTGCTGTGTGATCGAACAAATTCTCAGACAGCCACTCGTCTTTCGGCTCGTGTGGCAGAGCGCAGAGTTTTACTGCCACACGTAAGGCCCTGCAGTTACCCTCTAGATCCAGGGCTTCACCACCTCGCTCAGAACATGGATGACGCCGTTGGTCTTCATCCTGACGCCGTCGGTCTTCATCCTGACGCCCTCAGGGAATAAGTAGGGTAGCACGAAACCACCTTCTTGTTTGTACCTTCTCGTATGATTCTTGTCTCTAACATGGCAAAATATTCCACTGCTTTCGCTGGAAGTAAAATGGTATTTAAATCGGCTAACTATGTTAAGAGAAGAATCGTAGAATCGAGCTTGATATCGTCAGTTCCTAATTTAAATCTATCTGAGGGTCAATTTTCTTTTAATCCTGTAATAAGAAAGCAAATAAACAAAATAGTAAAATGTCAGCCCTTCAATATGTTTAGGCTTAACCCCCCCCCAGATTAGCCACAAGTAGGGGATTGGGGGAAAAAGAGGGGATCTTTCACGACCAGACCTTGTGTTATGCTTATATGCACTTTTCTTATATTTTCTATCCAGTGTCAGTTGAAAAAGGGTGTGAGATACACCGAAACTGTTCTGAATTAAATTGTCTTCGGAGAATGTGGTTTAATTCCTCATCTTTTCTTGCGATATTGCATTAATTTTCATATATATATATATATATATATATATATATATATATATATATATATATATATATATATATATATATATCTATATATAGAAACCTCTCAAAGTATCGTGTAATCAATTAATGCCACAAAACTCACAAGGAATATATATATATATATATATATATATATATATATATATATATATATATATATATATATATCAGGTTTTGCAAAAGTTGTGTTACACTCAGTTTTTTTTTTACCTTTCAAGCGTGTGATAGAAAAAGTACTGTCAAACAAATTTAAAGTTTACTTTTACAGCGCGTGTCATTAAAACGCCTTTTCCCTTGTGTTTAAGTGTGTTGAGATTGGAAAGGATCAAGATCTCTGCTCTCCTGCGGACGGGCCACGCCCACATCAAGTCCGACATCGCCAAGCGGCTCAAGGTCAGCCGGATGACGGCCATAGAGGCACGGAGCAGCTCGAGAACGGGAAAGACCTCAGAGATCGACCTCGTTCAGGTAGACCTCAAGTCGTCAACCGTTTGGCTGTGAGAAAGACCTTCAAAAGTTCCCCGAAATTCAGAATGACTGCGCGTGCGAAGAAGAGGATCTCGGTAGCCATGGTGTCCAGGAGGAGGACGGCAAGACCTTGAAGTGCGTGGAAGGCCTCTGCTTACAGATGGTATGCCAGGACGACGTCGGGAACGATGTCGTCGCCGATGGACTTCAAAAGTCATGGCCATTTATTTCTCCTTTTTACTGATGAAAAGCCTTCCCGGGATATCCGGTCATCAAGAAGCAGAACGACCGCGTGGTGAGCTTCAGCCAGGACGTCTCGGCCGAGGTCCGCTACGTGTTCACAACCGAGCAGCACTCGGCGTCGTGGCTTCGAAATGTGAGAAGATGCAGTCTGTGGTTCGCGGCCAGTTACAGGCTCACCGTGTCCGATTAGGGACAACTTGGCCATGAAAGTCCTGCCCTGGATCACAAAGATCAGGAAGAAGGCGAACCAATTCTTTCAGCAAGACGGTGCCTCGGCCCACACGGCCAAGACCGTGCACGAGGGATTAGGGTCGAAAATGAACTTGTGGTCGAAGGACTTTTGGCCGCTGCAATCGCCCGACCTCAATCACCGACTACACCGTGTGGCCGCATGTGGAGGGCAAAGCCTTTAAGGTCCGTCTTATCAACTTCGACGGGCTGAAGTCCTCCGTCAACGCGTGTGGTCCAGCATGACGAAGGCCTTCTTCCTCAACGTGGGCGTGGCCTTCAGGTCTCACCTGGAGTGCGTGCTCCCCGCCGAGATCGGCCACATTGATTAATATTACAATTTAAACATTTATTTGTTAAAACAATAAAAACTTGTCTAACTGAATAAAAACTACCATTGTGTCCTTTGTTGAGAGCGTCGTAACGAGTGTAACAGGACTTTTGCAATACCCGGTATATGGTCGGTTATTTTCTCCCCATCTTCCTGTCTACAAATGGGGAGTGGACAACATTTAATTATCTCCCTGCCCCGGTCATCAGCTCAAAAACTTTTCTTTCTCTCCCTTTGAACAAAAAAGGCTCTCTTTTCTCTCTCTCTCTCTCTCTCTCACACACACACACACACACACACACACACACACGCACACTGAACATGGAAACTATCAAATTCCTTGGACCACTCGTCTTTGAAGTAATAATATCCTGTCCCTTCGCCGACTAGATCGCTCAAAAAGCGAAGCTGCTCCTCTATCTCTCTGTTACCGCTCATCAATTACCCTTAACAATCCACAATTGGTAAATTGTACATAAAAATAACCAAAGAGTCAATTACACTTGTATATAACTGGATGTAAAGTTGAGCATCGTCAGACGGATACGACCTCACTTTTCATTCGCGTCTCCGTTACCGTCCTTGTCCATCTCCGCGCCATCATCCCCTTGCCCCGAACGAGGTGGAACTCCGATCCGAAATAGAGTCTCATTCAATTGATCCATCAAACCAACTTGTCACTCGCGTTTTTCTAAGATCAATTGACTCACTTATACTCATTTAGACCCATCAGTAGTCAACGCCCATTGAAAGTCAATTATGTTGTAGTAAACAGAAGGTCTTTTCATCATTTGTCACGGTTACTCCTTGAAGATATCTGGGTCCTCCTCTTCCCTGTGCCACAGGTTTCCCGGTTGTCCTGTGTGGGTGACACACACACATTATATATATATATATATATATATATATATATATATATATATATATATATATATATCGTCTTGGATATTCGCCCCCAAATGCTCCAATGAATTTGAGAAGGAAACTTCTTCGACCAAAGTTTTTAATTAGAAAGAAAATGGGTCATTATTTTTATTTAAGACGAACTTATTATGCAATTGATATATCCATCGTTGAGAGAAAAACAAACGCGTGTGTAAGCGTTTATACTTATGTAAATAATAGTGAAACGCTACATTTGAATATTGTTTCGGCTTGTTCACATCTGACGTCTCGTAACTCCCCATCCCCTCCCTCATTTTTGACAGCCGATATGACCCCGAACCGTCAAATGGCCGTTTCTGCGAAATGTTTTCGTCCATTGTATTATTCTTTTTTATTTTATTCTTTTAACCGTTTCCTTATTTGGGGAACATTTTTTTAATATTTCGTTTTTAAAACTTCTTCTATTCACATTTATTTCGTTCTTTATGCATTTCTTTATGTTGGGCTTTATGATGTCGCGTAGAAATTGCAGAATATGCGGCGTATTATTTTTAGAGTATTTAAATACTAGATCATTTCCCTTTTCTTTAGGGTATTAGCTGGTGGTGGGGCATCCTTCCCAATGCCCAACATTCACCCGCTTTAGAGACTCCATCCAAGAGATCTTTCCAGGATTCCAGCTGTCCCCTTAATTGCAATTGTTTGGATTTCTCTTGCACTTGGGCGCCAGGTTTAATTGCCAGATATTTATTAAAGTTCTCTTTCATGAACCCAGTGGCTCCTATTTTGGTGCAGTATGGGCAAAGAAAAGTTCTTTTCATGAACCCAGGGGCTCCTATTTAGGTGCAGTATGGGCAAAGAAAAGTTCTCTTTCATGAGCCCAGGGGCTCCTATTTAGGTGCAGTATGGGCAAAGAAAAGTTCTTTTTCATGAGGCCAGGGGCTCCTATTTAGGTGCAGTATGGGCAAAGAAAAGTTCTTTTTCATGAGCCCAGGGGCTCCTATTTAGGTGCAGTATGGGCAAAGAAAAGTTCTCTTTCATGAGCCCAGGGGCTCCTATTTAGATGCAGTATGGGCAAAGAAAAGTTCTTTTTAATGAGGCCAGGGGCTCCTATTTAGGTGCAGTATGGGCAAAGAAAAGTTCTCTTTCATGAGCCCAGGGGCTCCTATTTAGGTGCAGTATGGGCAAAGAAAAGTTCTCTTTCATGAGCCCAGGGGCTCCTATTTAGGTGCAGTATGGGCAAAGAAAAGTTCTTTTTAATGAGGCCAGGGGCTCCTATTTAGGTGCAGTATGGGCAAAGAAAAGTTCTTTTTCATGAGCCCAGGGGCTCCTATTTAGGTGCAGTATGGGCAAAGAAAAGTTCTCTTTCATGAGGCAAGGGGCTCCTATTTAGGTGCAGTATGGGCAAAGAAAAGTTCTTTTTAATGAGGCCAGGGGCTCCTATTTAGGTGCAGTATGGGCAAAGAAAAGTTCTTTCTCATGAGGCCAGGGGCTCCTATTTAGGTGCAGTATGGGCAAAGAAAAGTTCTCTTTCATGAGCCCAGGGGCTCCTATTTAGGTGCAGTATGGGCAAAGAAAAGTTCTCTTTCATGAGCCCAGGGGCTCCTATTTAGGTGCAGTATGGGCAAAGAAAAGTTCTTTTTAATGAGGCCAGGGGCTCCTATTTAGGTGTAGTATGGGCAAAGAAAAGTTCTTTTTCATGAGCCCAGGGGCTCCTATTTAGGTGCAGTATGGGCAAAGAAAAGTTCTCTTTCATGAGGCAAGGGGCTCCTATTTAGGTGCAGTATGGGCAAAGAAAAGTTCTTTTTAATGAGGCCAGGGGCTCCTATTTAGGTGCAGTATGGGCAAAGAAAAGTTCTTTCTCATGAGGCCAGGGGCTCCTATTTAGGTGCAGTATGGGCAAAGAAAAGTTCTTTCTCATGAGGCCAGGGGCTCCTATTTAGGTGCAGTATGGGCAAAGAAAAGTTCTCTTTCATGAGCCCAGGGGCTCCTATTTAGGTGCAGTATGGGCAAAGAAAAGTTCTCTTTCATGAGCCCAGGGGCTCCTATTTAGGTGCAGTATGGGCAAAGAAAAGTTCTCTTTCATGAGCCCAGGGGCTCCTATTTAGGTGCAGTATGGGCAAAGAAAAGTTCTCTTTCATGAGCCCAGGGGCTCCTATTTAGGTGCAGTATGGGCAAAGAAAAGTTCTCTTTCATGAGCCCAGGGGCTCCTATTTAGGTGCAGTATGGGCAAAGAAAAGTTCTCTTTCATGAGCCCAGGGGCTCCTATTTAGGTTCCAGTTTCTCTTCATGTCATACATGAGTCCTTGGTACTTGGTCACCTTTTCCCAGTATACGGTGGTATATGGTTAAATTCATTCGCTTTGTGAACTCACCCTTAGGAAAAAGAAAAAAAAAAAGGGAAATTATTTCAAGGGCTTGTCATTATGGAGGAAAGAGATTGACCACCTTTTCACCGGTGCTCGGTTCTAGGTGTAAGGAAGAGTGGAAGGAAAATAAACAGATGGAGAACATAAAAGAACTAAAGACAGTTAAAAGAGTATGGATTGCTAGAATCAAATAAAAAAAGCCATCTCGGTGATCACTAGGAAAGATAAGCCATCCCTGTGATCACTAGGAAAGATAAGCCAGTTACACGATCACTAGGAAAGATAAGCCATCTCAGTGATCAATAGGAAGAATAAGCCAACTCGGCGATCAAGAGGAAGGATAAGCCAGTTCGACGATCACTAGGAAAGATCAGGCAGCTCGGTGATCACTAGGAAAGATAAGCCATCTCAGTGATCAATAGGAAGAATAAGCCAGCTCGGCGATCAAGATGAAGGATAAGCCAGTTCGACGATCACTAGGAAAGATCAGGCAGCTTGGTGATCACTAGGAAAGATAAGCCATCTCAGTGATCAATAGGAAGAATAAGCCAGCTCGGCGATCAAGAGGAAGGATAAGCCAGTTCGACGATCACTAGGAAAGATCAGGCAGCTCGGTGATCACTAGGAAAGATAAGCCACCTCGGTGATCACTGCCAAAGATAAGCCATCTCAGTGATCACTAGGAGTAAATTTTTACTCGCTCACTTTTTAGAGTGAGTGTCAAGAAATTATAGAACCCTATCTAGAAATAGTCGCAGGAAACTTTGGTGACTCAAAATTAAGGTTTCTGAAGTTCCTTTGACAAAAGAGACGCATGGAAGAACTCTTGTGATGTATCTGGTCACTTGGAACATCTCATCAAAACTTGTACATTTTCTCTTATCTTATCCCTTGAGGGGAAATAGGTTCGAAAAAATGGTTAGCACCTCAAACCTATGTGTCCTCAATAATGGTAGCCCAACTTCCTTTCACGCACAAACTAATACTTATACGTGGATCGACTTATCCATCGGCTCACCCATCTGCAAAGTCGATTTTAGGTGGAATGTGGACCTTAGGGGCAGTGACCATTTTCCTATGGTCCTGGAGACATCGCCCCTTTACATTCATCCTAAAAGTATGTTGAGATGGAACACAAGGAAGGCAGACTGGCCAAAATTCACATCTCTAACTGCTTCTCTAAGTGATATAACTGAAAGTACTCTTGATGAAACCCTTGAAGCCTTTTATAATTTACTCAATATGGCGGCCAACTCATCAATGCCAATTAAAGGGAAGCCCATTACAAAGAAAGCACTCCTATGGTGGACGGACGAACGCACGAAGGCTGTCACCCTTTGCAGGGAAGCCTGTCGACGGTACCAGAGGAACCCCACCATCACCAACAAATTTGAGTGCAATAAAGCACGAACCATACGGCAAAGAACACTCCGACAAACAAGGAGAATCTCCATGAGAAGTTACATCTGCTCACTTAATTATAGAACACCCCATGAGGAAAGTAAAGAAATTCATGGGTAAGGACCTTGGTCCTTGTCTCCCAAATCTGACTAGAACAGGTGACCTAATTGGGGACCTTTCAGAAGCTGCACAAGTATTTGCCCAAACATTCGCAAATTACTCAGATCCAGTAAGTTACCCCAAACCATTCCCAAAACTAAGGAGAAAGACACCCGAATCAATACTCCTGGAGTTCATGAGTGAACATGCAGCTGACAAACCATACAGCAATATCCTCATCATGACTGAATTCAAAGCAGCTCTGAAACAATCCCATATCACCGCACCAGGACAAGATGTGATCACCTATGATAGGATCGCGAACTTAGCCCCTGCAGCCCAAGGCCACCTCCTTAAGATATTTCACAAAATATGGATAGAGGGAACGTTCCCATCCATCTGGCAAAAGTCTATTGTGCTCCCATTTAAAATAAAAGGAAAGAGTAGCACCGAGGCAGCCAATTACCGTCCTATCTAATTAACATCGTGTCAATACAAGTTGATGGAATGGATGGTAAATGCCAGACTTGTCTGGCTCCTGGAAAAAGATCAATTGATTACCCCAGTGCAGTCATGTTTCAGAAAGCCAATCTACTACTGACCAACTAGTTCGAATGGAGACCTTCATCAGAGACAACTTCGCAAGAAGACACCATTTCATCGGTGTCTTTTTGACATAGAAAAAGCGTAAGACACGACCTGGAGGAGGGGCATTCTCTAACAGCTCCACGACTGGGGACTTAGAGGTTACCTTCCCAGATTTATCCAAAATTACTTTCTAAAACGCACATTCCAAGTCAAGGGAGACAATGCACTCTTCCCACCCTTATGAACAAATAGAGGGCATACCCCAGGGAGGAGTACTAAGTATCACTTGCTTTACCATAGCAATCAACAACATTTTGAAAGGGGTACAACCCGACATATTCACAACACTCTATGTTGATGATCTTGTCATAGCATGCTCCTCACCACGCTTGTCATTCGTGACTCGTAAGATCCAGCAAACAATAAATATAATAACCTCAAATACAGCAAGCAAAGGACTTCGCCTATCAACAACAAAGACTTGCGCTGCGCACTTCTCAAATCTCAGGAATGCTCTTTGGGGCACCCCAGAGCTTTTCCTGAACAAAACCTCTATAAAGTTTGAAGAAGATAAAAAATTCCTGGGTATTAGATTTGACAGAAAACTAACATGGAAACATCACATAACCAAGCTGAAGAATACATGCGCAAAGAGGTTGGACTTAATGAAACTCCTCTTTCATACAAACTGGGATGCAGACCGCCAAACACTCTGGATGCTCTACTCTAGCCTAGTGCAGAGAAAGATGGATTATGGTTCTCAGATATACAGCTCAGAAAATAATACAAACCTCAAGGCCCTGGAACCAATCCGCAACCTGGGAGTTAGGCTGGCCCTGGGTGCCTTCAAATCTTCCTCAGTGCCGAGCCTATATGCCGAAAGCAGCATTCTCCTATTAAAATACCACCGCCTGATTCAGAACCTGAGATATTTCCTCTGTATCCAACAAATACCTAATACCCCAGTCTACCAGAGCATCCAAGGGAGACGTTCAAATGCAATTTGTGATAGAGTTCCATCCATCGCAGGACCATTTGGGTTAAGGATGGGTGAGCATGCAGTGCATATAGGAAGTGTTATCGGGATGCCCAGCTACCAACCACAAGTCCCACCGTGGATCAGAGGCACCGCTTAAGTGTGCGAAAACTTCCACATTCCCAATAAATCAGACTTCCCATCCCCCTCACACTGAAAAATATGTTCTTGCAACATATACACGAAAACCATCCCATGAAACCTGTGTTCACTGATGGTTCGAAAGGCCCGGCTGGTGTTGGGGCAGGTGTAATATCACCCACGGGGACTACCCTAGTCACATCTCCACCCCATGCATCCATTTTTACAGCGGAACTGACAGCGATACTTGCACTTCATGAGATCTCCAGCTCACCACCTGATTCTTACTTAATCTATTCCGACTCAAGAAGTGAACTAGATTCTATAAGTTCCCTACACCACAAGCACCCACTTGTCCTCAAAATTCAGGACTGGCTCCACTGGATGAGTACTAAACACAAGATTACCTTCTGCTGGGTCCCTGGCCATATAGGGATAAACTCAAACGAAAAAGCAGATGAAGCTGCAAAGGAAGCAGCTGGGACAGGGCCTGCTCCCATCGGGGCACCATTCCCCGCTAGTGACCAGTACCCACTGGTGAGGGCATATACCTACTCACTTTGGCAGCAGGAGTGAGAAGTGATAGATCCCCTAACTAAGCTTCATGGCGTAAAACCATTTGGGCCTCCATGGCCAAATAGAGACCAGCCATTGAGCAGGAGAGAGGAGACAATATTGAGCAGGTTGAGGATTGGGCACCTCATGTGTGGCGCCCCACCACCCATCTGTGTCTCTTGTAATGTGCCTGTGTCCATCCTTCACATCCTTATAGAATGCCCCTCCCTCATTAACCAGAGGACAAGAGCATTCCTTTCCCTGAACAATAATCCAGCAAACTCTGCCCTGAAATTGGTTTTATCTCCAATGTCCAAAAACTTTGATCAAAAAGCTCTCTTCAGGTTCCTAAAAGACATTAATGTCTTTAAAGAAATCTAACGCAACGATGCGTAATTTTAATGAGCGTTTGTTTCACCTTTTACCGTTTTTAATGTTTGGCAAAAGGCGCAAATGTGGTATTGAGTACCACTAATTTTTAATAGTCTATTTTTATACCATCCGCGCCTCTTTTAATCTTTTAATTTTAGATATTTTGACATGTCTGCCAATGGCATTGATTTCATATGCACCATGATCCAGCTGGACTGAGCGTGGTGTATGAAGAAAACTCTTACCCCCCTCCCCTGTACCTGGCTGCAAGATAGTCTTTAGGGACTGAGCAGTATTGCACTGGCGTATTAATCATCATCTTCTCTTATCTTTGGACGAATCAGCTGACATTTCTGAGACTGCTCAATTGTGAGTTTTTTATAAGAGGTTTTGACAATAATTTCAATGTTTTGATGCCCTGCATTGCACAATCATATGATCTGATATCTTTGAAAAAATAAAGTTATGTTTAGAAAATTTAGGAATACATTTAAGCAAACCAGTTAGTAGTTGTACTGACGGCCCTCCTCTAATGGTCGGCAGCAATGTTGAGCACTACAGCTTTGCTAGAAAAATTCTTAAGTCGCGCTTTATTGAAATACCACTGTGTTATTCAGCAAGAGTCTTTGTGCGGAAAACCTTTGAATTTTCAAGATGTGATGTTAACTGTCGTGAATTTTACGGTGGTTTTGGAATTAAATGTTTATGATTTTTAAGCGAAAAAAATGAGTTGCCCGAGGAGAGAGACTTACTATGTGATAGTGCTTGATTATTTGATTTGAAATTCTTAGTTGATATAACTAATCATCTTAATGATCTGAACAAAAAATTGCAAGGCGAAAATAAACTTTCCCAACTTAACTGACATCCCTGCATTTAAAATTAAATTAATGTTGTAGATTTCTCAGGAAAAAAAGAAGAAATTTGAACCAATTTTCACATTTACAAATGCAAAGTGAAAGCGTCGATGGTTGTGAAATTGATCTTTTAAATATATTGAAAAATTAACCTTATTACAATTCCTTGGAACTTTGCCTTCAAGAATTTTCAAAATAAGAAAATAATGTACGCACATTTATAAAACCCACTTTTTATTAGTGAGCAACAAACCATGATATCTCCTAATGGCTTCCAGATGGAAATAATTGATTTGAAAAGTAATTCCATTTTAATAGCTGCCCCCCCTTAACAAGGGGCGCTTTATTTGATAAACCTTTGGAAAATCTTGGCTATGCGAATAATCCAAATCTCGTAAGTTCGCAAAGCAAAAATAGGCAAATTCGGAAGGACTTATCGACGTGAACAAACTTTCAGTTCCCTGAAACGACTCAAGAGTAAGCTGAGATCAAAGAATGACCTATCAAAAGTTGATAAAGTTAATGATTCTCTCAACATTAAAGTTAGACCCAGATATAATAAAAAAGGCCCGCTTAAAATAGATTGAAAAATATGATTAAAACGTAAGTAAAACGGTGGATAGTTTTATAACCTATAGATTATAGGTTGTCCCAATTTGCTTCGCTTTATATTATTTTGTTTATTTGGGCTTTTCAAAAGTATTTTGGGCGCATTGCAGCGACTCACTCATGAAATATTTGGTGCGTGGTATATAAAAGGTTAGTGACCCATGGTGTGCAGAGGCCACGTTCTTAACACCCCATTTCAGGGTGGTTACATGATCGCTAAGTCGCTCTGGATATGCCCCCCTCCCCCGCCGCCATTGTGCTTCCTTCTTCTTATTTCTTTGCAATCTTGTTTTTTTTTTGCCTTTTGTTTTTTTTAATTTAGCTTAACATTAGGCTATAAGATAATTACGGCGATTTAAGGCCTTGCAGGCAGTCGGTAGATGGGCATTAAAAAATATATTTGGATATAGCTTCTTCCCCTCACGCGCGTGCACACACACACACATACACACACAACACACCATTCTTCCGCCTACATAACGTACCGAAGGCGGTTGTATGTCCACACTCCCCTAACTCGGAGTTGATGGCTTTCCCTCTGGCCACAAATGGTTGGCTGCTTGAGGTTTATTGGCAAAACAAGCAAAGTACTGCGGCTCTTTCTGCACTTTCCTTGCCAACAAAAACCGGCTACTGGTACCCATGGGCTTGGCGGCGATTGTTTTCTGATTTTTTTGTTTTTGCCCCAAATCTTATTTGTTTTTTCTCATTTGTTCTACACATTTTGCTCTTACCAAGAAATTTCGTAAATCAGTGATATATATATATATATATATATATATATATATATATATATATATATATATATATATATATATATATATATATATATATATATACAGTGGCGGCAACAAAAAAAGTGACATTGAATATTGGCAATAGAAATCGATACATAAAATCGCTTTCACGATTTTACTTGCCAACAAGCTAATGAAAAGGGGCGGGGCTTATGCCACGAGTGGATGACTCTCCTGAGCTAAGACAACAGAACTGCGCTTTATTGGAACTCACTGTCTCGTTTGAGCTCGTACAGTGAGGTTTTGGTGTACAACGCTCCAGCGTGCTGATTTCCTGCATTCGTGCCTACATTTGACGTGCTATAACTTCTGTGCAAGTGGATACAATGGGGCGGAAAAAGCTTTCTATGACAGAGAAAAGCCGTGCCTTGACCCTATTAGAGCAGGGAAAGTCTTTTATTGATGTAGCAGCAGATTTAGGAACCTCAAGAAATACGATTTATCGCCTAAAACGGGCAGCTGAGTTATTGCCACCAGGTACCATACCAAAGAGGAAGGAGGGCACTGGTGCAGCTAGGAAGACATCTCCAAGGACTGATAATATCCTAAGGCGTGAAGTGATGTCAGACCCTTCTGTAACCTCCGCTTCAATCAAGAAAAAACACCCAGACCTTCTCCAGAACGTCGCCCTCAGGACCATCCGTCATCGCTTACAGAAGGACTTAGGCCTACCGGCTCGCCGCGCTGCCAAGAAGCCACTTCTTACCAAGGCTATGAAGATGAAAAGGCTCAATTTTTGCAAGACCTATAAACATTGGACAGCTGCCCATTGGAAGAAGGTGATGTTCAGTGATGAGAGCACCTTTAGGCTGGTCAGAGGAGAGTCAAAGATCGTGCGTCGTCCCAGCAATGTGTCTCGGTATGACCCAAAATATACCGTGAAAACTGTGAAGCACCCTGATAGTGTGATGGTGTGGGGTGCCTTTAGTGGAAACAAGGGCAGAGGAGGTCTGTATTTCCTTCCCAAGAATGTAACCATGAGGGGGACTAACTATCTCGAAGTTTTTAAGCAGCACATGCTGCCATTTTGGGAAATTCATCGGTGTGAATTTTTCATGCATGATGGTGCCCCTGCTCACAGGTCCCAGTTAGTAAAAAGGTTCTTCAATGATAATAATATTAGTGTTTTGGAGTGGCCTGGTAATTCCCCGGACCTAAATCCTATTGAGAATGCTTGGAATCTGATGAAATCCAAAGTTCAAGAGACAGCATCCGGCAGCATCAAGGACCTGATAGAATCACTGAAGAAGATCTGGGTTACGATCGACACCACCTACTTCGCAAACCTCGCTGAATCAATGCCCAATCGACTCAGAATGGTCATCAAGTGCAAGGGCAACATGACCAAGTATTAACTTTCATGAAATATTCATAATAAAATATGTAAGTTACATTTTTCTGTTTCATTTTCCCCGAATTGTCATATGTCACTTTTTTTGTTGCCGCCACTGTATATATATATATATATATATATATATATATATATATATTGCATTCATTCCTTTTACTCCTTGTTTCCAAATGTAGAGTGGTCAGCAGAGTGCCCAGTGGCATCTCCCATAACAAAACTCCATTATCTAAGTTCAGACGCCTTCCAACTTCTCCTATCTTGCTTCTATGAAGATTTATGATTCCCAACTTAATGCAAACAAGGGAAGTGCCTTTACCTGATAGTGGTAGAATATATAAACATTCCATCATATCCTAACCTTCGACAGAGCCAAATGCAAATGAGCCGATTTGAAATAGACGATTGAAAATAAACTTTTATATCTAATCAGTCAGATGCGTTGATTATTCAATACACAAACATACACTCATATAGACGCACTTATATGTGTACGATCTATCGATAAGCCTCAAAATACTCGGGCTATCACAATCTGATTTGTCGAAAAAGGCTTGAAGCCATTGGTTGAGCAAGCTACAATAGACCAGCCGTGAAAGCTTTAACTATTTTTATTCATATAAAAACTTTAAAATATTTACGATAGTACTTTTGTTACAATTTTCATCCTTAAATCGTCATCATTCAGTTATCTGATTTATTCATTTATCTGCGTTCGTCCCCGCCGTTCCTATTAACTCGCTTGTCATTCATCGCTTTTCAGGGAAATTCCTTCTACTTCTATTTCCTGTTCATTTATTCAATCGAAGTTGTGCTAAAGTAATCTCGCAATTCATTCAAAAACGAGTTTTAACCAATATTTTGTTGATCTATTTGGTCTTGCTTAAATATTAGTTTTCTAATAAAATTCCTGCGTTTAAAATTATTTTTTTTTACCTGTCGTAGATAGTTAAGCATGTGGCAGTATGAAAATTATATATATTTAACCGCTGTGTAGCGCAATTAACTAAAGAGGCTACTGCTGTCGAAAATTAGGCCCGGTTGAAGCGAGACGGGGTCTTGGAGGATTTTTCAGTTTCTTCTTCGAATTCGAATTCGAATTTAAGCCTCCCAAGTTTGCTGAACACTTTTTGGTTGGGGGTTGCGGCTTACATGTGTGCGTATGTCAAAGGAATCTGGAGAGTAAAGAAGGGTGGGATATTGTCAAGTGTTTCCAGCTGCGAATTTGTGTTGTGAGACATTTTTATCGAATCTAAAAGATTTAAAGTTGGGGGTTTTTTTTGCTTACTTTTTATTGTTTAAGACATTTTTTTAGAAAGTGTTTAAGAAGCATTTTTAAATGTTGTTAGTAAATTTTTAATGTTTGTGGACCATTTTAAAGCTTCAGAAAAATGTGTTTACGCCTGACGCGCTATTTAAAGAATTTTAATTCAATTTAGGGCATGAAAGCACTTTATGATTAAAAAAAGCATTTTTATGGCTTAATCTGGATTTGTTTAAGATTGGAGCAGAAATTTCTAAGGCTTGAAAGAAATTTGTTCACGTTTAAGAGGTATTTTTATATTTAGGGTTAATTTGTCGATGCTGGAGAAAAAAAATTGTTTCTGTTTTAGAGGCATTTTTTTTTAGACTGGATTTATTTTTAAATTTTTTTAAGATTTAAGTTTATTTTTTTTTAAGATTACGATAATTTTGGGGATGTTTGAGCCCATATTAAGGTTTTTAAATTTTGAAATGAATTTGTCATTTTTAAAGGCTTGAGAGGCATTTTAAAAAGTTTGTAAAAACTTATTTTAAGGATTTTGAATTATTTTAAAAATTATAAGATTAGTTCGTTTAAGCTTGAGAGACCATTTAAAGGCTTTCTACTATTTTAATGTGTTAGGGAATTTGTGGCTTGCGAGAAATGTGGTTGTGTTTGAAATGCACTTTTAAGAGTTTGAACTATTTTGGGAGGGTAGAACCCAACTTGACTCGACGCTCCAGAGAGGGGCTGCTTCGTTGCCAGATGGAGGGAGGGTCTAATTCAAGCCGAATCTATTCCAACTTAACATAATGCAACCCGACTTAACCTAATCCAACCTGACAACCTAATCCAACATGACAACCTAATCCAACCCACACAGCCCAAAGCCACCATATCCCAACATAACTGTACCTAACCTCACCTGATCTAATGTAGGCCATAGTCAGGTTGCAAGAAGCAGCTCGAATGTGCAGTTACAAGAACGGAGCCCCTTGGATCCCACTTGGGTCTCTCAAAAACCATAGGAACAAGCTCTCCGCAAGCGTTCACTCCAGCTCGTGTCCGAGCATCGGTTCCGTCCTCAGTTATCCGGTCTCCTCGGCTGGTGTTTGTGCCGGATAGGACTTAAGAGGCTCAGTCTGTTGTGGAAGAGCCGCGGACAGAAGTTACATGGGAGGGCAGGGGTAGGACGAGGTTGTTCCAGTCGCTCCTTCCTCCTCCTACTTGTGTCCTCCTCATGCTGTCTTCTGTTCTCAAAGGCCTCGGTGCTGTCGCGGACAGTTGTCTTCCAGGCTCCTCTATCCCTGGCAGTTTGCTCCCACGAAGAAAGTTCAATGTTGGTGTGGGCCAGGGTGCGCTTAAGCTGGTCTTTGTAGTGGCACTTTGGTCCTCCTCGGGGTCTTGTTCTGGTGGCGAGTTCTCCGTAGAGCATGATCCAGGAGAGTCGGGAGGAGTCCATTTGTAGGACGTGGCCTGCCCAGCGAAGATGATGGTGGCTTCTACGCTGGGTAGAAAGGTTCAGTTTAGGACCTCGGTGTTGCTGAGGAAGTTTTCCATCATATTTTAAGGATCTGTCTCGGCTCCTATTCTGGAATTGCTCGAGGCGTTTCATGTCCCGTTAGTAGAGCGTCCAAGTCTCGCAGGTATAGAGAAGGGTAGAGAGGACTATGGCCCGAAAGACCATGATCTTGGTTCGAATGGTCATCGCAGGGTTGTTGAAAACGCGGCGGCCGAGGCGACTGAAGGTAGAATGGGCGGCCCTGATCCGGTCTTCCACGTCTTTTCCGCACGTGGGGGTTTTCGAGAGAATGCTCCCCAAGTATGAAAAGTGATCCACTTCTTCTAGGGGTTGGCTGTTGATAGTGATGTTAGTACTAGGAAGGGTTTGACTGGGTGGTGATTGGATAAGAGCCTTAGTCTTTTCGGTGTTCACCTGCATCCCAAAACGCTCATAGGCAGAGTTGTAAAGGTCGGTTGTCCCCTGAAGGCCGTTAGCAGTCCTGTTCAGGGTGGCGTCGTCGTCGGCATACTCCATTTCACGGACTGAGATTGTAGATGTCCTAATCTTTGTGCGAGATTGAATAGCCCGCTGTCCATGCCGTACTGCACGTCAATAGTGGGAGTTCCCGGCAGGATTTCGTTGAACATGGCTGCCAAGGACATCGAAAAGCCAGTCGGAGCTAAAACGCAACCTTGTTTGAGACCGCCAGTGATGGGAAGCGGGTATGAGAGGCGTTTTGGTGGCAGACTCTGCAAACCATGCCCTCGTTAAGGGAGCGGACTAGGGTGATGAAGGCAAATGGACATCCGAACCTAGCGAGGACCGCCCACATTGCAGGACGAGAGACTTTATCGAAGTCCTTTTTGAGATCCCAGAAGATGAACATGGGCGGCTGTTGTTGTTCTTGACTCTTCTCATGGAGTTGGCGCGCGCAAAAGATCATGTCTATTGTCCCTCGAGAAGGTCTGAAGCCACACTGGGACTCAGGGAGGACGTCTTCCGCGAGGACAAGGAGGCGGTCGAGGAGAATGCGGGCGAAGATCTTGCTCGCAGTACTTAAAAGTGAGATACCGCGGTTGTTGCCGCAGTTCTTTCTATTCACCTTCTTGAAGATAATGATAATATTCGCGTCGCGGAAGTCTCGGGATGGTCTTGGTTTCCCAGATCTTGGGGATGAGGTGCATCAGGCGTAAGTGAAGAACTCGAGCGGAATGTTATCCGGTCCTGGAGCTTTGCCCGGCTTCATGCGTCCGATGATTTTGTTGAATTCTTCGATCTTAGGTGGCAGAGACATCCATTGGCAGGCGAGGTGCTCCGGGGTCATACGGAGAAGATCATCCGGGGTGCGCGAATGATCGTTGAGGAGGCTCTCAAAATGATACTCAAAACAATCAAGGATTCGCTCATTATCAGTCATGGTTGTAGAGCCGTCCGTATCTTTTAGCCCACCCACTGATGACCTTGTGGGGCCGAAGACATCTCTGATTGTGGCATAGAAGCGGCGCAAGTTTCTTTGGTCAGCGTAGGCTTGGATATTTGATTTCCTCTGCTACCAGGTATTCTGAGCCTCGCGGATCCCTCTTTGGCATTCTACGGATTCCTGTTGGTGTTTCCGCTTATTATCCGGTTTAGGTTGGTTTTCGAAGGCGAGGTGTGTCCAGCGTTTAGCTTTGATGAGACTAGTGACGTCTTCATCGTTCTCTTCCAACCAATCCTGGCTCTTCTTCCGGGGGAAACCAATCGTTTCCTCGGGAGCATCGGTCAAGCATCGCCGAGAGTGGTCAAACGGTCCTCTATTGAGGCCGACTCCAGGATATCCGTGAGGTGTCTTCTAATGGCCTCTTTGAAGCTTGAGATATATGGGGATCACGCAGCTTGGCACAATCAAAGCGGCGATTGGTTCTGTTTGCTGCGGCCCGCTTCGTTGGTCCGCGGATCTTGATGGCAATCGTGGCTGCGCAACAGCCACGTGGGCGCACTTGGCCAGTAACGTGTTCACTGCGGCTCAAAACATTGAGACATGCAGTTTCAGCGAGGCTGGTTGCCTCATGCTGCCGGGTTCTTGCTCTATCAGGGCCCGCCTTTGTCGCGAATATAGGAATATTATATGACCCATGTCTGCTTAGTCCGCCGTTGGGGTCTTGGGTTCTTGCTATTGGTTGCGTTTAGTCTGGCACCTCACCCACGACTTATCGCCTTGGATGACCTTGCCAGGAGTTTGAAACTCCCGACGTCCCGACGGCATCGCTGTTGGAATTATATATATATATATATATATATATATATATATATATATATATATATATATATATATATATATATCGGGTATTGCAAAAGTACTGTTACACTCGTTACGATGCTCGCAACAAACGACAGAATAATAGTTTGATGCAGGTAGACACGTTTTTATTGTTTTAGCATTTAAATATGTGTTTAATTTCTAATATTAATTAATGTGGTCACCCCCGGCTGCAAGCACGCACTCGAGACAAGACCTGAACGCTGCTCAGACATTGCAGACGAAGTCCTTCCTCCTGCTGGCCCAGACGCGGTTGACGGAGGACTTCAGCTCGTCGACGTTGCTGTAGCGGACTTTGCTGGCCTTCTCAACATGCACCCACACGCTGTAGTCGAGGGGATTGAGGTCGGGCGACTGCGGCGGCCCAAACTTCTTCGACTAGAAGTGCATGTTCGACCCCAACCACTCTTGCACGGTCTTGGCTGTGTTGGCCGTGGCATCGTCCTGCTCTAAGACGTAGTTCGTCTTCGTGATCTTTCACCCAGGGCAGGACTTTCATGGCCAAAATCTCCCTGTAATCGGCTGCGGTGAGCCTGTAACCGACTGCTAACAAAACCCTCTGCGTCTTCTCGCCATTCGAAGCTACGACGCTGAGCATCTTCACGGAGGCCGAGTTCTGCTTGGTCTTGGACACGTAGCGGACCTCGTCGGAGACGTCCTGGCCCAAGCTTACCACGCGGTCGTTCTGCTTCTTGATGACCGGATCGATCGTGAGGGCTTTTCATCAGTAAAAAGGAGAAATAAATGACCATGACTCTTGAAGTCCAACGGCGACGACAGCGTTCCCGACGTTGTCCTGGCCTTGCATCTGTGAGCAGAGGCCTTCCACGCACTTCAAGGTCTTGCCGTCCTCCTCCTGGACACCATGGCTACCGAGATCCTCTTCTTCGCGCGCGCAGTCATTCTGAATTTCGGGGAACTTTTGAAGGTCTTTCTCACAGCCAAACGGTTGACGACTTGAGGTCTACCTGAACGAGGTCGATCTTTGAGGTCTTTCCCGTTTTCGAGTTGCTCCGCGCCTCTATGGACGGTCATCCGGCTCACCTTGAGCCGCTTGGCGATGTCGGGCTTGATGTGGGCGTGGCCTGTCCGCAGGAGAACAGAGATCTCGATTCTTTTCACTTCTTGACATTTGCTGAAAAAGTAGAACTTTAAGTTTGCTAAAAAAAAACAAACCCGACAGTAACAGACCTTCGCAAATCCTGGTCACATGACAGTCATTTAACCACTACTCACCACTAGTACCTTTTCTCGTGCCCTCCGCCATAATATATATATATATATATATATATATATATATATATATATATATATATATATATATATATATATATATATATATATACATATTCAAGGTGCGAAGGAAAGGATCACAGCCAAGAATTTTACTAGTAAAGCTGAAAGCTTTACTAGGAAGAGCAACATTTCTCTTATGCTATCTTCCTGTTTCATAGCGAGAGACGCATTCGCTATGATACATCTCCATACTAAAACCAGGTTGTATATTGCTGAGACTATTAATTGCCAACCAGAGTAGTTAGTCCTGAACCGCGGAAGGTCAAGCTTCCAACCCTGATTCCTAGTCCTCTATTGACTAAGAGTCAACTACTTCTGGTCGTCTATATTCTCTCTGTCTCATGGTCTCTTAAGAGAAGAGACTGAGCTCCCTCTTGGTCGTCTTTTAGTCTCTCTCTGCCTAATCAACAGGATCAGTTTCGTCGTCCTGGCTTAGACCCTTTCCATCCGTTCGGTTTCTTTTCGAAAGGCGAGGAACCAAAACTGAACCGCGTACTCCATCCAGGTCAGGTCACACAAACGAGTCACACAAGGGTAGACCAAATTCCTTGTTTCGATAACAGAACATCATCTTAATGGAGCCTAACCGTCGCTGCGCCCTTTTCTCTTCCTTAACGCCCTGTTTGGAGAACTTTAAGTCGCTACTAATCAACACACCTATATCTTTCTTCGCGTCGGTAGGTAGCCCTTAGACTCTGCCCTTGTCGAACGAAGTACGCCACGGGGTTCGCATACCCGATGCGCATCAACGTACACTAACTTGAAGGGCATCTGCCCCATGTCAGACCACTCTTCTATCCGGCCCAGGTCGGCCTTCAACCCCTCGATGCTTCCAGATGACTCTAGTCGTCTGCAAACTTGGTTATTTTGTTCTAAATAATTTATTGTCTTTATCGTTTATTTAGATGATAAATAACAAAGGGCCTAACACGGAGCCCTAAGGGACTCGTCGTCACTGACGAGGGAGAGAGGGAAAGTGAGACTGAAAGAGTGATAGTCTCTAGTGTGGGTGTGGGTGTCGGTTACAGGGAAGAAAGACTCCGGGGGATTTCGTTTAAACATTGGAACAGATTTATGAGTATTTTTTATGGTGGAGGTGACTGAAGGCGGGGAGGGGGGAGGGGGGTTTCCCCTTGAGGAAGGGCATGTGGGTGGGGAGCTAATTCCCTTCAAGGTAGTGTTGGAGTCTGTTATCTTAAGTGGTGACACTTCCTTACTGGCTAAATGATTTACACTGAGATACTGGTGGGAACATATGATTGAATCTTAATAAAGATGTTGCACTGAGTGTAATCCAACGGAAGCATCCCTACCGATCCAGGGAAATAGCTGAATAAGAAAAGAAGAGTTTCAGTAGCTTTTGAGAGTGTCTATAACAGTTTCTCTTAAATACGAGGAGGTATTTTTGTCCATCTCAGGTGTCAAGTTTATTCCGACAGTAACACTTACTCCCCAACTTGAACTCGGAAGGTCGAATTTGAACGTCCGTATTTAAATTCCGAAGGATGAACTTTAATTCCCATGTACCAACTTGAACTTAGAAGTCCCTACTTGAATGAAGTATGAAATTGAACTAGAACCTGGAAGTACGAACTTTGCGGCTTATGTTTCGGCTCCTCCTGCGTTCATTTGTACTTCTCCATTGTGCGTGTGTGTGTGTTTGCAATGGGAATCTTTTTTACCCCGGGTTCGTAATCCTAATCTCCCCTTGTTTCAACGGGAGCGGGTATCTGTATGGTAATAAGAGCGGGATTTTTATATAAATTTCTGTTGTTGGCAAGTAAATCCTTCGGGTCAATTCATCGAATGTTTCGCCCCTGATTGGGCTAAGTTGACCTTCGATTTATTGCTCGAGGAAGCCGAGTCTGTATAGATAGGGAAGGAGAACGGGGATGAGGGGGATGCATGGGGTGCGGGAGGAAAAGGAGGATGTATGGCCTGATGGAAGGAAAGGAGGGGGGAGGAGTATGTATGCTCTGATTGTGATGGAAGTAATTTTCCTGTGCACTGGGCGTATTGATGTGAGAGGAGGGTATTTTGGGTAATGGCGGGAAAGTATGTATGTGCGGGGGGGGGGGGGATTTGACAGCTATGCATTAGATGATAGGGGGGAGGGTGCTCCGTATGGTCTGATGGCGGAGGGGAACGTATGGGTTGATGGGGGGAGGGGGCTGCCTGTTCCCCGGTTTCAAAGAGAAGCGTCTCTATGTTCTTGAATCAAGTATTAGGGAAGGATGCAAGGATTAATCCTCCCCCAGCGCCGCTGATTTCATCGGAGCGCCGGGGATTTATGTGATTCTGTTTTGGGATTTGTCGCTTGGCGATGCTCGCGCAGGAAAGGGAGGGGTGGACTTCCTTCCTTGTGAGAACGACAGCTTGCCTTTGCTATTTGTTCAAATTAATGTGGGTGTTTGTGTATTGATTGGAGTGTTTTGTTTTTTCAAATAAATTATTTCCTTTTCTTTAGTTTTATCAGTTTTGATGGACTCTGAGGCAGTGATGCTCTCGTTGGTTTCTGCCAAGAAGGGGTCTTTTACGAAAACCAACGAGGGCCTCTCCCGCAGTATAGAGCGTAAAAGAAAGATATTATATTGCCGCAGGTTCTCTCGAGAGCATTGGGACTGGGATGGAAAACTGTGGGTGTTGGGGCCGGGAGGGCATACAATCCTACATATATCAGCTTAACCCCCAGCCTCGCGATTATTTTTTGGGGGGTGGGAGCTGATGTCTGTTCCCCAGTTGTCTAAATAAGGAGGGAGGGATGGCCCAATTAGTCTCATCTTCACACTCCTCGAGTTTTGTCCTCTTTCACACATTTCCACTTTCTCTACAAAGTATTTTTATTTGGTCGGTGGGGGTGGGGGGTTTCCTCGTCGGTGTTTGTGTTTGCATTTTAAGTAACGCCTATTATACCGATAAGGTATGACCCCCCCCCCCCAAAAAAAATGAATTCGAGTAGGACTTCGGAGACAAAGCTACCTTGTGCGGAGCCTCGAGGGTCACTCGGTGACTCCCTGAGGCTCCCTTCGGGAAAAGCGGCAATTCCTTAAAATGTTAAGCCTCGGGGGAGGGGGGGGGACTCCTTAAAATATTAAACCTTAGGGGAAGGGGACGCGATAATTGTTAAAAGGTTAAATCTCTAGGTTTGGGGGGGTGAGGGTTAAAGGGGTAAATCCTTAAAGGTTGAGCTTCGGGGGGATTAGATGGGGGGGGGGGGTGAGGCAACGCATTCGTGCTGTTTAAAATTTCATTTCGGTGAACTTTGTCTGGATCCTCGGCGGATCGATCACGCGCCATCGATTATTCAGGTGCTCCCGATCCACCGCCCTCTTTACAACGGGGGGAGGGGGCAGAAAGAGGGGGTGCGCATACCTGTCGCGTCATGGCTGTGAAATGTTGCAACAAAGGGAAGTCGAAATGCCCATTTCACATGGCAGGAATTCTGGGTGGCGGTTCCCTATCCGGGATTAGTCGGCTTTTAACGCCACGCGTATAAGGATTCTTCCTACTCCACGAAGAAGCCAAATTGTTATTATTAAACTCGAAATCGGGACCCAATGGAGTTGTTGGAGATTTGGGAGTTGTTGGAGGGGAAGTAAACGTGTGCATTGTTCTGCGGAAATAGTGTGTGGGTGGGGGAAGAGGGAGTCGGCTAAGTTCCTAAGTGCGAACGAGTTCATAGGGAAGGAAATAGGAAGCAACCTCAGACAGGTGAGGGTTGTTTACAGGTTGCTTTCACAACTGGTATCCAAACTACTCCTTTTTCTTATCTGTCAAATCAAGCCTCCGTTGGATTACACCTGATTTTCTTTCACTGTTTTCGAAGATGTTGAATTTGAGCCCCCCCCCCCACATACCCCGCTCAATTAAGCTATGACCTTCGTATGCATGATCGAACATATTTCCCCTCTCCACTATATATCTTGCCACCAAAGGGATGGGGGATCTAAGTTCGTATTTTCGAGGAAAATAAAGACTATCAGCAAACCTAATCGACCCCAAAGACTGGGGTTGAGAGGGGGTATAATCAACTTGTAGGCCAAGGTTCGTGCGAAGAGAACCCACATTCAAAACTACGAACTTAAACCACTTTTATGAACCCAGGAGAAAGAACCTAACTCCTACCGCCCCTGTTTCTTGGTCTTTCGCCTGGGTTAGTAGTATGGGCCATTTTAACGCTGGAACGGCATCACTGACACGGGATCTGACGTCATCACTGACACGGGATATGACGTCGTTAATGACGTCATCTCCGTTTACTTAGATAACATCTATTTTTGCTGCCATTTAGGGTTGAGCGTTTGGATCAAGGCATTCCTGGTGTTGGTGCTACGGTTTTCCAGTTGGTTTTCAGCTTTTTTCATTTAGTGCAGTTCTTGACTTCCTTGAGTACGTAGTACCATTGGACCCTCGCATCGTAGACGAGGTCTCCCTCTCGGATAGGTGAAATACACATTAAGATCAGAATGATAATACTTGTTAAACTTGAAGACACCAGGGGCAGGTCCTCGTGAGGGTGTGGGTCTGAATCGTATGGGGTTTTTTTTACTAACTAGTGAATGTGAAACCGTTTGTGACCCCAATGGGGAGGGCGCTCTGCGTCAGAAGTTTGCGGTTATATGTCACCATAGGGAATACTAGTACTCCTTAGGCCGAGGGTAAATGATAGCGGTGTTTTGATTGGGTATGCGAATGGATCCACTTAACCTCATTTGGGTATCAGCGTATCCACCCAATGGGCGACCAGCTCATCAGATCGCTGCAAGTTTTGTGTCCGCTGTTGCTTGGAGTAGAACCCCCTGACGTCAGAAATCCAACTAGGCGAGCGAGAGCTCCTGACCCCTTTTATTATTATTATTATTATTATTATTATTATTATTATCATTATATCATTATTATTATTTATTTATTTGCCCTTTGAATAAACCATGCTGGATGAACACCTACCCTTCTGGTGTGAACATGTTTATAGAGTACTCCCCCCTTCCCGCCCAGCACTCCCTATTGGGGGGTTTTGTCATAGTTCTGTTCACTTTTCCTCCCTATGTAATTATCTAGATTTCTTCTTTATTGTATCTCGCTTCCCTTATTCTCCAAGGAGTTAAGATGCCCTCGTTTGTCGTAACCGCTTACCCCTTTTTTTCGATTGAGTCGAACTTTGGATGGGTCGAGTCACTTCTATTGGCAGAAAATAAGGTAGCGAACCTCTTTTGAAACGGTGGGAGTTCGATGTTATTACGCCATTTGGACACAAGAAACCTCAGAGAAATTCAGATCAAAAATCAATCTCTTTATGGAATCGGGACCTTATCACTCTATTTATACCCACCTCCTTCTACCCTCCTCTTCACTCAGATTTCACTTCCCATCCCCCTACTTTTGCTATCAAATTGGAACCACCCCGCTAACTGTTCATGCTCCCTTCATTCTTTTGCCCTCAGATTCCCTAAAACGTGTTGCAATCTGAAAAGGAGAGTATTTACTTGGAGTTATAAAGCAGTGTTCAAATTGCTCAATCGTATGCTTTCAATTGCCTAATGTTTACATTTATGTAAATGAACAAAAAAAAAGGTTTGCTTTAGTTTCATTGTCCTTATCCTCCATTTTTATATTTGCAATATTGTCCTTGACATAGATCTAAAAATTGAACTCGTTTAACTGAACTATGCATCACGCATTTTCCTTATTGATTTATTCATTTTATGAGTTCAGTAAGCCATATCTTATAGCATATATATATATATATATATATATATATATATATATATATATATATATATATATATATATATATATATATATTTTCACTTGAGATCTTGGTGAAAAGTAGTAAAACACTTGAGGAGGATGGAATAACTAAGAATCTACGTTATAAAGGCTGGAAAGGAGCGTCTTGCTAGTTTATTTAATAAAATTTTAAAGGAAAGTAGTTTTCCAAATGGAATGGTTCCACCCTTCTCTGGTACTTTTTTTATTTATTGGCAACATGAAAGACAGGGAGGGACGTAAAAGCCAATCAGTCTCTTATCAGCAACATATAAATTACTTAAAAAAAGCCATACCCAACATTGTCACACATTTTGACAGCAAACAGGCAGGTTTCAGTGCTGCCCCTGGCAAATTATTACCCTATGTAGACTATTCCACAATTATTGCATAGAAAAAATGAACATGTAATTCATTTCTACATGGTATTCGCAAATTATGAACAAAGCCTTTGACTTAGTGAAAACCGATTCGGGTCTGAGAGCACTACAGAGACAAGTAATTAGCAACACCCACATTGCCATACCACTTTCATATACTGTCATGCAACATCGTCAGTTAGGCTCCACTCCATCAGTTATAAAATACAAATAGTATTAAAAGAAGCTAGACGGTGATGGGGGAGGGGCATTAACTCCAGAGTTGTTTACAGCAGCGATCAAGGATATTTTTAAGTTTGGGGAATATAAACAAAAGTAATTAATCTGATATCTTCTCAGACCATTTCTTTCAATTCCAAAATGTTACTAGACTGTAGGACCCCACTCGAACTCAGCTTTGCGACTGGATTACTCGTAATTAAAGGTATTCCCGCGGTGGTTTGGTAACCATTCTCTCACCATAGCTCATAAGTTTGATCTAGCACCATCTTGTTGGAACCAAAATAAATCCCGAAGAGATAATGTTATTTGAACTCTATCCAAAACGTGCTGCTCTTGAGTGATGATCGCCTTCTCCTCATCTTCTTGGAAGAAGAGGGGCGGATTCAATAAACCCTTTGAAGAATTTGCGACCCAAACGATACATTTTTCTAAATGTAAAGGACTTTCCGATCATCTGGTGGTTGTCACTTCCAGAAGGCGTTATAGTTAGAGTTAGTTGACTTTACCATCAAAATGAGCTTCGTCTCAGATCCAAAGGAAATTTGGTCTCTTTTCAATCGTAGAATGGAGACTTTCAGCTCTATATTTTTTTAAGTCTGTCATTGGCGGAAAGATTCTATTTTGTTTGTATACGATAGAGATAATTCTTAATGTCATTAAAAAGAGTGATCATTTTTTTTCTCGTAATTCTAAGTGATACAATTTTTAACGGACAATTTGAGGTATTGATTCTACAGATTTCATAACTTTCAGTAATTTTGTTGGCTTGCTAAGTCTTCCAGCGTGGCTCGGATGATCATTCTATTAAATGGGCTGGCTTTTAAATCAGTCCCCATAATTCCTAAATTTGTACGCTGCTTTTTGAAAAGTAGCGTCAGTTTTAAGCTACACAAAACACCTCATTCAATGTCTCTAACGATCCATGTGGTATCTATATTCTAGACAGAAAAAAATACAACTTAATTTCCGGTTATCCTAGATTTAATTCCTTGCATAACGCCCTCGGGTCGAAAGCGAACCCCTTATCAAACTCGGATACCGATGTCTACCAATCAATTCCAGCTCGTTGTGGGAATTAGCTTAGGAACCCCAAATACCTGGATTTCATGAATCCTTGTTTACAGAGGATATCAAAGCTGATCTGAAAGTTCGACGTAACAGAACTGCAGATGCGTGGACACGCTCGTCAATGGGAAGTTTAGTTGATGATCAGAGGTACGTTCTTTCCATCGGCACCTCCTTTTTTGTGTTTGATCGATAAAACATCCAGTTGCTGCCATTGATTGTTATTGTAACCACTAATTCAAACAATGTCGACCGATCTTCTCTTCATACTGCTACTGTTATTAGGAATTAGAATTGCCATCATTGTTCGCTACCCATTTATTCTTGTGCCTTGATTATGGCAGCTTTCATCTTCCTCTGTTGTAATATCTTCGACCGCATTCGTCTCTCTGCCTTGTTCAAGTTAGAAGTTAGCCGTAGCTTATCCTCATAACTGTGAGTAATTATTTAAGATATTTTTCCTATTAAATTTGAAATCCAGGGTTTCTCTTCTTTGCCTCGAAATTGATAATCGAAGTCGAACCCCGAACGCCGTACACCCTGTCTACAAGGCTAGTTACTCCCCTGGAGTGATATATATATATATATATATATATATATATATATATATATATATATATATATATATATATATATATATATATATATATATATATATATATATATATATATGACTAATTTTATATGCGAAACCAGGTTTCGATGGAAACATCCGTCATCGTCAGTCGCCTGTGGACAAGTGAAATACAGAAGTTGCTTAACGTACAAACACATAAATCAGTGGGGCTAAGGTGGAAGATGCGAGAATGTGGCGGCATTTTTAAGAAACGGAAGTATGAATTTCTTGCTTATTAAGGGTATTAGTATTAAATTGGCCGTCGGAAGTATTAAAGTTGGGAATTTCTTTTATAAGTGCCGATTCAATTAAGCGTCGATGTATATTATTGTGAGACTTATAAACTATTTTAGCCTTATCAATATCAATTTGATGATTAACATTCGACATATGTAGAAATAAACTCGAGGAGAGGACACCACGTCGCATATCGCATTTATGTTCATTCATTCCCTTGGAAAATTTGCTGATTTCGCAGATATATAATTCATTACATGATTTGCAGGGAATAAAATAAAGTCCCTGTTCTTTATCGATCGATCTATTTTGAGATAGGCTATTTTTGATCGTATTCTCGTACTGAAAGGCAACATTGATGTTGTTGGTCCGTGCCAACTTTTTGAAATTGATTAACTGGGGGGAGTATTCAAAGGTAACATAATATTTGTCACATCTGTTTTCCTTATAATTAGCTGGGAAGTAATAGATAGTTCTGGCTTTATAGTAACACTTTTCTATGAACCAAAGGAGATATTGCAGTTCAATGAATGTTTGGATGAATGTATTAATTTCGTCTTGCAAGAAACAAGGATCACAAATGCGATATGCTCTCAGGAACATGGAAGAAACTACAGACCTTTTAACGGATACATCGTGACACGAGAAATAATGAATATCGGCATTAGAATTAGTTGGTTTCCGGTAGACGGAACAATTTGCTTTGTCGTTTATTTTAGATATTTTTACATCCAGAAACGGCAATGAGTTGTTCAGTTCCCATTCTACTTTAAATGTAATACTTGGGTGGATCTTATTCAATTTTTCAAAGAAAGAATCAAATCTGTTATCATTGATAGGCCATGTAGCACATATATCGTCTACATAGCGGAACCACGTTATGGGATTGTGTAAAATGGGGAGAAGGAGGTGCTTTTCAAAATCCTCCATAAACAGATTGCATAATATCGGGGAAAGGGGTTTACCCATACTCGTGCCATATTACACACCAGAAAAGACTGAGATCCATTCGAGTCACAACTCTTAATTCTGTAAAATCATATTTTAAAGCGATATTTATTGATTCTATTAATATATATATATATATATATATATATATATTTATATATATATATATATATATATATATATATATATATATATATATATATATATATATATATATATATATATATATATACACTTTAGTGGTTTCGATGGCATTCGGATGCAAGTTATCCCAAGTTTGTGTTATTTTATAATAAAATAAAATTTGTGCTATCGCAGTGTTAAACCACTCCTATCCTAAAACTGTTATTTCTAGTGAACGTACTGTTATGAAGCTCAAAGAATGCGTCATTTTGACCAGACATATTATAAATGGTCGAGTTGTATCGCATACTCCGAATGAGGTCTTATAAGCGCTTTTAATGCAAATGTCCAGTTATGTATCCTAGTACTTTATTTGCCATTTGAAACGGTTAGTTCATTATTTTGCAAATTTTAGATCACTCGAGATTAAGACACCTCAATCTTTTGTCGTGTTGACTTTAAATTTTGACCAGACATATTATAAATGGTCGAGTTTCCTTGGCCCGTTCTCGCTTAAATCCTAAACCCAGAACCATTTTCAATCCATTTATCCCGTTCCTTTTCCCTTTTCTTTCCTGTAAATCCAACGACGTAATTAGGCGTCCTTCGAGACCTTATTCCGTCGCTTTGATGTCACATCGTCTCCCTTTGTTCAAATCTTCTGGCATGTGGCATCATTTCAATAGCGTCTGAATATTTCTCCGGCTTCATTATATATATATATATATATATATATATATATATATATATATATATATATATATATATATATATATATATATATATAGAGAGAGAGAGAGAGAGAGAGAGAGAGAGAGAGAGAACGAGCGAGAGATATAGATCCTTTGTAACGTCTCCCTTTTGATCATCGATTATGGAAAAATAATTTTCTCAAGAAATGTAAGGTGTATGCTTGGTTGGTGTGGGGGGATCTGGAGAAAACGTCTGACCGTCTGAGACTTTAGGGGAGGGGGTAAAAGTATAGAGTCTGTAGTTAAAATTGTTGGATGGTGTAGACAGTTTTATACTGAAAGTAAGGATTATTTGGCGGCGAAAGATTGCAGCGGAGTGGTTTGGGCAAGTCTCAACGAATATAAGGTCATGGTAAAAGGTTTTGAGACTAGTATAATTTTTTCATTTAAGACCATTAATAGAACCAATTAAACGTTTTATTTTGTTTTACTATGTTTGAATCATAATTTAAAGAAAGGTGAAAAAAATAGCCCAAACCAATTGTATTAATAAATACTGTCAATTGATGCGCGCAGTCAATATTTACAATGATGTTCCTTGTTCTTCAGAACTGCTTCAATTCGTCTTAGCATGTTGGAGACCAAATTTGTGATGATATCTTGATTGCTATTGCTCCATTTCAATTCAAGATGATTGCTTACGATTGGATGGCTTTTCTTTATCAACGGCCAGTTTGATTATCGCCCACAAATTCCCTTTTGGGGCAAGGTCACAAAAGTTTGATGTTATTTTGAATCAAGAACTTTGTTATTGCTTTTGCTTTGTGATAAGGTGCACACTCATGCTGAGAAATTCAGTTATCAATCCCAAATTGGTCCTGAACTGTTGGGAAAAAGGTGCTGATGAAGCACGTTCTGGTACCATTTTGAGCTCATGTCAGTGTTGTTGGGCAAAATTGTTAGTGCTCGAGTTTCCTTACCGGAGAAACAGCCCCAGACACGGACGGATCTTTCGGAAGCCCGAAAAAAAGGGAATGGAGCTTCACCAGAGAGTATCGCTTTACCCCAGTATTTAACAGTCCATTCTTTATATTTCCTATAAAGTTGAAGCTTATCCGTAAAGTTCTTCTTGGTGAGATGAGGCTTCTTCGCAGCTCTTCTCGACTTGAGACCTTTGTGGAAAATTCTCCGCCTCAATGTGCGACCTGAACCGATCGCGCGCGCTTCTTTCCAATTATGAGCAAACTTCACTATAGGCAATCCGATCCTTGAGCTGGGGGGACCTTACGAAGAGGCCATCTCTTTGTTATTTGACGCTCTCGGACGTCCAGAAGACTTCTTAACACGGGTGTAACCAGTTTTTTTAAAGTCATTTATGATCCCCAAAATGGCGCTTCTTGATGGAATCCCTTAGCAACTATCTCCTTGCGTTTGAGGCCACTTTGGTGCAGAGCGACAATGGTTTTCAAGCCTTTCTTTGGAAAGAACCATTTCTGGAATTTGAAAAATTCAAACATTTATTTAAAAAAAAATATTAATAAATAGATTATAATTACACATCATTCATTTGACCCATATTTGTCATTTTACGTTTTGATCGAATAGCAAAAGTTCATAGACTGAAACTCTCCTCCTACAGGAAGAAGACCAGAACGCGATTTTGGATTGAGCGAAAGAATGCAGCTCTTTCTTATTATTATTGAAATGTTGACTTTTTAATAAACCTGCAATAATTTCAATATTATAATATTTATTCCTATCACGTAAATTTAAAAAAATGAATGAAAAAGAAATATTTATATATTTATCTCAAAACTTTTGGCCATGAATGTACATAGAACCACAATACGATCACTGGAAATAAAGTATGGGTCCGTTTCAACGTACCAATGCATTTTTTAATCCTCCCAATACCTCATTATCGCCCCTCCCCCCAGCTGTACTTAACGGTGCCGCGTGTCATTTAATGCTTAGCAGGCCTAACACCATCCAACAGTGCATCTATGTGGAATTTTTCTTTTTGACTCACCAGACCAAAGGTCACTGCTCTAATTCTCCATCCTCCCTTCCTTATGTTCTTTGGCAAAGACGAGGAGGCGTTGACGGAACTGATGATTTGTTTCTTCACTTTCCATAATCGCCCAAACCCTTCTATCTTTTTTTTCTGGAATTTAAATCGCAATAGCAACGAGGGCGCATCGCGCAAAAGGTTACTAAGGTATTTGAGCTGCGAGCATTGTGGCTGGGAGGGCCCTCCGCGCCCTCCTTCAGGTTTCACTTATAGCAGAGGCATCACCCCACTTTCCCCCTCCACCACCCTTGCCGGGTTAAACCCCTTCAAGCAAGAATCATTCAGGACGAGATGAAATGGGAGGTAGGTGCAGTTTATCGAGGAATGTTGGGTGTTGCGTGTAGTGGTTGTTTGATTGAATCGGATGTCTCCCGCTATGCCCTGGTGGCTTTTGTCACCCGTTGAAACCTGTGTAGATACAATCACACATCGATCAACTGATCCTCCTCCTTCAACCCATCGCTAGTCTTCCTTGGCAGGGCACATCCTGAACGGGTCTAGTCGAAGCTCCCACACGAGCGATTTCCGAAGGCGGCAGACCACATTCATCCATGGTGGCAGCGCTTTCCTATTAGCCCCCCCACCCCCCACCTCCCTTAATGACTTGTGACCTTGTCGCGGAGATTCGGTGTTTACCCTCATTAAACCCCATCCTGAGCCAGGCAACCAAGTATTCCATCCAGAGAGTAAACTTATTTTCGATCCTTTATGCTTTTTAGTACGAACATCTAGTGGTTTTAATACGCCCTTCCTTCCCCAGGACCTCGGATCGCGATTTACTCCAAGCATTCGTTTGATTCTTATTTTTGTTTCACTTATTCTCCTTTTTGTCCTTCCTCCCTTCGGCTCATTAGGTCGTCGAGGGATTAAGCGAAATTCCATTTCCTCGCCCCCAGTAATCTCGAATCGGTAAATTGGCTTCATTTGCCACTCGACCTGGTATTTAATAATCATTTTCACTAATAAGCGACATAATGCGGATTAAGGGGGAGGGGGGGGGGCTCTGGGATCATATTCCTTGTCCCTCATTCTAGGGGGGGGGGGGTCGTAGAAGTGCGAGTCTTACCATTGAGTCAGGGGAGAACTCGAGGTTGCTCACTACCCGGGTGTAAACGAGGTAGGGAGGGGGGAGGGCGTTTCTGGAACTCTTATTGCATCATAAACGAGATCCTCCATCGGATAGTGAAATACACATAAAGATCAGAATGACAACGGCGAGCCCGAGAGCACCAGTCCTTGTATGTTTTTGACACCAATCAGCGATCGTAAAACCCACTTAACCCTAAGGGGCACCCCTTCCACGTCATGGCTATATGGATATGAGAATCCCCATAGTAGTTGGTACTAATCCTCGTTCGGCGTGGCTCCGGAACAGTAGAGATGAAGACGAAAAAAATGATAGCGGTGTTGTAATTTGTGAGTGGCTTTGGGAGCGATGATGCACGTGGACCTACCTAGTCCCACGGAGATAAGCTTTAGTATATCACACCTTATGTGCTTATGTATCCGCCCCTGAAAATTGTGTGTCTCTATTCGCGTAGATTGAACCCCTGGATCGATGCTAGAAATCTAATCCCGTATCCACTGGGCTGGGAAGAGCTGCCTTGGTTCCTTGGAACTCCCACCAGAGGTCAGGTGGCATTTTCTTCTTCTTGTCTTTCGTGGCTCAGTTCTTACGTTACGCCCGCCCTTCCATTGTGAAAAGTAACTGGTTCGAATCTCGTTTGACTGATTTTATATATATATATATATATATATATATATATATATATATATATATATGCAAATTTTTTGAAAACCATGGTATATTTCGCCTTAATCAATTTCCTTTGGCAACTTTCTATTCTTCTGTCTTTTTTATTCCATCTTGTAGATGGTAGATCACTTGTCCTGTATTCATCTCTCTTTTAAATGAATGGGTTTGGTCAAAACCAAACTAATTTGCTGAACTTTCGATCTTATTCGATCATCTTCGGAGCGTCTTTACGTATTCTTTCCTCCTTTACCGATGAAATGTGTTGAAGTCAGAATCGAACTAAATGAAAAGCATTAATGATGATGTTCAAAGACCTTTAGAAATAGACAGATAGTGGTAGATATAGTTTGTTGAAAAACCGTTGTTATTTTGCCCAGGTGATTGGGGCATCTCTTGCATTTTTGTTTTGCTTTGTTCTTCTCACTCTTTATGCTTTAACAATTCTTGCTTTTTGATAAACTCTCTTTATCTATATTTTATTGTTTATTTATATTATTTATATTATCTTTTTATTATTAATATATTTATTTTATTTTTTTTAACTTGGTAGCTTTTTTTGTAAACATATATATATTTATTCAAACTTTTCTACTAGCACACACACACACACACACACATATATATATATATATATATATATATATATATATATATATATATATATATATATATATATATATATATATATATATATTGTGCGTGTATACTTCTATACATCAAATATATACTTTCATACAAATTCATACATACACAATGTTTACTTTTAATTCCATATATACATTTAAACCTACATTTACATGTACGTTTTATTTACATTATATAAACATATTTTAAATAATTATACATTTTTTTAAGGCGTTCAAGCCTTTATATTATAGTTGTAACTGAATTAATTACATTCTCAAGTTCCTCTTGAAAAATGGCAACATAAGTAATTTAAGACAGATTAACATCCATATAAATCTTAAGGATTTAAGTCATAAGTTTGTATTTTTCAGTGTTTTTGTTGGTGCGTTTGTCATAATTACGATGTTTCTATTGAAACTTAGGGTCAAACAATACAAAAAAATTATAGTCTATTTAAATCTCTTCGTCAATTCCTCAGCAGCCGTTCGCCTGCCGCTTGACAAGTTAGTCCGTCGTGAGATTTTCCGTTTTAGTCTTGTCATGTCAATGTCTAAGTCCAGGTCCAGACTCGGCAGTATTTCAGTTTCTACTTTGTCCTATGTCTTCTTCGCCTGCGATTGTAATAATGTGTTAATTGGTTCTAGTTCAGTTCTTCTGTGTAGTGTTCTCTGTGATATGCGATCCAGTTTCTTGTGTGGTTTATAATCAAGAAAGGTTTATTTTTTACCCTCTGCACTGATCTCAGCACTTTGATCCCTGAGGTCTGGGTGACTATCGCTGGGTATATCAGCTTGGGTCTAACGTGGCAAAGGTAGAGGTTCCTTAAGGTACTCCTGCTCAGTTTGCGGAAGCGGAACAGTTTCACCAATTTCACCTTCGCTAAATTGATCCAGTTCACAACGTGATGTTTATACCCCGGTTGCTAAGCTTGAGCCCAAGTACTGTGCCCTCCAAAGAGTAGTGGTGGTTTCGATCGTCAACATAAATGTCGTCGTGTATCGTGCTGCTCATGGGGATAAAATTCACTTATGAATTGAGCACGGGCAATAAACTCTCTTGTGTGAACGTTGAGGTACAAAACATCAATGGCACCTACATCACTAAAGTATATAGAAAAAGTACGGTCATGGGAAGATGCCTCAATGCGGATAGTAAATGCCTTGAAAGGTACAAAATAAGTGTAATCGGCTCATACATCCGCCGAGCTTATAAATGCTGCTCTACGTGGGAACTTTTCCACCAAGAGATCTCAAGCGTAAAACGAACACTCGTGAACAATGGTTTCTCGAACAGCATGATTGAAAAACAACTCCAATCATTTTTAAATATGCATTTCAAAGATAGGGATAAGACGAAAAGTAATCAAGAAGCAGTAAACAATATCAAACTGTATTATAGAAATAAGATGTCCACGGCCTATAAAATAGATGATAAAACTATCAAGGAGATAATTAACTGTAACATCAAGGTTAAGAATCAAATGGACAAAATTCAACTTACTATATACTATAAAACGCCAAAAGCCAACAATCTCCTTATGAAAAACAACAGCTGCCAAAACTCCTCGAATCTAAAGTCAACCAACATAGTTTACGAGTTTATCCGCCCCAATATAGACTGCAAGCTTCATAATAATTCAAAATATATTGGCATGACAACTACCACCCTTTCGAGACGTTTAACCATGCATCTGCAAAGCGCGCACAAACATCAACCTAACGACAGATATTCTAGTTTGGCAACACCATAATTAAAAGAAAATAGGGAAATAAAGCTAGGCTGAACATCTTCGAAGCCATCTTAATAAACGAAGAAAAGCCGGCCATGAATAGTCAAGCGTTGAGCTGGAATCGAACATTAAAGTTGTTTTAAAATTCCACTCACCGGGTTGGCTCGTTTCCTTCAACGTTGCGCTCAAGCCAGGCGGAATAAATATCATCTAAAAACTTTTCTTTTCATTTTCGCTTGCTCGGAATTCTTGAAGAAATATCACTGGCAGATTTGCCTCAGAAACGGCAAAGGAGGAAAAGTTTGGGGGAAATTTCCCAAAAAACCCTTGTCACGAAAGAGAGTATTAATCACTATTCACCCATCATCACTAATTTTCATCTTCCCTTTTTAGAGGCCCCACTTAGGCAGATGACTGCTTATGTCCCCAGCCCTGCCCCCCTAAGTGACCTGCTGCCAGATGCGAGGAAGATTTGCCAATCACTTTTCGTCCCAACTATGCCGAGCTGTTGCATTGACATAATTGGGGGCATTGGAGGAAGCTGGTTTGAGGAATAGCCCACAACCGAGAACAATGTCAGAAATAATTCCGGACAAAGGACGGACTGCAACCTCCGCTGGTCATTACAGTGGGGGCCCCTTCCAGGACCATAGAGGGACATACAACCTTCTCTATGGTATGTTGGGAAGCGGTCGCGATTAAAACACCCTCGGGGGAGGCGGCGTTGTCAATAAGTCCGCCATACAATCACACCCCTGAGAGGATCCCACCCGGACTCATCTCATCCATCTTATCATTCATCCTAAAAGGCAAATCCCTCTTCCGTCGAGGTGGTGGGGGGCTCTCTTCTCCCCAAGGCAAATAAAATTTAAATAATACGTAACATCCAGAAACCACTGAAGAACACTTTGGTAGGCAAAGACCCAGAACAAATAATATAAAAAGGTAACAAAGAGAGTAAGTGCACCCTCTCTTCAAGGGGCTGCACGCAGAAATGGCGGACTCAAATGCTCCAAGAGTACCGCTAAGAACTGTGAGTGGATTGGAGAAACCGGATAAGGGGACGGTATACAAAACCTTATTCGGAAAACTAAACGTTGCTGTACTTCGCCTGCTCGATGCACCAACAGGCTATGTCGCTATATGCGAGAAAGAAAATGACGTGGAGAAGTTAACAAAAGAAGAAGCAATAGAAATCCTGAGGAAAATAAACCTGCAACCTAGTACCCCTCCCCAGATCCAGTCACACAGAAGTGTCATCTGCAGATACCTGGGTCCCTGGATAGGCCAACACTCCAAGGAGGAAATTAAAGAGGGCGAGCATTACCGAAGTGGTAAAATTAAATACCGTAGAGATAATACTGACCACAACCATGTATTTAAAATAATCTTCGGTGATACCACTATGGCAGCTAAGGCGAAGGAGAGTGGACTACTGCTCTTCAACGCTAAGATAAGCGGAGAACAGATTGAGAGAGAAGAATACACCTCAATTTAAATCTGCTTCCGATGCTTGAAGCTAGAAATGCACGCCACAAGAGACTGCAAGGAGCAGGAGATTACCTGCTCCAGATGCAGTGGCAAAGGACACGGCTGGCGGGATGCCCGGCAGCCGAGGAAAGATGCCCGAACTGTGGTCTAAAACATGGGGCTATGGCCAAAAAAGAAGGAGCTGATGAAAAGGAAAACTGAAGAGAAAAAGACGGAGGGAATAAGGAGAGCAAACACCTCCTACGCTCAAACAGCTAGAGCCCTCCCCGCAAGTACAGTCGAAAATGCCCCCTCCCCCACAAAGACATATCTGAAGGTTGGGAACAAAATTTCGACCAAAATCGTCACGTGCATTATGTATGCGCACGTGAGAAACCTCACTAGCCCGGGATGCTTCGCGACCGAGCTGAATACCATGCCCAAGAAAAATGGTCTAGAAGAGATGTGGTTCCCGGACAACTCTCCATCAGGGGATGTCCTGCAACTACAATATGAACCCGAGGAAGAGGCCCCAGCAACACCCTTCCCCCCCAACAGAAGTCAGAGCAGAAGCAACTGAGACCGAAGAGAGACCCCAAGCCACTCACAGAACCAAGAGCAGAGACCCGAGGATAGAAGCCCTAAGAAAAAGGGAAATGCAGGCGAGAACAGCAGCACAAAGAATAAAACAAGCAGAAGGAAACATCACAAGCTCCGCATCTTCCTCGGAAGATGAAGAAGAAGAGTAGGTCCAACCCCCAAAACAAAACAAGAGAGCGAGAAGCACTAGCGGGGGAAAGGCTTCCCAACTGCTCAATAAATTGGATGGAGAAGAGCTTAGTATGCGCTTCTACAAGACCGAACAAACCCCATTTCTAACTAACTCCACCTTTAGGGAGATAGTTGAAGGGGTAAGAACAGGACAATTAAAATGCACCTATGACGCGCAGTTGCAAGAGGCAACAGTAGATGAGGCGCTCATGGCGGCAAAGATTACATTACATACAAACTCCTGCCTTACCATAAGTGAAACAGAGTTTAGAAAAATACGAAATGGAAGAAAGAGAAGAGACAAAAAGTAAAGGAGAACACACACACTCACATTAGAAACAAGAACACAAAACAAACAAAACATGGAAAACACCAACAACAAGCTAAAAATACTCATACTAAACACCAACGGATGGGAAGGGAAATCTATCCAATACGGAAACATATTCCGTATGGTGGATCTCGACCTGATTCTTATATCCGAACACGGTGTAAACACTGAAACAACCTCAATAAAAATACCAAATTACACTGTGATCACAAAAAAAAACATACGCAAGAAAGGTACGATGGCGCAGCCATCGCGATCCGGAAAAACATTAAATACAAAACACTTCCAGACTTAGAGGAATCATTCGTGGCTGTAGAAATCCCAACCCTGGTGGGAGGCCTAACGGTGGCAGCGGCCTATCAACCGCCCCGCCGAGAATATCTGCCCGTTCCCAACCTATTCAACATGTCTGGGCGAGGAAAAATGGCATTGCTAGGTGGAGACCTAAACGCCTGTTGCGCAGCTTTGGGTTACGGTCGCACCAACCAGAGGGCAAGGAACCTGGAACTACTCATCCAAAGAGATAGACTCCAGAGAGTAGGACCAGATTTTCCGACTTACCTAACACAATGTTCGGCAACCAAACCGGGCATAGTATTGGCAAGCCGCAACTTTCCCTTTAACATCAGCAACGAGCCCGGACCTGTAGTACCGAGCGACCATATCCCGATCCTAACAACAATCTCGCTGGTACCGATTCTCATGCCAGTCCCACTTAGGAAGAGTTATGCGAAAGCTAACTGGGAGCTATATATAGAGATACTCGGCGAATACCAACCAGCCGACCTGGGAGACGCCAATCTCGAAGAGGTGGACGAGGAGATAAACACCATCACTAATCTCCTCATCCAAGCCGACGAGAGATGCGTCCCCAGGATCTCCTATAAAATGCTTCCACAACCTAGGTGGACGAACGAGATGAGGGACAACGCTCGGGAACATAGGGAAATCCTCGAAGAAATAGGCAGGACAGGCCCAAATCGGGAAATGACAGCCAGAATGAGACAATTGAGCGAGGAACTAAAACCCACAATCACAGAAAAACAGAAGGAAATCTGGAATGCCATCATAGGTAGGCTGGACAGGGAGGTCAGTCCAGTAAGTTTTTGTAATACAATCCGAAGACTTAAGGGACTGCCCACCAAAGCCAGAATAAAAATAAAAGATGGAGAGCAAACCATTGAGGATCCAGAGTCTCTTGAAAAAAGATTCAGGACGCACTGGAAAAAGATTTTCGCTATTACCCCTGAGGAGAACGACAACTTTGACCAGGACTTCGAAGACCAACTGCTCGAGGAGACGCCAATCTCAAGAAAGAGATGGTTGGCCACGGATGCCCAATAACCTATGAAGAGACCATGAATACCATAAGGTCCTTCAAGCAAAGGGCACCAGGCTGGTCTGGGATCACGAAAAACAACCTCGTAAATGCCCCAAAGCAAATCATTCAGGGATGGTTAATACCATGAATGCCGCCTTGAATACAAGCTACTTTCCGGATGGCTCCAAGATAGCTAAAATCATCTTCATCCCGAAAGGAAAAAAGCCCCCAGACCAGGTGGCAAGCTATCGCCCGATCTCTCTTCTGGAGATGCTCGGCAAGATCTTTGAAAAAATCATAGCAAATAGGCTACAAGCTCAACTGAGCGAGTTAGGAGCGTACAACCCCTAACAACATGGTTTCCGCCAAAAAAGGGGCACTGATACAGCCCTAGCGCTCCTGACAAAAAAAATCGCCTATTGCCGTGCGAATGGGTTCTAAGTAGACATTGTTTTGAGGGACGTGCAGAAGGCCTTCGATAAAGTCTGGCTGGAAGGACTACAATACAAGATCCTGAACCTCCAGCTAGACCCAATCCTGGAAAGGATCCTTTGTGACTTTGTCATGGACAGAAGGGCATGTCTCATGATCGAAAGACACAGCATCCGAATTCGAACTGAAGGCGAGTGTTCCACAGGAAAGTTGCCTGAGCCCTCTGCTTTACTTGGTCTTTACCATCGACCTCCCAACACCGGTGCGGCGGGACCGACGCCGACAGAGGAAACTCCACACAAGGAAAAAACTGGACCCTATTAACATCTTCACCCAGAAATTGTAAAGATGGGTCTGGTTAACTCTTACAAATGATATCATTCCGGAATTGCAGGGAACAGGTGGCAGACTGAACATCCCTGCACGACTGCGAGAGAAAGTCACACGTCGTAAACTGTTCCTAAGCACTAAACTCTGTACACAAGAAAACATTACATCAATATACACCTAACAGGTACCCACATCATCAACACAGTTCAAACGAAACGAAAAACCAAGTAACTATAAAACAAATAATCAGAACAACACAGGTAAATTGCTGAGCCAAAAGCTATCAAAGGCTTGAATGCTCAAGAATTGAACTCAACAATAAGTAAAACAACAATGGAAACACCGACAATAAAAAGAACACGCTTGCTTCACGAAAATAAACAAAACATAGAAAACACTACATTCAATGAATAAGGAAAAAAGGAAATTTCAAAAATAAAAAGATTGCGATGACCTCCTACTAGGGCAAAATACCCCCTCCTCACTTTAAAATTTTCACCCACTTTTATCTACTACTATCCCAATATTTTCAAAGCTTGATTATACCATCTCTTTTCATTTTCACACCACACTAGAGTACACTACACGACTCATCGTAGAGTCATCCTACGACACGTATATCTTCTCAAGTTCTCCGAAGAAGTTTATCACCGGCAAAGGAGGGAAAAGAAATGGGAAGCCACACCAAAAACGTGAACTTGCCACACTTTTTTCACCACGGGGATACCAAAAATCGAAGATAATTTACGGAGCAACACATAACCGACCCATGTCTGGCTACCCCCCCTCCCCCGGCCCCCTCATCAGGGCAAGGGAGCGGAAATGAACTGAACTGCCATTCATCTAGTCTCTCTCCAACTATGTCGGTCCACTTTGATAGATATAATTGGAGACGTAAAGGATAGCAGTTTTGAGGATTAGCCCACTGTGGAACTCTACCGAAGAGACCACCCGGTTACGAGGCGATGCTGAAAGCTTTGGGGAAGAGTTCGCTCTAATCTCTAAGGGTAGTTTCCGGCCAGAACCACAGGGGGACATGTAACCGTCCCTGTTTAAGTTGGAAGCAGCACCGATAACCAAACCCCAGACGAGGTGGCACCCTAGGGTGGTGGTAGTTGACTCGATCACCAACCATCATTAAGTCCGCCACTTTCCACCCGTCTGAGAGGCCTCCCCGAGTTCACCCACAATCATTCATCTATTTCATCCGTCAGTTCATGTTCATGGAAACTTTCTTGCAACCAGGAGGGGGCGGCTCTCAAAGCACCCTAACAAAAAGAAGAATTGGACCCTACAGTAAGGGAAGTACAGTGACGAACATCCAGAAGCCACAAGAATGAGACTGCAACCCAGCGGCAATGGACGACCGAGAAGGAGAGAAGAGGGTCCCCCTTCGCATCCTCCCCGGCCGGGAGAAACCGCCCCAGGAACAGACGCTGAAGAACATATATGCAGGAGTGGTCGTCCTACGACTTAAAGACCAATACAATGGTTACGTGGCGCTTTTTGACACTGAAAAAGGCGCGCAGCCAAAAAACTCAGCAAAATAGGACTTGACCCCGGACGCCGCCTATCGTGCAAACAAAAAGGTCCGTAATATGCCGGCGTCTTGACCCATGGGTAGGTAAACATACAACCCAAGAAATAAAAGAAGAACTAGAAAAAGAGCAAGAATGGGCAAAGGTCGAGGACGTAATCAAATTTAAGGACCAGAATGGAGAAGATCATAGTCACGTCTTCAAAGTGATCTTTAGATCTACGGAAATCTCAAAGAAAGCCGCCGAACAAGAACTCCTTGCATTCTAAACGAAAATCTCCCGCGATCAAATCGAAAGAGAAACATTCGTGTCAGTGCAAGTGTGCTTCACATGCTACGCGCTAGACAAACACCCAACCAAGGAATGTACCTTCAAAGTAAAAGCATGCTCTGAATGCTCAAGTCAAGATCACAGGTGGGACGAGTGCAGAAGCACAGTGTCGTGGTGTGACATATTATATCAATACCATATTATATCTATGGAGAAGGGACTAATAACTTAAAGGCGAACCGACAAAGGGGCGGAACGCCACGAGTTTCATCGCGCGGAGCAGCGAGAATAGAGTGCAAAACGAGGTTAGGTAAAATTTGGGCAATGGCACAGCTCAAGGTTATTTAAAAAGGCATGTACAAAAATATAATTTTATTTACATAAAATAAGAGAATCAATGGGCAAAATTTTATTGGTAAATGAGGCGGGGGAATTGCAGAGTTATGCATCAGACTCTGAAGTTAGAAATTAATGCGGTACAGAAGGAGACTATTCCAATGGCGAGGATTAACTCAAATGGGTTGCTGAAGGGGGGGGGGAAGGGTTGGCTTACGGAGGATTCCGGGTGAGACGTCAGGGTAAGGTTTCACGGATGTCTTCTGCAGGCAATAAACGTGAGGGCGAGGGCACTCGGAGCTTCTGAGCGGGAAGTTGACGTGATGACGGTTCTCTAAAGGGGGGGTGGCGGTAACGTCCGGTCCAGGGGAGAGTATTTCGGCCACCCGAATACGTGGAGGGAGCGAGGAAGGCTTCTACAGGAGTTGATGAGTGGAGTCGGAAAAATCGCTCGATGGCGATCGTCAAATGGAAATACCTCACTGGCTGGGCTAATTCCAACGACACGAAAAGTTCAGCCATCACTCTGCTTCGTTGTTAAGCACTTGACTTGTAACTAGGGGGAATGCTTCTTGGATCCTGGCGTGACTCTTCAACTCTGTATCTCCCACCTAGAAGACGAGCCCTATATATCCGAGGCTCCCCCCGTAGGGGTGGAGGAAACATGGAGTGTTTGGCCAGCGCTACTCTCGAATGGCCTCGAACCTTCACGCCCAGGCGATTCTATCCCGCGAAAAGGTGGTCCGGGGTGGACGCGGTTCGAGGCTACGGCTTGTGGATGGAGGGGGGGGGGGGGAGGCTTACCAATTTAAGCCTAACCAAATTCTAGAATTTTCTTCAACGCATGGACGTCATTTCCGTGCTGGAAAAGAAATTCCACGTGGAATTCCCCCACACACACAGAAAAAAATGTTTTAACTGCGGAAATGGGCATAGAGCTCTAGCCATGCCATGCCCAGTCAAAAAACAATTAATTCGGAAGAAAAAAGCTGAAATTAACACAGAGAAGGAATGAAGGAAAAACACTTCCTACGCCGCAGCAACAGCTAACGAAAGCGTCTCTGCACCCGTCGTACAGACCACGACAGTCATATCGAGGGTAGCATGAGGCTCGACTTAATTATGTGCATAATGGATGCACACTTTGTCAACATGGCGAGCCCGGGATCATATGCAACTGAACTGAATACCATGCTTGAAAAAAAACGGACTAAAGAAAATGTGGTTCCCGGAGAACCCACCCTCGAGCGAGTTGTATAAAATAAATATGACTCCAAAGGACAATACTAACCAAGCAGAAGAAGGCGAAGACAAAAGTGAAATGGAAACCGACTCTGAAGAAGAAAACACAGAAACGAACTCAGGAAAACAAAAATAAAAAATGACCACCCAACACTTCAGCATCAAAATTTACGGATCCCATGCTTACCCCATTCCAAAGCAATATAAGCAGAAGGAAATAGTCGATGGACTAGTCAAGGGAAAATTTAGATGGGAATATGAAGCAGACGCAGACGAAACGGAAGTTCACAATGCACTGAAACATTGCATGTTATATATCGCCCCGGAATCATACAGCAACATCTCGTGCGGTGAACTTAAAAAGAAAAGAAACGGACGCACTCGATCCCCAGGCTGACTAGAAAAAACAAAGTCAGGTAGAGACCACAAACAGATATAAACAACAATGGACACGTATCAACGTAGAATTAAAATATTCACCTTGAACGTTAATGGCTGGAAGGAGGAACGCATAATCTACTCGAACATAATAAGAAAGGAAGACCCAGACTTAATAATCCTAACAGAACATGGTAGGACCACAGAGACGGAAACAATAAAAATCCCCAATTATAAATTCATAACAACCAACTACTCCCAGGCAAGATATGACAGAGTTGCAATAGGTATTAAAAAAGGAATACACTTCACAGAAATAAAAGACCTAGAAGAGTCATTTATAGCAGTGAAAATAAAAATGACCACAGGTGATCTGGTCATAGCCGGGGCCTACCAACCCCCAAGACGCTCGTACCTACCGATACCCAATTTCATTAAGCTCTTCCATAGACAGGCCTCGACCTTTCTAGCCGGAGACCTTAACGCAAGGTGCAGGGAAGCAGGGTACACAACCCATACAAATAGAACGGGAAAAACCCTTCAACTCCTAATGCAAAGAGGCCTACTAAACAAAGAAGGGCCAGACTTCCCTACTTATCTCACAGCCCGAGCCTCGACTACCCCAGATATTATTTTAACGAATCAAAACTTCAATCTCAATCACCACACACAGCCAGGCCCCGCAACCCCCTCCGATCATCTAAGTATAATTTACCACCATCTCAACTTCGCCCAACCAAATAAAAATAACACGCAGAAAAGCAACCAGCAAAACAAACTGGGATGGATACAGACAGTACTTAAATACAATAGAAACTGGATCCCTTAACAATCAAGGTAAAGAGGAAATAGATGACCAACTAGAATTAATTACCAGAAAAATCAGAGAGGCGAACAGTATACACACCCCCAAAATGGAGTACAGAACCATACCTGCACCTAGATGGACCCAAGAGATCCAAGATGAAATGGAAGAATTTCAAAACATAATAAATGAAATGAGGGTATCGGGAAATACGATGCAAAGGTACAGAAGTATTATCACAATTAGAAGGAGGATAGTCACCCTCATCAACGAAAATTCAGACAGTCTCTGGGATAATATAATCGGCAAAATGGAAATAGAAAAGGATCCAAAGAAATTCTAGAGACAATACAGGAAATTACGCGGATCACAGCCAAAAGAGGAAATAAGCCTGAAAATACAGAACCAGAAAGTAGAACAAAATGAGGAGCTTCAAGAACACTTCCGAACACACTGGAAGAAAAAATTTTCTATTTCACCAGAAGAAAACCAAGAATTCGACCAAAACTACGAAGAAGAAATCTTACATAGCCTGGAAACACAACGTGAACGTACTATACCGTTTAGAAACGTTGACGAACAAAGACACAATCCCATGGGGTAAGGAAAGCATTTTACAATGGATAAATATTTAACAGCCTTAAAATCCTTTAAACAAAAGGCTCCAGGACAAAGTGGGATATCCAAAGCTCACCTAATCAATGCCTCAGAAAATGTGCACGAATCGGTAGTGAAGATCTTTAATGCCTGCCTAAATATGGGATACTTCCCCCAAGCATTTAAAACGGCAAAGATGATCTTCCTACCTAAGCCGGGCAAACCGAAACATCAAGTCGGAAGCTTCCGTCCTATCTCGCTCCTGGAATTTCTAGGCAAAGTCCTAGAAAAGCTTCTTAACGAAAGGTTGATCAACCATCTTAACATAAACAACCTATACAACCCACAACAGCACGGGTTCCGGAGCAAGCAAGGGACAGACACCGCGCTAGCAATCATTACCGAAAAAAAATGCTACTGAAACAGCGCGAGGCAACAGAGTTGACATTGTACTCCGTGATGTTGCCAAAGCCTTTGACAAGGTGTGGTTACCCGGCCTCAAAGCAAAAATCTGTGACCTTAACCTGGAAATAAACCTCTGCAAAAAACTCTGCAACTATCTAGACGAGAGGAAAGCAGTATTGCAGATAAACGGCAAAACGGGCGACGCAATCAATCTGCAAACGCGTGTCCCACAGGGAGGCTGCCTCTCACCAACACTGTACACAGTGTACACCAGAGACCTTCCGCATCCAATCCATGAATGTGCGATGTACGAGGGGCTGTCAATAAGTTTTGCAAATCGGTAGGGCAAAACAGAGGAAGGGGGATGGCTGTTGTTGGGGGTGTTAGGACAAGTTATGACAAGTCAGGACCTGCAGCCGCACGCTCCTGCCTCGTCTATTTAAGAAGCAGTAGCTGATCGCAGATCGTCAGTCACAAATTTCTCAACATTGAAGAAGGTTGAGCACCACGCAGTGATCAAAGTTTTGACCAAGGAAGGCAAGAATGCAAAAGAGATCCATGAACGCATGGTTGCAGTGTACACCGACACCGCCCCTTCATATGCAACCATTGCTCGCTGGAATAGGAAGTTCCGCGGATTTGAGGAGCTCAACTATCCCCCCTACAGTCCAGATCTGGCCCCTAGCGACTACTTTTTATTCCGCCAGCTCAAGGCTGAACTGCGTGGACGCCGGTTTGGGGACGATGAAGATGTCCAGCTCGCAGTCCAGGAGTGGATTGAACAGCAGTCGGGAGATTTGTGGTTGTCGGGAATTCGAAGCCTCAGGGACAAGTGGCGCAAGTGCATTGAAGTCGAAGGTAGTTATATTGAAAAATAATATAACACTTTTCCTCATCGCCCTAAGAACAGGAATAGAAATTAAAAACCTATATGATTACGAGAAAAGGAATAAGATAAGTTCAAACTAATAACCATGAACAGAAGGAAAAAAGCCACTGTACGCGTAGATGGAGAGGCATATCCTCTTTCAACAGAAGGACGTGTCCTCGGACTAAAATTAACAACAACAGGCCATATTTGCCATTTACCACAAAAAAAATCATCGAAGCAAAATCCACCTTATCAGCACTATACAGATTCAGACAACTATCAACCCAAAATTAAAGAAAATTATACCTGGCCTTGGTACAACCTAAGCTCCTATACCCAATAGTACCATTGAACGCATTAAGTAACATCCAAATCAAGACGATCCAAAGAGTCCAAAATCAAGCCACTAGATTCATAACAAACACAGGAAGACTAGATTACATACCAGAAGAAGAACTCCACCGCAGATCTACTATAGAACCCATAAACACAGTTACAAAAAAGAGCAAGAAAACTTTGGGAAAAAAATTAAAAATACCCCAGAATATAATTGACCAAACCATGGTACAAGAAGACGAAATCCGTCGAGCGCACTATAAACTATAGTACATAAATGTAACTACCAGAAACGTAACAACTAAAAAAAGGACAACCGATTATGACTACCAACTATACAACACAAAATGAGAATCCCGATGAGGAACTAAAAATAATTACTGACCAAGAAAAAAAATGTATATATATAGATAATATTATTAATAATAAAATAAATTAATAAATAAATTAATAAAAAAAGCGAAAGAAGCACAAAAAAATAAATAAAACAAAAATTAAAAAAAAATGATACAGACGCTCAATTGAGCAAAAGAAAACAAAGGCTCCAATGCTTAAAATAACTATGTATCTCAAAAAAGAATAGAAAAACGAAAGCTTTAGCCAGGCAACCTAGCACAAATCTTTAACATCTTCACTTATCATCCTACACACATTAACGCACACACCACACTTTAATTTCTATCTATCCTATCTCACTCTCTCTTCACATTCTAACTTTATTCATCTTATGCTCTTATTTTTTTCATTCAGTCCGATTCTCATTTCAACACATTTCATCGGTAAAGGCGGAAAGAATACATAAAGACGCTCCCAAGATGATCGAATAAGATCGAAAGTTCAGCAAATTTGTTTTTTTTACCAAACTCATTAATTTAAAAGAGAGATGAATACTGGACAAGTGATCTACCATCTACAAGATGGAATAAAAAAGACAGAAGAATAGAAAGTTGCCAAAGGAAATTGATTAAGGCGAAATATACCATGGTCTTCAACATAATTTGCATTCAAGAAAGACTGCTATCCATTTACACTAATATATATATATATATATATATATATATATATATATATATATATATGTATAATCAGTCAAGGGGAAGGGGGGAGTAAATAATACTCGCGTTTCACAATAACCGTGAAGTCTTTTAGATATTTTAGTAATTCGCAGGTTTGCAAAGCCTTTCTCATTTGGGTTAGTGATTCTTAAGTTCTAAAATTCATCTTGGCTTTCTACTAGTTGTTCCTATCGACATTTGGTCTTCCTCAACAGGGATTAGAAATTCCGGGAAAATGCGTAATATTAATGTTGCAAAAACGTTTGGGTAAACGAGGCAAAGAAAACGGGAAAATTACGTGCGTCGATATTGGCTTAATTTTGCATATAAATAACTTTGGTAAAAGTATTATGATACAGGCAACAAGATAAAAAGAAAAGTAAATATTCAAATGAGTTTCTAACACCACTAAGAGGCTTTCCGGCCACTCAGGCGTAAGTGAAGGTAATTCTGGGTTGAGCTGAATGTTGATTGATGTTCCCTTTTCGCAGAAATGGACAGCTCCCGTCATTTTGAGCTGTGAGAGTGATTGATATACGGTTAATGAAATGATAAGTGGTGCTGTAGTGGAGCGACCTCCTCACAGTGTTTATCGGTGTTATTGCGAGGATATATTAGGAATGGGGTCAGGCTGGTTGAGTTGGAAAAACCTGGGGCAGACATGTATGGATTCTTGTACACACAGTTGACTTATTAAGTGCTCTGGTCGAGGAGTGACTTATGGTAAGGCTTGATGAGGTTAATACTTTATTTTCAGGTTACCCGCCAGCGGGACTCCCTTACGGAACGCCGTTAGGTTCGGGAGAGTTGCGCGCTTTTTTCTGGTCCAATTCGACACAAACATTTCTCTTGTCGAGTTAGACCTCCCCCTCCCTCCCTCCCCAATAGGTGAAAGATGGTGTTCAAATTGTCTCCCGGAAAAGGCTAAGGTCTTAATGAGGATTGCGTGCCTTTCCGGCCCAAACGCCCTCTGTTTTCCCTCCCGATCAAACTGCATCCTTGATGATCTTCCGATTTATAATATTTTCCACACATTTTCACTTCTTCGTCGCCATTTTCTTTACACATTTCTCCCTGTAAACAATTTTTTGTGGATATGCCATCGTTGGTTATCGCTTTAAATTAAAAATACTGAATTCAGGAGAGATGCGCCCCATACTCTTGGCCCATATTAAGCTTAGGAGTTGAGATATAAAGTTAGACCTCCCGAGTTAACTCGGGTGTGTGTGGGGGGGAGGGGAGGTTGCATCTTTGGGTGTACCAGCTACTTTATTAAATGATCCAGGCTTTGGGATGGTTCGGTTGGGTTTGATTTAGTTTGGTAAGGTTATTTTTGAGAATGGAGGCCTGATGCACCAAAGACCATCAAAGGGAGGCGCCTGCTAAAAGGTTTGAGAACCTCTCGTGTAGTGCATGAAAGAGGCGGTGGGTCAACTAAGGGTCGCTTTGCCCTATGGCGAAGCCTAATCGAATATCCCATCTGACAACTAACCATACCCGGTGTGGCTTTGCGCGTGTTGGGGAAGGATAGGGGGTGATTGCCCCCTGTCCCCTTCATACCCTTTGTCCCCGGCCGAGGGGAAGATGGCCCCGCGATCTCATTCGTCCTGAAATAAGATTGATTAACAACAGTCTAAATTAGGTCTGGCACCTGCCTTGGTGGGGGGTGGGGTGGATGCAATGTCCTTCGGAACCCTGAGGTATAAAAGGAGAGTTGTACCCCTCCTCCGGTTATTATCGACCCAAGCACGGTTAAACCCAATTATGGATGACTTAAGGGTCATTAGAAGGGTCAGAACGCTTGGCTCTGCCCCCCCCCCCAACCATTAATGGTTACACCGTATTGGTCGCACCCGGGTTGTATCGGAGCCGGAGTCTTGGGGGTTTGGGTGCTGATGTAGGCACCCCCCCCCCGCCCTACCTTTCTTAGATGGGTAAAATGTTGGCATAATGTATATTCCTCGAGTACGAATGAAAAATTACCCGCACGAAAGAGAAAAATCAGATTCCAAGCGCTTTCGTTTCTATTAATCTAGACCGCATTCAGGGAATTCATTTGAATAACTTTCTTTTTCCTTCAGGGGAAATTTATCCTTAATTTTATGACATCTAGGGTTGTATTTTTCTTCTTTACAAGTACATACGTCTTCGCCCTTCGCCCATGTAAAAGGGGTAGAATATGGGTTTATGTGGAGGTATGGGATGTTTATGGGTGCTTGTAAGATGTTTATGGGCCCTTGTGGGCGTTTCGATACGAGAGTTGAAGCATTAACAAAGCTGCTAGGCCGAATGGTGTCTGTCTGTGTAGGTTAGATCTTGCCTTTGCAGCCACCAACCGAGGCGTCGCTTGGAGTGGCATTCGTTCCCTCGCTGTTGTCCTTAAGGTCGACGCCGCCTCTTATTCTACTCCATTTTATTTCAATCCTTTTTCTTTGCTCCTGTCCTCTGTTATCGTCTGTCTCTCCTCATTTTTACCCCTGTGTGTGTGTGTGTGTGAGAGAGAGAGAGAGAGAGATCGCGGCAGTACCACCAGAATATTTGTTGATTTGAAAATAAGGCGCAAACCAAGGAGGGCACCTCCAACAGAGTTTCCAAGCAGTTTGGTGGTGGAATGAGGGTTCAAATTGGTAGATGGTATATACATAATAATCCAATGAAATAAGAGACTAATTTGGGGTTGCGAGGGAGGAGGAGTATTCTTGCAACTCCCCTTGCTCCCATTCCTCCCCTTCCACGATCTCGGTGGGGTATAGAGCAAAGCCGTGTCATAACAGCGATAAAAAGCTGAATCGTGTAATTGATCTCCCATTAATCATTTGCCTTTATTCAACCAGAATTTCATTCCTGTTATGTGTTTTTCGCATTCATCCTCCTTGCTTACACAGTGGTGTGTGCACACTGGAATTCCACCTCACTTAATCCACGTCATTTCACCTATGTCTAATTACATCTTTTCCTCGTAGTCTGCTGTCTAATTACATCGTTTTCTTGTAGTTTGCTGTCTCATTGCATCTTTTCCGCGTAATTTACTTTCTAATTACATGTTCCGTGTAATTTGCTTTCTACTTACATGTTTTCTTTGTATGTTGTCTAATTATATCTTTTCCTCGTGGTCTGCTGTCTAATGACATGTTTTCCTTGTGGTTTGCTGTATAATTACAAATTTCCATGTAATCTGCTGTCTAAATTTTAAATAATCTTTTCTTTGTAGTCTGCTATCTAATTAAATCTTTTCCTTGTGGTTTCCTGTCTAATTGCATATTTGCCTTGTAGTCTGCTGTCTAAAGGCAACTTTTCCTTGTAGTATGCTCTCTAATTACATCTTTTCCTTGTAGTCTGCTGTCTATTTACATATTTTCCTTGTAGTTTGCTGTCTTATTACATCTTTTCCATGTAATTTGTCTTCTGCTTACATTTTACGTGTAATTTGATTTATAATTAATCTTTTCTTTGTATTCTTCAGCCTAATTACATCTTTTCATTGTAGTCTGCTATCTAATTACATCTTTTCCTTGTGGTTTCCTGTCTAATTGCATATTTGCCTTGTAGTCTGCTGTCTAAAGGCAACTTTTCCTTGTAGTATGCTCTCTAATTACATCTTTTCCTTGTAGTCTGCTGTCTATTTACATCTTTTCCTTGTAGTCTGCTGTCTCATTATATCATTTACGTGTAATTTGCTTTCTAATTACATTTTACGTGTAATTTGATTTCTAATTAGTCTTTTCCTTGTAGTCTGCTGTCTAATGACGTCTTTTCCTTGCAGTCTGCTGTCTAATTACATCTTTTCCTTGTATTCTGCTGTCTAATTACATCCTTTCCTTGAAGTCTGCTGTCTAATTACATCTTTCCATTGTGATCTGCTATCTGATTACAGTTTCCTCTTGTGATATGCTTTCAGATATTTTTCCTTGTAGTCTGCTGTCTAATTACAGCTTTTCCTTGTAGTCTGCTATCCGATTACATCTTTTGCTTGTAGTTTGCTATCTAATACATCTCTCTGTAGTCTTCTGTCTAATTACATCTGTTTATTGTAGTCTTCTGTCTAATTACATCTGTTTCTTGTAGTCTTCTGTCTAATTACATCTGTTTCTTGTAGTCTTCTGTCTCATTAAATTTTTTCCTTGTATTTTACTTTCATTATATCTTTTTTGTGTAATTGCTTTCTAATTACATTTTGCGTGTAATTTGCTTCATAATTGCATCTTTTATTTGTAGTTTGCTGTCTACTTACATCTTTTCCTTGTAGTCTGCTGTCTAATTACATCTTTTACGGATAGTCTTCTGTCTAATTACATCTTTCCTCTGTAGTCTTCTGTCTAATTACATCTTTCCTATGTAGTCTTCTGTCTAATTGCATCTGTTTCCTGTAGTCTTCTGTCTCATTACATCTTTTCCTTGAAGTTTGCTCTCACTACATCTTTTCCGTTTAATTTGCTTTCTAATTACATTTTGCGTGTAATTTGCTTTATATTTACATTTTTCCCTTTTAGTCTGGTCTATTTACATCTTTCCCTTATATTCTGCTGTCTAATTACATCTTTTACTTGTTATCTGCTGTCTAATTACAACTTTCCCCTGTGGTCTGCTGTCTAATGACATATTTTCCTTGCAGTCTGCTGTCTAATTGCATCTTTTCCTTATAGTCTGCTGTCTAATTACATCTTTTCCTTGTGGTCTACTGTCTAATTACATCTTTTCCTTATAGTCTGCTGTCTAATTACATCTTTTCCTTGTTGCTTGCTGTCTAATTACATCCATTCCTTGTATTCTGCTGTATAATTACATTCATTCTTTGTAGTTTATTGTATAATTACATTTTCCGTTTAATTTGCATTCTAATTACATCTTTTTCGTGTAGTTTGCTGTCTAATTACATATTTTCCGTGTAGTTATCTGCTCCCATTTCCATCATTTACGATTACCCCCCCAACTCTTCCGCAGCAATGTCTGACCATTCGCCATGTTTTGGAATTATTTTTATATATTTAGTGGAGATACTCGGTTGAGTCATTCATGTTGGCCGCTTTTTAGTCCTCTCGTTGGACCTAAAGTATAAATTTTATTTATTATATTGGATCCTAAAGATTCATCCGATCGTATTCCAATATTCCATCAGGAATAAGATCAACAGCTACGCTCTATTGAATTTCGCTCGAGCTTACGAACAGTCATCTAGTTGTCTTGGGTTAGAGATCATTTCGCCATAATCTTTAGGATTGTTGTGATCTTTGAGAGGAAAATAGTTCCCTGTATAGTGACATATTCATTATTTTCTGTGTAGCCTTCGGTCTGGTCAGTTATTTATCCTATTTTGTCATTTTTTTATGCTTGGTTTTACTTTTCGTTATACTAAGTGAGTGAGGGAGTGCAAAGGACAGTGATTAGAGGTATTGCATGAGAGTTCCTTTGGTTACGTACCCAAGTTGGTTCATACCCGGTTAGTGTGGGTAGGGTCTCACAGGAGGCAAATTTATATTTTTTTCTTTGTTCTTTGAGTGGGGAGGATTTTTAAGATACCCCCCCCCCCATTATTCATCCTGGGTTCGAACCTCTTCTCTCTAAGGGTTTTCGTTTTTCTCTCTAAGCTGGGCCTCGTGGCACCCTTAGTAAAAATTCTAGAGTTCCGCCCCCCCTCCCCTTCTCTTTATTCTCTTCTGCTTTTTCTCTTTCCATTTACCTTCCTCTTTACTCTTTTGCGACTATATTTTACCTTCTCTGTCGCCGGTTTTTCACCCCCCTCCTTTGGGGGGTTCGTTATATTACATAACTTAGTCAATTATATACGTTACCGTCCAAAAATTGGAATACACTCAAAGATATTTGTTGAAAACCTATTTTTGGATTCCTCAGCAATTTATTCTATGCCAAACGTCACCGAGATACAAATGGAACACTGCTCGTCATGGCTACAGACGGACTATGCTTTATTTGCCCCAACAATGGTCAAAACAATTGTTTTAGGGTAATAATGGTCTCTTAAATCAGTGGCGGAAAAATAATGTTTTGCAATTGAAAAACAATTTCTAGTCCTATTACTGATACACCTAAAGCTATTTGTTCTCTTAATGCTATTCATAGTTTAACAAAGATCTTCATTTTGTGTTATATCGTATTATCATTTCTCTTTTATTTTGGTTTTTCAGTATCTTTAGAATTAATCTACAACATAAATTTCTTTTAATGGTTACAAACGTTCAATTAACACTTTCCAAAAGACAAGAAATAGCCACTCTCCCAGCAGAGGGTTATTTATTAACCAAAATTGCCTCTACATTAAATGTTGCTGTGTCCTCAGCTGTAAAGCGCTTTAGAGAAACACGGTCGAAAAGGGACAGAAACTGAGCCGAACGGTAAAAATGAACTTCTAAAGCAAAGGGTTAATACATTAGACTCGCCAGATTTCTAAATCGACTTTTATCAGCATAAAGTTCACCAATGCAACGAAGACTGTCTGAACCTGGTCTAAAGTTTCAATGTGCTGCAAGAAAAGTATTTTTGACGTTTAAAAATGAGACAGGCTAGACTATGCAAAGGAATTAAAAATAATAAACCACAATATTGGAAAAGAGTTGTGTGACCGAGTGAATCAAAATTTGAAATATTTGGTTGCTAAAGACGTGCGTTTGTATGGAGAAGGTCCCAACGTAAACCATGGAGAAGTTCAGTAATGACAAGAGTGTTTTTTAAGTGATAGAGTCATATATCTCCATAAATTTTCATGTCATATTAAACCAGAGAGGATACTATTCAATTTTTCAGAATGCTTTGCTCAGTGGACTGCGTTCGATCGGTGAAAACTTTATATTTATGCAAGATAACGACCCAGAACACATTTAATCTGTGCAAGAATTATATGAAAACGAAAGAACAGAATAATGTCCTTGTAATTATTAGGGTGGAAACAAAGTTCTCGCACAGCTTTTATTGACATTGATTTGCAACGAAACAATGCAGCGAGTACGGTGGGAGAGGGAGAACTTCCCACTCCAACCTCAGGAGTTTTTCACGGGTATGATTTGCAACGTGTGGTCGGGTGTTATCATGGAGAAACATGACACCAGTCGATTGACTAAATCACTCCCTTCACATCTCACCAGACACAAACCATAAGTTTCTTTTGATGTCGGTCGGCCTTTATCTGAAGTTGTGCAGGTGCATCTTTGTCTGTCCAGCTTCTTTTGCCTGCCATGTTCGAGTGTAGATACCATTTTTCATTTGCAGTAACGACTTTGTTCAGCCAATTTAAATGCCTTTTCTTGACAGTAGTGTCATGCAGGAGACTATGCGGCGCTGACGGCCGAAATAAGTCAGTTTACGCGGAATCCACGATGAAACTTCTTAAACTAATCCTAGGCTGCGCAACGACTTAATGTGTCTTCTCCAAATGATTGGTTGATGCGACGTTTTGATTTGGCAGCGTTTATCCCGGACTCGTAATCATACAGTAAAATAGTACGTTGCTGTTCACGAGAAAGTCATTTGATAGGTCATTTTTGAAACTTTAGATATCATAGTTGGTGTCCAAAGTGTTTATTGACCTAGTCTACCTAGACTCGAGGTCACTGCATTTTCAAGCGAGGCCTAGGCAAGACTAGACCACTAGGCATTAACTAGTCGTACCTACACCATGTATAAATCTCTAAATAAATAAACTTAAATAAATCGATAAATATAAATCTTTAAATAAATAAACTTTAAAAAAAGACGTTCAACGGAAACTTTGTTTCCAACCTAATATATTAAATTGACCATCTCAATTCCTTGACTTATCGAAATTTATAAGATAAAATGAATAGAAAAATAAAATCAAAGCTCTTAAGTAATTCAAGTCACATTTGGGAGTTAGTGAAAGAAGTCTGGGATGAAATAGCTACGGAATACTAATTGTTTCTTTGATCAATAGATTGTTAAGAGGATGTGATGCAGTTATGGTATTAAAAAGTGGCTATTTTGATGGAGCTAAAATATGGCAATTATTTAAAGTAGTCATTTATTTAGTTCAATATGTTTTGTTATCAATTGAATTATAAATGATTTAGTAAATGGTTATGGGTTATTTTTTATGTACCCCTAAATCTAAAATTTATGAGTATATTAAAACTTTTGTACGGTAGTATATATATATGCATAGTAAAAAACTGCAATAACAGCATCACAAAAATGCTTTGATCAACCCACACTACTCTCCCCGCAAAAATAATAATAATAAAATAAAACCGAGGTATCGAGACTAACAAACGCCTTGTCGCGCAAAAGGGACGCACCTGGGGGTGAGGGAAAGGTTGGAAAACTAGGTTGATCAAGGATAAACCTACACCGCTAATAATACTAGTTGATGCCCAAGATTAACGATAAACCAGGTACAAAGGTATATTGAAGATGTAAGGGGGAGGGGGGTAAAATGTAAGAACATAAGAAAAGAGGCTAATTAATAGCCTATACCAGGCAGCTCCTGTTTCCGTCAACCAGTTCAGTCCCGCCTGGCATCCTCATCCATAAATCTATCCTGTCTATTCCTAAAACTCCGCAGCGAGGACTTTTTTATTACATGACTATGAGTCTATTCCATTCATCTACCATTTGATTTCTACTCATCTCTATCCTAAACCTTAACTTGTCCCTTATTATAATCTTTTGCCCTTTTGAAAACCTCAATCTTTCGTCTTAGATTTTTTGAAGGGTCATAAAAATCAATTGGTCCAACTTAAAGTTACTCCTGTATTTATTTAAAATGTCTAACTTGGTTACATAAAACGCTTCCCCAAGTTTACTAATATCAGAGTTTTTAGTAGCATTGTTAATATGTTAATTATCTTAACCTGATTAAAATAATTTAAATGAGGATTTTCGAATATGCGCTTGACATTCAGAAACCTCCTCACATCGTGTTTATGTTGGTGGATACAGCGTTTAAGATGTATAGTTTCGCCTACATATACTATATATGTTATCGAACACCTCCGCTTGCGAGGATGTAATTTTGTGTCTAGTTAATTTCGTGCAATGGTATTTGGAAAAGAGGTTTGTTCTCGTCTTTATTGATTTTTTTTTTCTTGAAGTAGTGTTCGGTACCTTACTATGACCGATAGCTATTTTTTTTTGACTAAATTTTTTTTAGCTAATTTTTGCTTTTACCTAATTGAGTTAGGTCGAATTATTGTTGTTTTTCGGAAATATTTTGTTTGATAGTTTTAGTTTTAATAACCTTAACCTAATCTTTTAGTAAAAGGTTATAGATATAACATTCCTTTAGTAAACTAATCTTTTAGTAAAAAATATAGATACAAAAAATCCTTTGGTAAAAGATTATAGATATAACAATCTTTTAGTAAATAAAAATATAGATAAAATCCTTTCGTAAAAAAAATCGGTTGCCGATATTATGAATGTGCGGTGTTCGCTATAGCTTAATTCGACAAAAAATGTTTGATCTCATCGTCAGGAAACACGCAGTGCTCTGAATTGTAAGCCCAAATAATCCCGCTTCAGAACTTGAGATGAAGCTCGCACCTCGGCCTTCCGTCTCGTCTCTTTAGACTCTCGTTCGCACGCAGGAATCTAGCGTTAATGAGTAAACCAACGTCATACGCGACGCACTTAGGATGCACCCACGCATCATAAATTCACGCCAATAAAGGACCCCATATCAGCTCGGGGGTTTTCTCCTATCCCCCCATCTCATTTGTATAAATGCAACTTTTAGTAGGTTTTTTTTCACTCGAATTTAAAGCGCAGTAAAAACGAGGCCGTATCATACACAGGGGCGAAACTTTTAAGTAAAGAACCGAATGTACACAAAGTGAAAATTAGCGAAAGATATCCACAGGTCCCGCAGTCACTAGGAGCAGGAGGGCATACAACTGATAGCTACAGGTCTCGCAGGCATTGGGGGATGAAGGCGTACAACTGATAGCTGCAGGTCCCGCAGGCATTGGGGGCAGGAGGGCGTATAACTGGAGACGAATGGAGCGTTGTTTCTCGAGGTTCGTAAATATTTCTCAAAGGAAAGCTATGTTTTATGTTTGGGAGACGATATTCAAGTCCTGTTCTTTTTATCTAATGAAATATAAAGTTTTCTTGGCCGATTTAAAATTTTCCTATTTTTTTAAGATACCTTAAACGTTCGCCATTTTTTTAATTGTGTTTATTAATCTTGAAAGTATTCAGGGTTGGTGACCCTTCAGGCATGGGTACATAGATGGGAAGACTGACTTTTTTTTTATCATCGACTGAATTTCAATAAATGTAAGATTTAACTGCGTTTCTATAGACTTTAGATTTGAACACTTCTTTGAAATGTCTAAAATTGCTAAACTCTTGTTGGTCTTTTCTATTGTAAACCTGATTGAAGGCACCGAACTATTTATGGATGGATGAATGAAAGTTTAAAGTTGTATGTGATACAAAGCACCGAGCCATTTATGGATGGATGGATGAGTGTTCAAAGTTGTATCTCTATGGGATTCAAAGCACCGAGGTAGGGATGAATAAATTTTAAAGTTGTGTTGTATGGGACTAAAAGCACTGAGCTATTTATGGATGGATTACTAAAGTTTAAAGTTGTGTTGTATGGAATTCAAATCACCGAGTTTTTTTATGGATTAATGAAATTTTAAAGTTGTGTTTTATTGCCCATGAACAGATTCTGTCAAGAACAACCCGAAAAGCTCGCAAGGACTCGATATATCCTAACTTTATAGTAATTTACCCCTTTTTTGCTATACGTGAATATTTTTAATTTTCTACGTTTGACTCAACACGACAAATAAAATTAATTCAATTTTAAGCTGTAATTTTAAAGAACCGGGGTCTATTAAGCCTCTCAGAAACGGTTCGTGTTTCAAAACCGTTTAGTTAATTATTTTAGAACGTTTAACACCATCTTTCAACATACGTTGGGGCTTTACTCTTGTTTACCCCTGTTCCACTGCTACAGGTAAAGTGTTTGGACGTTGGCTTTTGTCTAATGAACTTAAACCTTTTGATCCCCGAACGGTTATTTTAATTTGCATCCATCTCCATTAGCCAACCTTTTTAACTACCATCGCCCTTAATTTTGTTCTGCCTCTATACAAACTCGGAGCTTTTTTCGCTCTTCTATTTTTAGCGGGCGAGAAATTGGACATTGCCCTTAAAAACCTCCCTAATAATTTCAGCTTTATTAAAAGTTCTCTCCAAGTTTTTGCTTACAAATATTTTTTTTTATAAACTCAAGACCCACATAGTTTTTGCTTCCTAACCTAACTTAACCTCATATTTAATAAAAGCGATAGTCAGGAATTGGCCTTAAATAAATATGTCATCTCTAGGCTAGATAAAGTAAAACGGCGTAGTCATCATCTAAATAAAAGTCAAAGATCCCGTTCCCCGGTTTCTTCGAATGTCACCGTCGATTGTTTTTCTGACCCTTCCGAATTTCATTGTCGAGGGGGGCGGGGTCGTTTACTAGCGAGGGATGGATGATGTAACCTTGTAAGGATTCTGTGATTGTCTGTCTGTCCGCCATAGGGGCGTGAAAACGGGGTCGTTGGGAGATATAGAAAGGCTTTCATCTTAAGCATATTTACCCGGCGGCGTTATTGGCGAAGGTTAGGTTAAAAAAAACAACCTTCGTAGACGTCATGCAAAGTCATATAACCCAAAGATCAACACAGAAGAATCATTTCTTAATCGTGTAATAAAACCATCAAACCCAAACTGACCTAACCATCCTAACACAACAAGCCACTCATAACCGTCAAATAAACAAACTAACCAAAAATTTGACCTAAAATTCGTAACGTACTTAATAACTCATTACCTTTAAAGAAAACAAGAAAACTCAACAAAAATAACCTGACTTAACACACGTAACTCTGCAAATAGCTCTCAAAAATTTAGTAGAACCAACAAAACCAAATAACCTGATCTACCATAAAAAATAGTAGCTTTACTACTGGTAAAAATCATTGAAGAACAACCAACTTATAGCCATCAAACAAAAACCACCTGATTCACCCTATGTAACAGCAGACCTTTAAATATAGCTAACACACCTCAACAACTGGACCTCACCTTCGTCGCATGTTAAGTCGCTGCTGGGGAGATGCCACTCGCTCTGCGCCGCGTGCAGTGCATCACTCGCCTGTACGCGCGAGCCCGGCGCCTCCCTCAGTCGCCAACAGCTCTCACTGCATCCGCAGCTGATCTCGATGGTGCCTATGCCGCCGAGAGACGCCAGTCATACCCTAAGCCCTTTGGGTTTAGGGCCAGGAAACTCCTTCGAGAGGTAGATATAGCTCTCGGGTCGGTGGCGCCCCTGGTTTTGCCCAGGACGCCACCCTGGAGGGTACCACATTTGGCTATTTGTCGCCACGCCTCTGCTCCCAAAGCTTGTACTGCGCCGGGAGTATTGCGTTCGACCTTTTTGGAGCACACATCGTGTCACGCTGGTACCGTACCAGTGTATACGGATGGCTCCAAGTCCCAAGAGGGGGTCGGCTTCCACGCCGTATCCCCTCTGTTTGAAGTCAGCGGGGCTCTACCAGGCGCTGCGTCTGTCTTCACGGCCGAGCTGGTGGCAATACACCACTCGGTACGGGAGATTACGCGACGTGCCCGGTTCGGAGACCGGATTGTGATCTATAGCGACTCACAAAGCGCCCTGAGTGCTCTCGGGGCATTGGAATCTCCGCATCCCCTGGTTCGCCAAATCCGTGACGCCACGGTTTTGGCGAGCCGGGCAGATGTCGAGATTATCTTCTGCTGGGTTCCTGGACATGTAGGAATTGCGGGGAATGAGCGCGCCGATGAGGGCGCCAAAGAGTCCGCGAGGACTCTGCGACCGGACCAGCGTTTCGCTCTTCCTCACACTGACTACATGGCAGGAATACGGGCAGCTCTTCGGACTGCTTGGCAAAGAAGATGGGAGACGGTCGAGGGGAACTTAAAGTTGCGTGCCATTGCGCCGCGACTGTTCCCATGGACCTATCCCCCAATGCCGCGGCGGCTTCAGGTTGCTTTCTGTCGTCTTCGAATCGGACACACTCGTGTGACGCATCGCTACTTGATGGAGCGCTCGCCTGCGCCCTATTGCAACGACTGCGTCGTCCCCCAGACTGTTCGGCACATTCTTGTCGAATGTCCCAGTCTGGGTGATCTTCGCGCACGATACCTGTCCCGGTACCGGGATGGGCGGGGTCGCTACCGCCTGTCCCTTGTACTCGGGACGAGTGCGTGCACCATGACTAGTGGACTTATTGACTTTTTGGGGGAGGCTGGCCTTCTCCCTTTCATTTAACACAGTTTAATTGTTGTTGTTGTTTTTGTTATTGTTTTTGTTATTGCTTTTTTATTGTTATTTTGTTTTATTGTTTCCTGTTTAATTTTTAAAGTAGCCTAGAACTAGGCTGTTTGTTTACGGCGACTAATGCCTAAGTCGGCAGTCGCCAGATAGCCGCTTAATTAAAAAAAAAAAAACAAAAAAAAACGTCGCATTTTAAACACTTCGTACCTATCAAATAAAACCAACACATTCCAACAACCGAACGTAGGAAACAACAAATTTCCTCAGATTCCCTCTGTGTACTTTCGAGATAGCCGCAACTAAACTCAGTATCCTGATACTCCTTGATATAACAAATAATATCAACAAAGTTAATTCAATTTTGTCCTATAATATTCAATGTGTTAACAATTTCATTCCAGTTAGAAAAGTTATCCTTAAAATCGAAGTCAAATTTAAGCGCTCTCTTTAACAACCGCTTCTGGTTTCTCCCTGTTATATTCCCTCGATTGCCTAAGGTTCATGAACCAAATGTTTTCCTCTGTCCTCTCTTCTCCGCCATCATTACGCGTCACCTTCTCTTTAGCAACATTTTTATTACCTCCCGTTACTCAAAATCAGTACAGCTGGGCTAATTCAAGGACTTTGTTGGGAAAATTACGGCCATGCTTGAATCTGAGCATCTTTTCTGCTCTACGAGAAAAGAGTCTCTTGGGTCAGACGATTTTACAAGTTTTACTCGTGGCTTTTTTCGAACTACCTATTTTATCTTTAATAATTAATTATAGATCCAAAGAGAAGGATAGGGATGTGATTACGACTCAGAGCCACTTTTGGTAATGCATTTATGTGCCAGCATGAATTGCTTTGGCTTCAACATGCACTCCATAATTTCCCGCCCCCCTTTTTCCCGTCTATTACTCGCGTTAGGTAGAAGATTGCTTCTTCGCATTTCGCTATCCCTACAATGCTTCGGAATTTCTTCATTATCTTAATGACTAACATCCTAATTATTAAATTCATGAGTGAAAGCAATGGGAGAGCTTCCCTCGCCTATTTAGATAGTAAAGTTACCCGTTTGCAGTGGTGCTTCCCCCCATTTTATTGCAAACCAATCCACATGGGATCAGGGGACGAGGGCTACATTTTTTTTTTCTATTTTAAGCTCAATGTGATTATTACCCTCCTCAATAGATCTCTTTCGACCTTTTCGTCATAAACTCCGTTGCACCAAGAATTTGCGACCAAGAATTCGATCTTTGCTTGCATTTTAACCGAAGTGAATATTATTCGAATTGTGGCTCGTTTTACACACACCAGATCATCGGAGTACTATTTTTATCTCTCTTGGGCAATAATTGAAATTTGAAGGTTAATTTTTCATTCATTTGCGTAGAGTACTCGCATACTTGGTTCATCCCTTGTTTCGTCCTTTCCTGTTCACCTTTTCTCCATTTTCCCATTGTCTGGATAGATCCAACCGAGAGGACGTTAAATTCCAATCCAAAACGCTCTACTTGTCTCTTGTCTCAGGTGCAAGAAGGCCTTAAACTCCCATACGATGACTTGTATCCAATTTACTCTCTCTACTTTCTATGGTTGTGTGTTTGTGTTCGTTCACCCATCGAATTGTTTTGGTAGAAAGACACCAAATTGTCTTTAAATGGACGCTAAAGGTCACAAGCGCTCTTCTAATCTGATAATTAAATAGCTTTTAAAATGGATCGACGCGAGGACATGTCGGATAGGGAGGGGGGGTGGGGTGCATGGAGGAGAACACCCATCTAGGGACCCTCCCCGAGCTGCTAATTGGATACGAAGCTCGCCAAGCGGTCCCTGGACATCCTCACCTGAAAGCCCTTTTATTGTTTAATTGGATGAGAGGGAAGCGTTCAGGTAACCAATTTCCTTTCACCTTCGAGAGGAGATGCGTTCCTCACCCCATGGCCCCTGGGAGGCGGGGGGATTGAACCGGTTTCGATCCCTACGCCTCCCAGGCCGTGGGCGGGTTAAGATGTGAGTGAGAACGAAATTTCGCCCGCAGATTAGATGTTCCACACCCCTGGTCTAATGATTGGAAGAGCGCCCTAATTTAGACTGTTTAATGCAGGGGTGGGGAACCTTTTCAGTAGCAAGGGTCGAATTGCATGTGCATAAAAACCTGTGTGGGCATAACTAATAAACCTTCACGTTTACAAATTTATAGATATGTACTCCTTCAAACTAACTAACTAACCCTAATTAAAATATAATTTAGTGAAGGTAATCTACCTGATATCTTTAGCAGTGTAATTACAAAAACATCAAAGACACTAAAGAGTATAATATTGTAAATTTAATTAAATTTTCTTACCTTGCATTTTAATGAGGGTTGGTTCCTGCTATTTTTAACTGGGATACAAACTTCTCGTATCAGGACGTGGTGGAAAACAGTTTAAATTATGTTTCCTAAATCCACATCATTTAAACGACAAATTTGAAATCCCCCTGAGTGACTGCCTGCCCGGCCATAAGTGACATGCAACGAATATTCAGCAGTCATCAGCTCATCAAATGGTAAACCCTAATTGTCTCTAATAAAGGAGCTGCTATTACGTCATCAGTCATAGCCAATTCTCACAAGCACACCGTTTCTGTCCTATGAGTTTTTAAGTAACTTTGTCAACGGCCCGCGGGCGGGTTAAAATTTGAGCGCGGACGAAATTTCGCCCGCAGGCGAGATGTTCCACACCCCTGGTCTAATGACTATGGAAGAGCGCACTAATTTTCTTTGTTCTCCTGCCCCTTAATGTGGAAAAGTTGATTTTGCATTCCCTATTTTGGGGGTCAAGATAACAGCCATGCCATCACCGTGGTGGAAGGGCTTGAGTGTTCCAATGATTCCAAGCGCGATGCCGTCGGGAGTTTCAATCTCCTGGCAGGGACACCCAGGGCGGTAAGGTCGTGGTTGAGGTTCCAGACTAAACGCAACCAACAGCAAGACCCCAACGGTGGACAAAACAGACATGGGCCATATAAGATTCCTATGTCTGACTCTGGCGGAGGAGGGCAGTGCCCAGCGGGCAGTCGCGACAAAGGCGGGCCTTGATAGACCCAGAATCTGGTAGCCCAATGCAACCAGCCTCGCCGAAACCGCATGTCTCAATGTTTTGAGCTGCCGTGGACGCGTTACTGGCCAAGTGCGCGCGCGAGGCAGTCGCACAGTCATGATCGCCCAAAACAAATTCCTCAGCGACTGGCGCCGATCGGCTGTTTTCTTTCCCGGAATGGAGCCTCTCTCAATCCAACATTGAACTTTCGTGGGAGCAAACTGACAGGATCAGAGGAGCCTCGGGGACATCTGTCTGCGACGGCACAGCGGCCTTTGAGGAGAACAGAAGACAGCATGAGGAGGACGAGGAACACTTCCTCGTCCTCCTCCGGCCCTCCCATGTGACTTCTGCTAGCGGCTCGTCCACAAGAGACTGGGTCTCCTAAGTCCTATCCGGCACAAACATCAGCTGAGGAGAGCGGATAACTGAGGATGAAACTGTTGCTCGGACACGAACTGGTGCCGACGACGATGCCGTCTAAGGTAACAATGCCTGGATATGGGTCGATGGATTCAAAGTCGTCTCCCCGAAATCTGTTCTCTGAAATATTCAAAGCATTTCGCTAATGGGTGAGGTTGTAGTGAACCTCATTCACTTAATCTGGTTCCGCCGTGTGAACAGAGTGAGTGTAGATATCAGGTTGGAATGAAATAATGTCCGACTTTAGGGCATATATTAACAATGAAAAGAAATATTGCAATATTTAATCATAAACAGAACCTACATCGTTTTCTAGAACCTCATTCCATCGTTGAACAAGCTTATAAATGGCGTGCTTGTAAAATTCTTTAGGATTTGATGCAGAATATGAATTCAACTCGTTTTCAACCTCTTCTCTTGATGTCAACCTAAGACCTTCCAAATGGTTCTGTAATCTTCTAAGTAAGGGATAATCAAAAGGAGGAAGGTCAGGAGAATTTGGGGGACGAAGCCCTATTTCCCGATCGAGCTCCTCCGAGAGATCTTTTATCTTTCGAGTTGTCTGAGGAGGGTCATTATCGTGATGGAGGATGACACCCCTTGTGTCGACTAAGGATGGCCGCCTTTGACCCAAAGCGGCCTTCAAATGCCGAATTTGATTGTAATAAAGATGATCATTAATTGTTGTCTAACAGTTTATAATGGGCAATTCCTTCAATATCCCACCATGCACTCATGATCTATTTTGCATGATGTCCTCATGGTTGTTGAAGTTCTGCTTCCCCGACTGATCCACGAGCGGCGGCGTTTTGCTTCATGATAAAGGATCCATTTCTCATCACCACTTTCAAACCTACACCAAAAATAATGGTGCCTGAAAGTGTCGTCAAACCAATGACTCACAACACGCTGATACAAATTCACCGTGGACAGTTCGTGCGAGACCCATTTTCCTATCACTGGAACCTTTCCGATCCTTGTCAGTTGGCGTACCACAACTGAATCTTCTTACGTGAATACGTAAGAAGATTATGGACAATATTTTTACACTCTGTTAGAAAAGTGTGTAAATTACTCATTGCAGAATTCCTAAATGACAACAAGAGGCACTACTTTAATAGGTACTAAAAAAAACTTTATCCTAGCAAATCGGACATTGCTTTCGTTCCAACCTAATAAGATATGACGACACAACCTGTTGGAATAAGTTCACAAGATACGGATTTGTTAATGTATAACTTATCTAAGACGAACATGAAGCTTTATAGGACGATATGTTATTATAACACATAGCGCCCTATCTGCCCCAGGATGAACCTTATTGAATAAGATGCTGCATCACATATCGCCCCATCTCTCCCAGGATTTAGCACAAAGCCACCCATTATTTATTTTTCAGCGCCATTGGCTTTGTGCTTAATATGGCTTAACGTGGCTTATGAGGAATGGGGTCTCTACAGTGGATTTGATTCCTGCCTACCCCACTTTTGCTAAAATAATTATGCGTATGGGGCCTCAAAATACCCCCTGTAAATGATAGCATGTGCACACGTCTCTTTTCTTGTCCGTCCACTTTGATAAAATAATTATTTGGATGTCATATGCAGACGTCTGCCTTGTCTGTTTTACTGATTGCCGAACGTCTTCCTAGAGCTGTACCGGAGGCGCCTCCCTCCGGAAAATAATAATACAACTAAAGATATACGGGTTTTTTTTTCTAAAATCGGCTGAATCTCACTTAAAATACTTTTTCCCATCGATGTTTCCAACATTCGAACCATCACATATAAATTGAACCAGGTTTATTTTCCGTTGCTTCCACCTTTCCAATTAACTAAAAATGAATCTTTTCAATGCTTTTATACAAATAAGGACAGCAGGAAAGGACAGAAGGGACCGAATCAAGGCTCTAAGGTGGACGCGGCAATAATTCCTATCTAAAGTCTCCTAGTTCCACCTCACAAGTCTCGACAAGTGAACCGGTGCATTCTCAGGGTTAAAGAGTTTTCCTTGATGTTTGTTTTTTTTAAATTTTATAATGCATTTCTTTCAAAATTCCTTTTGAAATGTTGTATTAATTATTTTTTTACCTTTAAGAAAGGTTAGCAAAAGCAAACTTGCATACCCTCCCACCCACCCCAACTTAAACAGTTGCCATCCATTTTGCTGTCGATTGTTCGAACTCTCGTATGACAGGGCCTCGAATGTTGTTTATCCTTCGGATCATATTAGTACACCCAGGTCTCATCACCAGTGAATAGTTCTTGAAAAAACGAGGTCTGCTGACCAAAGTGGCGTGCTCTCACTTATTCTGATTTAGGACCTTACGACTTTCAATAATTCCCGGACTAACCTTATGAGGACCTTGACAATTATATCATTTGAAAGAGAATGTAAAATGACATAAGGGTTTAAAGTTTCGTCGGAACCGGCCGAATAATTATGATGTAATTTCTAACCAAAATAGTTCCAGGACTAACCTGGGGAGGACTTTGTCAATTATATCATTCGAAAGAGAATTTAAAACAACATAAGGGTTTCAAATTTCGTTAGAATCGGCCGAATAGTCACAGTTATGAAAAAAAAACGGGGACAGACCCACCGACATAGTGAAATGTAGTGTCGCACGCGACTACAGACCACATAATCCATGCTGTTGTTGGGATTTGTTTTTTTTTGGGGGGGGGGATTTTTGGAAATGGCGTAAATCCTCCTATTTTCATTTATTAGTCGTCATGTTTTTATTGGACGTTAGACGTGTTACAATTTGGATTGGTAGGTCATGCTTCATGTTTTTAGGCTTGGCGGTACCTTCTTACTTAATGAGGGAACCTTACGGAGAGTTGAGCACCCTCCACGTCTCGAGTCGGGTATTTTGTACCTTTCTCACACTTTACTTTTCCCTGACTTGACGATCACATGCAAACTGCGGAGATGAGGCTTCGAATTCACCGGATCCAGAGTCATTTTTGTGGGCATAATACCCTCACCAACGGTGACTCATTCGGGTTTGACAGAACCTCAGACAGAACCTCGCACTCTTCCGCAACCATCTCATCCTCGGGTGACGCTGCGAAAAGACTTCTACACCTCATTTCAACTAGACCCCTGTTGCGAAGGGCATCCTGTCAATACCGAACCAACACCACTTGAAAGCCACAGGTTTTTATTCCTAACTTTTATATTTAAAAAGTGTCTTTTTAAATTTAAAATATTCTAATTTCAAAGCTTAAAAATTCTTCCCGACTCAAAAATCCTTAGTCGTCTCCCCAAATTAAAAGAAAAAAAATTCTAAATTTTATCAATTCTTCCCAAATATATAAACTTGGATTAATTCTCTCTTTTTCTTAAGGTTTTCTACCTTTTGAAAGGTTACAATTTCACAAATTGAAACAAAACCCTTAGCCCATAAAATAAAACCAAAAACTCTTGAATATTTGAAAGTCTAAAATTATTCGAAGTATAAAAAAGTTCTTTCAAGTCGGAAAATCTTATTATTTGAAATTTAAAAAGTTTAATTCTTCCTAATTTCTAAAACAATTATCATCATCATCATCATCACTAACTCTATAATTTAAGGTGATTTTTTTGAGTATTTGAATAATAATTTCATTTAAGTTCGGTTATGAATTATGTTTTTTTTTATCAAAGTTATTTCTAATAATTCTTTTATAATATCAAAAAACAAACGGGTGAAGTTCAGAAATAAATATAACGGCCGTATACTAAGAATAGTGTGAAATACACTTTTATCAGATTTTGCGTAGCTTCACAATTATTTATAAATTTATTAGATGCAAAAGGCTAAAATGTAAAATACATAAAAAAGTTAGGTTTTTTGCTCAAATGTGCATTTCACATTTGTTTTAGCATACGGCCGTAAGTATCGAAATTTTGTGATTTTTTTTTAAAATTCAAAAAATTACAAATGGTGAAGTTCAGAAAATTTAATTTTTAGAGTTCCTTTTTAAAATTATTATAATTGGCGAAATTCAGAAATTTTTTAAAAATTTAACCATGTCTGCTTTTTTTTAGATTTTAAATTTTAATCTTAGTAGCGAAGCGCAAGCTCCCCCCGTAAGGGGAGTGGCAAAACCATTTCCTGGTTTATATATAAATTATCAAGCCGCTGTTCTTTTCTTTAACAGGAACTGCTTGGTTACACAAGCACCCCTTCGGGGGTGTGGCCTACGGCCTTATTTGCTAATCTTAACCGCTTTTTTTAATCCCCTTTATAGACTCTATTTTAACACCCTGAACACCCTTTTATTATTCTTCTTCATCTCCATCTTCATCATCATCTTCATCTTATTCATCTTCTTTTTTTTTCTTCTTCTTCTTCTTTTTCTTCTTCTTCTTCATGATCTTTTTAACTATTTCAATCCTTTGAATTTCCAAAACACCCGAAGTCATTTGTCAACTAAGCAAAAAAAAACATTTATAAATTTTCAAAAAAATCCCCATCTTAAATTATAGAGTTATGGAAAAATAAGGAAAAAACGAACCATGCAATAAAGAAGACTTTTTCTCATAAGCTTTGAAATAACCTTAAATTCTTCCAAACTTTTATAATTTAAATTCTCCTAAATTCATAAAACCTAACTTCTTTCTTTCATTTTATAAAATATTGTTAAATGTTCATAATCTTCTTCGGTATTCACCCATATGTTCGTCTCATCTAAAGATCGCATTAGACATGTTTCATAAATGTTTCCGAAGTAGAGATTTCAGTCTAAAAGACGGACCTAAAAAGATCTTCCAAAAGATGATCTTTTTAGGCGGATCCGAAGAGTTGAAAGCAGTTGTTTCAACAAATCCCTCTACAAGTTCTAGATCAGGGGTGGGAACCTTTTTGTGCATAAAGGCCATCTTAAAATTCATCATCACTCATAAAGGCCGCATAGAAAAAATGTTTAAAGTTATTTTATCCTTTAAGTAATTTATTAGTAATCTAATAAAAAAAACAGTTTTATAGAAATCGAAAGCATAATAATTTCAAATATTTCTATTTAAGTAAGTACTTTTTATACAAGTAATATGTAAATGAAAAATATTGAAAAAACGTAGAATTTTCAAATATTTTATTTATGTAAGAAGTTTTCAAGATAATTTTGTAAATGAATAATATCGAAAGCATGACATTTTCAAATTATTTTAATTAAGAAAGAAGGTTCTTTGTATTCAAGGAACGAGTAAAAGAACAATAATCTTATAAAAAGATAGCATATAAACATCGAGAATCTAACATTTTCAAATTTTTGACTTCTTCGAGTTTGCTTCTTTTGAAAAAGCATTTTGATATCAGGCTCAAACATAGTGGTTCTTAGTCTCAATAGGTCCTCCAAATGCTTGTCGTGTCAACGGTGTTCTCAGTGAATTCTTGATTTGTGCCACGTACGAAAATGTGGATTCACAACAGTATGTTGAAGAAAAACAGGAAATCAGTCGTCGTGCATGTTCACGAAGACGAGGATATTCTATCGCGTTTTCCCAAATTTCAACGGGATTTTTTCTCTTGTCAAACAGAGACTTCAGGATAGTATCCTCAGACATTTCAATAAGCTCCATTTGTAACTCTTCAGGAGCCTCTGATATAACAACTAAGTGAGGTTGAAAAGCAAGTTTCAGAGTGATGTTATGCTTTTCAAAATCATTGAATATTTTATTGTATTCCTTTATCAATGTCTAAAACCGACTCATATTCTTCAAAATATCCATAGATATCTTCATTTTCACTCATTACCTTCGTAAGCTGGGGAAAGTGTTCTTCTGAAAGTTTTGATTAAGCCAAAAGGGACTTGAAATACAACAGTTTCTTTCTAAATGCCTGAATTTCTTTGCCACATATCATAAATACATTTATTTCTGCCTTACAATGACATGTTTAACTCATTTTGTTTTGACATCACATCACATAAAAAGGCAACATCTCTGTAAAAATTTGGATCTGATAAATCACAATATTTGTTGTTTTCTTTGAAAAAGTCAATAATTTGCCTTCGTAAAGACAAAATTTTGACCAATATTTTCCCTTGCGACAACCAGGGTACCTTTTAAATCTACACTAATTACTTCGTCATCCATCATCAGCATGTTTCGAAATTGACGATGCTTTGAAGCATTCACTCGAATATAGTTAACAATGCTTATAACCTTTTGCAAAGTGTCATTTAAAGTTAAAGATGTCCAATAAGTCCTTCATTTTTAGCGATCATAGCTGGGGCAGTATCAGTGCACACCCTTACCAAATTAGTAAAATTTAGTCCTATTTTATGACATTGCTCTTTGAAGTTGTTAAAAATCTCTATCCCCCGTGTCCTTCCTTTAAGGGTGCCTAAAGCAAGCAATTCTTTATATAATTGAAAATCATCTGTTATGGCACGGATAAAATACAATAATTGTGCTGAATCAGTGGAATCTGTTAATTCATCCAAAGCTACTGAGTAATATATATTCTTTTTTTTTATTATATTTTTCAATTGTTCTGTTACATTGCAAGTCAATTCATGTTGTCGATCTGTGTTAGTCCTTTTTGAAAGAGGCACCTCATTATACTTATTAACTTTATCGGGATCTATACATCCTACCACTTCTAAAATACATTCCTTTATGAGTTCTGCATCGCTGAATGGCGTACCTTTTTTCCAAGCAAATATGCAACTTTATAGCTTGCTTCTGTCGTAGCATTCCCTTGATGTAACACAGACTGGAAAAATTGTCTTTGCTTCTGTTTTCCATCTTTCAGTTTCTGCAGTGCTATCTTTCGAAGGTCACCCTCTAATTTGGCATATTTATTGTCTTTATGAAGAGCATAGTGTTGCTGTGCATTGAATATCTTAACTGTTACAATTGCAGTGTCACAAAGCAAGCAAGACATTTTGCCTCCTGTATTCACTAAAAAATATTGCAGTTCCCATTCTTCATTAAAGATCCTGTTTTCTTCTTTCAAAGTCCGTTTTAACTTTTTTGACATAATTATGGGCCAAAAAGAAATGTATTTATTCTGAAAAGCCATAAAAAAAGGTTAATAATGAATTAGTGAGGCCAGCCGCACACTGACCTAGACAAAACAGTCTTAGACAAGACATCGATAAACCTGCATCCACAACCAAGTTATAATAATTATAATTATTATTATTATTATAACGACAACAAAAATATAGATTAGTTATATTTTTTCTGTGATTAGTATTATTATTTATCATTACCTAATTTTTGCAGAAAGTAACTCAGTCTCACAAAACAAGTCGGTATGAAGTAAGCCACGACAACACAATTACTGAGTAGAGTACGTAGTTATTCGGAGTAGCACAGACCACAGTGAGGAGGCGGACGAGACAGGAACTCTTCCTGTATCATACGTGAAATCACTCACTCCCACTAGGCTAGTGTAGCTTACACGGAAACATTGCCTTTATATAGCAGTTGCTTTAAGTTTAGATTCACTGAATTTAAGAAAAATGCTTCCAATCTCTGGGAGCGACATCACTAAACATATAACCTTCCTTTTGTCTGTGTTTGTGTGCATAATGATTTTAGACAAAATGTTCAATTTCAAAAAATAAATATATATCAAAAGGCCACAGAAGGCCGCAGGTTCCCCATCCCTGTTCTAGGGAATTCGCAAAACAATTTAACGTATGGTTGTGCTACACCAACTGACAAGGATCGGAAAGGTTCCAGTGATTGGAAAATGGGTCCCGCGCCAACTCTCCACGCCGAATCTGTAACAGCGTTTATGTTTAGGATTGAATATTTTCATAGTCATTTTCATTTTTAATACATACCCTAAAATCGGACATTGCTTTCGTTTCAACATGAGAGAAAACTTAATAGTCTTCCAAATTTAGAAAACCTAATTTTTCCAAATTAAAATAAAATAATCTTTCAAACTTGCAAACTATTATTTTTTAACAAGCAGAGTTTAAAAAAAAAGAAGCAAACCCTTACCCTTCTAATTAAAAAATCCACAGTTTAACATATTTAAATACTTCCCCATCTCGTACAATTTTAATTCCTTCAAATTTGAAAAAGAAATTCCAAATAAAAAAAAAAATCCAGACGAGGAAATATACAAAAAAAAGTTGTGACTTGTCAGTGAGAGAGGCGTGAGGCGGTAGGGTTCGCACTGTCTGATTCCAATCTCAGCGACTAGTCAAAATTTATTTGAATGAATTCTAGCTTTCAGATTTTGGGGTAATCTTTGTGGATGTTTGTTCTTCGACGGTTTAATGTGACCCTGTTCATTGCCTTTCTCGGCTCAGGGTGGTCGCGCGAACGCCCTTGCAACTGCGTCCTTCTTGCCTACATCTCTCGTGATGATTCTTAAGATCCCTTCCTTTACTTTCATACACCCCCCCTCATTCTTTTCCACACCTGGACAGACCTAATCAATTGTGGAAGAGGGCGTTAAATCGCTTGGGTATTTAGAAGGAGAAATAACCACCTTTCCCAACCTTTCTCTTCTCCAACCACAGTACCTTCTCTATAGAAGCGAAAAAAAATTGGTTTGATTTGTCCAATTTTGAAGAAGGAGTTAATTCTTGCTGGGGTTTTTTAGAGGACTTTTTTAAGGTCTTCAAAATCCTCTGAGTAAAGGTGGCAAGGGGGCTGGTCCCGGGTTCTTAACGCGAAATATTTTAAAAAAATCTTTTCCTAATTTTCTGATTTTTAACCAAACCGGGAAGCATCCAGAAAGTTGCGCTCACTCGCGGTTCCCAGAGCACCGGCTATTCTCGAGTATTCTACTTTCCCCTATTTTCACTTCTAACCTCAGCACTTTCTTTGCAATCATCCTTTCATTGAATTCAAATTAGATTTTCCATGGGTATGTTGGATTTTTAACTGAATCAAGGCATAAATAAGGGAAATGGTTTCCACAGAGCATCTCCCTTCAGGGAAGATGATACCGCAAAGCGTACTTAGCCTAACATCCTACTAAGGGTGATTACACCCCCCACCCCGCATTGTGGTCAGGTGTAACATGGGCAACCATGTTGCGAGTGATATCTCTAGGATTGTGTACCCCGGCCCCCCCTTCAATGCCTGTATGTGGATCTGGGTGTATTTATCTTCTACACCTCTTCAAACCGATTTAGGAATTCCTCCTTACAAATGATGGCGCTGTCAAGATGCCGTCGCCGAGTTCGGGTCATCTGCAAGGCAATCGCCGATGCGTTGGAGATGAGCGCTCGTATCAACAGATTTTGTAATCTTTGTTTTTGTCTTTGATGTGAAAGCAATTCATGAATATTTCCAATTCCTTTGTGCATACACCTCGGGCTTTCACTTCGGTGTATTGAATGTCAAGGAGAGAGCTTTGATCTATAGACGAGAGGAGGAATGTATCGCTTAATATCGTTCAAATCGGTTGCAAAAAGGGAGTAAAATTCACTTCATTGAAAGTGCTTGTGAATGCACAAGTGTGTATAAGGGATTAGGTGCAGCAGGAAAGGGGGGTGGGGGTGAGGAAATTCAACGGGTTTTTTTGTGGATCGAATTGTGGTTGGTTAAACAAGTGGTTTTCAAACTGGGGTGCACACATCCCTGGGGGGTGTCACATAATATTAAGGAGTGCACGAATAACATTCAAGAATAATACTGATTTTTGTTTAATATAATAACCTCAAACACTCTCAAGTTTCATAAAAACATTTATTTGGCATGGTATGAGAGATATAGGTCAGGAAAACATTGCTTTTCTCTCGCTGCTGGCTATTTGTTACTTGTGGACGGGTTCCCCTTTTGACTCCTATGTATAATTAGCTTCCTTATATAATTTATTTGCATTCAGGGGTTGAAAATTAAATTATAGCATTAATAGCCACCTGATTTAATTATGTATGTTTTATGTTAATTATAATTTTAAATTTTATTTTTAAATTGAAAGAATTTCAGTGGAGAATTGGCAACTCTCCACGAGTCCACGATGCCTATGAACCATGATTGTTTTTAAAAATTTGCATGTATTATGTGATGTTTGTGTCCATAGTCTTTAGTATTGTAATGATTTCTTTTCCTGATTGTGTCGTAATAGCTAACTAATAAGTGATTAAGTAATAAATCTATGTATAAACCTTTTATTCATAAATTTTGCAATATACAATCACCCATAAGATAGATGAATGGTTTACAAAGAAATCTGTGAAAAGTCTTCGTACATAAAATGTCGACGAACAACACAAATTAGACCGGTTGCTACTACTTTTGGCGAACAAATAACATGTAGACCTATGTCTACTTCTGGCGAACAGCAAGATTCCATTATGGTTACTTCTGTGGGGTGTTAGGACAAGTTATGACAAGTCAGTACCTGCAGCCGCACGCTCCTGTCTCGTCTATTTAAGAAGCAGTAGCTGATCGCAGATCGTCAGTCACAAATTTTTGAACAATGGAGAAGGTTGAGCACCGCGGTGATCAAATTTTTGACCAAGGAAGGCAAGAATGCAAAAGAGATCCATGGACCATTGCTCGTTGGAATAGGGAGTTCCGCCATGGTTGTGAGTCCCTTGAAGATGACGCCCGTCAGACGTGACCAACGAGGACAATGTGGCCCTTGTGGAGAGGATTATCCTCGAAAATTGACGGGTGAAGGTCGAAGAATTTGAGCGAGAACTTGGAATATCACATGGAAGTGTTATCAACATCATCCACGACAATTTGGCAATGACCAAGGTCTCTGCCCGTTGGGTCCCTAGAAACCTGACGCCCCATGATCGACTTCAACGTCGTCAAAGTCCACAAGGCCAGAGTTGCACAAGCTGCCCTGCGCGAGTGCGAATTCGAGGAGCTCAACCATCCCACCTATAGTCCAGATCTGGCCCCTAGCGACTACTTTTTATTCCGCCAGCTCAAGGCTGCATTGCGTGGACGCCGGTTTGGGGACGATGAAGATGTCCATGTCACCGTCAAGGAGTGGATTGAACAGCAGTGGGGAGATTTCTGATTGTCGGGAATTCGAAGCCTCAGGGACAATTGGCGCAAGTGCATTGAAGTTGAGGGTAGTTAAATTGAAAAATAATAGAACACTTTTCCTCATATCTCGTTTCCTTATATCTGAATTGCAAAACTTATTGACCGCCCCTCGTATATATATATATATATATATATATATATATATATATATATATATATATATATATATATATATATATATATATATATATATATATATATCGCCCCGCGTAAGTAGTCCGGCTTGCCGGGCCGGGGCCCACACCTCTTGTAGGTTGTTGATTTATCCCCTCAACTTGCCGAAGGGTGTATGCGAAGAGTTACCTAGTTGTTTCTTTTCATTTTGTTATTGTCATTTATACCGTTATTTATGGATTATTGCTATTCTCTCATATATTTCAATTTATTACATTATTCTCGTTATTAATATTTTTGTCATTATTGATATCATTTTTTTTACTATTATTTTTCCCTACCAAAAGTTTTCCGTCCTTTTCGGAAGTTTTAGTATATTTCCTCGTGGTCCGCACTACCTTAGGACCGTTACATAAGAACATAAGAAAAGAAAGAGACTGCAAAAGACTATTCATGGCCTACACTTGGCAGCACGGTTCACTGAGGGCTGATCGTTGTCGGGTTCTTGCCTCCACGTGGGGGTATGTGTGGAGGCGGCCGGGGGGCATCTTGATTGATTGTTCTCGGCCGGTTGCCGAGGAGATGTTTGACCAGCCCTTTTCGTTTCTGTTTCCGTTATTCGTTTCACTTTTTCTGCGTCGTTATGGCCCATGGTTTCGGTTCCTGTTCGGCTCGACGGGTGTGCATATCCTTTCCAGGTCGTCTCCTCTGCTAGCGCCTCCACTGCCTACCAAATGACCGATTATATGGGGGGTGGGGTCTTTTCTGGTTGTCGAGGTGCACACTGTTTCGCAAACATGGGTGCCTTGAGGTGTGGGTGGCCTTCGGGCTCTGCATTTGTGCAGATAATCATGGAATAATTACACTGTAAAGGGTAGGCCCTCGTATATCCATGCCTTCCCTTGCTCATCATAGTTTACAGTGTTTATCGCAGATCAACCCGCTTCGAGGCTACCATTTTGGGCATAAACTTCTGTAACTTACCAGCCTAATTTGCGTAAGGGAAGCGACTCATCCCCCCTTGTGCCCCACTCCCCTTTTCCCCCTTTCGGATTGAAGGATATAAATGGGGCCGTGATGCCTTTTAAGGATCTGTTGCGAGGATTCTGCCTTGATTGCTCCGCTAAATCGTTTTCCGTCACTTGCCTTGACGTTCATTTCGGAGACTCGTACTGGATTCCTTCGTGCAGCGAGGATTTTTTGCCATTGATTCCTGCCAGCGTTGTCGCTGTCCCTCTGTCGGCTGCATCGAATTGTGCTCTTCCAGTTACGTTTGCAAGTGTTTTCCTTTGGGAAGCCGTTCACAGTGTGCACATGAAAGCTCTCCCCTAGTCACCTCGCCATCTCCTCTTTGGGGAATTCTGTCATCTCGAATTCGTTCTCTCGGATCGTTGGGCCTTCGAGTCGTCGTTCCCCAAGGTCTCGACGCCTTTCGCCCCGATATCGCCGTCTGTGGGTTTCTTCTCGCCGAAGACCGTCATCGCATTCGCCCCTGTGGACTTGGGTTGATTTCACTCATCGTCGCCGAGCCTCTTTTCCCTGGGTTTCTGACGTGGGTTATTGCTTCACTGCTCTGGTATCCGGTATTTTGGAGTATTTCTTTCTTCTTACGTCCATTTTAAATTAATTAAGTTTTATTCGTGTAACTTTGGACCTTCGGGTAAGGGACGTAAGAAAGGGAGGTTATTCCGGGAACACCTGTCACTAGAGTAGCGAAGCTTATTTCATCTTCAACGGCGTGTGTCGTTTCGGCTTTAAGCAATCTATTTATAACACCCAATTTTGTATGCGCGAATATCTATTTGGTTAGAACGACCTGTGGTCGTTTGATGGTGATGAGCATTTGGGACTTTTCTTATTATTTGATGTACCCCCGTATAATTCGTTAGCAGTCAATTTATTTCATTTTGATTTTGATGTAATTAATACTGTAAATACTTTTGTGTGTATTTATTTAACCCTTTGCGGATACCTCGTAATTTAGCACCGTCCTGATAGATTCTGGTGAATTTCTGGTAGGCCTTTAGATCCCTGGTCTTCTATAAATTTCTTGTGTGTACTAAATTTGGGCCGTGTGAACCGGGTTCCGCGATAGCCTTTACAAACACTCTCCATCAATGATTTTGCTACAGAAATGAGGATGTAGATTTATATTGTAGTTTTTTTGCGTAGATTACGAAAATGACCTTTATTTTTCATGAAATGACTTCAGTTTTTTGTAAACTGCACATTTATTTTTTTATTAATATTAGATTATTCAGTATATAGAGGTATGGAATATTTGTTATTATTTTTATTCTATTCGACAAAAAGTACAAAGATAAGTGGAAACAAAAAGCTTATTCATCAAAAGAATTAATAAGTCCTTTTAATACATTTCAGAGTGTGATATTATAAAAATATATTGAAAAAAAGAATGAAGATTTAAGATTTTCCAAAATGGCTGAAATCTATACAATAGTCATATATTTTTCAAATATTTAGGCTTCTTTTATGTACAACATCTTGTCTGTCTCTGTGAACGGTCCAGCAGAAGTCAGCAAGCATTGTAGGACTCCATTTTCCTTTATAACGATTTTCTATAGTAGCAATATCTTGGTGGAATCTTTCACCATGCTTATCGCTGACGTCTGCTGGATTCTCTGGAAAGAAAGACAGATGAGAAGGCAGAAAATGCACCTTTAGTTACATACTACATCCCAACTCATTATAAGACCTAATCAAATTCTGAAGAAGAATGTGGTAATTTTCTGATTTGTGCATTCCAAGGAGACCATTACATATATCTTTGAAACTATGCCAGGCCTCAAATTCTGATTTGGTCAATTTTGCCGTAAACTCACTATTATCTACCATAATTTGTCGAATCTGAGGCCAAACAAAGATTCCTTCTTTAATTTTAGAATCACTAATCTTAGGAAGTTTGTTTTTAAATATAAGAAGGATGGGTGGTCATGCTTTAAGGCTTTCACAAACTGTTTCATTAAACCTAATTTTATGTGAAGTGGTGGCAAAATTATGTTTTCCTTAGACAACCTACTTTTGTCTATTCTCTTAAAGGCCATTCTAACGTATGTAATGTTCTTCCCGAGCTCTATTGTCCCACTGGCACAAAAAACATGAATTTTGTGTAGCCTGACTGCAAGCCATTTAAAATGGCTACTAACTTAAGGTCAGCACAAATCAATGGTAAACACCATCAAAAGAGTGTGTATCGGTGGTGACAACCCTCAAAAAGAGTCCAAAATCTGTGGTAGTCCCCTAAAAATAATTCACACCAATGGTAAACACCATCAAAAGAGTGTGTATCGGTGGTGACCCTAAAAAAGAGTCCTTATCGGCGTAAAGTATCTCATGTTTTTTGTTTTTTTTAGAAAATGCGTTTTTGATTCCTAGTTAAACGTTTGCTGCACTTCCCTTAGACTTTTCTTTGCCCTAATGTCGTCTTTTTCTGTTACAGGTACGATGATTATCACCGTCGCGATCCGCAGGTGATGTCCATTGCGTATTCTAGTTTGATTTTGGGATTTTGGGGTGTGTGGGGGTAACACCTTGACTGCGAATTGTACCATATATCGTATACCGATAATTTCTAGGGATTTAATCTGATAGTCGAGTGAGGGAGGTGTTGCGTTAATTGATTGTTAAATATATATTTTAAAGGCGATTTGTTTCAAGCTTTCGGTAAATTAATAGCTTCCTCTTACCTCTCCGTATCTAATGGTGTGTAATGTGTTGAAGCTCACATATCAATGTTGAACGTAAAAGCTTTCCTATTCAACGCAGTCGTAAAAATTTAATTAAAAGGAATGGGCGATTGAAGTTTTGGAAGAACTTTTGGACGGAATAGAAGTTGCGCCTGAAGTTGTGAATATATGTGTGTTGCGCAATTTGATTGACTTTTGTGTCAGGCTTTGATGTTTCGAATGAATGTTCATCTGAATTTGACCAAATAAACCAACCCTGAAGAGAGAACCCGTACGATTTATCTTGCGCCCGCACCCCCTTTCGAGAGATCAGCTTTCTTCTTGGATTATGGGGATCTTTATAGGCAGAAGATATAGTTAGGTATTTTGGTAGCGATGCCATCGTTGCGAATGGCTTTGTGGTGTTTATAGTGCATATACCAAAAGTAATATAGGCAGGAGCAAGTTATGGCAGAGCTATGGAAAAGGGGGTGCAGTCTCTGGGATGGCTCTCTAAATACATTTTCTGTAACATATTTTCGAATAATAATAACAATGGCAGCTATCAGTTAATTCTGATTTCTTTGAACTTTACCTTTATTAATTAAAATTCCGAAGCTAATAGTGTATCGTAGGTGGAGAAACGCTACACTTAATGAAATATCCCTTCAGATACCCCTGTCTTTCTATTACCTCTCCTTCCCTCCTTTACCTTTCCTTATGACTTCCGTACTACTCAACTTTATCGATTGAGTCCATATGGAAGGTCTTATTAACCTTTATGATGCCACTTATTCGTCCGCTTGTCAATGCGGTGGTAAGCACCCGCCCATTATTTTCACAATTAAATGAAATAGATCGTGTGGTTGTCATGGGCAACCGAGTTCAGAAGCCATAGGTTCGCGTATGACTTCAGTGCATACAATCCCTACTCTGCGGTACGGATCATAAGGTTTTAATGTGGCATCTTTTAAAAGATGCTGAGAAGCCCCTTCGTATTTGTAGGGTGGGGGTGGGGGTAAATGAGGGTATCAGTGACGCCGAAAAAGGCGGGTAGGTACCTTTTGCGTTAAACTTTCTCTATTAAGGGAAATTCGCTCGCTTAGTTGCCATTGGCAACCGGTGTTGGATGCCATATGCCATCTGAGTGATAGGGCTTATGGTGCACGTTTTAATGAGGACTTTTAAATATTCTAAGAAATCCTTCCGTACTGGCTGGATAGGGGGGGGGGGTGAACGCTAATGAACGTACCATTGACGTCAACAAAACCGCTTGCGCCGATGCTTTGTAAAATTACGAACAATAGCGCGTTGCGACGCCTGTTCGTGTGCGTCTCGGGAGGGAAGAAAGGGACGCAAAGATTCGCCTTTGTCCGAGTTTTACTTTCGGGTGCCACGGTATAGTAAGAAGGGAAAAAGGCCTTTAGTGTCCGGGTCGGGAAGGTTGTGAATGGTGTGGCGTGAAGGTACGAGCCAGTATATAATCATAGAGGTCGTCGAGGAACGAAGGGTGGAGTGTATTCATTGTAGCTCTCTTGGCGTGTCTCGGGCAAGGTATAACCTCGTCCTCGAGATTCCTTTGAAGAGTTTCCATCTCCTTGGTCCTCGACACCATAATCAAGGTTCTTCTCGAGAGGAGGAGGGGGTGGGAAGAGGCTTTGTATGTATGCTTTGGGGATTGCAGTGTTGATTCGAGCGACAATTTGAAAATTTCATGTTTTTCATTATTATTATTTGCTAAAAAAATAATCAAGACCAAAACCAACGTGGGCATTTACGCAGGGTAGTTTTCCGGATGAAGAAAGAACGATCAGGCTCGGGGTTAGCGCGCAACTCTCCTGCATCTATATATTTCTTCCATGGAGGAAAATCTTCTTGGGTGAAATTTTGGGTGGATATAAATGTGTGAGAGGTTCCGAGCAACGACTGATTGTGGAAGAAGGAATTCCTAACGTTGTCGCCTCTATACAAGGTAAAGACACCCCGAAGACGACCTCGCCCAAGGTGCGAGGATGAATGTCTATTTATACTCAATTAGTATCTTGTGAGCATTTTGTGTCCAATTACTATTTGTTTGTATCCATTTAGTACCTATTTTGTACCCATTTAGTATCTATTTTGTACCCATTTAGTATCTATTTTGTACCCATTTAGTATCTATTTTGTGCCCATTTAGTATCTATTTGGCTTTCGGCTTCTCTCGTTGCGGTACCCCTGTTTTCCTTTATTTCTGTCAGCCCCATACGGGAGCTCCTTTTTAGGGATGGAGGCTGGGCAGGAGAGTTACATGGATGCCCCAAGCGACCCGAGGTGTTTCCTCTTTGGGGTATTTATTCCCTGTAATCCCCCCCCCCCCTACTATCTCCACTTTCCAATTTACCTTGGAAGATACCCTCGTTTGGTTTCATTTTTTAAACTCCCAAGTTCTGTTGCGTTTAGGATTCAGCTTTTTTACCCCCGTTAAACTACATCGGGCATGATTAGTTGTCGAGGGGTTCACCGCCACGTGGAAGCGAGATTTGTCGCTCGGATCTCGCCTCGATCCGCGCTGCGATATGCATCAGACGGTGTGTATCGATAGTATAAAACCGTACGGAGACCGCAACAAGCTCACCCCGCCCTCCCTTTAGGTTCTAGATCGCGAAAGGGTTCTTTGGAGTGGGTTCTATAGCAAGAATGGGTTTCATGGCGCTAATGGGTTATTTGGGCTCTATGGTCGGATTGGGGTTTTGGCCGGAATGGATTCTTGGAGTTTGTTTTATGGAACCATTGGGTTTTATAGGTCGAATGAGTTCTTTGGTCTTTATGGTCCGAAGGGGTTCTGTCTCTGGTGGAGGGTTTTATGGCGAGAATGAGTTCTTTGGTCTTTATGGTCCGAAGGGGTTCTGTCTCTGGTGGAGGGTTTTATGGCGAGAATGAGTTCTTTGGTCTTTATGGTCCGAAGAGGTTCTGTCTCTGGTGGAGGGTTTTATGGCGAGAATGAGTTCATCGCCTGATAGACTGTCCTCGTAAGTCATCCGCTTCTATGGGCGGCACGGAGAGATAATTTGGAAGGCAGCATTAGTTTGTGGGTCCGCCAATTTATTATTATTATTACCGTTATCATTATTATTTTTATTATCATACATTTATTATTACCATTTTATAGCTAGCTTAGCCGAGAGGTTGGGTCAGAGTTGATCAGATGGATTTTTACAAAGTACCGAATGGCCCGTTTGCATGCCATCGTCGCTGGCACCCTGTGACGGACGAATGCCGCATGGCGACTACCGGTCGATTCATCCGCATCGACCGCTTAAAGGCCCTGAATATTATTTGGAGCTTTTATCCCCCCGTCCTCCTTCTATATTATAGGGAAGAGGGGTGATGGGGGGGATTGCATGTAATAAGTGCATTTGTTCGCCTGAATTTCCGACGTAGCCTCGGCCATGGCGTGCCTTGCATGACGGCGCAGTGCCACGGAGGGGTGGCTCCCATGGTTAGCGCTATTTTTGGTGCCGCATTGCTCATGGTGCCTCACTGCAACCCCCTACCCCCAATCGCGGGGGGATTTCGCAATTAAATGATTCGTTGTCCTTCGCGCCCTTCTCTTCGTTGCAGCTTCGGGAGAATTGCGCGCTCTTTCTGGCACCCCGAGTAGTAACTAAACCTCTTTTAAAAGATATGTAGTACTCTCTTACACACATTTTATCTAGTTTTGATGCTTTCGGCACATCTTTTTAAGATAATTGGTAAATTTGAATTTTGTGTGTGTGTGTGCTTTTAGTGGTATTCTTTATCGGGTGCATTTGTGTATATTCGGATGTTATGTAGTTCCTACACGACCAGTGGAGAGGTAATGTGTAGAAATGGGTCGTAGGGAGTGCATTTGATCTGATTTGGTGAAATAAGACTCATTGGTTCGTGGGTGGAATCTTCCATAACGCTCCTTGCGCCAAATCGAGTGTGTGAAAGTTATGTTTATCCGGATTTGGACACAAACCCTCAGTTAATTTCCGAATGAAAATGAATGTTTTGTTTGCATGCCTCCAACAACATGGCTTTATATAGAGCGGCAATTTATCATTTTCATTCGCTTTCTTTTGCGGTCCGATTCGAAGGTTCTCTCAGTGTTATTTGGGCTTTGGTGTAGCTTAGTTGTCGTTTGCACGCGCTCCTCCTGAGACGAACGTTTGCCGAGCTCTCGATCGCCATTAAGAAATCGCTTTTTGAAAGAAGTGGTGAACCTAATGGGCGCTACGAAGGAAGGAAAACAGTTTCATATAAAGGATGAAAATATATTTGTCATTATAATGTACTTGCGTCTTAGTTACATAATTAACGAACATTTATTGGGTAATAAAGCCAAAGAAATATATGGCATGTTTAGCTTCTATAAGCGGCCGTTGCGTTGATTATATTTGCACTTGTTGATATGGTTGCGCGGTGCATGGTTAATGAGGTCGGTTCGAATCCCGGATTTTATAGCATATCCAACCAACCACTTTGCTAGTCGGGTAAATATTGGATACCAAAATCTTAGGCGAGGGAGATTTGGATTGGACTACCTGTTTTATTAAGCACCGGCATTGACACTGACGAATGCCGAACTTCAAATTCGAAATGGTTGCGTTTGTCTTGAGTCCGAGAAGCACAATGTTCTCTGTTGTTGTCGTTGTTGTGCTTGGCCAAGTCGAGGAACTGCTGCGACCTCTGTTCACGTTATGAATAGTGAATAAGATTTGTGATCCAGTTGATCACTGGCGACTGAACACTGAGATCGAATCGATCGTTCATGCCTGAATTGTTCATAGTGTGGTCGGGGCGAGTTGATCTCCGATGTTGTTTGTTTTGTTTTTTTGTTCGTGACCTGCGAGAGTTTCCGGTGTCAGTCTTTGAAAGCCTCTGGCACTGTCCGTTTAGACCCGACCTAATTGACTTTTCCCACCAGGCCATTCCGAATTGACTCCCCCCGCCTGGTCATCCCTAATTGACTCCCCCCCCCGCCTGGTCACTCCTAATGACCCTCCCCCCGCCTGGTCATTCCTAATTGACTCTCCCCCGCCTGCTCATTTTAATTGATTCCACCCCGCCTGGTCATTTTTAGTAATTGCAGTGCTTCCATTGATAAATATTTGTGGTTTCACAACTGAGATGGTGGCCCTTCGTTGGATTACACGAATACCTCTTCTTTTGCGATTTCGAGTAGCCTAAGTCTGCTCCCTTTGATTCCTTCCTTCCAACTTAACACTTTCTTCACGAAACTTATTTTCCCTTTAATGTCATTGTTGTTCCACTTAAACTTTTAATTTATTCATTATTAATTGCAATCAATGATTAATTGTTAATAAGAAAAATAATTAAAAATTACAAATGTTTATAAGATCAGATTTTGGTTGTGTCCCTTTAAAAATTAAATATGTACCTCGTCGTTCGCACGTTCAATGTGTGAGAAAAAAGGGGGGGGGGATTCTTTATGCTCGGGTCTTTGTAGCACCCTTTTCTTCTCGCGCAGCTGACCTCGTTAAGGCTTTGGGGGTACGTGTCATCGTCTCCGCTTTAAAGCGTTCTTGTGGGGCTCTTAGGGGGGTGGGGAGAGACTTTCTTTGAGGTGCATCGTCCACTTGAGGAACCTCTTTCCTAAAAGGTTTATATCAAATGTCCTCGTTTTTTAATTTTTTGGTTGGTTCTTTTTTTTAGCATTGGCTTATGGTCCAATTAAGCGGCGCTTTTCTCTTGCGAAAATGGTCTTCGGTCGCTGCCCGCGAGTATGGTTGCATGAGTACACGCCACCATTTGTTATTGCAGTGGGGATGCCCGCCGTGTTTATGCATTCGAGTATGTTCGTACAATCACATCCTCACCCGTACTTCGAAGTCCAAGTTCGTACAATAGAATCCTACTCTGAACATTCGAGTTCATTGACTCGAGTCTGTGGCTAAATCAAATCCTAGCTCGTACATGAAGGGAAGAAGGTTTATTCTTTTACAATTGAAAGCGAAAACAAACTAGGGCATCTGCAGAAGGTTTGTAAGAAGAGATGTGTAAAGAAAGTGGTGGTAGAAATGTGCCAAATCCACTTATGGTCCTAGAACCTCCTGCTGGCGTTGTCGCCTGGAGGGCAAAAAATCCTGCAGACGTCAGCGGCAGCATGGTTTCCACGCTTTTCCCTGGTACACCCCCCTTGCAGGGCAGCTCCACAGACCAAAAGGGAGGTCCTCCACCTCAAACGGCTAGGGTTTCCCAGGTAGTAAAAGGAGGGGAGATCTCCTCAGACCGGTGCCCCTGCGACTGCCACGAACTTCTCCATCTCGGAGAAGGACCTGGCTGAGGCCGGTCCATCTGGCCTGAAGTTCCTGCCGGTGGAGGGGAGAAGCGGGTCTATTCCCCGCCCTCCTCTCCTAAAAAGAAAAAGACTAAGAAAACTCGGGGCTCCTCTCCATCCGCGGGGGCTGTGGGGACGGATGGGTCTGCTGCCACTTCGGTAAGTGACCATGCCAAGATCGGCACATCCGGCCCATCTGCCCCCCGGGTGCGGAGCCCCTGACTATGACCAAGACCAAATGTGCACAGGGCGTAGCCTCGATAACATCGGGGCCCCTCATTCATAGATTACCTGGCCTTTTCTAGCCCGTTGGCTTCAAACGCTTCCTCGTTATTCGCTCCACTGATGGCAGCATGTTGGCCAAGGGCAACATGATCGATCAAAGGACAGCATTAGCTAGTGTAATTGGTAGAGAGCCGAAGGTGACCCGTTCCTCGGACGGGAGTCTTCTGGCGAATCCGGTGGATCCCTCCGAGGCGGCCAAAATAAGTGTTCTGCGGACACTTGATGGAACCCCGGTGAGTGTGACGCCGCACTCTACCATGAACTTTGTGAAAGGAGTAGTTTATACGAGGGAACTCGTTGACTACTCCATAGAGGACATCACCTTACAGCTGGCCGACCATGGGGCGGTCAAGGTCGAACGTGTGATGAGAAAACAGGGAGGGGCCTCGAGAAGCACCCCTATACTCTTAGTCACGTTCGACTGTGACAAGTTCCCTGAGTCGGTGCGTGCCGGTTGGTACCGCTACCGCGGCGGTGCTATTACTGTCACCGCTTCGGCCATACGAATCGTTCATGTAGACGTGCAAATTCGAGGTCACTCAAAGTATGTGTAAATTGGTCCGAGGCCGCACACGATAAGTCCAAATCGTGTTTGGCCAGGTGTGTCGATAGCGGAGAGCCGCATCCCGCTTCTTCGAAGCAATGTGGTGCATATCTCATTGAGAAAGAAATCCTGGCCGTTCAGGCCCAGGCTCGACTCTCATTCCTGGCGCGCCCGGCTCTGCCTGGGACGTCTTACGCCTCAATGATTAGAAAGACACCCTCTGCTCCTGGCCCATCCAGCACGGTTGTTTCCGCGTCTATTCGGAGCCCTTCTGCGGGTTCTACTCAACCCGGGCGCTTCTTTGGTAAAGCTGGCGGCACAAAGGATTGACACCCAGCCCCGGCTAAAACTAGGGCCTCCCCCTTCCCCTAGCATGACCGTTACCCGTAAGGCGAAACGGCCACGCGCCTCCACCGAGTCGTTAGACTCATAGGAGGCAACACCCCTGAGGTTTGTCGCCAGGCCATCTTCCTGGGTTCCTAAAGCTGTCCCCCGAAAGGAGGACAGCAAGAAAGGAGCTTCGGCTCCTTCGCCCACGCCTAGTGTTGGGCTGAGGGGCTCGGAGACGGTGGATCCTCGAAAAGAGGGCCCCCGCCTCCGAAGTCGAGGTGGTGGGAGGAAAAGATTCGCATGGCGAGCCCAACCTCCCCCAAAAAGTCCTCGAAGGCGACAGCGCCCGGGGTTCTGCCTCCGGGAAGCGTCCGGCCATTCCCGTGAGGGTCTTCTTTTCGAAGAGGGGCCCCCGCGCCTCCGAGCTAGGCTTGTAAGCCATAGTCCTTCAATGGAATTGCCGTGGACTCCGGGACAAGTGGGAGGAGCTGTGGAGGCTCGTCTCGTCCCGTTTCGTTACCTGTTAGCTATTTTTCTGCAGGAGACGTGCTAGGCGCGTGTCCCCTGCCCGCCCTCCCTGGGTATAAGGTTTTTACGACCCCACCACCACGAGATGGGAGCCGGGCTGGGGAAGGCGTGGTTAACACCCTGCATGATGTCTCCGTTCTTCTTTTCACTTTAGATACCTCCTTTCAGGCAGTGGCTGTGTAGCTTCACCTGGATAGGATGTATACTATCATTTCTGCGTACATTCCACCGCCAGCTGACTAAGAAAGCTACATTGGGATTTTGATTCTGAATACAAGGGTGAAATAAATTTTGATCTATTGCGGGTTTGGTGATTATGGGTATTATCAGCTGTTTGTAACATATTAAACATATAGCTATTATAGGAACACTTTATTGTTTTGTAAAGGAATAAGGATGTTTGAAAAACAAAGAGATCATTTAATTTTAGAATTTTGGATTCCTTAAAATAACGATTAGTTTGCTCATTGTAGTCAAGTTGATGGATGGCTCGAATTGCTTTTTTCTGTAATATGACTAATTTATTGAGATAATTTTGATATTTCCCATACCAACTCTCTATGCCATATGTCAAGTAAGGTTGCACCATTGTCATATATAAAGGTTGGAGAATAGATTTAGGAAGAAACTTATTTAATTTATAGAATATTCCAATCGATTTTGATAGTTTTGTTGAGATATGCGTAATATGTTGTTTAAAACTCAGATTTTTGTCAATAAAGATGCCTAGGAATTTGATATGAGTAGTTAATTGATTATTCCGTCGCCTATTTTAATATGGGGCAATTCAATAGATTTTTTGTAAGAGAAAAGAATATATTTGGTTTTATCTACATTTATTGATAGTTTATTAACATTAAGCCACCTGAAGACATTTTCGAGTTCTTTATTTATTGTAGATGCAATGTTGTTCGGTTTGTCATATGGCAAGGGAGTTGATAAGGCACTATCATCCGCGAATAATATAAATTTAAACAAAGAAGATGATTTAACAATATCATTAATATAGATTAAAAATAACAGTGGCCCTAGCACGGAGCCTTGTGGGACCCCAGTTGTAATATTAAGGTGGGATGAGTCATGACCATTGACGGAGACAAATTGCTTTCTTTCAGTTAAATATGATTTGAACCAATTTTGACAGTTGCCTCTAATTCCGTACATAGCTAATTTTGACAGTAGAATATTATGGTTGACAATCGAAAGCTTTTTTAAAATCGAGAAAAATTGAGAATACAATGTGGCCCTTTTCAATGTTATCATATAAATATTGAAGGTGGTTAATTATCGCGTGAATCGTTGATTTCTGACGTCTAAAACCATATTGGTGTTTATACAACAGTGAATTAGATTCCAGAAATTTATAAAGTTTATTGAATGCTATTTTTTCAAATATTTTACTGAACATTATAAGACATGAAATAGGGCGGTAATTGCTGATGTTTGTGAGGTCTCCGGCCTTTGGTAACGGTGTTACCCAAGCAACTTTTAATACACTTGGGAATATACCCTGCGTAAATGTTTTCTTAATTATTGATGCTAAAATTGGAGCAACTATATCGGAGATGTATTTTAAAATTTTAGTGGAGATTGAATTAATACCTGATTTTTTATTTTCTAGTGAACTAATGATTTTTTTTTATATCGGTAGCCGATATAAAAAAAATCATTAGTTCACTAGTGTTGCTTACAGGAGAAAAGAACAAGGAATTTGGTACATTAATCTCATTAAAATACGAAAGAAAAGATTTATCGACTATTTTGCAGGAGTCTGAGATTTTTTTACCTACGTTGACAAAAAATTCATTGAATTCATTCGCTTTTTCTTTATTGTCATCAACTGGTTTACCCTCAATAATAATTTGTTTAATTTGGTTTGTTCCTTTAGTAATTTCAGGTTTTATCACATAATTGATTAATTTCCAAGTTTGTTTTATATTGTTTTTCGTTTGATTAAATCGTTCATGGTAATAATTTTTCTTGGCTATTTTAATTTGGTTAGTTACTTGATTCCGGAAATTTTTATGTGTGTTCTGGAATTTGACTAAGCTTATAAAGAGAAAAGTATTTTTGACGTTTTTTGATGTTATTTATAATTGCGTTTGTTATCCAAGGTTTGGTTTTGTGTTTATATGATATGGTTTTAGATTTTAGAGGACAATTAAGTTTAAAAGCATCGTCTAGCCTTGAAATTAACTCTTCGGTAGCAGAATCGATGTCATTTATATAGGAAATTTCATATAGATTCTGATTTAGAACATAGTTATAGAAGTTTGATAAGGTATTTTCGTTAATTATGGGGTAGGTTATTGTACGGTTTTGATGAATATTGTTCGAGTTGAAAAAGGACTTTTGGATCATGAATATAGGAAGATGGTCCGATATGTCACAAAGGAGAATACCGGAAGAGTAATTTTCGGGGTGAACTCTGAAAATATTGTCAATTAGTGTTGCTGAGTTTTGGGGTTATTCTTTTCGGTTTTTTATAATTGGAAGTAAGGAATGAGAATAAAAAGTATTGAGGAAGGACTCAGTTGATGCGTGGTTTTCAAAGTTTAATAGTTCAAGGTTAAAATCCCCTGTAATTATTATGTCGTCATAGTTTGTAGCATTGAAGTAATTGATTAACTCAGCAATCTTATCTCTAAACATATTTGGGTCACCAGAAGGAGGTGTATATACGGTTCCAATGATTATTGTTTTACCATTTGATTTTACTTCGATAAATAAAGTTTCAATATAGTTATAGGAAATACTAATTTCGTCAACTTTTTTAGTATTGAGTCTGTCAGATACATACACGCTTATACCTCCCCCTATCTTGTTTTTCGTCGCTTAGTGAATGAAAAGAGTTATAGTTTGGGACACTGATAAGGTGTTTATTATTATTTGTTAGCCAGCTCTCGGTGAATGCCAAAACGGAAAATTTATAATTAAGTAGGTCACGGCGACCAGAGGGTGATGGCAGGAAAACGTTGATGAATCCATCTCTGGTAGTACAGCCTGCGATCTTTGTGGAGAATTTCTTTTTAGCTTGGCGGAGACGAAAAAGATTTTGTTGTGATTTGGAGTCAGTTGTTCGTTTACATAGAATGAAGGTTATTATATCTGAATTTTTGCGAGATCGTCGATTCCGCGTACGGGTAAGGAAAGCCCTCTCCGGCTCAATGGAGCAGGAAGAGTGTCCCGCAGGGAAGTGTCCTCAGTGTCACGCTCTTTGCCCTGAGCATCAACGCCATCACCTCGGTGCTGCCGGAAGATGTTCTCGCTACGCTCTACGTGGATGACCTTTCGATCTCTTTTGGCGCGGCCCAGATGCCAACTCTGGAGCGTCGACTCCAACAGGCATTGAACCGCGTCTCTCGATATGCCGAAGCGCACAGGTTTCAGTTTTCTTTGGCCAAGACTAAGGTGGTGCACTTCTGCCGCCATCCACGGCTCCACCCCGACCCAGACTTGTTTCTTAATAGGGTACGCCTGGAAGTTGTTGAATCGCATCGTTTCCTTGGTCTTGTATTTGACCGACGCCTCACCTGGGAGGATCATATTCGCAGCCTTAGGGTCTCTTGTACCCACGCCATGGATATTTTCCGTTCAGTGACGTTCAGCGTTTTGGGCGCTGATAGGGCTACTGCCTTACTTTTTTATCGACCCTCGTTTGTTCGAAGCTCGAATACGGATGCGAGTTTTATGCACCCGCAGCGGAGCGTTTATTGCGGAAGGTGGGCTCGATCCACCACACCGGCCTTCGCGTGGAGGCTGGTGCCTTCCGCACTTCCCTCATTGAGAGCCTACTAGTCGATGCTGGGGAGATACCACTCGCTCTACGCCGTGTACAGTGCATCATTCGCCTGTACGCGCGAGCTTTGCACCTCCCTTAGTCGCCAACAGCTCTCACTGCATTCGCAGCTGATTTAGACGGTGCCCATGCCGCCGAGAGTCGCCAGTCATACCCTAAACTATTTGGCTAGGAAACTCCTAGGTATAGCTCTCGGGCCGGTGTCGCCCCTGGTTCTGCCCAGGACGCCACCCTCGAGGGTACCACATTTGGCTCTTTGTCGCCACGCCTCTGCTCCCAAAGCTTGTACAGCACCGTGAGTATTGCGTTCGACCTTTTTGGAATACACCTCGTGTCACGCTGGAACCGTGCCAGTGTATATGGATGGCTCCAAGTCCGAATAGGGGGTCGGTTTCCACGCCTTATCCCCTCTGTTTGAAGTCAGCGGGGCTCTGCCAGGCGCTGCGTCTGTCTTCACGGCCGAGCTGGTGGCAATACATCACTCGGTACGGGAGATTACGCGATGTGCCCGGTTCGGAGACCGGATTGTGATCTATAGCGACACACAAAGCGCCCTGAGTGCTCTGGGGGCATTGGAATCTCCGCATCCCCTGGTTCGCGATATCCGTGACGCCACGGTTTTGGCGAGCCGGGCAGATGTCGAGATTATCTTCTGCTGGGTTCCTGGACATGTAGGAATTGCGGGGAATGAGCGCGCCGATGAAGGCGCCAAAGAGTCTGCGATGACTCTGCGACCGGACCAGCGTTTCGCTCTTCCTCACACCGACTACATGGCAGGAATACGGGTAGCTCTTCGGACTGCTTGGCAAAGAAGATGGGAGACGGTCGAAGGGAACTTAAAGTTGCGTGCCATTGTGCCGCGACTGTTCCCATGGACCTGTCCCCCAATGCCGCGGTGGCTTCAGGTTGCTTTCTGTCGTCTCCGAATCGGGCACACTCGTGTGACGCATCGCTATTTGATGGAGCGCTCGCCTGCGCCCTATTGCAACAACTGCGTCGTCCCCCAGACTGTTCGGCACATTCTTGTCGAATGTCACGCACGACACCTGTCCCGGTACCGGGATGGGCGGGGTCGCTACCGCCTGTCCCTTGTACTCGGGATGAGTGCGTGCACATCGACTGGTGGACTTGTTTACTTTTGGGGGGAGGCCGGCCTGCTCCCTATTATTTAAGCAGGGTTTGTTTTTTGCATTTGTTTTTTTTTTCCTTTAGTTGCACGCTCCTGCGCCGGGGGGACCTCCCCCCGACGCAGGAGCTTGCTTCCTTTCCCCCATTTTGGGTGTTTTTTTCGTCTCTTTAATTTTATTCTAAAGTAGCCTAGAACTAGGCCAGTTTTAATACGGCGACTAATGTCCATGTAGGCAGTCGCCATATGAGCTCTTAAAAAAAATATAATGTTTGAGGTATCCGTGACACCACGGTTTTGGCGATCCGGGCGGATGTCGAGATTCTCTTCTGCTGAGTTCCTGGACATGTAAGAATTGCGGGGAATGAGTGCGCCAAAGAGTCTGCGAGGACTCTGCGACCGGACCAGCGTTTCGCTCTTCCTCAACCGACTACATGGCAGGAATACGGGCAGCTCTTCGGACTGCTTGTCAAAGAAGATGGGAGACAGTCGAAGGGAACTTAAAGTTGCGTGCCATTGCGTCGCGACTGTTCCCATGGACCTACCCCCCATTGCCCCGAGGGCATCAGATTGCTTTCTGCCGTCTCCGAATTGAGCACACTCGCGGGATGCATCGCCATTTGATGGATCGCTCGCCAGCGCCCTACTGTGAAGACTGCGTTGTCCTCCAGACTGTTCGGCACATTCTTGTTAAATGTCCCAGTCCGGGCGATCTTCGCTCACGTTAACTGTCCCGGTCCCAGGATGGACGGGATCGCTATCTCCTGTCCCTTGTACTCGGGACGAGTGCGTGCACATCTTTTGGTGGACTTGTAGACTTTTGGGGGGGACGGCCGGCCTTCTCTCTTTTATTTAACTAGGTTTTGTTTTTGTTATTGTTGTTTTCTTTGTAGGTCGCACGCTTCGGCGCTGGGGGGGGGACCTCTCCCCTACGCCAGAGCTTGCTTCTTGATTGTTGTCATCTTCCCTTTTATCGTTGTTTTGTTTTCATATTCTTATTTTAAAGTAGCCTAGTGCTATGCTGTGTGATTGCGGCGACTTATGGCTAAGTGGGCAGTCGCCAATAGCCCCCCCCCCAAAAAAAAAAATGTTCCTATGCCTCTATCATTTCATTCCCCAATCCACTCATCCGTAATTTTACAGGCATCCGTTCACAACATCTAAACTCATCGTACTTACTCAGAATCCTCTCGTTCACTAACGTCACTTGCGCTCCAGTATTAATCAAACCACAGAAGAACCTTTCACCAACTTTCACTCGCTTCCATCATAACAGATCCTTCATGTTGCCAATACACAGAAGGAACAACCACACCAACATCAGCATTGACATCCACACCATCATCAACTCCCACATCCTCACTTACCACACACTCATCTTCATCTAGACAATCATTCTTTTCCCTCATATACGAACACTTTTCAATCACCCAATTGTAATGCACACTGCCCAAACACTGCAGATGCACCACATTAGCCTTCGAACCCTTCACTTTCTCACCCTTGTACACAATCGACCTCTCACCACTAAAGTGCACATAAACAATCACTCCATACAAACGACTCATTACAATCAACACTTCCTGAAACGGCGAGACCCCTTGCATACACATCGCTCTCAATTCTTTCATAAAGTTCCGCACCCTCGCCATACCAATACTTTCAGAGTTCCTACATACTCAACTCATTACCTCCTTCCTTAAATCATCCACACTATCGGGCACTCTCACATTTACTCCATCACTCTTCAAATCTTGCAAACCATTCCATACACTCTCAAACAAGGAATCACCGCCATCCTTACTCTCCTTTCTATTCATAATCCCTTTAGGCAAATACTCAAGATCACTCACTCCACAGACATCTTCATCATTCGTACCAGGATACCTTGACATCAAATCAGTCACTCCATTCCGTTCACCAGGCACATAGTCACATAGTCAAAGTCACTCAAATCTTCCAAAGTCCTTGCAATCCTACTATCAGCCCATTTCATACGTTGCAAATATACAAGAGGTTGGTGATCTGTTTTGATCACAAACCTCACACCATACAAAAATGGACACAGCTCTTTCAAACAATGCCATATCGCAGATAACTCGCTCCACAGTCGAATACTTTCACTCTGCTGCATTCATAGCCTTGGATCCATACCCAATTATTCGCCTGACATTCTCTCCATTCAAATGCTGCTCTTGCATCAGAAAACTTCCCATACAGTACCCAATCGCATCTGTATACAATTCAAGCATTTTAGCATTTACACTATAATCTGGGTATGCCAATTCAACATCTTCAGCCGCTGCCTCTTTCAGTCTCATACGCTTTATTCATCCTATCATTCCACCTGACAATTGTACTACCTTTCTTGCCCATCCACTCAGTTAGAGGCATTTTCACACCCGAACAATCACGTATAAACTTTCGTTGAAACTCGAATCAAACCCAGAAACGACTTCAGCTGCTTAACACTCACCGGTTTCGGAAACATTCACACCTTCTCAACATACTTCGGCGACTTTCGCAACCCATTCTCACTCACCATATGCCCAAGGAACTTCACTTCGCAAACCATTCACACTTCTCTACTTTCACCTTCACAACAACACTCTCCAACGTTCCCAGCACATCATTCACTATCTCGTATGCTCCTCAAAACTCTCAGTCATAATCAAAATATCATCTATAAACACAATCACATTCTTACTCGCAAACTTACTCAACACAACATTAATTGCCCGCTGGAAGGCACCGGGAGCATTAGCCAACCCAAAGTTGAGGTTCCGGAACTGATTATGCATCTTCGTGGAGGAAAAGGCAGTTACCTGCCAGCTCTCCTCAGCAATGGGCATCTGGTAATACCCCCGTACCAGATCCAGCTCTGTAAACCACTTCATCCAATGAATACCATACATACACTCAGATACCACACACATCGGAAACCTTTCTTTCACAGTCCTTTCGTTCACCTTTCGATAATCCACACACAGACGCAATCTTCCATCCGGCTTACGTACAGGCACAATCGGACTATTCTATGCACTCTCACTTTCTTCAATCATTCCAATCGCTCTAATTCCACACACTGCTCCTCAATCTCATCAGCAACCGGACGCGGGAAATATCTCGGCCGCTGATAGATTGGGGTTCCTCCTTCAGGACAATCTTGAATTCCGGAAGCTTCGCATCCCCAAAATCCAGATCGCCCTTACCGATGACCCGCTTTCGTTCAAACAGCATTTGATACAAACCCTCCCTTTCATACTCAGTCAAACATTCATCTAATTCCACCATCCTTTCCACTTCATTATACTTCCATTCAGACGTCCTTTCATTCGCAACATTTACCCTGACATCCGTGCTATCATCCATACCTGCTTCACTGACAGTGGAGAGGTGACCTAGTACATCTCTGACTTTGATCCCCCTTACCTGCCCTTTGACCCTGGGGTCTGTCTGCACACATACAAAAGGATCGTTCATTCTCATCAAGCCATCAAACACACAAGCAACACGCCTTACCTTATAATACGCACCCTTTCCATCTAATAACACAGTATTCTCTCCCACATTCAAACTCACATTCTTACTCCAACTCACTAACAGACACCCTTTCACCCTTCACAAGCCTTACACTCTCTATAGCAGTCACCTCAATACCGGTAAACACACTCCTCAAAACACCACCATCTTTCCCTACATACAACTTATACACCCCATTTTTACCAATCTTTCTCTCACTCTGATCACTCGCAGGATGCACAACCATACGGTTCACTTTCATAAAATCATACCCCCAAATCATACTATACTTACTACTCACCTTATCAATCACAGATAATTCACACTCATCATCAACATACCATGCATTCGAACAGCTGAACTTATCATTCCAATCACAGGTACTTCCATACCAATAATCCCTACCAAAGTACCTTTACGCTCTGACAGGAGGGCTTTATCACTGAGCTTATCATACACGTCCTTATATACCAAGCTCGTCTTGCACCCAGAATCTATCAAAGCCAAACACTCAATTCCATTCAATTCAACCTTCACACTCAGATACTCATACTTCCTACCAGACAGCACTTTCACACTAGACAGACTTACCAACACATTACTCGCACTCATGCACCCAGAGGATACTTCACCAGGTACCCTCTTACAACTTAGTTTCCCGCTTCAGACTTTCCATTCATACCTTGCGCGCTCAACCTAATCCAACACCTTTCACTCGAATGTCCTTCCATCACACAATAACTACATACATTCTTCTGGTCACGACACATCCTCGCATAATGACCGGCCTTTCCACACTTACCATATGCAAATCTTCCACTCCTTCCAGCATTTGCTCCATCATTCAACTTCGGATAATCTTCAAATGACCTCTTTCTTTACATTCGAACACTCTTTCACACTTTTCTGGCAATCTTTTATCATATGTCCCTTCTTACCACACCCAAAACACGCGCTAAACGTCCATCTACATTCCGCAAACATATGCCCCTTCCTTCCACACCTACGACATTCCACGATCTTTTTCACACCATTCGGCCTCGGTTGCTCCCTCATATACCCATTCATGCGCTTACCAGCCATCTGCGCCCTTCCATTTGCTCATCCTCAATTAGCCCATCCAGTCTGTCCACCCAGGAAGCTCCACATCACCCCAGCAGGCGCAGCCCTCAGGGCATCCCGATAGCTGACAAACTTACGGTGGAGGAAAGCTCCTGGGCTTCTTACCCCCAACATTCACACTGTACCATCCATCCTCATCCAAATCACCCTCTTCATCAAATCGCCCATCTTCCAGAAGCTCCCCCCCCCCACACACACACACCAACCGTTCACCTGTCAGTCTCACTCTCTCCTTTCTCTTCCCATTAACCATTCACTCACCTTTCGCGGGTTCGTGTCCAGGAACTTCCTCAACAGTTGCTTACACCCATTCACTCCATCCTACCATACCTCTTTCTCGCCATAGTCTCAAGGTTATGCTCATACATATTCACACTTTCACTCTCCCCCATGCGAGCCTTCTCAAATTCATTTACCCTTTTATACTTCACACTCTCATTCGTTTCACTTGTCCAATCAATCGCGTCTTCACCACCTCATACCTTGGCTCACCCACACTCGTGATCACGCGGAAAAACCCTAGCACCTTCCCTTCCAAGCACTCGCCTAATACATCCACCCAATATCCCTTATTCTCCGGGTACGTGAGGTTATAATGACGCTCAAATTCCCCGAAGAATTCATCCACACTCTTCTCACAATGCAACCTAAACTTATCAACCTTTGGTAATTCCCTTATCAAAATACCTTTTCCCACATTCACTTCACTCTCACTTAAGCTGCTCTCACTCTCACTCATGCCAATCATACATTCACTCTACTCTCTTCATCCGAATACAAAGAGCCCTCTCACCTTCCGATCCTTCTCCTTTGACCCAGTCTTCCTTCCTCTCTTGCGTTCCACTCTCTTCCATTCTCCGTCCTTCCTCTCACTCACAATCATCCTATCCTCTCTAGACTCTCACACACTCCCATTGGCCCCATTAGTCTTATCTCCTTCGGTCGGAGCAGGGGTCAGGGTCGAGTGTCCTGGGGCAGGTCCTGGCCCCTTCATCATGTCAGAGGTCCTGCATCCTTTGGTCGACCTGCTTCTGTCTCTCATCCATCTTCACCTTCATCCTATCAGTCTTTTCAGTCATCCCACCATATCACTCCTCAATCCCTCAATCACGTTCCTTAACATCGTACATTCCTCCTCTTTATGTCTCAGCTCCAGCCTCAGTCTCAAAATCTCATCATGGAGGCCCTGTTCCACAGAAGCCATTCTCCCAGGTTAATAAAAGAGGACAGAACAAGGGGAAAAAACAATCACTACGTCCAATCCGATGACGGACTGCAATCCAATCCTGTCGCTCCCGGTTTCGAGATCCCACGTCGCTATTCGGGCGCCAAATGTAGCGGGCCACGAATCTACACTCTAGCCCCAATCTATCCAACCCGTTTCCTACACTAAGTCGGACGTGAGAAATCGAGGGAGAAATGAAACGGATTGTATGTACAGTCTTTTATTTACATAAATATGTGGTAAATATATTTATATACAAAGAAAAACAATCCATGCGGATACTACCAAGCAAAAACAATTATTATTCAAAATCAAACAACAAAAAATATTTACAAAATACAAACAAACAAGCGATAATTGAGCAAACAAAAAACTATACAATAAAATTCAATGAGGCCTAAAAAACATACAATCAAGATCTGCAATTGGTGGCAATCATCCATAAAGAGCTGTAGAATTGGAATCGCAAGTGGATCCCAATATCGGCAACGTGGGTGGAGTTGGCGGTCCTATCAGGTGTTCCGTAGGAAAGACTAAAACATCGAACTAAGACTTTCGAGGGTTTGATGACGTCAGAGGAGACTAATCGAGGGGAGGTCGCCGGGTAAGAAAGTGTATGAGGCAGCGTACTCTTTATGGTGCCCCTCCAGCAAAGGAGATGAGAGTGGAGATTCGAGTCCTCTGATCGAGAAAGTCTAGTGATGAGTTTAGGATTGACAAGTGCAGGCAGCGACTAGGGATGGTAAAAGAACCGAAAAGCCAAGGGCCAGTTCGGATAAGATTTGTACTTATTTTTTTTCTTAATTTTCTAGAATGAATTTTACTATTCGCAATACACTGTTGATAACTCATACCGTCTACGTTAGCCCTACGCGAAACTTCTTCAATCTACTTTGTTTGAATAAAATCCCCTAAGACTATTTTGTTGGGGGGTTTTTCCAGTTGATTATTATCATTAAGATCGACGGTTGCGCGCATTTTGTACATGCTTATGCAAATTGAGGTCGATCATTTGGAACACTTAATTTTTTTGTGGCAAGATTTACATTCAGATTCAGCTTTATTTTTACAAGTAAAATAGTTCGACATTTTTAAGGGGTTATTTAGGAAGACAGCTGCATAAATAACAGGGCCCCCCAAAAAACCTTTTATAAATACCGCACGAATTATATTTTCTATTTTATCGTACTTTTTGCGCTAAATTCGGGGGGGTGGGGGTTCCAATAGATGTTTATCACGCCTTCTTTAAAAATTAAAAAGTGATTAAAGATAATACAAAATTATAAGAACTTTAAAATTTTAATTGATAGATAAGCTACGCACACACAGATAGGCACAAACATTAAAAAAAAAAGCTATAAATTTTGTCAAACTCGTCCACCTCTTTCTTGTTTGAGAATCTTCTAGGAACTTCGAAATTAAGTGTTACTGAGGAAATCATTTGTTGTAACATTAATTTATAAATTACTTTACAATCAATTGATTAGTATAAACATAGAATAGAAATTTAATATAAGAAAAATATTAAGAATAGTTCAAAACTTTTCCTCCTTACGTCAAGTTCTGGAAATCGAGACTTCGCCATCAGCTTAGTGTGTTCAAATAACTCGCAACATGGGTAGAAGTATATTCTACATATATACATGATAATTTTTTAACGAAATAATATAATAACTTATAATAATAATAATAATTATGGAGCAGAATGTTATTTAAAGTTACAGCTCATAACCAAAATTTTAAAATAATAACAAACGGTAACATTTTATACCTTCACAGGAGTGCATTAATTAGAGTATTGAGGTAACAAACCTTTACACACCATACAGGTGAAAATAAGATATATTAGATTGTATTTTTAAGAGGGGGAAGAGGGGGTAGGGGTGCATTAAGGCCAGAATAGTACATTTTTAAAAATGGAAATAAAATTCAGGATTGATTGAAACCGGTTCTGAGAAACGGTTTCCGGTTATCGCAAGAGTTTCAAGAACCGGTTCCCCATCTCTAGTATCGACACCCTCTTGAAGTGAGAGGCTCCACTAAACCGGTCGGGCTGGGCGTTCGCGTTCTTCAATCCAAAAGCATCAATTTCCGACCAAAAGAAAGCGCACTAAAACACCGGCCTAAAATCACTATTACGTCTCGAATCTAGGTTATTTGGACTACAACGCTATGAACTGTCGCTAGTAATCGAGTAGGCACGCAATTCTCCTGGGTGTCCTTGGCTCCAAAACCTGTCGACTTTAATGAGACCCCACTTTGGCTTCTCTAATTTTTCGATCGAATTGCCACCAAATCCGAAAATCGACTTCATTTTTTCAATTCAAATTTTGATTACAATTTCCAATAATCAGAAAATGTTTCTCTTCTATAATTTCTTAACATCTCTCGAATTTCCGCAGTGAAATTGCGCAAACTAAATATATTACCCTTCACTTTTCACCCTTTGGGAGGGGCCGAATGGAATTACCATAATAATCTTTGAGTGGGGAAATTTCTCCCGTTGGTGCGAACCATAACGAACATGGATAATGACGGCAATAAAATACTTTCTTTTAACTATCTACTTTTTATCCTTTTTATCCTGGGTAGAGTCAACGCCAAAATACCCTGTTCCTACTTCTTTTATGCCCAATTGATTACAGCCAATAGTAATAATTTAAAGATAGTAAAATCCAACGAGGGCCTTCAAACCTGTAAAATTCTGAGTAGAGAGATAGAGAGAGGTTCGTGGTGAAAATGGCGAGTAGTTGAAATACGGTATGTAGTCGGCCTTGACTACTTGGGAGGATATAGTAGATCTGCTGTGTACGCAACTCTCCTGCCCCCCCCCCTCCTCTTGGAAACCCCCATTCGCGAGCGTTTCAGATTCGCAACTCTGACAGCTTGTTACAAGAAGTACGAACTAACAGTTCGTACTTCACAGTACGTGTGTTCCTACATACGAACGTCCCATCCAGGCCCCAACATTTATGCCTGACCAGGGTTGATGGCTACCCCCCTCCATTCTCCACTGAAGGATGTCCTCGTTAGATTACTCAATTGCACCTCTTGGCAGGTTCAGGAGAGGTTGGCGTCCCGGTGCTCGAGTGCTCGTAGTAATCTCCTCTTCAAGTTACTCGGACTACGTACCTTCCCTTTATTTGACCCCCCCCCTTCCCCTAACATCACTGCGAAGGCTCGTCTTAAGCTTCCAAGTTTAAAATAAAACCACCGAAGGAAAATGTCCCCGTTTACTCCAATTTCTTTAATTTGCTCGCGAAATGCAGCCAGGTTTGGGGAGAGGAAGGGAAGTTATGCCCCAAAAGGACCGAGTAAAGAGAAAATACATCGTTCAAATGACCAAGGAAAGGCAAAGAATCCCCTAAATGACCGAGTAAAGGCAATATCTCCCAAATGACCAAGTAAATACAAATACCTCAGAATGGCCATATTTATCCTCCCCAAAATGACAAAATAAAGGCAAACAGTCCCCAAAGTGACCGAATAAAGAGAAACACCCCGAAGTGACCAAAGAACCAATAAAGGCAAACACTCCCCAAAATAACTTAGTAAGGGCAATATCTCCCAAATGACCAGGTAAATACAAACACCTTAGAATGACTAACAGTACCCCCCCCCATGAGCAAATAAAGGCAAACTCCCTGAAGTAACCGAATAAAGACAAACACCTCAAGGTGAACAACGAACAAGTAAAGGCAAACACTCTCCAAAATTACTAGGTAAATACACTCGCTCACCGAAATGACTAAGTAAAGACTATCTCCCAAATGACTAAGTAAATACAAACACCTCAGAATGACCAATAGTTTACCATCCCAAAATGACTAAATAAAGGCAAACAGTCCCTAAAGTGACCGAATAAAGAAAACAACCTAAAGTGACCAAGGAACAAGTAAAGACAAACAATCACGAAAATGACTTGGTAAAGGCAATCCCTCGCCGAAATGACTAAAGGTATTATATCCCAAATGACCAAGTAAAGGCAAACAGTCCTCAAAGTCACCAAATAAAGACAAACCCTGCAAAGTGACCAATGAACCAGTAAAGGCAAACGGTCCCCCCAAAAGTCAAAGAGTCCGCCGCAAGTGACTAAGGAAAGGCAATCCCTCGCCGAAATGACCAAGTAAAGGCAATATCTCACAAACGACCAAGTAAATACAAACATCTCTGAATGACAAACAGTAAACCCTCGTAAAAATACAAAAATATAGGCAAACAGCCCCAACAACTAGGTAAAGGCAATATCTCCCCCCCCCCATTGACCATGTAAATACAAACACCTCGGCATGACCAACAGTAATCCCTCCTAAAAATGAATGGCAAACAATCCCTAAAGTGACCAAGGAACAAGTAAAGGCAAACAGTCCTCGAAATGACTTGGTAAAGGCAATCCCTCGCCGAAATGACTAAGTAAAAGCAATATCTCCTAAATGGCTAAGTAAATACAAACACCTCAGAATGACCGACAGTTTCCCCTGCCCCAAATGAATAAAGGCAAACAGTCACCAAATAAGGAAAAACCCCCAAGTGACCAAGGAACAAGTAAAGGCAAACACCCCAAATGCCCGAGGAAAGGCAATATTTCAAATGACCAAATATATACAAACACCTCAGAATGAACAACAGTAAACCCTCCCAAAAATGAATAAAGGCAAAGTCACCAAATAAAGACAAACCCCCCAAGTGACCAAGGATAAGTAAAGGCAAACACTCACCAAATTTCCAAATGAAGGCAAACTGTCCCCCCCATGACTAGGTAAAAGCAATCCCTCGCCGAAATGACCAAGTAAATACAAACATTTCAGAAGGACCAACAGTAAACCCAGAAATACCCAAATAAAGGCAAACAGCCCCCCAAAATGACTAGGTAAAGGAAATCCCTCGCCGAAATGACTAAGTAAAGGCAATATCTCTCCCCCCCCCCGCAATAACCAAGTAGAATGATTCCCTCTCGCGTATTTCTACAAAATCCACCGCTTCGTTTTCTCGACATCCGATTTATTTGAAAATCCAATTTGATAGAACAGATTTATTAAATCCATCAAATTAAATTGAAATTTGTTAATTTGACAGCAAAAGACGCGGAAATACTTTATTTAAAACGATAATTGTTAACGATTTCTTCTTTTTTTCCTAAAACTGATTGAAAACGTCCTTTTCGTGCCTCTCCTGCCCTAACTTGTCTTAACTAACCTGTCCTAACCTAGTCTAACTTGGACCAATCTATCGTAATCTTAGCTGTCCTCTCTGATTTCAACTCTGAGCCGCCACCCCAACACTGCATCGAGCACCATGGGGGACGCGCCTCATCCACTATTGTAACAGGCACCCCGATTTGTTTTCCTGGCCGCCGTGCTGAAGGGGCTCAGCGCCAACTTAGCCTCTTCTTTCTGACACCCTGTCTTCTTATCCTGCTCCCTCACTTTTCCTACAACCTCTCCCACAACATTCTCTGGTCGGGCTCTAATTTCACAGGGTAGACACCGACCAGCCTCCTCTCACCCAACTATCCTAGATCGGGGTTCAGGGGAGAGGAGACACTTCCCCCTCACCCCTGAGCTCCGGTTTGCGGTGGTGTTTTTTAAAAAACCTGCTCCATCCCCACCCATACCTTCCTCACATCATTTTTCTTTCTCCTTTCTCCCCGGTAACATCGTTGGAGCCGCCCTCGGGCAGCTCCACCGAAAAGATGTATACCCCCGCCTCCCTGTGCTTTTACAGGGAACCCTCCAAACCTCTCTCATGCATACGGGCGACTCCCATTCTCTGAAGTCGCCCTTGGAAGTCTCACTTTTTCGAGCGGCAATCCCCCGTTTGCTTTCCAAGGGGACTACCAAGAAAGCAGGCAGGCGCCCCATAATTGATCGTTCCTGGTGGGGTTGGCTCGATAGGGCGAATCCCATTAGGGGAGCAAGGGATGGCAGGGCCACTTGGCCCGTGCCCCTCAATGTCCTGCAGGCTTGTGCGACTAGTTTGCAGAGGGGTCACTGTACCTGCCCCCCCTCTCTCTCTAGACGGATGCCGGTTCGCCGGCATTAGAAGGTAAAAAAAGAACTTTTAATGGGATTAGTGATGTCTTGGGGGTGGGTGGCCACATGGAGGCCCCCTGAGATGAATTTGATTCCTTGGGTGACCCAGCCCCAGATGGTATGACCTTTCATGGGGTATAACCTGAGCTCGATGCCAAGCACTGAACCCGAGTGTATCCCTGTGCAAGGTCCTCCTCAGACGGCTCAAGCCCCCGAGGCCTTAAAGGAGAGGAAGAATCTCCTCTCCCCGGCTGGTGCCACTGTGACAGCCAAGACCTCCATTTCACAGAAGGATCTTGCTGAGGCTGGTCCATCTGGCCTAGGGACTCCTGCCTGCGAAGAGGAAAAGCGGGTTCATTCTCCGCATTCCCTTCCCAAAAAGAGAAAAAATAGAAAGAAAAAAAGACAAGGCTCCTCTGCCTCAGCGGGAGCTTCGGGGACAAACGAGGCCGCTGCCGTTTCGGTATGCGACTAAGCCAAGATCGGAATGTTCGGCTCTGGTGCTCTCCCGGATGGGGAGTCCCAGATTAAGACCAAAAATGCGCAGAGGTTGAGCATTGATTGCGTCGTGGCCCCTCATTCAGAGGTTACCTGGCGTTTTCGAGCCCGCTGGCTTCAAACGCTTCCTCGTTATTCGGTCCATTGATGGCAGCTTGTTGGCTAAGGGCAACATAATCCAACAGAGGAGAGCTTTAGCTACCGTGATTGGTAGAGATCCGAATGTAACCCTTTTCTCGGATGAGAACCTTGTGGCGAATGCATCGAATCCCTCCGAGGCAGCCATGATTAGTGCTCTTCGTACACTTGATGGCACGCCAGTAAATGTGACGCCGCCCTCTACCATGAACTTCGTGAAAGAGTGATTTATGCGAGGGAACTCTAGAACTACTCTATAGATGACATCACTTTAGAGTTGGCCGACCATAGAGCGGTCAAGGTCGAGCGTATGATGAGAAAACAGGGAGGGGCCTCGAGACCCACCCCTACACCCTTCGTCACGTTTGACTGTGACAACTTCCCTGATTCGGTGCGTGCCAGTTGCTATCGCTACCGCGTGAAAACATTCGTGCCACTACCGCGGAGGTGCTACTACATGGCCCTACAAATCGCTCATGTAGACGTGGAAAGTCGGGGTTAACCGAATTCTATGTAAGTTCTTCCAAGGCCGCACACAAGTCCAAATCGTGTGTGGCCAAGTGTGCCAATTGAGGAGAGTCGCACCCCGCTTCTTCGAAGCAATGTGATACGTATCTCCTTGAGAAGGAAATCCTGGTCGTTCAGGCCCAGGATCGTCTCTCATTTTGCGAGGATAAGGACTTGGTCCTAGCGCGCTCGGCTCTCCCTTGGACGTCCTATGCCTCAAAATTAAGAAAGTCACCCTCTGCTCCTGGCCTCTCCAGGCCTACGAGCACGGTCGTTTCCACCTCCATTCGGAACCCTTTTGAGGGTTCTACCCACCTTGGGTGCTTCACTGGTAGAGGTCGCGGCAGAAAGGGTTCATACCCAGTCCCCGCTAAAACCAGGGTTCCCCCACCCCTTACCCCATCGTGACCGTTTCGCATAAGGCGAAACGTTCCGGCGCCTCCAATGAGTCGTTAGACTCGCAGGAGGCAACACCCCTGAAGCTGGTCATGAGGCCATCTTCCGGGGTACCTAAAGCTGCCCCCCCGTAAGGAGGACAGTACTAAAGAAGCTTCGGCTCCTACACCCACACCCAGTGGTAGGCCTGGTGGCTAGGAGACTGTGAATTCTCCAAAAGAGGGATCCCCGCTTCTGAAGCGGGGTCCGCCTGCCTAAGGTTTCGAAGCGGAGGGGCGAAATGACTAGCATGGCGAACCCAACCTCCCTAAGAGTGTGGCAAAGGTCATGTTGCACTCGTTAAGACGCAATGGTTTTAATGCAGGTATACACGTTTTTATTGTGGCGGACCTTGCAGGCCTTGCCCTCGACATGACCCACACGCTGTAGTAAAGGGGATAGATTTGGGACGCCTGCGGCGGCCATAGTCCTTCGACCAGAAGTTCTTTTTCGACCTCAACCACTCCTTCACGGTCTTGGCCGTGTGGCCCGAGGCACTGTCCTGCTGAAATACGTAGGCCACTTTCTTAGTGATATTTCTCAGCCAAGGTAGGACTTTAGGGATCCAATGTCCCTGTAACCGGCCGCGAACTACACCGGGAGCATCTTCTCCCCATACGAAGCCACGGCTCCAAGCATCATCACAGAGGCCAGGTGCTGCTTGGTCGTGGACACGTAGCGGACCTCGGCGGAGACGTCCTTCCTGGCTGAAACTTACCATGCGGTCGTTGTTTGTTGATGACCGGATCGACTGTGAAGGTTTTTTCATCCGAATAAATGAGAATTTGATTGCCACGACTCTTCCAAGTCGTTGAGAAGGGGATGACTGTGCTCCCAACGTTGTTCTCGCATACTCTCGCTTAGCAGAGGCCTTTCCACGCCCCTCAAGCTCTTTCCGCACTCCTTCCTGATGACCCTGGATCCCTTGGCCAACAAGATGTTTTCGGGGCACTTTTCAAGCCGTTCTTCATCCCAAACGATCGATAACTACAGGTCTGCCTTAATGAGGTTGATCTTCGAGGTCCTTCCCGTTCATGCACCTCTTCACGACTCTATGGGCGGTCATCCGGCGGACGTTACATAGAGTTACATAATTACAGGTCACAATAGACCTTGTGGTCCATACTAGGTGACCTGGGAGAAAGATTATGGGGAAGATAGATAGTACACCTTGCAAAATCGGTGAACCTGTCATCTGAAGGCTAGGGACTTAATTATTTGCTAGATATTTATCTATACGACGTTTGAGAGTATCTACGGTGTTGCAGTCAATTACTTTACGAGGAAACCCATTCCATAAGTTGACGATTTGGTTAAAAAAAGAAATTATTAGATTCGTGCGAGTTAAAATGTTTACCTAGAATTTTGAAACCGTTTCCTCTCGTGTAATTTGACTGGTTGATAATGAAATATTTGTTGCAATCCCGATATTGTCTATGCCTTTGATAATTTTAAAGACCTGAATTAGGTCCCTTCTTAATCCACGCTGAGAGTTAACGGAAATAGATTTAGTTCTCTAAGTCGCTCTTCGTATGGTTTGTTCCTTAAACTTGGTATCATTTTAGTAAGCCTACGTTGGACTCGTTCTAATTTCGCTATATCTTTCTGGTAGTACGGGCACCAGGCTTAAAAGTAGTATTCCAAAATTGGACGGACCAAGGAATTATAGTGAGTAAGGATTGTACCTTTAGACTAATACTAAAACGCTCTACCAATGAATCCAATTATTTTATATGCTTTCTTAAAGACTTCTGAACATTGCGTACTGGGGTTTAGGTCGCTCGATATTGTTACTCCTAGGTCCGTCTCTCTGTCTACGCTTAAAAGTTGAGTACCATTTAGTGAGTAATTTGCTTTGCCGTTACGGTATCCGATATGGAGCACTTTACATTTATCCGCGTTAAAAGGCATTTGCGTTGAGCAGCTTTGCCGGCCCGCGCGAAGGAGAGCAGAGATCTCGATTCTTTTCACTTCGATCTCGACACATAATGGAAAAGATGATTTAATGACACGTGTAGGAAAAGTAGAACTTTAAGTTTGTCTGATATATATATATATATATATATATATATATATATATATATATATATATATATATATATATATATAAAGGGTCTTTCAATAAGGTCGCTCGATTTTTATATGTAAATAAAACAAGTTGTGTGTGATATATGCACTCAATTTATTTTAAATTTGAAAGTAAATTTTATGGCATCAAGTGTGGAATATGACGTCGTTCAAATGTCCGCCGCGGATTCGCTTGGTGGAACGTATTCGGGAGGCCCAATTTTCGATGACTTTGTCGCATAAATCTGGCAGAATTGGCTGGATGGTGTTCGCTATGTTGACTTTGAGGACATTAACTGTGTGCGGATTATTCGCGTAGACCTGCCCTGAAATCGCTGGTGAAAAATGTCTATCGTGGCGTGCGCAGTGTGGCACATAGCGCCGTCCTATTGGAACCACATGTCGTTAGTATCCATATCAGGCATATAATCCAGTTGAGGCCACAAGAAGTTGCTTATCATCGATCTGTAGGTCTCGCCGTTGACGGTTATGGCAATCCCATCTTCGTTCTCAAAAAAATACGGACCGATGATTTCGTTAGACGAAAATCCGCACCAAACAGTGACTTTGTTGGGATGCAATTGGTACTGTTGTATCTCATGTGGATTGTTTTCGTCCCAAATCCGACAATTTTGCTTGTTCACAAATCCATTCATCCAAAAATGGGCCTCGTCGCTGAAGATGATAGAAATCAGGTAATGCACGGAACGTTTGTCGAACGGAGCACTGAGTTTGATAATAATATTTGATGATTTGCGCACGCTTTTCAACGCTATAACCTTCCATCGTGACTTGTCAAGTATTACTGAACAGTTCACAGTGAAGTTGCCAGATGTAGCTTTAACAACATGGCCACTATCGCCTGACAAAGCTCGAGCGTCCTTGTTGAAAGACCATATATATATATATATATATATATATATATATATATATATATATATATATATATATATATATATATATATATATATTATGAAAATTAACGCACAGGAAAATGAAAAGATAAATAAACTTACAAATATAGTTTGAAAGTGCTTCGATTTATCTTTTCATTTTCCTGTGGGTTAATTTTCATATTATTGCTTTCTTCACGTGCCACTTTGTGAGTTTTTTCATTATATATATATATATATATATATATATATATATATATATATATATATATATATATATATATATATATATATATATATATATATATATATCATGACATTGAATTTTGTCATTCATATTTTTCCTTATAAATCCTGCTCAAATCTTTAAATCCTTTGCCGGCGAATGGCTAAAATCCAATTTTCATTTTTAATATCTAAATTCTGCGACGAATTCGCCGCATCGGTTGTAAGACTCAACATTGCGGAATATTCTGCTGATTCGGCTTGAAAGGCAAACTTGTTATTTACTTAATTTTTGATGTTATTAAAGGGATGATTTTCTAGACGGAAGATTAATAATGTATTTATTCTAGTGTGTCAGAATTCAATTATGTTATCATAAACAATTAATTGGGTGGGGTGGGGGAAGGGGTCATATTTGTTTCATAAGACAGTGGAGGCTCACTGCTCGATTCGAAGGATGGATTGCCACAGCATATGGCTGCCGTTAAGAGACAGAGAGGACGTTAACTGGCATCCACCCAAGCAAAGCTGATCCCTATGAAACACCCATCCGGCAACTAATCACACCCAAGTGGTTTAGCTTTGTTCAACTTGTGAAAAAGCGAGGTTTCTACTCGGTTAGTCCGTAGTATACAAGGTTAATTCCTCGCTGCTTATTGGATTCATGGTAGGGGATCTACGCTATTATTAACCTTTGGTTTAATGGTTATGGTTTTGGTATTTGCACATAACCTGCATCAAGTTGAGAATTGTTACTAAGAACCATGTCGTGTAGATTTAAAATGTTTCTTTATTCCAACCATTTTCGACACCTCACGCAACGAAAGCGCTTCCAAAATATTGCCGGAAAAAGACGACAAAAAAAACAACTTCGTCTCCAATTTCAATTTCTGTCTAAGGGAGATAAATTCCTCTCACAATGGTGGAAGATGAAGTGTTGGATTACCAAAGACGAAAGATCTGTTTGGAGCGAACACCGCCCCCCATCCCCCCCCCCTCGAGCATCTGTTAAAATTGAAGGAAGGGCGAATTCTTAGTATTGTGTTGATAGAGTGGCATCAGTGATGTTTTGGAGGATCCGCTCTACTTCCATCACAACTCCACTGTGGCAGTTCGATGTTTGTTCTTATTTCCATTTTAACCGAGGTCAGGGTTTTTTTTTCTCCCCAAGACGGTGTTGCGAGTACCGTGGACAACCGTACTGCAGCGACATCTGGAGGATTATGTACCCTCCTGGCCCCAACACCCTTAGTTGGATGTGCGGCTATATATCTTCCCCCTACATTTTCGCTCCCTCTAACCTTACCACCTTGCTTAAAGATCTCTCCTTACAAATTTGCTCGCGAAGATTCCCTCGTTAGTTTTTGTTTCTAACTTCTAAATAATAACACCAATATTTCTTTTGTCTAATTCGTATTTTCCGCGAAAGTTTGGAAGACCGGTCGAGGGATTACCCCCCCCTTCCACCCCACCACATTTGTCAAATCCCTCTATTTTAGTAAAGATTACTTGTAAAATATTTAATTTTTCATATTGATTAATTCGGCATCCATTATTCCCTCATGCACTTCTTTCTGAGGCTCTCGGCTCCGGTAATGTTTTTATGTCCTCATGCAATAACTGCTTGATGGGAGAGACTGTCACTCCCTTGTCCCTGGTTATGGATCTCATTGACTTACTGGGATCGTTATCAATGATGGCCTGGATCTCAGCGACAAATTCGGGGGATCTTCTTGTATCCGAACGCTTAAAGTGAGATTTCCGAGCTGCCGTAGCCTCGTAATGAGGGCGTGACACATCCAACGATTTCCTGATCCTCTGCACCGTCCTCAGACTGACACCAAACCCTCGTAGATCTTCGCATTGGAGCTCACGGCGTGAATAACAAGCAAACAGCTTTTGCCTTTTACATTTTTCTAAAGATGCACAACTGAATCTACTATGATAAGAAGAGAGAACCGATGCCAGTAGTTCCCACCATGACAAATTACCTACCGTACACCTTATATATATATATATATATATATATATATATATATATATATATATGATAGTGGTCAACAAAATAATTGAAACACCATCTATTTCTACGGTTAAGTCAGTTCACGATTATACATAAATAAAAACTACAATTGTCAACATTTGTCTTCTGCATTGTTGCCACCTTCGACTTAATGGTGTTAAATTCATGTTATCGGCTCTTTGAGATATATGTAAGATGGCATATTTTTGGAGCGCCGATTCTGGAGCGTCTGTTATCACAATTGCTGAGTTGGGCCATGATTTGAGGGCGTCAAAGAGTCCGCGAAGACTGGGTGACCAGACCAGTGTTTCGCTCTACCTCACACCGATTACATGGCAGGAATAGGGACAGCTCTCCGAGGTGCTTGGCGAAGAAGATGGGAGACGGTCGAGTGGAACTTAAAGTTACGTGCCATAGCCCCGCGACTGTTCCAATGGACCTACCCCCCAATGCCGCGAGGGCTTCAGGTTGCTTTCTATTGTCTCCGAATTGGACACACTCGGGGGGACTCACCGCCATTTGATGGAGCGCTCGCCTGCGCCTTACTGTGAAGACTGCCTTGTCCCCTAGACTGCTCGGCACATTTTTGTTGAATGTCTTAGTCCGAGTGATCTTCGCGCACGTTACCTGTCTCGGTACCGGGACGAGCTGGGTCGCTAACGCTTGTCCCTTGTACTCGGGACGGATTCGTGCACACAGACTTGTGGACTATTTGACATCTTGGAAGAAGCTGACCTCCGCCCCTTTATTTGACTCGAGTGTTTTTTTAGGTCGCATGTTCCTGCTACCCCCGACGCCGGGGCGCGCTTCCTTCTTGCCTTTTTGCTTTGTTTTCATGTTATTATTTTTTTAGCCTTTGTCCTTTTTTATTGTTATTTGTTTTTTTTTAATATAGTCTAGTAGTAGGCTATGTTTTGTACGGCGACTTATGCCCAAGTAGGCAGTCGTCAGATAGGCTCCCAAAATGAAAAATAAAATGTTGGCCTACCAAATTCAGGAAAAACCTTGTTTTGAAAGCCTACCTCTGGACAGAAACTGAAGTTTAGTGACCCGGATCCCCTCGCTTAAAAGGTGTTAAACCACCGCTGCAACAGTTAATTCAGAGCTAAAACTCCACCTGTCCAATTCGGTGGCGACCGCAAGTTTGTTGTGACCTACATGTAGCCGAATATCATGGAGGGGCTGCAATTGAGAAGTCCCTCCTTTCTGATATACAATATGTACCCCCTCCCCTAAAAAAAAATGGTGTATTCTCACCTGTTAAGCGATGGAAGCAACCCAAAGCAACTTTTGTATTCGAATTCCCTGACCCCCTGGTTTGGGTAGTCATATCCTGTAACTTTCTTGTTGTAGTGGTACATAGTACGGTTATCACTCTGAAGGTTTGTCAGGTTTTAGTTGCCGGATCCATCATGCAGTATACTGATAATGTATCGATCCACACCGCTAGAGTTGTTAATGGTATCATCGAACATCTGTGGTTTGGATTGGAGCAAGAGAGGGAAACGGCCCTCTTCCACCACTATCACTGAAGGAACAGGAACAGGTTTTGCCTACGAATGGTTCAAAATTCTCCTAACCACAGTCAACAAAGCCGAATGAGTCAAATTTTCGACACGTCCAAGCAATTAGTGCTGTCAAAAGAGGAGAAATTTCGCATCATATAATAAAAAAAACCTTGCGTTTAACAATGTGTTTCTTTTATTTTTTTCACCCTTATTTATACAGGGTGTCCAAAATGTCAGCATACATAGGGAAATATATCTCCGATATTGGCATGTCTCTTCATGGAATATTTTGAGACTGAACTCCTTCCCACAATTTCTCCCCCTAACTTTATATGGTTAAGGTACATTGACGATGTATTTTCTGTATGGCCTAATGGCCATGATTGTGATACCTTTTTTAATAATTTGAATAATTTGCATGTCTTCATCAAATTTAAATATGAATGGGAATATGATAATAGATTACCCTTTTTAGATGTCCTCATTAATAAAGATCGCCATGAATTAAAACTTGACGTGTATAGGAAACCAACCCACTCGAATGCCTATATACATTATTTTTCGTTTCACGATAATACTGTTAAAAAATCGGTAATTTCTAACCTTTTTCTTAGAGCATACAAAATATGCCATCCTTCCTATTTAGATGAAGAAATTGTCATTATCAGGACCATTTTTTCTAATTTGTATTACCCCGATTGGTTCATATCGTGTGCCCATTTTGCAGCTAGGAAAACATTCTATGGTAATAAGCCTTCTCGCACTAATGACTTCAACAAATGTATAACATTGCCATTTAATAATAAATTAAATAGTTTAAAGGACATATTTGGAAAAGCGGGTATTAATCTAGCCTTTAAATATAATAATTTCCTTAAACCAATTGATGATTGCCAGGAAACCCAAAGAACATCATAACATAGGAGTATATGCAATACCATGCAACGATTGCCATAAAGTTTATATAGGGGAAACGGGGAGAAATCTAGACAAGAGATTGTACGCACACAAAAGAGATATTAGAGTGGGCAGCGAAAGCAGTGGAATATTTTGCCATGTTAGAGACAAGAATCATACGATCGATTTCAATGGAAGTAAAATAGTATTTAAATCGGCTAACTATGTTAAGAGAAGAATCGTAGAATCGAGCTTGATATCGTCAGTTCCTAATTTAAATCTATCTGAGGGTCAATTTTCTTTTAATCCTGTAATAAGAGAGCAAATTAACAAAATAGTAAAATGTCAGCCCTTCAATATGTTTAGGCTTAACCCCATCCCCAGATTAGCCACAAGTAGTGGATTGGGGGAAAAAGAGGGGATCTTTCACGACCAGACCTTGCGTTATGCTTTATGCACTTTTTTTATATTTTCTATCCAGTGTCAGTTGAAAAAGGGAGTGAGATACACCGAAACTGTTCTGAATTAAATTGTCTTCGGAGAATGTGGTTTTATTCCTCATATATATATATATATATATATATATATATATATATATATATATATATTACACTGGTACTTAAAGTTTAACAAACTTAATGATCGACTGACAGAATGTTCATTAGAAAGTGCAGCAAAAATAGAACTGAAACTACTCTGCCGTGTTTGTGAACACCCCTAGTAAGAAGTCATCATTTAACACAAAAATGGATGAGACTACTTAAATGACATCTAGCAAGAAGCGAAAAATGAGACGATGGAATAATTAGAGAAAGTATAATATATTGAACTCGAGGAACCTCTTATAAACGAGCTCGTGAAATATAAAGGGTTTAAGCCTTTTATTCCAAACAGTAATTGGAGGATCACTTTCATGGCACATTAATATGTAAATACTTGATGTAAAATTTGAGCTAAGTTTGTATCTCATACATGCGCTGTGCGAGACGGCTTTGGCGCTGCACCTCCGACACCAGCGCACAATGTTTGAGTTTTAGCGAGCCCCCCCATCCCCCCGTGTTAGATGCGACTTAATGTTTTATCCATTGGGTTTCAACCTTTTAACACACTCCATTATCACCGCCATGCCATTTAGAAAGCGATATGTGTAGCTGTAGAGAAGATTGGTTCGGTCGAACCTTGTACTTGATATTGATTTTAACGCTCCCTAATTTTAATTTCATCACTCTTCAAAGAGTCTTTGTCGATGCTCACGTTGCTTTTAGCTTAGTTTAAGTCGATTAATAACAGCTTGCCATCCTTCTTCTTTTGTTACATCGACACCAATCTCGCATCGGGGTTGTATGCATTAGCTAATAAACGACGGGATAAATATTGTTGAGTCATTAAGTCCCGCTCCAGTTTTTAATCAAGAGCTCGTAATTTGTCAACTTTGCCCCGAAGACGGACTGCTTAAGCTTTTTGGACTTTGCGATAAATCCGCGGAAATTTCCGAAAGTTCCCTAAAATTTCGGTATCGCTCTAATTTAGTCATTTTGAGGGTAAATGAAATGAGTGGAAGAGATTGGCGGGGCTTAATTTGTCATATTTCAAAATGAAGAATTAAGGGTGCGAGGGAGTTGGTATCGCTTTATAGCTATATATACAGGGTGGGTCCAAAGTTACTCTACCTTGATAAAATTTGATAAAGAGAATACATTAATATAAAAATGGAATAAAATTCCAAAGATGACTCGGGTGCATTTGCAGAACGGAATATAAATTTTAATACAATAATATTCAGGTAGAGTGACTCTCCCCCCCCCCCCCCCGCTGTATATTGTCAAACCGAATGAAACCTTGATAAATAAAAGCGAAATCAATTTGAAGGACATTTTTCTTTTTCCCTGCGGATATTTTTTTCGGGGGGGGTTTTCTTATGTACCTACATGAAAAGGCAAAGAGAGAAAATGCCACCACGGATTGGTAGATGAATCAGTTTTCGAAGACCTCCTGCGCACTCTTACCCCCAACCCTTTCAGCCTTTCGTATTCCCTACGGGCCCCGCAAGAAGGTACCCGTGTAGACTTAGACCTGGTCCCTGGACGAGCGGCACACCTTGGCCCCGGTGTTTCCATTAGATGGTGACTACCTTGGCTTTAGTCCACCCAGGCATTTCCTTTCAGCCTTTTTTCTCGGCCACTTTCTTTACAAGGCGCTTCTCCCCCCCCCCCTCTCTCTCTAGGCAAACAGCTAGATACCACTGATCTTAAGAAAGATACCGTCCGGCCCCAGCTTAGCCTCTTCTCCTTCTTTCTGACAGCCTGTGTTTTTACCTTACTTCATCACTTTCCCTACAACCTCTCCCATAACTTTATCTGGTCGGCCTCTAATTTCAGAGGGTAGACGCCGAGCATCTTCCTCTCACCCAACTATCCCGGATCGGTGCTGAGGGGGGAGGAGATAACGCCCCCTCACCCCTGAGCTACGGTTTGGGGTGGGTGGGTTTTTAACAACCTGCTTCACCCCCACCCACACCTTCCTCACATCCCTTTTCTCTCTCCTTTCACAGTCTTATTAATTTTACGCCTATCCTAAGGTGGAGCCGCCATGCTGATGGGCTGCCAAGCCACTAGGCGGGACGACTGGCCTCAAATGGCGGCAGCTGGCCTTGCTGGTCCCATATTCACCCCTCGCAGCGCGAGCTACTGCGTAGGGTGATAAGCGTATGCGTCCCGTGCTACAAAAAGGGTCACCATCCTCAATGATGACAAAATATAAAGTAACCTCCCTCTACCTTCTCATTTACTACCATCGGAACCGCCCTCGTGCAGGTCCACTGAAGAAGAGAAGGCCCCCACCCCCTTTACTTTCTCAGGGACCCTCCAAACTACTCTTACCGGCCGGAGTAGAAGCTTACTCCTCTCCCATGCCTACGGGTGCAGGGGACTAACCATCGCCGCGTTCTGTGGAGTCACTCCCTCTTACTAGCTGCAGTCCCCCCTTTACTTTCCAAGGGGACTGCCAAGAAAGCACGTAGTTGGCCTAAAAATGACCGCTACCGGTGGGAGCGACTCGATAAGGCCAACCCCCTCAAGGGGGCAAAGGATGGCGGGGCCCGTCGGTCAGTGCTCTCAACGTCCTGCACTCGTGCGTGCAGAGTGTAAAAGGGGTCACTGTACGTGCCCCCCTTCGCCTCTGCGACTTGGTGCCGGTTCGCAGGTCAAAGATGATAGGAATGGTTCCTTAAATGGGATCCGTGATGTCTTTGTGAGGAATTGCCACATGCCCCCCCCTTTCCAAGAGATGGACATGAGCTCGAACCCGGGCTCGTTGCCAAGCACAGAACCCGAGTCCATCCCTGTCCAAGTTTCTTGTCAGACAGCTCTGGCCTCCGAAGATCCACAAGGAGAGGAAGAAACTCCTTCCCTGGCTGGTGCCTCTGTGACAGACAAGACTTTCTCCATTTCAGAGAAGGATCTGGCTGAGGCTAGTCCATGTGGCTTAAGGGCTCCTTCCGGTGGAGGAGAGAAGCGGGTTCATTCCCCGCCCACCTCTCCTAAAGAGAAAATGAACAAGAAGTCTCGGAGCTCCTTTCCTTCCGCGGGAGCCGCGAGGACGAACGGGTCTGCTGCCGTTTCGGTAAGCAACCAAGCTAAGATCGGCACGTCCGGGGCCACGTTCCCCCCAGACTAAGACGAAAAGTGCACAGAGCGGAGCCTCGATTATGTAGGGGCCCCTCATTTAGATGTTACCTGGCATTTATGAGCCCGCTGGCTTCAAACGCTTCCTCGTTTTCGCTCTACTGATGGCAGCATGTTGGCTAAGGGCAACATGATCCATCAGAGGAGAGCTTTAGCTACTGTGATTGGTAGAGAGCCGAAGGTGACTCGTTTCTTGGACTATACCCTTCTAGCGAATGCGTAGAATCCCTCCGAGGTGGCCATGATTAGTGCCCATAGAACACTTGATGGCACGCCGGTGAGTGTGACGCCGGAACTTTGTGAAAGGAGTAGTTTATGCGAGGGAACTCCTGGGCTACTCCATAGATGACATCCGCTTAGATCTGGCCGACCATGGGGAGGTCAAGGTCGAGCGTATGATAAGAAAACAGGGACGGCCCTCGAGACCCACCCCTACACTCTTCGTCCCGTTCGACTGTGACAACCTCCCTGAGCCTGTGCGTGCCGACTCAGGGAGGTGTTACTACTTTCACCGCTTCGGACATACTAATCGCTTCTGTAGACGCGCAAAGTCCGGGTTACTTGAAGTCTGTGTAAGTTGCTCTAAGGCTGCACACGATAATTCCAAATCGTGTGAGTTCAATTGCGGAAAGGCGCACCCCGTTTCTTCGAAGCAATGTGGTGCGTATCGCCTTGAGAAGGAAATCCTGTCTATTCAGACCCAGGATCGTCTCTTATTTCGCGAGGCTAAGAACTTGGTCCTTGCGCGCCGGGCTCTACCTTTTACGTCTTATTCCTCAATGTTAAGAAAGACACCCTCTGCTCCTGGCCCCTCCAGGCCTACGAGCACTCTCGTTTCCGCGCCCATTCGTAACCCTTCTGCGGGTTCTACTTACCCCGGGCGCTTCCCTGGTAGAGCTGTCGGCATAAGGGGTTCACATCCAGCACCGGCTAAAAACAGGGTTACCCCTCCTTACACCAGCGTGACCATTTCCAGTAAGGCGAAACGGCCGCGCGCCTATACCGAGTCGTTAGACTCACAGAAGGCAACACCCCTGAAGCTGGTCGTGATGCCATCTTCCGGGGTTCCTAAAGCGGCCCTCCGAAAGGACGACAGCGCTAAAGGATCTTCGACTCCTTTGCCCACACCCAGTGGTATGCTGGGTGGCTCGGAGACAGTGGATTCTAGAAAAGAGGGCCTAAGGTTTCGAGGCAGAGGGGGGAAATGACTAGCATGGCGAGCCCAACCTTCCCTGATAAGTCATTGGAGGCGACAGCGCATTGTCCAGCCAACAGCGCCCGGGGTTCTGCCTCCGAGAAGCGTACGGCCACTCCTGTGATTGTCAACTTTAAGCGGGCCCCTGCATCTCCTCCGAGCTAGGCATGCAGGGCATATTCCTTGAATGGAATTGCCGCGGACTCCGGGCCAACGGGAGGATCTGCGGAGGTTCGGCTCCTCCCGTTACTGTTAGCTATTTTTTTGCAGGAGACTATGCTGGGCACTTGCCCCCTGCCCAACCTCCCTGGGTATAAGGGTTTTGCGACCCCACCTTCACGGGATGGGGGCCGGGCAAGAGGATGCGCGATTTACACCTGGCATGATTTTTCCGTTCTATTTGCTATAAATACCTCCGTTTAGGCAGTGGCAGTGCAATTACACCTGGATAGGAGGTTAAACTGTAATTTCTGCTTATATTCCTCTGTGAGCCTACTTTATCGCGGGTGACTTAGACCGCGTTCTAGCACGGTTGCCGAGGCCTTTTCTCCTGTTTGTGGATTTGAATGACAGACACTCCTTCTGCGGGGACGATACGATAAATCCCAGTGGCCAGGTGCTTGTCAACCTGATTTACTGGAAATGGGTGTCCTAAGTGTGGATGAGCTTACTCATCACCGTCCGAGAACCGCTTCATTTTTTCGATCTATCTTTGTGCTCTCCAGATGCACATCCTGATTTTGGGCGGGGAGTAGTCGACGACCTACATGGTAGTGATCACTTTCCCATTCAAATATCATTATCTTGTCCGCTGCCGCCTGAGAGCCCGCCCCGGTGGTGTTTGGCCCGGGCGCGATGGTCCGCTTTTCAGGAAATGACTGATTTCTCTGTCTCAGTTGAGGAGTTTAGCTCGGTAGATGAAGCCGTTGAGTTTTCTCCGGCAACCTCATCGCCGTGGGCTTATCTACTATTCCTAGATTGTCTGGCCGTTTTGCACGCCCACCTCTCCCGTGGTGGTCAGCTGACTGTGAGGCGGCGTTTAAACAGATGCGTTCTGCCTACATGGGCTATAAGCGCCGCCCGAACAATTTTACTGTCGGTGAATTTCGTCGAGCTAGGATTAGGTTCTTGTATTTTTCGAAGCACGCCCGCTGCTCTTCTTGGTGGGCATACGTGTCTTCACTTAACGGGAAGACCCCTCTAGCAGAGGTGTGGAAGTGATTCAAAAGAATTCGAGGCAAGTTCTAGCAGAACCACTATCTCGAAACCCGCGTCCGTGGCGGAATCCCTCGCGACCACTTTCTCCGCATTCTCAAGCCGGGATGCTGCTCCGCCAGCTTCCAATGCACGTCGTGATGTCGCGGAAGGCCACCGACTGGATTTTACTTCCAAAAGCATAGAACTCTTCAACAAAAGGTCTACTTTGAGCGAGTTGCGTTCCGCTCTCGCTTCGTGCGCGAATACCGCCCCTGGTCCGGGACGATGTTCTGTACGCCATGCTCCAATACTTAGGTGAGCGAAGCATGGCCTTTATGTTAGAAGATTTGTTCAACAGGATTTGGATAGAGGTTATCCTCTTAGACTCCTGGCGAATTGCTACTGTGCTCGCTTTTCGCAAACCGGGGAGAGATCACTTTACACCGGCCTGTTTCCGCTCAATCTCTCTACTTCCTGCGTAACAAGTTGATGGAGAAATTGGTAAATTTTAGATTAGCCTTTTTTTCTGGACAGTGGAAGCCATCTGTCTTCTGCACAGTGCGGCTTCCGCAAGTTCCACTCCACGTCGGATGCTCTGCTCCGACTGGAAAATGCCGTCTGGGATGCTTTCTTCGTAGACAGCACTATGCCACGTTGTTTTTCGATCCGGAGAAGGCCTATGATTCCGTATGGAGATAAGGTATCATGAATTTTTGCGAGATCGTCGATTCTGCGTACGGGTGTGGGGGGGGGGGAGCCCTCTCCGGCCGAATGGAGCAGGAAAAGGGTGTCCCGCAGGTAAGTGTCCTCAGTGTCACACTCTTTGCCCTGAACATCAACGGTATTTCATCGGTGCTGCCGGAAGATTTTCTCGCTACGCTCTACTTAGACGACCTTTGGATCTCTGTTAGCGCGGCACGATGCCAACTCTGGAGCGTCACTCCGCCAGGCATTGAATCGTGACTCTCGCTATGCTGAAGCGCACAGGCTTCGGTTTTCCTTAGCCAAGACTAAGGTGGTGCACTTCTGCTGCCATCCACGGCTCCAACCTGACCCAGACTTGTTTTTAAATGTGGTTCGCCTGTAAGTGGTGGACTCGCACCGTTTCTTTGGTCTTTTATTTGACCAATGCCTCACCTGGGAGGTTCATATTCGCAGCCTTATGGTCTCTTGTACCCGCGCCATGGATATTTTTCGCTCCGTGTTGTTCAGCATCTGGGGCGTTGATAGGGCTACTGCCTTAATTTTTTATCGACCGTTTTTTTGTCCGAAGGTCGACTACGGATGCGAGTGTATTACGGAAGGTGTACTCGATCCACCACACCTGGCGACCGGTGCGCCCTTCGCACGTCCCCCATTGAGAGCCTACTTGTCTATGCTGGGGAGATACCACTCGCTCTGCGCCGTACACAGTGCATTATTCGCCTGTACGTGCGAGCCCGGCGCCTCCCTCAGTCCTTAACATCTCTCACTGCACCCGCGGCTGATCTCGACGGTACCTATGCTGCCGAGAGACGCCAGTCATACCCTAAGCCCTTTGGATTTAGTGCTAGGCAACTCCTTCGAGAGCTCGGTCGATCTCTCGGTCTGGTAGTGCCCCTGGTTCTGCCCAGGACGCCACCCTGGAGGGGTCGCCACGCCTCTGCTCCCCAAGCTTTTACAGCGCCAAGAGTATTGCGTTCGGTCTTTTTGCAGCACACTTCGTGTCATGCTGGAGCTGTGCCAATGTATACGGATGGCTCCAAGTCCCAAGAGGGGGTTGGTTTCCACGTTGTGTCCCCTCTGAAGAGAGTGGGGGTCTGTCTTTACGGCCGAGCTGGTGGCAATACACCGCTCCTTATGCGAGATTACGCGACGTGCCCGTTTCGGAGACCGGATTGTGATCTATAGCGACTCACAAAGCGCCCTGAGTGCTCTCGGGGCATTGGAATCTACGCATCCCCTGGTTTGCGATATCCGTGACGCCACGGTTTTGGCGAGCTCGGGTCGTTGTCTAGATTATTTTCTGCTGGGTTCCTGGACATGTAGGGATTGCGGGGAATGAGGGCGCCAAAGAGTCCGCGACGACTGAGTGACAACCCGTGTTTCGCTCTTCCATACACCAATTACATGGCAAGAATACGTGCTGCTCGGCATAGAAGATGGGACGGATTCGACCACACAAACTTCCAAACTATACTACTTTTTGGAGGAAACTGGCCTCCTCCATCTTAGTTGACTGTTTGTTGTGGGTCGCATTTTCCTGCGCCAGGGGGAGACGAGCTGACCCCTGACGCCAGAGCGCGCTTCCTTCTTGCCTTTTTGTTATTTTTTATCGTTGTTATTTGTTTCTTAATAGAGCCTAGTGGTAGGCTATGGTGTGAGTACGGTGACTTATGGCCAAGTAGAGGGTCGGCAGATGGGATCCCAAAATAAATAAATAAACCGGGGGGGTGAAAACGATTCCGGGAATTGCGAAGGCCAAAAGTGATGGTTAAATACTCAATTGATACAGTTCTTTTGGCGTGGTTGAAGAGCGTCCCCCGGCCCCCAGGTGTGCCCAATGCGACGTGAAAGTGGCTTCTAAGGGGCCCCCGAGAAGCTTCCTGCGAGTACTGCCTTCGTTGGTTTGCCCTAATTTACCTACCATTCAGCCTTGGTTCTAAACCCGTTCATAGTTGCGGAGCCTCCATTGATCTACGGCCCCCGAAGGGGTCTTCTGGGTCCGTAAATCCCACTTTGTCGCGTATCTTCCACATCTTTATCTCCTCCAACTTCACTTCCTTTATGAGCCCCTCCTTCAATCTTTTCGGAGTGCCCTCGATGGTTTTCCCCTTTTTAATGAATTCAAATATAGCCGGGTTATAATAAGCTAATTCCAGCGAGATTTTTTCTGCCTTAATCTTTTACACGATGCTATCGTTGGTTTTCCTCTTTTATATTAAATAAAATAGTCGTATGTTATAAACTTGTACCAGCCGGGAGGAGGGGGGGGGGGGCCTTAGCACTTTGTAACTTATTCACGGTCGAGGTGACTTTAATGAACCTGTTCCTTCTGCCCTTTGATCTGACATGTTTAGGAGGGTCTGCCCTTTGATCTTGCGGGGCGGGGCGGTGAGACGAGGGTCTATTATTTGCGTGTCTCCTCGCTTAAAGAATTCGGCGCCCGTCTTGTGGCGCGTCGCGTTTTTGCCCGCGAGCATTTTGGAAGCGCCTGGACCTCATCGTCCAGCAACTTCGTTCCGTTTGTATCGTTTCGAGCTCCTCCTATTCGTTTTCAAGGTTATTTGCTGGGATCCGCTTTATTATTTCTTGAGGGAAACCAACGATGGCATCCTCGGTAAAGGTTATCGAATCGTGGCTAAAAGACCTCCCCCCCAAAAAAAATCCTATTAAACAGACGTTTGTTGTTTGTTTTATAATAAAGACGTCAGTTTTAGAAAGGTTTATGATTTAAACGGTCGAGTTTAGGGGAAGTAAATATTGTGTATGAAAGGTATATAGCCGAAGAAGCGACTACTTGTAGTGATAAGGGAGGGGGCGAAGCTCCCCTTTACTAAATAATATAGGTACAATCCATTCTTCCGTTATATTTCCATTGCACCAAATGGAGCATTTGCCATTTAATCTAGTACATTGTGGGGGGGGGGGAGATGATTACGCTTATGTTAAGAACAGGAATGATCGAGACCAGTAAACAGGGTGTAATCCAACGGAGTTTGTTGATTTATCCACTAGAGAATAATGAATAAACATAGCCACACAAGGCGAAAGGAAACAGTTGTACTGGCGTAGAATCACTAATGAACCATCCACCTTTAATCGCTAGGACCTGGCGAGTACAAATCCTCCAGGAACAATAGTTCCTACAGAAATGCGCCCCCCTTCCCCCACAGAAAGGGCTTTACGACAGTATTAGCAACAATATAATACAGAAATATATAATAGTTATAATATCGCTGAGTGTGCCGCGTATGCATCAATAATACTAATTAATAATAATAATAAGAGTCTCGTTCCCTATGCCCCACTTTCCTCTCCGCTGGGGGTGGAAAGAGGGAAGGGAAACTTATATAAGACCCCTTCTGCCCGAAGTAGGGTATTAAGATATTAGGGCACGTTTCCCGATATTAGGAGAGCATGTAATCCGATGGGGGTGGGGCGCTCCTTCGGGGAAACTAGGAAATAGAGACAGGATTATTGGGGAGGGTGGTAAGGGAGACTTATTTACTTAAAACAAATGATAATCATTTACCCCAGATAGTGGGGGAGGGTTGTAAAGGAAATGGGGAAGTTAATGAGAGTGAAAATGTGTAGAAAGTACGCTTAGCACGAGTAGTGTGAGAGGAGACTATTCGAGTAGGGTATGCAAATATCCAGTGCATACCCAAATTTCACATTTAAAGCAGATCCTTTTGTGAGAGTTGGGGCTAGTAGGGCACACGATCCTCCAGATATATTTTTGGGGGGAGGGGGGAGTGACTAGGATTGTTCCTAGGGATTTCACGCTCTTTTAAGTAGAAACCTCCCTCCCTGTTTGGAGGTGAGGGCCCATGTTCGATGGCCGCCGTGCATCTCTTTGTCACCATGGCAACTGACCAGCCTTGAAGAAAGAATGAGCTTCGCCGCGTGTTTTAACGAGTCGGGCTGAATGAGCGCCGCTGACCACAACTCTTGAGGGTGTGTAATCGATCTCAGGAGCTGCAATCATTCACACCCTATAGCGATGGCAGGGGAAACCACTCGTAACCGATCGCCGAATACGCAACCATTCGCACCCGATGACAGGAGGTGCAACGAATTTTATCCGATGGCAGGATATGCAACCACTTATAACCGGGGGCAACCAGGAGGGGCTACCAGTTGTATCCGATGGCATGAGGTGCAGCCACTCGCACCCGATGCGAGTTTCCATTCTACACCTGTCGTCCCATGCAGAGGGTGGGGGTGGGGGGTGCAGTAGATAGGGAGGAGAGTGGGACGAAAGCATGCGGGACAAATACCACCCCACCCCCATCCGAGCCAAGCGCGAGGTGTGCCGCCCTCCTCTTTCCTCCAAGCCTCGACCAGGTATGAATGGACGAAAGCCGCTTCGCGACTAGCCTTCAAAATTAGCGGCCTCCCAATAAAATAGGTGGGAAGTGGCGATAAAAGGGTAAGATGGAAATATATAGAAGGAATAAAGCTCGGGTAGTCTCAATCTACTTCGAGACTGCTGGTGTGCTCTAGGGCTGTAGAACTGGACATTTAGGCCCAGTTCCCAGCGAGAAGCTTCACACACGTAGATTTTATGTCTACATCGACTCTACCGCCCCCCCCCCTCTCTCTCTCTCTCTCTCTCTCTCTCTCTCTCTCTCTCGTGTAAACGTACCTTTAACCTTACCTCCTTTATCCACCTTTCCTTACCAACCTCTTGGTGCAGATGTCCTCGTTGGTATTCACATCTTACTTTTAACGGTCTCTCGCTTAAGTTCCCCCACCCCACGCGAGTTTAAAGTGGGGTCCGATTCAGGCACCCTTACCATGGGTGCCGGACAAACAAACCAAACCTCCGAATCGGGACTTCCAACCCCAAACGACCATTGACCTTTACCCGATGTGGCTTAATTTTGTTGGGCTAAGATGTGATCTTGACACCTGACACTTCCTTTATCCAGTCTTACACTCATCTTTCTCGGGGAACGCCTAGCCAAATAGAAATTCCAATTGTTCAAAGTTAAGCTACATCGGGCGTGGTTACTTGTCGGATGTCACTCCCGCTATAGGGTCGACTTTGGTTGGCTGGCTGCCACGTAGGGACCCGTAATCCGGACCCCGCCTTAAACTCAGGGTCTCCTCGGTTTGGATCGGACGGGGCGAATCGGTGGTAAGAGCTGTCGTGGTTCCTTGGATTTATGAGCCGTCGCTCGCCATAATTCTAACAGTAACAAACGAAGGCATCACCGCAATTATGTGTAACTTTAAAATACGAACATGTCTCTATTTTAATCGGTGGTATTAATAGTATTCTTTTGCTATGGGTCGCCTCTTATTCGAAGGACAGCCGTGTTTGCTCCTTGGGGCCCTTCTCCTAAGTGAGCTGTCTTCGTTGTCGAACAAAGCATATGCGGGAGAATTGAGTGACCTTCCCATCTCTGCTTCTTCATTTTGACTTCCCTAACTTCAGCAGTTTGCTTGACCCAGTACCCTCCTCGAGACCCCTTTAGAGCAGATGTCCGAGTTAGCGGGAGTGAGGGTGGTTTGAAAAGTCTGGATTGTTTAGTTCCTCGGGTGTATTGGACAGCTTAATTGGTTGGTTGGTGACGTTTATAATAGTCCCCGGTTATTTAGAGACTTTTATAATGTTTTTGTCTCGCTGCTTCTCATTTTTTTTCTTTTTTGCCTCTTCGGTTTACGCGTGTAATAAGAACTCAACTCAATTCAGCGACTACATTTTTAGTGGGTACAAAGAACGGAGAATGTTGGCATGCGTGTGCCATTCAACCCGATCCGAAAGCATTACCAAGCGTTTTGACTCGTTGCAGCGGCCTGGCGCGCCGCATTTCTGCGATCCTGCCTATCTCCAAACCAAAACCAGGTTTCAAGCAAAGACCACCCAGCCTTCTAGAGAAGGAAATGACCTCCATGGAAACCATTTTTTGTCTTCTCAGTCGCGCGAAACACTAGATTCGCCTACGGATAAAAATGTATCCCTCTATGAAAATGTCCAAGAAAATGAGATAACGGTTATCCCCATGTCAACCACTCAAAGCCCTTTAGATTGCAGCGGGGAGGAGATGAACTACCGGAAAAAGGTTTCTGAGCCCAGGAAGATGAAGCCCTTCTATGAAACCATTACAAGCGAAGGAGGGGAACACGACGGGAACAGTGTAGAGGAAAATGGGGAAGATATTTTGGGCAGGAATTTTCCCGCATCGAGCAATCGTGTCTCCCAAACGGCTTTTAACAACTTCGTAAATGACACTCTTACGAACAACAGCAAATTCAACAAAAAATGCATATATTCCGAGCTGGAAAAAAAGGCAATACTCTACATCTACAACACAACAAAAAACAACATTACCAAATTAACTGAAACTTTGGAATTAAAGAAACTAGAAGGTAAAAAGACAAAGAAAAGGAGAAAGAGAGGGGGCACTAAGAAAAAGGAAAAATCGGCGAATATATCATCTGTTAAGAACGAAATAGAGAAGCGTGACGGAAGCTTGAAAGAATCCTCACACCCTACTTCTATTTCGGTAAGTACGTCTTTACTATTTCCTTTCATCAATTATATATATGAAATTATCAAACGTGTATTTTTGATCTCTAAAGAAAATGATATCTAGTTAACATCATGTCCCAATCAGACAAAAGTGTTATTAGTTTCTGATGGGTTTATTAATTGGAAAGTTATGTTGGTGACATAAAAAGGATTTTTATTTATTAATTTATATTCTGAAAATTATTTCGTCTAAAGTTATCAGGTGTGTGTTTCTGAGCGTGAAAAGTCGGCCTTATCAGGTGTGTGTTTCTGAGCGTGAAAAGTGGGCCCTAATTATCATTTATTTGACTCCGTCCAAAACTTCTTTCCCCTTTGTTAGAACTTTTAAACCCGATCAGATATATTGATGGCATAATTACGCTCGTGTGGTATGGGGTATCGCTGACATTGGATTTGACAGTAGTACCCTTACCAAGGAAGTAATAGATTGATTGGACTCTGATTTTGAACACTTTTTAATTGAAATTTGGTATTGATTCCCTCTTTGAATCGGTGATTGGATCGTGAAACAGTAATGATTCGAGAAGTCACCAACAAAATGAATTCGTTCAGTCGCTTTGTCCTCGAACGACCACATGCATATTCATGCGAACGTAGGACATTATTTCCATGTTGTTAAAGGGGATTTTAATTAAAATGCAAATCAGCTAAAGTATTTTTACTTGAAAGAATAATGGCTGCCTCATAATCCAGCATATGAGCCCTCGCTTCCCTCTCCTTTTCCTCTAAATTATGTCTCTGGGGACAGGCGAAATCTAAAGGCTCTCCCTATTTTATCTCAAAAGAACGTCTTTGTCTTTTTGTACCGAGCCCCATCGGGATTCTCGAATACCCCCTCCTTCCACAATGGGTTATGGATAAAGAGATGGCAAGATATGATCTCGCCCAGAGATTTTACACAACAAGCGCACACACATGAACAATAGCATATTTCATCCGCGTGTTTTAAAGAGAAAATATGCTTTGTTTTTTCTACGTTCGCTTTTAAATATCCCATTAAAACGCTCTTTGGTAATTTAAGTTTGATTCTTACCCCTTACTATTTTCAGACCCCCAACCCCCATACCTGGGTTGTTTTGTTTTCGTTGTTCGAAAGATGAAAACTTTTGAAATTGAGAATTTGTTTAAGTGAACGAAACTGTTGCCCAAGTGGGGTTGTGGTATAGACTGGATTTTCAAAACGCAGGGGTGGATTGATTCGAGAATTGCGGACTGGAGGCTCAGATTAACTCGAAGCGAATCCAGCAGTGTGTCTGGGTGGGGAGGGGAGACCTAAGCGGATTGAATCCTTGTCCTAATTTGTTGATGCAAATACTGACAAGCGACAAGAACGATAAGTGGACCGGCTTATGGGCGCGCGAGGACTAGGTGAGGGGAATTTTAATCGAGGCGATATGCCATTGAGAGCGGAAGGGGGAGAAAGTCCTCCGTTTGTTTTTAATGTTGAGGCGAAGAATAAAAGAACTTGCTGCATTGGTTGTTTGGGGAGTGGGGTTGAATGGCCGGATGTGAAGTTGGGGATTAAAGTGTGTAGGGAGGAGGAGGTAGAGCAACAAATCCGCTTAGATCGAGAAGAGGGGAAACTGACAGATATTAATAATGTTATTATTACCTCGTTCGCATTCTAATGTACGTATCTCAGTGGATCCGAATCTCGGGTCGTTACATGGCAACAATTTGAGCCGAATCGGGATTCCATCCAGCGACTAACCACCCTCGATGTGGCTTAATTCGCTTATCATGAGAAGTATACATAGACTTGGCCGTACCCCATCCAACTGGTATGCAAGTGCAATAACATGAGGTAAGGAGGCGTGCGTATCCACGATACCAATGTACATAGGAAGAGGCTCCCACGATTAGCGAAATTCTAAAACCATAAATTATCAGCAGGAAAAATGAAAGGCCACTTGAAATCCCCCTTTTTTTTCCCTCCCGTGTGAAGTTAGGCAATTACATGTGTGTGAAAAGAGTAAATGATCGTTATAAAAATAGGCGAGAGTTTTCTTGTGTCGGGATTAACACTCGGAATGAGTGGCTGGGCGCTGGCATTAATTAATTCGCGAGATAACTTCGAAATTGAAATTTGCGCCAAATCACAAATTTCCGATGAGATTCTCGGCAGGGCCCCTCTTTAATTAAGGGGGTTGGGGTAGCGCATTGTACTCTTGGCAATCACGTGGTGAGATACGCATATAAACTATAATTAATCGCAGAGATTCGCCTCTGAATGTTTACGCTTCCTGTTGAATGCTAACATCACGTAGCCTGTTACACTTGGTACTCGGGGGCGCTGCACGTCCCCTCTCCCGAGTAGACTGTTACACTTGGTACTCGGGGGCGCTGCACGTCCCCTCTCCCGAGTAGACTGTTACACTTGGTACTCGAGGGCGCTGCACGTCCCCTCTCCCGAGTAACCTGTTACACTTGGTACTCGGGGGCGCTGCACGTCCCCTCTCCCGAGTAGACTGTTACACTTGGTACCCGGGGGGGAGCTGCAGATCCTCCCAGCCTGAGTGTAAATTAGGGCAGCCCCATCTGTCACTGGGTTGATTCGAACACTGATGGGGCTTGGGAAAGGTGTTGGTGCGCTCTCCCCTTGCCCTCTCCCAGCGCTACTTTACTTTTTATTATTAGTAGAATTATAATTGTGAGTAATTATTATCATTATTATTGTTAATATCATTCCTATTATTTATTATTTTTTAATATTATTATTTTATATCATGATTATTTATTATTATTATTGTCTATTATTATTATTATTGTATTGTTATTATATATTGTTATTAGTATTAAATATTATTATTAGTATGTTATTATTTAATCGTATTATTTATTTTATTATTATTATTACGGCTATTCCCTCAACCTTTTCTACTCGCACTTTGTACCAGGAGGACTGTTCTCACCTGGACAGCGTTCGGTCCGGTAGCCATGGTGCTTTGGTAGGCTGCATGCCATCCTGGGATCACCTAGCACCATGGTACGATGATACTAGGTGATCACCCACCCTACTCGTTAGTGGACCCGCCTATCTCTACCTCTTTATTACATACTCCCCTACCCACTTCCACACTCGCTCTCCTACCCACAGAGGTTCTGGTTGGCCGGCGCACTTTAGTCCTCTTAGTAGAGTGGTACTATATACGGCGAGGGCCGAAAGTCCGCCTTCTAGGGAAGGTACTAGGTACGGGGTGTGTTGGGCCGTCAACTCAACTCTGCTCACCTTCCTCGAGTGCACATAAGAGGTGGCTACCACAGTACCACTCTTTATGGTTATTAAAGTTCCAGGACAATTTTGGGTGAATGGCGGCCGGGTTGGCAAAGCCCATCAACGCTGGACCGGGACCGATTATGGGTAAAAATGATCCCATCCTCGAATTTCGGATCCTTTGGATTCTTTTCTCTTAACCTCCCAAATCATTGGGGTATATGTCGTCTTCGAATTGGGTGCACTCGCGGAACGCACCGCCATTGGATGGGGCGCTCGCCCGCACTTTATTGCGACAACTGCGTTGTCCCCCAGACTGTTCCGCACATTCACATTGTTGGTGAATGTCCCAGTCTGGGTGATCTCCGCGCACGTTACCTTTCCCGGTACTGGCACGAGAGGGGTCGCTACTTCTTGCCCCCTTTACTCGGAACTGGTTCGTGCACATAGACTTGCGAACTTGTTGGAGGAGGCTAGCCTACTCCATTTTTTTTTACTGTGTTGTAGGTTGTATGCTCCCATCCCCTCCTTAAGAAGCTTATACTGATCGCGTTTCACCGCTCGAGTTTGCGCCGCCCTCACTCCCACAATTGAGCGAATTTCATCCTCTCACCTTCCGCGATGTCTTCTTCTGGGTGTCTTTATATTGTATAGAGGCGTCCATTTTCGGATTTCTTCCGGCCATCTTTAGTTGTCTCTTCTACCAAATGTCTCCTGCCTATCTCCACTTCAGATCTTCTCATAACATGTCTTGTTCATGTTTCTCTTAATTTGCATTAGTTTCGGCACTGATTAAATACTTATGAAGATTTCGCTAAGTTTTCCTTCCTACCCCCAGGAAAAAGAAACAGAATTCCAAGCACCCTTTTCTTTATCAGGGCCTCATTCTGGATTTGATCACTAGAAAGTATCTTATATAGAATCAGGAAATGGAGAGAAACCTAACCTCAGTGTATGTTTCAATCTTACTAACGGCGAAAGATGGCGTTAAACATTGCTTAAAAAACCTACTATTTTTAGGTGATAGATGAATTAAGGATGTCAAACTCACTTACTCAATAAGCGTTTGTCACTTGTTATAGAATTTTCAGGATAATTAGATTAAACAATAATTATAAATTTGTTTCAAGCGGCGATGCCAGGTTCTCTTTTTGGTTTGACGAACTGGTAACTGAGGCAACGAGGTTAATTATATAAAAAACATTATACGAAGGTATATTATGGGGAGAAATATCTGGTGTGACGTAATGCATGCATTCTGAGTTAACCTCCTCACTTCTGAGATTTAAAAGGAAGTTGTGGCGAGATGACGTCTAAATCTCTACGTTTGGCTTTTATTTAGATACATAAATTCTACGTTTGGCTTTTATTTAGATAAATAAAATATACGTTTGGCTTTATTTACACATACATAAATTCGACCTTTGGCCTTTATTTACATACATAAAATCTACGTTTGGTTTTTATTTAGATACATAAAATATACGTTTGGCTTTCATTTAGATACATAAAATATACGTTTGGCTTTATAAACACATACATAAATTCGACGTTTGGCCTTTATTTACATACATAAAATCTACGTTTGGCCTTTATTTACATACATAAAATCTACGCTTGGCTTTAATTTAGATACATAAAATATACGTTTGGCTTTATTTACATACATAAATTCCACGTTTGGCTTTTGTATCAGGCATAAATTCGTGGTGCAAAGCTTATTCGATGATGCTGATCAATGAGACTCGTATAACTCGATATTAATTTATGTTCTTTTTTATACGAGTTCTTATTTAATGTTAAAAGCCAAACAGTTCAAATGTCCCCTCTAAACAACGTTTGTACAGAACCTATTTACTTTATAAAGGTACGAGTGGCATCCTCCAGCACTGGTATTTAACTCTTTTATTAGCCAGACCCTTATGGGAGGTCAAGTCAGATCTGGTGGTGGCTCTGTGTGCCCTCCCAGCCCAAACACGCAGTGTGCCCTTCAGGAAGATCCGCGACTGTCTTCCACATATTTTGCTTTGTTTACTTCCATTACTTTCTTTACACATCTCTCTTTACCACCTTTCTACGCGATACACCCTCGTTGCGGTGTTAAATATATTATATTTTACTCCCATCATTTACACATTAAAAATTGAATTTTATGCGGACTCAATAAAAGGGATCAAAAGCGTATTTGAAGGAAGAGAGAAAAGGTAATCAGATGAGTGCCGTCGGAGAATGGTGAATGGAGTATTTAAGTGATTGTTCGGCTGAAAGATGGAGCGACACAAAATTGTTGTGTACATAAAATGGAATAAAAAGGTTGTTAAAATTGTTCTCATTATTGAGCGCGTCGTATGAAAGAGTTAATTTCGTTCGCTCTGTGCCCGTGGACCACAGTGGCGGGCATCATCAGAGTCGTGCATTCGTTTTCTCATTTTTTTCCTGCATGGATGGACCCTGGACCCATTTTTTTCCCTGCATGATGGACCCCGGACCCACAATGGGCTAAGCGGGGTCGTAAAAGACCTTAAAAGAAAATTGATTTTACTCATCCAAATTTTTCTACCAGTTCCCAACTGCTGCGTCAACATTTCTACCCCTTAACATCACCTCGCGGTGCTTTAGTATTTTGGCTGTGATTGAAAGTAGTTTTGCTGCGAGTGAAAGTACTTTGGCTGTGATTGAAAGTACTTTGCTGTGATTGAAAGTATTTTTGCTGCGACTGAAAGTATTTTTTACTGTGATTGAAAGTATTTTAGTGGAATTAAAATTGTTTGCTGTGATTGAAAGTATTTTTGATATGATTGAAACTATTTTTTGCTGCGTGATTGAAGTTATGAAAATAATATCAACCGTGTCGAAAGATGAGGATAATTCTAACCTTGATAAAAAAGAAATTTATGTAAATCGTGGCATCGCTAGAACCATTAAAACTTGCCGTTGAAAAGCTAGAGAAAAGAAAATCGAATTTGCTTTCAGCAGAATATATTTCTTTTGTCTTGAACGAAATAAAATAACTGAACACTGTTTTTTTCTAAAACAAAATCCAAACAAAACAAAAAACTAGGTGAATATTTACTTTATTCAACGCAAAAACAGAAAGAAGAAACGAAAAATTGACGGGGGTCTCTTACGTTACCCACTGGTGGAAAAAAAATTATAGGAACTTCATAAGTGACAGCAGTTTGCTATCTTGACCTAATAAGGCAATGATAATTTTATCAGCACAACAAATATTTCATCACCTGCTAGTTCTCTTTCTAGTGAAGTAGATGAACTTGATTATGTACAATATCATAAACTGTCCCCTCTACCGAATGCAATGACTTTACATAGCTGACAAGCTAGGTGCATTTCTTAAACCACCTGAGGCAGAGTAAGACACAAAAAACACTTACAAACAGCAAGATAAGTGATGCAGAAACGTTTAAATGAATTAGCAAGTTTCTAAGTAACAGGATAAAGACTCAGAAAATTGATCTCGGTTTTGAGTGCTTTAAATACCATTCCACCCACCTCAATAGAGTCTGAAAGGGTGATTATTTGAGAAGGAGCTTGAGCGATCAAAGTATTGAGCATTTTTACTTTTTGAAATCATCATCATCATCATCACTAACTCTATAATTTAAGAAGGGGATTTTTTTTTAGTATTTGAATAATAATTTCATCCTCGTTTGGTTATGACTTATGTTTTTTTTATCAAAGTTATTTCTAATAATTATTTTATAATATCAAAAAAACAAAATGGTGAAGTTCAGAAATAAATATAAGTATCGAAATTTTGTGAATTTTTTCAAACTCAAAGAATTACAAATGGTGAAGTTCAGAAAATTTATTTTTATATATCTTCTCTATAACTTTGTATTTTAGCAACGTGATATTTTGAAAGGGGGGAAATTTAGTTAGAGTTCTTTTTTTCAAATTATTATAATTGGCGAAGTTCAGAAAATTTATAGAAATTTAACCATGGCTGCTTTTTTTTAGATTTTAAATTTTAATCTTAGTAGCGAAGCACAAGCTCCCTTCGTAAGGGGGAGTGGCGAAGCCATTGCCTGGTCTTATTATAAAAAATCTGAATTCAAATTTATTTATTTTAAAGTAATTTGTATTCACTAAATTTTTAAACCATTCTTTTGTCCTATTCAGTATTCACTTTTTTTTATATGTTAAAAAAAATTTGAGGTGGAATATATTTTTTTAATAATACACAGATTATCTTTTTTTATACATATACTCGATTCAGCATTCACTAGTCAGTAATAGTTTGTTTTCATGGGTAGAAATTTTAATTTTTTAATAAATATATAATTCTCACAGAAACGTTTTATTTTACTTAATCTTAGACATAGGAGAACATAAATCAAAACATGATTTAAAACAATGATACTATATCACTCTTATCCCTGAATTTCCCGGGATCCCGGAAGGAGAGTATATTTTTCCCGGAATCCCGCGAGAAGTAAATATCCCGGGAAATAGGAACCCCTAATAGCTGGACATTTTTTTTCTGTACGGTTAAAAATATTTTATTTGTCCTATTGGAACCATTTTTTCCTTCGTGTTGGAAACTATTTTCGTAATATGGTTGATAATATTTTTTTCTTTGTTTAATTAAAATAATTTTTTTGTGGTGTGATTAAATTTATTTTGACTCTCTTTGGAAGTATTTCTCTGAGCTTTCAAGTATTTTGAGCGGTTTTGCTAAAAGTCTTTTAAGAGTCCGTTTGAATATATTTTGGCAATGGAGATGAAAACGGTAATCTCTGCTTTAGTTTCTCGGGTTTTAATGAGATATAAAATTTGAGGGGGGGGGGGGGCTGTCCGATTTTAACAATGTTGGTTTTTATATTTTACGGCGGGTTTTAATGACGTAGAGGAACGTGCGCTTGCAGTTATTTGGCCCTTGCCTTGTTTATGGAAGACAAAAGAGATTTTCCTTGGTTTTATATTTAGCTGACCATTGCCTTATTGCTTATGAGAGGCAAAAGAGTCTTTCATTGCCTTTATTTAGTTTCGGCTCAGGAGAGGTCGGTCGTACTTTTAGGAAATTCCTTGTACGACTTTGTTCTTCGAACTTTACTTCTTAGTCGTTAGGACTAAGGGGGATATTTTGGGGGGCAGGTTTAACTATTCCTGTTTTTATTACTTTTTTGGCCTCATCTCTGCATTTATTGCCTCTTCTCCGAATGTAAATGCTCTCGTTAGTTAAACCAGTTTCAATTAGTGAAATCGCCTGTGTACTTTCCATTCAGTTACCTACCCAAGTGTTGTATAGTGCAGTGTCTGGTGGTGTTGAATGCAGTGTATTGGCATAGGTTCGGTTTGCGCGCCCCCTTGCGAAGTCATGCTATTTTTCAATTGCCTTTTTAAATCAATTTGAACCGCGAGGAATTTTCTTGATACGTTTCCAAATGACATTTCGCTCATCTGTATTTAATTTTTCGTTTAAAATTTTGTCTAATTTTTCATTTAACTTTAGGTTTATTTTTTTTATTCCATTTTTTTATGTCATTTTCATTTTATCTTTGATGTAATTTTGAATTTTGGGGGCCTAATTTTTGATTTAATTTTTTATTTAATTTTTGATTTATTTTTTATTTAAAATAAAAAAATCATTTTTATTTTTTTTTAGACTTTTTTTGCTTAAAGGGGAAAAGGATCGATTTTATTCGCATTTCGGCTTTCTAAAGGGAGTGTCTTCTCAACACTACATCTCGCCCCCACTCTTTGCACTTCACATTCCCGCACATCGAGTGGTATAATTGCCAAGGTCCTCCACTGGTTAGTCCAGTAATTATTAAAAGAAAACTAACGGATGGTCAAAATAAGTGAGAGCACGCGACTTAGGTCTGTTGAGTTTGTTTATTATTCCATCTTTATTTCATTAATGCTAATTATGTCATTCGTGAGCAATGGAACTTCGGTTACCAGATTTATGGATGTGTGAGAGCATCCACGACGAAGCATGTGCAAGAGGAAGGAAATTCGGAGCGGTGGGTTGATCCAGAGGAGGAGGGGGAGGGGGCAATTATTTTTCTTGCTGGGTTCGATCAGATTTGGTTAAACCACCGTGTGAGGCTCATTGAAATAATTAATGTTATTTTTAGCAATTTAAAGACACTTTCTACCCGATATTTTCAGGTTAATATTCATTAGTAACTCCAAAATGTTAATTTAAACATTAAAATTCTTAAGAATTAAAAAGAATGCAAATTATTCACCTCAAAGTTCTACTAACGAGCATTCAGAATAACGAACATTTCGAATAAAGAACTTCTAAAATAACAAACATTTAAAGTAACGGACATTTATAATTACGAACATTCCTAATAAAGAACATTCAAAATTACGAAGATTTTAATAAAGAACATTCAAAATAACGAACATTTCTAATAACGAACATTTCTAATAACGAATATTTCTAATAACGAACATTGCTAATAAAGAACATTCAAATAACAAACATTTCTAATAAAGAACATCAAAAATAGCGAACATTTATAATAACGAAAATTCAAAGAACATTTCTAATAGCGAACATTTATACTAAAGAACATTCAAAATAACAAACATCTAATAAAGAACATTCAAAATAACAAACATTTCTAATAAAGAACATTTAAAATAACAAACATTTCTAAAAAAAGAACATTCAAAATAACAAACATTTCTAATAAAGAACATTTAAAATAACAAAAATTTAAAGTAACGGACATTTATAATTACGAACATTCCTAATAATGAACATTAACTATTTTTCTCTAAATGAAATAAAAGATTTAAATGTTTGGAATGTTTAATTCAGCTCTCTTTGAACACTCCATACTAAAAGCACTAAGCCAGGTGTTTTTAATGGGGTTGTTTTTTGGTTTTGTTTTTAAGATGGTTTTGTTTTTTTATTGCATTTGTCGGAACTGCAAAAGTTTGGTCGCGCCTCTTGGTCATTAAAAATGGCCCATTCTCCCCCCTCCCCCTCGACCGCGCTGATTCTGAAAATTGAGTTGATGGACAATTATAAGTTTCAAATCTGGTGTTTGTTTTCACCCCCTTCCCGACGAGAGGGGCGATTTAAGGGTGTTCGTAAGAAGTTTCTCTCCATTTAGATACAGCTATGGGGTTGCCATTTTCATGGCGTTGTAGTTGTTGTTGGCACTAGTCTAATAGGATGTGTGAAAAGTGGTTTGCAAAGAAAGTGGTAAGGTTAAAGAGAATAAAAATGTGTGAAAGGAATTTAACACGAATAGCCTAAAGAGGAGACTACTTGGTGCGGTCGGGGTTGGGAGGGTACGCATCTCCTTAACCTTCCCAGCCTCTACTTGCTTTTCACCTGGGGGGGGGTATTTGGAAAAGGACTTGCCGATATTGCGAAACATGCGCCCGTTTAGGAGAGTTACGTGCCCGTTCGCCCCTATCGGTCCTAACTTTACCACTCTAACGAGAAATCTCTTCAAAGCTTAATTTCCGAGAGATCGACCTCACTCCTTTAAAAATGGGGAGGGGGGTGGTCTGAGTTCTCCCATCTCTTTCCCCACTTGACCCAACTTCCCTATTCTTATTCACCATTGCAACATTTCACTCTCCCCTCTAACGAATTTACCCGCATATATTCGGTATTCGAGTGCCCGAGCCGTAATTATACCCGAGTATATAGGGGTATATCCAAAATTTCGGTATTTCAGAGACCCCCCTCCCCGCCCCCGATATATTTCGTTTTGGGATCCGACTTCACCGTCATCGCCTTGGCAACGCGCCACTTCGTCTCGGCTATATACGAGTACACCCAAAAATCTGCTTTAGAATATTTCTCGAGATATTAGGGGTTTTTTTTTTACCCCACCGCACCAAGTAGTCTCCTCTACAGGCTATTCGTGCTATATACCTTTCACACATTTTTACTTTCCTTAACCTTACCACTTTCTTTGGACCATTTCTAGTAGACCACTGTCATCAACAACAACAAAATATACAGATGTCAATTTTGTTGACAATGAAAGCTTTGTTAAGAGGTCCATGACCCCATATTGAATCAAAATTATGAGACGTTTCGAGGCTTTATCGAAACGTCTCAAAACAAGATATATCGGGGAGGGGGGGATCTAAAATACCTAAATATTTCAAATAAAAATTTTGTAAATGATCTCACGTCTCTGTTTATAATCACCCCGTTTCCTTACATTTATGTATTCCTTCTATTTAGGTTCCTCGTTATTTATTTTTTCCCCTTCGACTCTTCTCTTCTACCTTGGCTACGAAATTAATTTTCCGTTTCAAAAATGAAGCTTCCAATTTTTCGTGTCTTATCCCCTCATTTCCTTTTAATTCTCTCGTTTTCTTCCTTTCGTATTTCGGCGAAAATTCTGAAATTCCATTTTGAAGCCAAATTATATTGTAGGGGGGGGGGGGGTTATTAATTAATTAGATATGTATTAACAATGTAGGTGACATCACTAATGTACAGTGCTTCTGTGTTATTATAATTAGTTGGGGGGGGGCGTTGAAGTTTAGTTCCCTCATTATTCGGAAGAGGACTGAACAAGAGGGTATTGGCTTGTATTCGTTGACGGAAGTGAGACAATTGTAGCAAAAGGCGATACAAGTTGTCTCAAAGCGTGTTCGCTCTTCCTCTGCCAAATAATATTGAGACAACCGAACTTGAACTCGGAAATGACATCTCGGAAAATGAACTAATCATAATCATTATTATTGGCGTTGTAGTATTTATAATTACTAAAAAAACAACAACTTAGTGGTGGATTATATCTTCAGGGCGGAATCGAGGGGGAAAGGAGGGCCAGGAGTGTTGCGTGTTCTCATGGACTTTATCCTAATTTTCACTTCCCCTAACTTTACCACGAATTTCTTCCGCTCGATAAGACATGTTTTGATAAATGTAAGATGGCATTTCTTTATTTGAAGGCGATGCCCCTTTTTACTTGCCACCATCCTGAATAAATGTCCTTGTTTTAATTTCACCACACGATGGTATTTCCTTGTTGCCTTGTTGGGGGGGGGGGAGCGTCAATGTTGCCATAACTCGGGGCAGGCTTTTGAATTTCCCGTCGGAAGGGCATTTAATTTAATGGCTGCGCGCGGCGTTTCGTCCCTCGAAATTGATAAGGGGCGGAGGATGGGGGGGGGGAGAATGCATATTAGCGCATTTCCAACTATGCTGTAAACTTTTGCGGCCCTCTCTCTCTCTCTCTCTCTCTCTCTCTATATATATATATATATATATATATATATATATATATATATATATATATATATATATGTGTGTGTGTGTGTGTGTGTGTGTGTGTGTGTGTGTGTGTGTGTGTAGGCCCTTATTTATACATTAAATATACTAATGTCTACCTTTTTCCACATGATTGTTTATTTATTTTTGTTTATAAACCTGCCAAACCTAACAATCGTGGGCCATATCACTCCAAGTAATCTCCTCTTTTGACTACTTGATCTCTGTATCATCCACGTATTGTCACTTCCACTCACTTCACCACTTTCCTGGGGAATCTCTCCTCACAGCAAATTTTCATGCGGAAATGCCCTCGTTGAGAGTTTCTAATCTTAGTTTAATAATAAACCCCGCCAGGGGGTGTCGGGTAATAAAGGATCCAGCACGCCGCAGCCCTGGAATTGTTTTGTTTGGGCAATAACATCATAACTATTCGGCCGATTCTAACGAAATTTGAATCCCTTATGTTATTTTACATTCTCTTTCGAATGATACAATTGCCAAAGCCTTCCCAAGGTTAGCCCAGGAATTCTTTCGTTTTGGCAATAACATCATAACTATTCGGCTGATACTCTGCAAGCCTAGAATAAGCTATACTATGCTAAGATATAATGTACAAGGGTAAGATATACTATGCTAATTTAGGCTATAAGATGCTATACTAGACAATACTAAGCTATGCTTTACTAGGGTATAATAGGATAGTATAGGCTATACTTGTCTAGATAGTTAATGCTAGGTTAGGTTATGCTAAGCTAAGCTATACTAGTCGAGATAGGGCTATGCTAGGGTAGGCTAAAGTATAATAGGCTAGGGAGGGCTATGCAGGTAATATTATGTTAGGCTACTATAGGCTAGCTAACCAAGGCTATAATGGGCTAAGCTATGCAAGGTTATTCTTCTAGTCTAGGGTATGGTATGCTATACTAGGCTAGGCTATATTATGTTGTGTGGTCATAAATCAGAATAAGTGAGGGCACGCAACTTTTTGGTCAGCAGACCTTGTTTCTATATGGCAGGGGTTTATGACACGGTGTAGTGTTGCTGAGTTGACGAGGTTTGGTGTTGCCTTTTTCACCATTCATAGTTTTTTGCATATAACTTCCCCCTCCACACATCTCACCCTCACTTTTGAGTGATGTTGCCTTCGTCGTAGTCGCCAAATGGGCGTATTTTGAAAATAAAATTATACCCTCGTCAGTGTACGCCATTTTAGTTTATTTTCTCAATTGGAAGCGAAGGAAATTTCGACGAGACGTTGCGACTCCCGAGTCGCGTTTTGCTGACGACTTGGAAAGAGGCTCTCATGTGTGAATTGGGTGGCCTTTTTGCTGATGATACATTTTCATAAACACCTTTTTATTGTCTTATTACCACAAGTTTTCCTTTAATCTTTCCCACCTAAAAAATCAACGTTCTTTTCTAGCCCTCGTGGCCTCGGGTCTCTTGTCCTACGCTTGCAGGGAGTGAGGAAGGCAAAATGTGTGAATGCGGAGATGAGGGTAATTTTATTGTCCTATAACGTTTGGTTTTAGGATTTGCTTAAAAGGGTTTATCAACGTGTCCAGCCGAATGTTTATAAGATTGCTTTGCTTGTCCTGTATTTGATGGACGGCGATTGCCGAATTCGCGTTTTTATTATGTTGTTAACAAACTATTGAGGAGTGGGGTGTAGGGAGCTATTTTCCATTAGCGGAAATCCTGCAGGTGGAAATGGTTGGAAGTTACAGGCAAAAGGATTCTCAAGAACTGGCTCTCGCAATTACTTCTCGTATGGCAGAGAGTTAACGCGCAGAAGAGCCTACCTAGAACATGGCGTGGGAATATGTTTAAATATACGTTGAACAAAATTATACACCGTTTCGCTTAAGGGCAAAGTAGTCCAGTGATTAATAATAACGAGAATTAACCAAAGTTGGAAACTCTCTCATCGAGCACATCAAACAAACCACACGATTATCGCTCGCAACGTGAATCTCCTCGAATGAGCCTTAACGTCTTGGAGTTTCTTTCCTTGTAACGTCCCACGCTTGAGTCTCACTTTCAAAACTAGGCTAATTTTGATGAAATATAAGAGTTGGTATCACTCTTCACCCTCTTACCGGTTTCCATCCGGGTGATGTCGCAGTGATGGAAATGAGCGATAATCGTGTGGTTTGTTTGATGTGGTTGATGAGAGAGATGTTTCCAACTTTGGTTAATTCTCGTTTCCTTGGTCACGCGTAGCAGGTGTGGGGGGTGGTCATTACCATGAAGAGGATTGAGCTGGTTTCCTGCCATCACTGATAAATGGTTCGGGCAAATTAAAGCTTCAAATTGCTCTCTACATTAACAGAGCTTCTAATTACTGGATATCAATATAGCTTCAAATTAATCACTATGTTAACAGAGCTTCTAATTACTGGATATCAATACAGCTTCAAATTAATCACTATGTTAACAGAGCTTCTAATTACTGGATATCAATACAGCTTCAAATTAATCACTATGTTAACAGAGCTTCTAATTACTGGATATCAATACAGCTTCAAATTACTCACTATGTTAGCAGAGCTTTAAATTACTGGATATCAATACATCTTCAAATTACTCACTATGTTAACAGGGCTAATTACTGGATATCAATACAGCTTCAAATTACTCACTATGTTAACAGAGCTTCTAATTACTGGATATCAAATCGCTCTCTATGTTAACAGAGCTTTAAATTATTCTCTATGTTAACAGAGCTTTAAATTATTCTCTATATTAACAGATCATATTTGAAGATGTCTATAAATGTTTGCGGGGTCACGTGGCGGGAGTCTCGAAGCTCTTTTATACCTCATTTTCAAAAGGGGGATTGTAGAAAGGGAGCAAAATGTGTGTCAATTCTTGGGTCAGTTCGGAGAAGAGAATATGTTTCGTCTTGACTCTATTTCTTTTTAGCCCATAAACAAGTTTGTCTGTCCACTCGTCGCATTATAAATACCTATTATTATTATCATCATTGTCCCGTTAGGTCTGTTAGATAGCATGGCGTATGGGAATAAAATGTCGTATTGCCCCAACCTTCTACTCGCAGGGGCAGGGGAAGGGATTGTGGGTGCGGATTAGGCATAAGTTCAGGATAACCGCATTCCTTTCTGCCCCTAGGATGGGAACCCTTCCTATTCTCTCCCCCCCCCCCACATCTATAAACTTTGCGCTATCATTTAATTAGGCGAGGATGTGAATTCGAGATCAGCTCCCTCACCCTTTTCGTTGCAGGATGGAGGGGGGGGGGGCAGAGTGGCATGGCTGCTCTTCACCTTTGGGGGGTGGGGGGTACCTGGCGTTGGAAGGGTGACTCGGTTTAATAATTCGTGCGACGCTGCGACCTCATCGTTTTCGGACGGGCCAAAAGGCCAAATTAAAGGGGCGGCGATCATTTGCGCGCCCTCTACCTCGGTCTGTCTGACGTCCTCTCTTTCATCGGAGGCAGGCAAAGCCTCACCAATCCCTAAATTTACCGGGAATCGGGAGACTTAATCGCGTTTTCTCTCCTGGGGGAGGGGGGTGGGTGCTAAAAGCCCCTGTGATGCTCTAGTTCAGTTTGCGCTCCCAATGAGGGGGTGCATTGGATGCGATTGAGGGTGTTGCGCCCTTTCTAGAGTACCCGATGCCATCTCGTTAGAGTACTTGGCTCAGCATCCCCTTTCCTGATGCTCTAGCAGTGCTCCTTCTAGGGCAAGACATAATCGTGGAGAGTTGCGCACCATACCCCGAGTGTCCCAAGTAGGATGCGTTATACACGTTTCAAACCTGTTTCACTTGGTGCCCGGGGGAGCCGCACCTCGTCCCGGCCTGAGTGCAATCTAGGAAGGCCCCGCCCCCTCTGTCTCTGGGTTGACTTGAACACTCTGATGGGGCCTGGGAAAGGTGTTGGTGCGCTTCCCCCTCGCTCCCTCCCAGCGGTACTTTACATTATTTATTATATATTATTATAAGCATTATTAATATTCCCCTTAGTAGTAGTATTTATTGTTATTATTATTTATATTATTATTTAGTAGTAATTTTATATCATTATGATTATTTATTACTAGTATTCGCTATGATTATATATTATTATTATTAGGTATTATTATTAACATTATTTATTATTATTTGTATCAATTATTCTAATAAAAGTGATTATTTTATTATTATTTAATATTATTTTTTATTATTATTAGGGCTATCCCCTCAAGCTTTTCTACCCACACTTTGTGCCAGGAGGACTGTTCCCACCTGATCAGAGTTCGGTTCGGTAGACATGGTGCTGTGGTGGACAGCATGCCATGTTGAGATCACTTAGTACAAGGGTATGATAATAATAATAGGTGACACTCACCCTACTTGTTAGTGGAACCGTCTATCATTACCTCTCTTTATTACATACTCGCTTACCTTCTTCCAAACTTGCTCTTCTATCCACGATGTTTCGTTTGCCATGTTTCGAGACAGGCGAGCGAGGCTTGGCCTTTCTTTAGATTTGTTCAACAAGATCTGAACAGAGTATCCTCCCAGACCCCTGGCGAATGCCAACTGTGCTCGCTTTTCGTAAACCAAAGAGAGATCACTCTACCCCGGCCGGTTTCCGCCCATCTTTCTAACCTCCTACGTGTGGAAGTTGATGGAGAAATTGGTAAATGTTAGATTAGCCTTTTTCCTGGTCAGCGGAGGCCATATGTCTTCTGCACAGAGCGGTTTTCGCAAGTCCCAATCCACGTCGAATTATCTACTACGACTGGAAAATGCCGTCTGTAGGTCCTTCCTTCGTAGACTGCACGACACCATGTTGTTTGTCGATCTGAAAAAGGTCTATGATACCGCATGGCCATACGGTATCATGGGGACTCCACGTGTACGGGTGTGGGCAAGCCTCTCCAGGAAGAGGGTGTCCCGCATGGAAGTGCCCTCAGTGTCAAACTCTTTGCCCTGAGGATCAACGGCATCACTTCGTTGCTGCCGGAAGATGTTCTCGCTACGCTCTACGTGGACGACCTTTCGATCTCTTTTGGCGCGGCCCAGATGCCAACTCTGGGGTGTCAACTCCAACAGGCATTGACCCGCGGCTCTCGCTATGCCGAAGCGCACAGGTTTCGGTTTTCCTTGGCTAAGACTAAGGTGGTGCATTTCTGCCGCCATCCACGGCTTCACCCCGACCCGGACTTGTTCCTAAACGGCATTCGCCTGGAAGTGCTGGATTATTCGCACCGTTTCATTGGTCTTGTTTTTGACCCTCGCCTCACCTGGAAGGCTCATATTCGCGTGTATTGCAGAAGGTGGACTCGACCCACCACTCCGATCTCCGCCTGGAGAACGGTGCCTGCGTCACGTTCCCCATTGAGAGCCTACTTGTCGACGCTGGGTAGATGTCATTCTCTCTGCTCCCTGCACAAGGCATTATTCGTCTGCACTGGCAAGCTCAGCGCCTTCCTGAGTCGCCAACGGTTCTACACCCTCGCGGGATGCACCGCCATTTGATGGAGCGCTCGCCTACATATTAGTGCGACCACAGTATTGCCCCCCAGACTGTTCGGCATATTCTTGGAGAGTGTCCCAGTCTGGGTGATCTTCACGCACTTTACCTGTCCCGGTACTAGGACGAGCTGGGTCGCTACCGCTTGTCGCTTGTACTCCGGACGGGTTCGTGCACACTAACTTCTGGACTTTACGACTTTTTGTAAGAGGCTGGCCTCCTCCCCTTTATTTGACTCGGGTGGTTTTTTTTAGGTCGCATGTTCCTGCTACCCTCGACCCCGGGGCGCGCTTCCTTCTTGCCTTTTTGCCCTGTTTCAGGTTATTTTTTTAGCTTTTGTCCTTTTTTATCGTTATTTATTATGTAATTGTTGTGCGTTGGCTGCATACTAAGGCGCTTGGAGGGGGAGACGACCTCCGCCCTGTTTTATCGTGTTTTTCCTGTCGTTCCTTTACTTATTTCTCTTTTGGGTATTGACTTTTTTTTCTTTTTTATTTTGGATAATTTAGCTTTAGAATAGGCTAGCTGAAGTTATTTCCACCACTGCCCCTGCTGGCGGGCGCCTAAAAAAAAAACCAGGCTAACCACTTTTTTTCCTGACCTCTCCTCGTAGACTTTCTGTGGAATCTACCCTCGTTGGTTTTCCTCTCTAAGTTTTAAGATAAATCCTTGATCTTCATCCATTTTCCCCCTAAAGTGAAGTCAGCACGCATCAACGCCACTAAGAACTTCCCCCCCCCCTCCTTTTATGCCCCTTAAGCACAAAGACACGCATCCTTTTGTCCATGCCAAAATTGGCCCTTCATAGCGATGGGGCGCTGTAGCATCTCGTCCGGTCAGGGTTCACCCATGGGTCCCCTTTTCTACTCTCAAACACTCATTTACATAATCAGCCCCCCCCCCCACACACACTTTCACGTCATCTCACAGCCATTCGCATCCGCTCTTTACAAGTCTACCCCTTTTTCTTACATGCCCATACCACTTTCAGTCACACTCGTCTATATCCTAGTTCAAACCATCAAAATAGCTTACCTATAGTGTTAGCGTAGTGTACTACACACGATGATAGTTTTGTCGCCGCTGTTGAAGTGGGAGCTGAATGAGAGTGTCCTCGCGATTGCAGTTCCCATTCAAGATTTTGGAATTTATTCGAAACTGTCGCGTATCGAAATATGTACTTTTCATCCTCCATCAAAACGTTCGCTAGTCTTCCTTCACCGACCGTAAGCCTTTACATTCTGCATAGTATCGCTCTTTCCTTACTTTGTGATAATTGCGATCGATTGCTCGATAAGGTTCGAATTTTCCTAAATGATGGGATCCGATCCTTTATATATTCGTTCACACCATGGGTACGGAAATTGTTCACTACGATAGTCGAATTCGAACTTCCTGGGTGATAGTATTGGTGACAGGCATTGCATCAAAATTTTAGGCTTTTCACGCGTTCAAATTTAGCAGACATATTCGACACGAGACATTGATAAATAACGTAGATACCTAATAAAGAGTACTGTGAAATGTAAATACAGAATTATGATTTATGGATAAATATTTTATGTGTGTAATAAAAAGATGAGTGAGAAAGGGTCTAATGGTATCGAGTCGTCTATATTCTGACTTCGTTAGTGGAGAAGCCCCCCCTCCTACACCTGCTGACTTCAACGATTTGAATTAATTGGGTTCTCATCAGAAACTGGAACTTTATATTAAGAGAAATACAAGGAAAACTAACGAGGGCATTTCGACTAATAAGTTTTGGAAAAGTGTTAAAATTGGGAAACTGGTAGAAAATAGCTACAATTCCAATAAATGTCTCTAATTAATATCCCCGCAGTCCTTTTTTAAGATTTAAATCCCCTAAATGTTCCTTTAAAGACTAAATTCCCCACATCTCCTTCAAATATTAAAATCACCCGCTCCTTTGAAGATTTAAATCCATAAAGGATTTTTAAAGATTAAAAATCTTAAATAGCTTTTAAATATTAAAATTCTGATAGGTGATTTTGCATTCAAGCTTTGAAGGTTTCGTCTCCTCGTTGGTTTTCTCTTCGTAGCATTAAGTAATACCGACTCGTACTTCTTTCAACCCCCGATCCACGCTCTGGATCTACTGTTTGCGGGTGAAAGTGATGGAAGATGGGAATGTTGGATGAATTCATCAGCCCCCCCCCCCTCCATTGTGCATTAAACTCCCGGGGCGAAGTCACACTCACACACACACTAATTTCGCACCTTCCGTGTATCAAACCAGTCATAAAACATCTCCACACCACACTTTAACAGTTCACCGTCCACAAACGCTTCCCGATCCACAGGATTAGAAACCTTGTGCCCTTACCCCCCCCCCCTCGATATTAAGTAATCGCGTCCGAGCAAATTTCACGGAGCCGGTGTCGGTGGCTTGTTTGGAGATCAGGATCGGGTTCATAAGGTCTTTGCTGAGTCCTTGGTTCCTCATTAAGGAGCGTGGGAGGGGGAGGGGGTAAAATTCTGGACCGAGACTAGAGTGATACTTCGGGATTTGCAATCCAAATTTATGCCTATGGGAGAAGAGGTATGGGCACGGATCAGGGGTTATTTCTTTCTTATCGGTGGGGGGGTGGGGGGTAGCAAAAAACAACGAGGGTATCTGGTATCTCAAATGTTAAAAAGCTTGTCGTGGAAGGCTATAACTTAATTGAATTACTAACTGGAAACGGTGGATGCGCAACTCTCCTGAACCGCTTCTTAGTTCCGTTAATAATGATAGCAATCATATATAATAAATATATATATATATATATATATATATATATATATATATATATATATATATATATATATATATATATATATAGAGAGAGAGAGAGAGAGAGAGAGAGAGAGAGAGAGAGAGAGAGAGAGTGTGTGTGCGACCTGAGCAGCGTTTTTTTCCCCTACTCAGACTACATGGAGGGAACCAGGACAGCCCTTAGGATTGCATGGCAAAGAAGATGGGAGACGGCGAACGGGAATTCAAAGTTGCTTGCCATCGCACTCCGTCTGTTCCCGCTTCGATGGTATCCGGTCCTATTTTTTGTCGTTCCCCTGAACTTTTTCTGTCAAGACCGCTTGGTTCCCCAGACGGTAAGACACCTTGTGGTTTAATGTCCTACCATGGGGAAGAGGGACTTCGTGAGCGGTACCTATTCCGGTACCACGACGGGTGGGGTCTCTACCGCCTGTTGTGAGTCTTTGGGTCAGGAGTTAGAGCGGGAGAGCACCTCCATATTTAATTATTTTTCTTTTTTTAAAAGCAGAAATAGGCTTGCGTTTGTAATTTCGGCTGCTGTGCCCTCCTTGGTTGCCCTCCCCCCCTTTTTAAAATGGGGTCCTAGATTAGATTGCCATAATTTCATCGTTGGTTAGGGTCATTGCAGAAGAGCGATTCCCCATGGACTTATTTGTCCTCGTTATTGTTACTTACTTAAACTAAAAATCGAAAACCAACGGGGGCACTCTAGTAAGAAAGTTTGTAAGAAGTCTGTAATGAAAGTGGTGAAAATGTGTGGAAGATAATGATAGTTAAAAAAAGGACTAATGACCAATCGAAGGCGCGTTCTTATATAAACACTTTTGCTAATTTATATTTATGCTGTTATGAAAAAAAACCTACTTATCTTTTTTTCTTTTTGTTTCCTTTTATTTCGTTTTGCTTTACTATATATTTGTCACTCAACTTCGTTCATTTTAGTTCTCGATTTCGTTCGTTTTAATATTTGAACGACGTTTCAATGTTATAAGTGTGGAGTTGCGCTCGTCGTGTGTGAAAGTGTTTATTCTCTTTTTCTTAACTGTTACACCTAATCTAACATTCATTCCCCTCCGAAATCCAGCATTATTGAGATAAACCTAACCTAACCTAACCTAACCTAACCTAACTAATCCCTTATAACCTAACCAACCTAACCTCAAAGTAAGAAACTGCTAATTTTAGTACCTAAGTAAACACAGGTATCAAAATACCTAATTATTTTGGGATCTTAAAAATCATATTTGGTATCCGTATCAAATGAGCCAATCTGATTTTGAAGATCGAGAATACATAATCCGATGGCAATGATGATTTATTAAGTAAATTAAAGAAATACAATTAGTACATTTCACATTAATCATAATCATACACTTAATTGTAAAATATATAGATGGATAAAAGTGGGGGAAAATATTGAAAAAGATAGAGATGAGGGAAAGCATAGTTGAAGAAGAAAAATAAATGTTACTAAGTGAAGTGGTTATCCGAGTTTTTAAACAATACATCCTATTTTATCTTTATTAAGTTGATTAATTAATTGATTAGTTTGTATATTCTAATAGAACGAGATTAATCAGTTGTTTTGCTATGTTACTTTGAGGTTAAGTTGGTTATGTTAGAAGGGATTAGTTAGGTTAGGTTGGTTATGTTAGAAGGGATTAGTTAGGTTCGGTTGGTTATGTTAGAAAGAATTAGTTAGGTTAGGTTGGTTATGTTAGAAGGGATTATAGGTCGGTTATGTTAGAAGGGATTAGTTAGGTTAGGCTGGTTATGTCAGAAGGGATTATTTAGGTTAGGTTGGTTATGTTAGAAGGGATTATAGGTTGGTTATGTTAGAAGGGATTATTTAGGTTAGGTTGGTTATGTCAGAAGGGATTATTTAGGTTAGGTTGGTTATGTTAGAAGGGATTATAGGTTGGTTATGTTAGAAGGGATTATTTAGGTTAGGTTGGTTATGTTAGAAGGGATTAGTTAGGTTAGGTTGGTTATGTTAGAAGGGATTATAGGTCGGTTATGTTAGAATGGATTATTTAGGTTAGGTTGGTTATGTTAGAAGAGATTATTTAGGTTAGGTTGGTTATGTTAGAAGGGATTAGTTAGGTTAGGCTGGTTATGTCAGAAGGGATTATTTAGGTTAGGTTGGTTATGTTAGAAGGGATTATAGGTTGGTTATGTTAGAAGGGATTATTTAGGTTAGGTTGGTTATGTTAGAAGGGATTAGTTAGGATAGGCGAGGTTTATCTCTGGGTCACCCTGCGTTTCGGACGAGAATGAATCAGTTCTAGCGCCGCAAAATAGATAAGGACAGATATTATATGTGCGTGAAAGCTATTGTGCTCCTTTTCTTAACTAAGCGATATATAGCTACAAATTCACCTGCTGGCGTTAGGGACAGGAGGGAACGCAAGTGTCCATAGGTCGAGTGCTGCATAGTTGCCCATCCTACACCTGGCATCCCCTTCGGTGCCCTTGTTTCGTCGGTTCCCACTCATAGCCCCATTCAAGGTGGACGGGGGTCCCGAGAAAGGCAGTGCGGGGGGGGGGGAGCAATTCCATTGACCTCGTTATGGGGGAGGACTGTCTTTAGTCCATCAATTAAGGATAAAAAGAGTGCCATGGTTACTCTTCAACCTGAACACAACGCCTGCCAAGGTCGTCCACGTAAGTAGCGCAATAAGTACCAGTATTTATGGTTGCCACTCCTTTAAATCCGGGATGAGTGGCACTCTGGGGGGGGGTCTTCCCCTTTCAATCACGATCCACAAAAGCGTGCCTTAGTAACGCCCGGTCGGCCCCTCACACGCGGTAGGGTGCCATGAATGCAAATGTTCTTTCCCTTGTCTGCCGTGCCAGAAGGTATCGTGGTTCTCCAAGATATTCGTTGACTCGTTGGGTGCCAAAGATCGTCTCCCTTCACACTTTCAAGGCACTATTCAGGAACAAGGCAAGCTCGGTGGGGTGTGGGTGAATGGGCGGATGAAAGGATGTTCATAAAAGAGATGGGTGAAAAGAAGGTGGAAGTGTAGCTCTGTGCGTGTTTAATATCCCTACCAACCTCTGATAGTCTTGAGGGGCTTGAGTGCCAGAATTGAAGGAATTTGGGGGGGAAAACGCGATTCGATGAGTAAGGGACTTAGAAAGAGGGTGAAAGTTGGAAAAGAGGTTGTTTGGTTGATTTAGGATTAAAAGGAGGGTGGGTGTTGAACTCCCTTGTGAGAATTGGTGGAATTAGACTCGAATCATGATGGCACCGTTGTGCCATTCTTTTCATCTTGGCTCTAAGGAGTCCACGGCGTACAAACATCTCCCAAATATTAAACAGGGGCGATTTTGCTGTCGCTCAGTAGAGAGAGAGAGAAAGAGAGAGAGAGAGAGAGAGAGAGAGAGAGAGAGAGAGAGAGAGAGAGAGAGAGAGAAAGAAACCCGCGAAAATTACTGACGAAGTTCACACAGGACAAAGGGGAGAAAATCCGATTCAAGCCCTCTACCCTTAATGAGACCTTGATAAATAAAGACTAAATCCTTTGGATTTCAATTTTTTTTTTAATTTTCATGCTGGTAATCTTTATCAATATAATTGCATTACAGGCAACCTCACATAGGCCCAGTAGGTTCATGATTTATTTGGTGGAAGGTTCATCGCTCGGTCGCGAGAAAGCGGGAAATTTCGCGCCAAAACCCACTGAACACCTGTCCTCTCCTAAATGGGGAGGGGGGGGGGGAGGAATCGTGGGAGTGAGGGAGAGCGAAATGAGAGTTAGAAGGAGCGGTTTTATGTAATAATAATTCCGACAAAGAGGGTTCGAGCGCACCGCCCTGAATGGAATCTTTATTTTTCACACTCGCGGGGCTTTTTATCCCGCATCAACGCACCTTCAAATGAATTCGCTGTTTCAGACTTTGGCGTGGGTGGCACTGGTCGGGGGATAGGCGGTCTTGCCTCCCCCCTAATGGATTTCTCCTTTCCATTTAAACCTTTTGTATTAAGTCGCTTTTGCTCCTTTAAATTTGGGAGCGATTTAAAAAAGCCGCCTTTGTTATATAGCCCGGGTTCTCTATGTTTTAGATGATGCTTGAGGGTTTCCCTCCTTCCAAACCCCCAACCCTGGCGGGGGCTGGGGGGGTGGATCTGATGGCCTTCATTGTGGCAGAATCGACCAATGGGGAAGAAGAGTTCCTTCACTTAATTGGGCTCTGGCGCCAGGGCAGGTATATTCCCGTTATGTGCTTTGCTCTCGGGAAAAAGGTGACAACCAACGAGGGTATCTTTGTGAATTGAGGGGGTCGCGCTCCTCTCCGGGGGATAAGCCTTCGTTAGTTATTACTATTTTTATTATTATTTTAATAATAATAATCCCGAATCAAAAGTGTTGAAACAAGTGAAGTTAGGGCATAGGAATATGTGTGGAAGACGCATCACTCGAAAAAGAGGAGACTCCTCGGAGCGATGGGTGCCCCCTCCCCCCCTCTTCCCCTCCCCCCCCCTCAATGTAAGAAATTCCCCTTGCGAGGGACCCCAGAGGACATTGCCAACCCAAACTTCTACCCAAGAGCTCCAGCGCAGCCACTGAAGGATGACCCCCCTTCCCCTTCCCCCAGCCGCTAGTTATTCCTCGAGAAACACGCCCGAACTATGTGTGTTCTTTTATGTGCGATTATGAATGGAGATGCGGACATACATGTGTGTGCGTGTGAATGTGGCTGTAAACTTTACCTTTGGAGCTCATATTAATTTTTTTCATTTTTTCGCTTTCCCCAAAGTTCATCTGAGGACGGAGAACAAGTTTTTAGAATCTGTCTCATGCGCTTACATGTATTCTTGGATATGTGCGTGTAGGTATTTTTGAATATGTGCGGGCATGTGTGCACACGTATTCTCGGATATGCGCGTACATGTATTCTTAGACATGCACGTACATGTATTCTTAGACATGCGTGTATACGTATTCTTCAACATGAGCGTACACGTATTCTTGGAGATGCGCGTACATGTATTTGTGTACATGTGTAGCAAGAACATGAATGCTTAAATTTAGGAGAGAGCTTGGAACTCGTGCTGGGAGCATGGGAAAGGAACTCGATACCCCCCCTCCCCCCCAAAAAACAACAACAAAACAAACAAAGGCTGGAAATGTTAGCTGCATCTCTAAAAGCGACCTTCTCATATGCTTAAAACGCTAAGTATCTAATCAGCGTTCATTCTAAGAATGAGACTTTGATAAAGACAAAAGCGCTTGGAATCCGTTGTTTCCTTTTCCTGAGTGTAGGAAACCCTTAGCTACATCTTCAGAAGCGACACACTGCAAACGCGAAAGTATCTAATTCATCTTATGTTATTGAGGTGATTTTTAAAATTTAATTTAAAGCGAAAAGTTGTAAAGAGATGTTTAACGAAATTGAAGATAGAGGAAGCGAAATTGTTTAGAAGATATATATGGCCGCTGTTCCTCCTGGGACCTGGAGGGCTTGTAATCCGCCAGATGTCAGCTGCAGCATGGCTGTTCATGTTTCACCTGATATCTTCTCGTTTGTTATAGAAAGTAAAACTTTGTCATTTAAGACAAAGGACAATCAGAGGTACATGGAACGAAGAGGACAATCAGAGACTTGGAATGATTCATTACACCGGCGAACGCAATTTTCGTTTTTGACTCAATTTCGGCCTCTAAATCAAAATATAACCCTAGTTTTTCTGTATCACATCAACTTTTTGAGCTTCATGATACCATCCCTTTGTATATATATATATATATATATATATATATATATATATATATATATATATATATATATATATATAACAACCACCACAGGGCTTTCGCCATATTTATTTTCTGCCTTTCAAAACAATTTTGAAGACAGAAATAAAGGGGCAGAAACCTTGCATTGCAGACTATATTACAATATTTCACTCAATAACGAGTAAATAAATATACAAGAAAACCACTATTATTGGAACATAAAGTTTATTATTATTATTAAAACTGGACCAGTTTCGATATATAGTTTACCATATCATCTTCAGCCGTTAACTAAGAGAAATTGACAAAGAAAACTGAAATATTGGAAATACAATAACAGGCAACTGACTTTAATCTGGAGAGGTTAGCTTTAGGTGGTTTACAATATCCTTAAGAATGAGGTTTGATATATAGGGGCTACATTCACGCTGGCCATCTGACAAATTGAAATTTGGAATTTATTTGATTAGTAAGGATTCAATTGTTTTCTTTTATTATAATCGCTACAATGGTCAATTATTTGGGCACTAGGGAAATAGTTTACCATTGTAACGATTATAATAAAAGAAAACAATTGAATCCTTACTAATCAAAGAAATTCCAAATTTCAATTTGTCAGAAGGCCAGCATAAATGTAGCCCCTATATATCAAACCTCATTCTTAAGGATATTGTAAACCACCTAAAGCTAACCTCTCCAGATTAAAGTCAGTTGCCTGTTATTGTATTTCCAATATTTCAGTTTTCGTTGTCAATTTCTCTTAGTTAACGGCTGAAGATGATATGGTAAACTACATATCGAAACTGTTCCCGTTTTAATAATAATAATAAACTTTATGTTCCAATAATAGTGGTTTTCTTGCATATTTATTTACTCGTTATTGAGTGAAATATTGTAATATAGTCTGCAATGCAAGGTTTCTGCACCTTTATTTCTGTCTTCAAAATTGTTTTGAAAGGCAGAAAATAAATATGGCGAAAGCCCTGTGGTGGTTGTTATCACCCGCAGAACTTGCATTTGCTCCTTCTTCTATATATATATATATATATATATATATATATATATATATATATATATATATATATATATATATATATATATATATAAACGTCATTTAACAAATTTGTGTTTATTTTATAGAATATTTGAACAATTTTCATACACTGGAAAATAATAAAACATTGCTTGACTGTACAAATTTATTTTCTTCATAGTTATTCCTGGAGTGTTCAATATGTAGCCATTTTTCTTTATACTCCAACAATAGTCAGCCAACATATTTTATCTCATTTACCCTGATACAGTTCCTCCATAACCTTCAAATCTTGGTGGAATCGTTCACCTTGCTCATCGCTGACTTGAAGGTTTTCCGGGAAGTTAGCAAGATGGATAGCTATACAGAACATGTAACTTGATACTTATGTTGCAACCGATTGTCTTGTAGATATACTCTAGTTTCTGGACAATTTCGGCGTATTTCTTTGTTCGTGTATGTCCAAGAAAGTTCTGGGCAAGGTCTTTGAATGATAAGTAAGCATTCTTATCGAGTTCTGACCTTTTCCCGATGAAATGTTCATATTTGATGAGCTGCCGAATCTATTGACCATCAAAGACACCGGCCTTGATATTTTCAGTTGACCGGCCAGAAAATGCAAAACGGAGCTACTTGAAACACTAGTCTTCAATTGGCAATGCTTCAGTGAATTGCTTCATGAAGCACAGTGTCGTAGGGTGACCCCACACCTGACACCAATTTAATATAATATAGATGTCGTAGGATGACCCCACACCTGACACCAGTTTAATATAATATAGATGTCGTAGGAGGACCCCACACCTGACACCAGTTTAATATAATATAGATGTCGTAGGAGGACCCCACACCTGACACCAGTTTAATATAATATAGATGTCGTAGGATGACCCCACACCTGACACCAGTTTAATATAATATAGATGTCGTAGGAGGACCCCACACCTGACACCAGTTTAATATAATATAGATGTTGTAGGAGGACCCCACACCTGACACCAGTTTAATATAATATAGATGTCGTAGGACGACCCCACACCTGACACCAGTTTAATATAATATAGATGTCGTAGGAGGACCCCACACCTGACACCAGTTTAATATAATATAGATGTCGTAGGAGGACCCCACACCTGACACCAGTTTAATATAATATAGATGTCGTAGGATGACCCCACACCTGACACCAGTTTAATATATTATAGATATTATTACTATATGTCGCAGGTTGATGTTAAGACCCAACCCGTTTCCTCAGCCTGAGGGAGAAAGGCCTATGAACGGATTAGTCCGTTATGAGCGGGGTTAAAATTATAAATACAAATCAGAGTGCAATTTTAGGTTGGTCAATGCTTAGGTTATCTTGGAAAGGTTCTGGGATAATAGAAACGAAGTACAAAAATATACTTACTACTATGCAGATAATATAACTACAAAATTAAAAGTGTTTTAATTAAAGTATATAAACATAAATGATGTACACGAGTCTAAGCTTCAAAGAGCTACCTGGGCGGGTCGACCGCCGTACACACAAACGGACAATGACAGATGGGACGCTCAAATGACCTTGAGCGCACGCGGAGCCAAATGGCGGAGGTTTAAAGGGGGTGGGGAGCGTGCACAGGAGAGTTGCGTGTTGCGGTTACCTCGAAGATTTGGTCCAAGTAGTCTTGCCTTGTTAGAGATGGCGTAGAGTCCACAATAATAGCCTATTGACAAACGACTATTACGCAAGATGAACTCAGATCTTGCCTTTGGGTTTAGAATTCCAAATCGAGAAATTGACGCGTCGGGTTCAGGTAACGGGTACTAACGAGTACGGGGTTGACTCTCGAGCTCTAAGGGAATACACGGAGCTTGACGGATTCTACAAGAGTTCACGCGGAAATAACGGGGACGGGGTGATTCGATATACTCGCGGATACTCAGGACACAGGCGGTAACTTACTGCTGTCCAAATCTGGCGCCGGATGTTTTATAGGTGTTAGACGGAGATTTCCCCGCGCCCGAATAGGGAGGGTTCCAAGGGACAAACGCTTCGTCGGGCGAGGTGGACTTTACCCGGTTCCCGTCATCGCAGGATAATCCCCGGTGGGACCCTTCGTGCTCTTAAGCACATCCCAGGCCTCCGCGAAGTAGGGCCTTCAGCCCGTAACGAGGTGCTTTTGCGCCTCGTTAGCCTCTTTCCTTGAAAGAGACGAGCGCGCGCGTCTTCTCCCTCTCTCTCTCTCGCTCTCTCTGTGACATACAGTTTGATGTGCAGAGGTAGGAATTAGTGATGGGACGAGTACTCGGTATCGAGTATCGATTGTATCGAACGATTTTAGTGGTATCGGTACTCGTACTCATATCGAAAAAAAATTGCCTTAGTTTTCGATACCAACGTTCGATCCAAGACCCTTAAAGGCCTCCTTACACTACAAGAATACCTGCAACTTTCTGCCGATTTTTGCTGCCGGCAGCACGAAACCGGGAGAAAGTTGCTGATATTGGCAACTCCGACGTGTCGGTGTTTTGCTGACACCGGCAGCATCCTTCCCACTATGAACGTGTTTGTTGATATTAGTGATGGGACGAGTACTCAGTATCGGTATTGAATATCGGTAATATCGGCGGTTTTTAGTAGTATCGGGACTTTTATGTCTCATTTCCGATATCAAAATCAGATACTTGCCCATTAATTCCCAACACACTGTATGCAATCATTTTACAACATATTATATTCATTCTATTTAATGATTATATTCTTGTGTCCCGTACGTGAAAAAAAATCACAATATGCACCTAATTTATTTACACAACATTTCACAACCCTTTCAAATCCTTAGTTTTTCAGGGAACCCAAAGGAACAAGCACAGGCCAAACTACTAGTTTACCCATACATGAAAAATTCACGTAATTGCAATCAATCAAATGACTGCAGTTAGTTTGGTATAAATAATATAATTTTATTTAAATGTTTACCTCAATATTCGTAAATTCCGATAATTTTATCCCATTTAAAAATATTTTCCGTCATAAATGACGGAAAATTGTATATTATTTTCATCTCCATTATGAAAATGATTATTGCACAAAAAATACATGCAATTAGCTTGAAATCAAAGCCTTTCCATATAGTCATATTGTATGTACATCTGCTACCAAACCAATTAATTTCTATTTATGTCATTTGTTTTATATTCCTTCGATATTCATATTCAATTTTCACCCATTGCAGAATAAATATGAACAGTTACATGAAATAAACGGTAGTGTTAGAGAGTAACCATATCGAATATGTTCAAACAGCGTTCATTCAAACGAACAAACACGAAACATATGACTCAAGATTTGTTATTGTATTACTATTCTTTCAATCTATAATCAAATGCGCAGAAATTTATTTTTAATGAAAAATTATTTAGAATATTTGGTTTGAAGTACGACTAATATTCAAGTTTACACCTATATTGTTTATTGTTTTTATTTAGTTGCTAAAGGAATTAGTTGTATAATTGGATGCCTAAGTATTCTCTTTTGTAATAATAAACAAAGCCCCATTGTTCAATAATATTATTCTTCAAACAAATGAATAGAAACCTATATAAGTATTTACTAATACACAAACACATATGTATATATTATATACATATATATATATTATATATATATATATATATTATCGGTACTCGCTTGAAATTCTGGTATCATCCCAACACTAGTAGGAATATATATTTTTTTCTGTCAACAAATGGCTTATGTAGAATGTTGAGATCACCGAGTGAGGTCAGATCTTGTAGGTCAATTCCTCTCCACCTAAAGCTTATCGAGCTCCGCTCTCCACATGCACCGAAAGCATGGATACTTTCTCTACCCGCGTTGCTGACCAAGAAGGAAGCATACCATTTTACGGCCAACACAGATGATTCAATTGGGTTTGTGATATTTTTTATGTCTCTAAAATCTTTACGAAGACCAACTGTCTGCACCATATACCTAAATTTGCATTGTTGAGCAGGGCACATTTTCAGCTCTTCTTTGAGCTATTAATGAGCAGTCGCCATTTGGTTGAGTTGTAGATCGGAATTACCAATTCCTCCAGTAAATCATGCATGTTATGGCAATACACAAAGCTACTGTCACTTCGAAAGTACTGCAGAAATGCACTCGCTATGAGTTCTGAAGTATTTTAGATAGTCTCAAATCTCGTGCCAAATCATTCCACGCATGCTGATCGAGTCCATACGAGTCATGTTCAATTTCAAACTGCATCAAGAGAGGCTATTTGAACGAAAACTGGCCTTGCGATTTCAGCTGAATGAGGTACTAGACGTATAGCTAATGGTAGAGTAAGATATTGGATTTTACATTTGTTTTTCTTGGTATTTTCCTTAAGTTTTCACTAAACCAAATTAACAGTCTATGCAAATGATGTTTTGGCTCTCGCCAAATCATGGGTATACCAAATGCCAATTTATCACGTATTCTCTTGAACCACATCCGTAAACTCTCGTCACACTAATTGTACACCTTGTGAGGGGCCCAAAACTTGTCTTGACTACTAACTTTTACTTTAGAATGTGCAAAATAGGCTTGTTTAACAAATGCGCTAATGTTTACTCTTTGACTTGGAATGGCGAAACTGCCACATATATAACCAAAGGACAAGTAGCAGAGGTAGGCATGACTTGAAGGTCTGCTACACTATTGTATACAGACTTATTGTTATATTTTTGCAGCATAGTAAGCACTTATATAGAGCAGCACACAACCTTACTGTTTCACGTGTAACTGAATAGACAAATTACAAGCTGTCGCAGTTTGCTAATAGTGCCTCTTCTACGAGTTGCGGTCAAAGTGTTAAGAAAAAAACTAATTAGCTTTTTTCCTTCCAATAATTAGCAACAAATAGATAAAAGAATAAGAACAATCAGATGACCATTCTTATTATTTATGGACAAACAATACTATTGTGCTTATTGAGAGAGTGAGCTGTACATAATAAACTTGACTTGATAGAAGGAAACTGACTAGTTTCAAAATCAGCTAAGAAACATTGATTCACAGCGCTATATAGAGAGGAGCTCTTAAGTACACAAAAACCAATATTGGGTTTGAGAGAAGGTAGAGAAAGAGGATGGAGGGGGTGAAAATAATGTACTGGTGTTAAGTGCGTTTTCGATCATGGAATGAACATGCTAGGAATCTTTCGCCTGGTCCATATAAGAACACAAACAAATTGCTATACAAAATTAGAAGAATATAGATGAAGAAAATCTTAAAGCGGTCACCTTTATAACGAAAGACACAATATGCCATCGCAGGTGGGAGGATGAAATTCTAACAATGGCAGGAGTAATGCTGCAAACTCGAGCAGGAGGCAGGACACTGGAAGCTTCTTGAAGGGAGATCTTTGCCCAGCAGGAGTAGAACACGGGCATACATACATAGTAACAGCAACCTTAAGGGGGAAGGCCCCCTGCTTTATGGGGCCCGTGTCCAACCAGCCGCCCGCGAATATTGTGCTCAGGAGAAAATTCGAAGACGACCGGAGCCGAGGGTTAGAAAGCGCCTCCTCGCGAGTTTCCTGATTTTTTAAGGATCTCGAGTCGGGTCGGCTTTGCTCGGCTAGTTAACATGTAGTAACCCCTGGTTCGGATCCATCATTAAACGTAGGTCTCCACTGAGATTGGCATGGGAGAGTACGGCGGCAAAAACTATACCAAAGCAATTTTCTAAAGTCCTGAAATCTGGCGCTCAGTAGGCCTCAATTAATCTAGAATAAACTTGCCATTTAACGACGAAAGCACAGATTATGTCCCAGCATTAACAGAATTTGTCCCAGGGACAAATTCTGTCACACTACTAATACAATGAGTCCAAAAGAAGTTCCGCATCTAACACACATCATTGGCCACAGTATTTCATATGAACATTAACCTCCTGTTCCTTTGGGCAAATACATTGATTACGCTGTCTATTCTCGCATCAATTTCGTTGTAAACACTGATCAGCGATAAGCCGTTTAGGCGTTCTAAATCCATGCTATTCTTTAAGTACGTTTTCAGTCGTTTTAGGCCCGAAAATGAACGCTCGGCCTCCGCGTCCAAGACTGGGAGAGTCATAAGAACATAGAGTTGCCTGGCCAAGTTCGGATACATTCGGATCTGGGCGTAGGTAAGAGCATCTCCATCGTAAACAAACTTGATTGTTGACGAAATCCAGCGTCTGCTTCTGCCTTGACAAAACTCAAGGCCTCGAAGTCAGCCTCGTTGTCTTTTGTCGCCTCCAGTAAAGCAGCAGCATCTCTGTGAGTGCTGCTGAACATATTTTTGATGTTGAACGGGATATAGACAGATTGGCGGTAATATTCCTCGGCTGTTTAGTAAGGTGCGTTCGCTCGCCTCGTTTTCCGCCTACAACCTCGAGGCACAGGAATGGTGTCATGTGACGAGCTGATATCATGGAGGAGCTCCTCTGTCTTCTTGAAGACGTCATTGAAGCTGGCCAGTGCACCTTTCCGGGTCTAGTTGAGATACGTATCCAATTCACCGATCGTAGCCTGTGCTCTATTCCAGTATAAGCTAGAACTGACTTGCGACGACGAGGCTAATCAGAAATCGTAGCTCTCTGATTGCTATCAGTAGAAGTCCTGCCGTCGCGTCCGAGTAGCTCTCATCCTCGAGGAAAATGACAATAACCGGCTGGAATTTGACGAACATAATGACTGAATCGTGTCATTGTGAGGGGGGCTTAATGAAGTCGCTTCTTTTTCACAATAGGCTAATGAAAGGACAAATCAGGGGAAGCCCCTCGCCTACTCACACACCCTCCAATTCTCCATCCGTCGCAATAAATCCCCCAAATTATCGTCATTTTAAAACGTCTTAGTCTCCGCTCCCTCTTGCAGAAGAAAACGGGAGGAAATATGGCGACTTGACATCCCTGATCTTGTTATATTAAAATGGGCATCCTCCCCCTCCCCAACCCCCCTCTCCCTACCCAACCCCCTCTTTCCTCGGCTTTTTCTTTTCGCGGGAGTGAATAGCCCTCTTTCTCCCGAAAATATTTAATATTAGAAAACAGGAAATAGTTTCATTTTCCAAAAATATGGCAGGATTTTTATTATAGGGGGTCATTCGAGAAGGATTGTCTTTACATGTTCATTCGGAATTCCGAAGTGGCTGCGTTGTGTGGCAGACTGGCTGGCGACGATTTGTCTTCCTCGCGGAACAGATACAAGTGGAAGAGAGTTGCGCGCTCTCTCTAAGGTCCTAGATGGACCTTTTTGTACAGGCTCTTTCCCCAATTAGCCGAGGTAGAACCCCGTGAGATTTGTGGGGAAGTTAGTATAAATGGAAATGTGTGGAAGCTTGTGTTGGGGATACTTTTTGTCTTCCTGTTTATTATTATTACTTAACTAAAAGGTTAAAACCAACGAGGGTATCTCCGCCAGAAAGATTGTAAGGAGAGATCTGTAAATAAAGTGGTGAAATGGAGGATGTGACATTGTATGGAAGATATTTAGGATGGACAAAATAATAGAAACACCTAGTATTATAATAGTATTGTTTGTAAGATTGATTAAATTGTCTAAACCTTGTTTGTGTTTGTTTGTTGATTGAAAATAGAAGTCCATCATCTTGTTGTTTTATGTAAATAAGTTTATTAAAACTTATTCAAGTGAGCGATCTATCTGATTTCCAGAGAGGTCAGATTGTCGGAGCTCGGATGGTTGGTGCTACCATCACTAAAACGGCTAAAGTGGTTGGTGTATCGAGAGGAACAGTCCCAAAAGAAATGACAGCGTAGGAAAATAAAGGAAAAACGTCCTCCTCATATTAAAACCCAGGAAGGAAACCAAAACTGTCTGCTAGGGACCGTAGGACTCTTACACGGATTGTTACAGAAGAACATAAAACTACAACTACCAGAATTACTGCAGAACCTAATAACCACGTCAGGAACCCAGTCTCAATAAAAACTGTTCACCGGGAGTTACATAAAGCCCGAATCCAAGGGAGGGCCGCAATCCGAAAACCACTACTCTCAGAAACAAACGTTCAAAAGCGTTTAGAGTGGTGTATGTAATGGTACACCACTCTATACCATACACTACTCCTATATTATGTTGGGGGTGACTTAATTACCTACTGCAATGCGAACAGTTGTGTCCTTCACTAGACGGGGGATGAATAGGACAATAAGATCAATGGCCACACGAGAAAGAGGTTCCGAGATGATCGGGCTTTTCTGGAGGTGGGGGGGCTGGCTTGACGCGCCCTTTTGCTGATGTCCTTTGAGAATTTCTCCTATTAATATAGATTCTATTATTTTTCTTTTACGGAAATCTTTACAAGTATATATGATTTGTGCCTTTGAATAGTCAATTTGGTGGTTGAAGTTGCTAATATGATTAAAAATACTGGATGTGGTAAAAGAAAAATAGTAGAATGTATATTAATAGGAGAAATTCCCAATTTTAATTTATCAGATGGGCAATTGAAATGTAGCCCCCATTCTCGTAACCACATCGTAAACAGCTTAGTCAACAATCTTAGCCTTACACCCCCTGATTAATGAATGACCTTTGTCCCCCGTTTTGTGTTTCTTTGTGTTTTTTTTCTTTTGTTTCTTTCTGATCTGTACGCTATTTATAGACTTTTGTCACAATTGCATCCTCAGTATACGGCTGAAGAGGGTATGATAAACTACATACTGAAACTAGTCTCGTATATTAAACTTTTTTGCTCCTATACAGTGGTTTCACTATCATATACCATAACTCGCCATTGAGTTCTTTTATTTATATATATATATATGCACTGTTGAAGTCCACAGCAGTGGCAGCGTTATTGATTTTAACTTGTATTCTCTTTATTTTTGTTTGAAGTTCTAGAGTCTGGATATTGTAGGCGAGAAAAAACATTCGAAAAAGACATATTTTATTCCGAGACGTCTTTCGACCTTGGTCGGTCATCTTCAGGGAATGATCAGAAATGGAATGACATTGGACATAAAAAGTGGAGAAACCTTGAGTAAGAAAGTAGATAGATAGAGAAATAGTTAGTTAGTTAGTAGAAGAGTTTTAGTGGTGAAAGATTTGGGAATTAGGGATAGAGAAGATAGTTAGGTCCCTGGGGAAAGGGTATATATCTCTGTCTTTTCGATAGTGTATTGGTTCTTCTTTCATCTTTGTTATTTTAGCTTCGAAGCCATTAAAGTTTTTCTAACATTTGTGTTAGTCTGATTTTTTTTAACAATTTGATCAAATTCTATGTCTATTAATTTTTACCAACTAATCATTTGTACATGTAGCTTCTAAGCCATTTTTGTATGTGTGTTTTGTGACTGTGTCGATTGTTTTGGTATCTTTGGGTTATATTGCTTATCCGGTAGCATGTCTTCGGTATTTATATGTGTAGATTGTGTCTTGGTTGTGCCGCGCAGCTCTTCTGCCGCTCGGGAACCTTTTCCATGCCTGGTTCAGTAGTAAGTCGGGAATTCCGAAGTGATTCCTGGTGAAATCTGGGTCAGAGTTCCTCTCCACCTTCCGCCAAATATTAAGGGCCCTGGTACCTAGGTCTTTGTTTATCGCGCTGATCTGGGTTTCTTCGTGTAGTGTTTTTTGGCGTTTCTTGTCTTTTCTCCTAGTGTTGTTTATTATTAAGAGTGCTTTATTTTGCACTCTGTAATTTCATCATCAAAGTCTTTTGAATGGCCGCTAGTAGCATGGGCGGATACAGTATTTTTATTATGATGTAGGCAAAGTATATTTTCTTTTTATTGCTTCTTCTTGGGTTTCTGAATCGATATAATTCTCAATATCCTGATTCGTACGTGCAATTATGCTGTTTATTTGGTCTCTATATCCCCTGGCATTTATTTTTAAGCCTAGCACTGTGCCTGCTCTCTTGTATGGATATCTCTCATCCCCTACATAAATTGGCGTTACTTTATTTCTTTTGATTGGAATGATGGTAAACTTGTTCATGTTAGTTGCGATTTTCCAACGGCTTTCGTATATATTTAATTTATCTATTTCATATGCCGTCATCCTTGACATTGTCCTTTCATTTTTATACGGGGAGACCACAATCTGTGACGCGTCGTTGGCGAACTTGATATATAAAGATTCATCTAGGTTAGGACTAGGGAGGTCTCTAGTGAATATCGAGTAGAGCAGTTGACTCTAACATCCACCTTGAGGGATGCCCTCTTCCAGTTGAAATTCTGGTCCCTGGTACTTCCCGATCTTGATGATGGCTCTTCTGTCCATGACGTAGTCACAGGTTATTTTCTCCAATCTGGGATTGAGTCCCAGTTGGAGAATCTTAAACTGTAGTCCTCGGTGCCACACTTTATCAAACGCTTTTCTGACGCCCCTCAATACTAGATCAGCGTGCTTCTCTTTTTCTATTTGGGCTAATTTCTTTGTTATCATCGCCAGTGCTGTGTCCGTACCTCTCTGCCTTCTAAATCCGTGTTGTTGAAAGTTGTGCAGATTATTGGCGTCCAGGTAAGATTGCACTTTGTTGGCGATGATTTTTTTCGAAATATTTCCCTCCAAATTCGATCGGGCGGTAGTCTGATGGAGAGATTGGGGACTTCCCCGACTTAGGAATGAATATCATTTTGATAGTTTCCAGTCATCGAGAAAGTATCCCGTATTGAGGGCCGCGTTCATGATATTAGTTAATCCTTATTTTATATTGGGTGGAACATTACTGAAATTTGCTTTCGTTAGGCCTGAGTGTCCTGACGCACGTTGCTTAAAGGTTTTTAGCGTTTCGTTTAACTCATGTAGGGAGATCTTTTTCCCGAGGCCCACCATGGGTCTTTCCGCTGAAGAGTTATTGAACGGAAATGTCCGTTGAATTCCTTCGTTCAGCTGGTCTATTATCCCGTTCTCGAACTCTGTGTCGAAATTTTCTTCTTCAGGGGAAATTTTAAATATGTTGGACCAGTGTTCTCTAAATTCGACTTCTGTCTCTTCTGGTTCAGTGATCACTTCACCTTCCAGATTCTTGATCGTTTTTTATTGTCTACTGGCTTTCCTATGTATCTCATTACTGTTTGCCAGAACGTTCTGGGGTCCAATTCATCATCAGGTTCTTCAATGAGTCGGTCCCAAATGTCTGTTTGCTGCCGTATGATCAGCTGGAGGAGGTGTTCTTTGGTTTCACGCCTCATCTGGTGGATGTCCTTGTTTGGTCCCCATCTGTTGATTACGTCCACTAAGCTTCTATATTCTTGAATAGCAATCATTTCCGGTGTTCATTTTGGAGCTGGTATTGTTCATATTTTATCTTAGGGATAGTGTTCCTATCTGCGTCCAATAGTTTCTTTGTTAGGTGACTTAATTCCTCGTCAATTTCTTCTGGTGTAGCTTCCTTTAGGCTTGCTGGGACGTAGTTCTGGCAAACGGCCTGGTAGCCCTCCCAGTCTGCTCGCGCATACGATTTCCTTTCCCTTATTAGTATTTGAATTAGGCTTGTTGACAGTGTGATAGTCAATGCTTCGTGGTCGCTGGGTATCACGGGTCCGGGGGCGATGTGATAGTTGTAGGGAAACGAGCTTTTTAAGACTATGTCGGGCTTAGTTGCACCCCTCGCTGAGTAATAGGTCGGGAACTCTGGTTCAATGCGCACTGCTACGTTTCGTTCTAGTAGAAGTTCCAGATTTCGTCCCGCCGCGTTGGTGCTGGTGTACTCAGCGGCCCTGCATCTTGTGTTTAAGTCTCCAGCGAACATCACCGCTTTCCTATGGGCAAACAGCCTCATGAAGTTGTGGATAGGAATGTACCCACTTCTTGGGGGTTGGTACCTAGTAGTAATAGTTAGGGGCCATATGGTAGTTTTGATCTCTATTACTACGTATGACTCATCTAATGGAGGTAGAGGTTTGTGCATGAGGCCATTTCGGATTGCTATCGCCGCACCGCCGAAGGCCTCATCTGTATGGCTTGTTGTGTCAACTTGGTTTCTTGTCCAACCATTTACATTCATGTACATTACTTTTAGGTTTCTTGTTGCAGTGTCCATTTTTGTAGTATGTGTCTTATGTTTGCTTGTTGTTTTATTTTACCTTGGTTTGTACCTTTTTAGTCTTCTCTTCTGTCTTGCTTTGATCATGTGGCCTGGTGAGGGGGTGTTCTACATTTACCGTTTCTCTTCTTATTGAACTCATTCTGAGAGATATTATTGAAGATTTTTTCTTGATAAAGGGCCTCTTCAACCTGATTCTCTGGCATTTGGTCTTTGTATTGCCATTTAATTTTCTCGTTTATGATTCCCTCGGTGATGGCCTCAGCATGGTGTTCCTTGGGATAGAGAGTGTTTCCTGTAGCGAAAAGTTTGAGATTTATCCTTTTTGCATTTATATGTTGCTTTTTTCTCGGGGTAGACGTCGGAGATCTTGTCCTCTGTTGGCTGTCGGACCTCTTTTGATCCCTGGCTGCACGTTCTGAGTTTTTTTCTATTTTTTGTTCCTGCTCTGTTTCCATCTCCTCTGCATTATGATATTGTTTTTCTTGTTTCTTGTTTGCTTCCGCGTTCTTTCTCGCTTCCTGTGCAGCAATTCTTGGATCCCGGCAGTTGGAAGCGTTTCTTCCTGATTGAGTTGGTAGTTGATCCTGAGTGGCTTCGACAAGTTTAACTTTCAGAACTTCCTCTGATGGAGGATTGTCGGGGAACCAAATTTGAGTCATTTCTTTGTTTTTTAGCATCATATTGAGTTCCGTCTTGAACGCCTCTGGTCTTGATAGGTTCGCAATGGTGGGGTAATAAATACAGGCCATTACCTGCGTTGAGGTTTCGTTTTCGACATGGAGCAAAGTACTGTCCTTGGTTGTTTCTGCGGTGGATGCTTTCGCAACCTGGGCGTACGTGCTTTTCTTCTTTTTTTCTTTTTTATTATGCTTTTTTTGAAGGGACATGTTATTGCGAGGGTGCAGTGGTCCCGGCCGCAATTCAGGCACCTTTTCCGTTCGCTATTGCAGTTCCTCCACTTATGGTCATCCGCACTTCATTCAGAGCATTTCTCGGTCTCTTGTTTACATGCTCTTGTAGGGTGGTGATCCATGCGGTAGCATCTGAAACAGATCTGAATCTCTGTAAACTCCTCCCTCTCTAATTGATCGGGAGTGATCCTCACATGGAAAACCAACAGTCCTGTCTCAGTGGCTTTTTGAGCCATACCTGTATCACTAAATGCCACTTTAAAGACATGGGTATGGTTTTTAAATGTGATGACTTTTATCACTGAAGCCCAGCTGTGGTTGGTTTCAACTTCTCTTTTTAACTCTTCAGTGTCATGAGACCCGACCCACGGGTCCAGACGTCTACATACGAGTATAACGCTTCTATGCGTCAGTATTTGGGGAGGGATTTTGGGAGCTAGACCGATATTTTTTCAGAACGTCCACTGACTATTCCATCCTTGTAAAATGGAATGACTTACAGAATGCTGCACTATGTATACTTTTGTACTTAAACATAAATGATACAAAATTGACCAATAACATTTTAGGAAAATGTTAAGGACAAATGGAAATTACACTCTGAACACTTGGCCATTCGAATAACTGACTATAGGAATATTATTGGTAACTGACCTTATCTGGCGGGCGGATAAACACAATTGGCTTTGGAGGGCAGGATAAAGAGAGGGATAGGAAGAGTAGAGGATAGAGATAGCAAAGTTTGAAATATCGTAGTAGACTAGATAGATAACCTAGGTGGTCGGTGGACCTAAGCTTTACGTGGACTCACAGTCTGTTTAATATCCTTTTCTATTTACTCTTCCTATTATACTCCTGTCCCATGTATTCTGTGTTTAGCCCTTAAGGTGTGAAGGATAGAAGAAAAATGTAGGGACAAGTATAAGTAAATAGTAGGGTTGCAATTGGATGCTAAGTTGCATGGAAGTCATGCTAATCTCTGTCATTTCAGTTATTTAATAGTATATAAATCGATAGTTTAGGTAGTAATTGCCTGAGTATCAGGTTTATCCTTCAATGTTGTTATATGATATGTATTTTGGTTCTTTAGTTTGAGGGGTTCAAACTGTTGGTGTTGAATGTTGTTTTTATCGTTGGTAAAAGTTTTCCTTTCTATTTTATTTGATTTTATTTAATTAGTTTACTACGTCTGATGTAAAACTATATTTGTTTACTTACTCACTCTTTGCTTTTCAAATTATCTCGTGAATAATGCTTCTCTTTCTTGATCGATCCTTGATGTGTAAGTAGGGCAGAGTCTATGCGACCCCTCCTCCTCTCTCTGGTTGATCAACTCCATCATTTCCTCTCCAGTTTCTCGCTGCGTGTTTTGAATCAGTTTCTTGGCTCTTTTCTCTATAATCTTGTTGAGTGGTTCCATCTTCGCTTCCCGATGTAGAGCTTGTCTTCTTCTGTCCCTTCTTCTTGGATTTGTGATTATTGAAACTGATTTGTTTTGTATACGCTGCACTTCAGTAATATTACTATTTGAAATGGTATAAATGGGGATAACTGGATATACCATTGCCGATTGAATTATTGCTTGGTATATTTTAAAAAAATTAAAAAATTATATAAAAGTTGGTGGGTTTTTATCTGGGTGGATTTTATTCAAAGTATTAAAATTTTAAAATGATTAAAAATAGAGCGGTGATTTTCCTGGACCTAAAGATTCTTAGTATTTATTTGAAATGGTCTTAAACGAGATGATTGGTCCCCGGTTGAACGACTCCCACCGCTGAGGCATTGATGTTTCCTTCGCGGCGCTGAGCACACACAGGAGAAGAAAAGCTGTCATAACGCAAGTAATGAGAACGGTGTTTCAGTGCCATTAATGAGGTGGAACCTAATAATGGGCATTATCGAAGTAATTTTGGCACTTAATCATAGAGATGAGTGCCAGCTCCAACCCCCTCAACCTCGTGCGGATCGCCCTCTTGCCCTGTCGATGGTTGGGCCAAATCATCCATGGTTTTCAACCTTTCCCAGATTTTCCCTTCTAACCTCATTTGGTGGACCCCTCTTCACAGAAACTTTGTCAAGAGGGGGAGGCGCTCGTTGATTTTCGCTCCATAGTTTAATTAAATAGCAAAACTGAGGCCGACGTCCCCTGGCGTGACACGCCATTTCCCAGTTGCCAACTGGAGCTCGGTTCTGAGGTTCCAACCCCTCGTGTCCATTCAGGGTTCTCTAATGACGCTTTCCGTGTGACGATGGGGGAGGGGGGCACTGCCTGGCGAAGAATACCTCATTGTGGTACGTTGGGGACCCTAAGGAATGATGGCTTTTCGTGGTCAGAATAAAACCAAGGTCAACATGCCTAAGTCGTGTGCTCTCAATTATTCTGACTTATGACCTACGACCTTCAAAACTTTAAATAATTCCTGGCCTAACCTTGGGATGACCTTGGCAATTATATCATTCAGAAGAGAATGTAAAACAACACAAGGGTTTTAAATGTCGTTAGAATCGGCCGAATAGTTGCTATGTTATTGCAAAAAAAACTCATTGAAAAGTAAAACGGTGACCATCCGACCGACGACTTACGAACCGACATAGTAACTAAAAATATTCATGTGTTGCCCTATCTGTGGAGAGGCGATGGTGAAGAAGTGTGTATGTTTGTGTGTATAGTTTCCCTGGTCTCGAAGGATATGACTGAGCTTCAGATTTAGAAATTTGACTCTGTTGCAACGTCTACACTTGAAGCGTTCTCGAGAATATCTACCATTCCGTCTACATCTACCCATCGAACGACCGTAATTTCTTTCCCGAGTGGCTATTGAAGTTAAAAAGAGGGACAGCTTCCTTTCACCCAACATTCTCTTGGTTCCCACGCCCCTACTCACACACACAATCATGCATCCACCTCGTCACACGCACATCGGGTGACTCGAGGAAGGTATGAGCTTGGTGGCTCGAGGAAGGTATCAGCTGGGTGGCTCGAGGAAGGTATCAGCTGGGTGGTTCTAGGAAGGTATCAGCTGGGTGGCTCGAGGAAGGTATCAGTTGGGTGGCTTGAGGAAGGTATGAGATGGGTGGCTCGAGGAGGGTATCAGCTGGGTGGCTCGAGGAAGGTATCAGCTGGGTGGCTCGAGGAAGGTATCAGCTGGGTGGCTCGAGGAAGGTATCAGCTGGGTGGTTCTAGGAAGGTATCAGCTGGGTGGCTCGAGGAAGGTATCAGCTCGGTGGTTCGAGGAAGGTATCAGCTCGGTGGCTCTTTTAATACCATCCCTGAAATGCGGAGGCCCTGCCTCTAAATAATCTTCGCCACCCCTATTTCCAATCTCTCAGCAGCCAGCTTCCAATTTAAAAGGATCGAACCGCTTTCAAATTTACACACCCAGACGAGTTTAGTTTTGGCTTAACCGGACGTCTTCAGCTTGTGGTGTAGTAAAATTGTTAATTCTTAAATGTTGGGGAATGGATGGTGCTTCCTTCTAATCACACACACACACATACTCCCAACCCTGCTTGTTCCATGGAGTCATCCTGGATTCCAAATTTAATTGGATACGATTTGGTTGAGACGGAACCCACAGCGTGGCTGAGGCCGAGATTATGTTATGTTGGTTGCATAAGACGAATTCACTTTCCTTTCAAGCCCTCCATCCTGATATTTCACACCACTAAACTCTCCTGGAGCCTATAGGGGTTGTGGTAACTATGTCACGTGCCTACCTAAACACTGCACCTCTGCCCCCTCCCCCTTTCCTGATATATATATATATATATATATATATATATATATATATATATATATATATATATATATATATATATATATATATATTATTTAATAAATAATGGGGAAATTCACCGGGGTTTTACGATAGGAAGTATTTGAAAAGGAATTCGTAGTGAAGTTGGGTGGAGTGAGAATGTTTGGAAGTTAATATTCCAAAAGAGGAGAATACTTGTAATTCAGTACAACAGTACATGTAATGGAATGAAATCAATTACTTGTACCTCTCATTTGGGGCCGATTTTGTATTGCTCCTCCACACCGGAGACTAATGTTGAGAGCTCTCTTACGCCCTTCTCCCGCCCACACCACCCGAAGGCGATCGAAAGGAGTTCTCCGCCTTTGCACTAGACCACTTCGAATTAAACCCCGGATCACATCTTGGGTGTGGGCGGAAAATGGGCGTGAAGGAAACTGGAGATGAGGGGGGTATGGCACTCGGCAGGTTTTTTTTTTAAGGGGCTATCTGGCGACTGCCCACTTAGGCATAAGTCACTCGGCAGGGGGATAATCTTCATTTGTCCTAGGGTGGGGGTTGTTTCCTTAGGAGGGTGGGGATGTCTTCGCTACCAACAGGAGAGTTGCGCCACCCCCCCAGTCCTATGCCTCCCAAAGAGTCCCCCTTTTCGCTACTCCGACCATTTTATATCTTCCACGCATTTTCACCCTGACTTCATTTATATTAATCTTTTTATCATATATAATTCCCCCCGTTGGTTTTCACTTTTTCAATGGGTAAAAAAACACCCAAAGCCTATAAATTTAAGATCCTAGGAGTCTTATTTTCCTAAAGGGGTTAACGTCCTCTTTCACCCAGAGTTGGGATCTAGTCATGCGTATAAAATTCTAGTGTCTCTCGCCATAAGCTCCCGGGTGCGCCATGTAGTTTCCTCTTTCGACTACTTGGAATGTGGTCTTCGCATTTTCACTTCACCTAACTTTCATAAGAACCTTCTCACAAACGTTGTGGCGGAGATGAAATGTTGCGTGGCACCTTACACTAAACCAATGCCGCCATTTTTCAAGGACTGGCTGGACTTTCTACAGAACGCCGCCCTATTCAAAGAGCTGGCTGACATATTTAAAGGGTTGCTCACAATTTTTTAATGGTAGCCATATTTAAAGAGCTGGTTGTCATATTTCAAGGGTTGGCTCGCAATTTTTAAATGGTAGCCATATTTTAAGAGCTTGCTGTCATATTTGAAGAGTTGACTCACAATTTGTAAATGCTAGCCATATTTAAAGAGCTGGCTGCCATATTTAAAGGGTTGTTGACAATTTCTAAATGTATCCATATTTTAAGAGCTGACTCATATTTAAAGGGTTGGCTCACAATTTTTAGATGGTAGCCATATTTTAAGAGCTGGCTGACATTTTTTAAAGAACTCTAAAACCTTTTGGGGTTTCCATTACTAATGATTCACCCTCCCCCGCCTTCGCAGGTGCCCGACAGCGGGGAAGTGACCGTGGGAGAGTTGCGGGAGATGGCCGCGCGCCAGCAGCAGCAGATCGAGGCCCAACAGCAGCTCCTGGCGGCACGGGAGCAGCGCCTCAAGTACCTGAAGCAGCAAGATGGCCGCTCCGCGCATGTCGCCCTCGAGGCCGACCGCCTGCGCCGTCTGCGCGAGCGCGTCGAGGCTCAAGAGGCAAAACTGCGAAGACTCAGGGCCCTCCGGGGACAGGTGAGTAAAGGACTCATATTGTGTGTGTACACCGTCGTCGAATGGTCCTGAACCACTTAAACAGGGTTTGCGTTCAAGTTGGGTGCGTTTGTCAGCCCGCATCTAATAGGGCCCCAATTCCTGCTTGTACCGTTCATTTTTTTTCCGACACGTAAATCCTAACGCCCCCCTCTAACCATAACCGAGGAGGGGGGAGGGCGTACACTGTAATAGCTGTGATCTCCTTACGAACTGGTTCTTGGAGGGGCTATTGTACCCCCTTCATGCCCCTACCACCACCAGTCAGGATTGACGGCTTAGTTTTTCTCGTGCCATTCTTATTTTCTTTTTCTGTCTGCCCCCCCACCCTTAAAAGCCCCCCTTCTTTAGGGTAGGAATAAGTTGCACCATTCGTTCCTCGCACAGTGGACGAGATCCCCCCCCCCCTCTACCACATAATAAAACGCACATAAAGATCAGAATGACAATCGCTGGTAAGCCCGTAGGCACCAGTTCTCGTCAGGGTGGAAGAGGTAGCATTGGGACCCTTCTTGGTCCCGCCTCAGGGGTATGTGGATATGGGCATCACACCACAGGGGACGTTACTCCGAGTTATCGAATTAATGGATAAATCGAGACAAAAAATCGAAGGAAAGAAGTGGATAAATGGACAACAAAATCGAAGGAAAGTAGATAAAGAGGCACAAAAAATTCAAGGAAAGATTTAAATAAATAGACCAAAATAATTTTCAAGGAAAGATTTAAATAAATAGACCAAAATAATTTTCAAGGAAAGAGTTAAATAAATAGACTCCAAAGAAATTCAAGTAAAGAATTGGATAAATGGACAAAAAATCCCAAAGAAGAAACAAAGTGAAAATAGCTTCCGTGGGCTTCATTCCATTGACCGCTTCTATTTCTTAATGATAAAGAAAGAAAAAAATCTCCATTTTGGCTGATGAGGAGTGTTGTTTAATTGTATGGATGAATTAATTGGATACATTGAGTCGCAACCAAACACTTGCATTAGACCAGGACGTTCCTGCTCAAGTTACCACAGAATTCCCACGCCGTATGTCAGCCAAAATGCCCCAACCTCTCAAAATCCTGACGCCATATCAAATAGTCACCTGAAACCCCCGTGTTCCAAGAGCTACGTGAAACCCTCGAGTGAATCTCGAGGGTTATCTCCTCTTATCTTTATTCCAAATATCCGGAAATCTGCCCACATTAACTCGTCCTCAAGCCAAACCAACCATCCACTGACCCTGAGCCATACACCCCAATATCCCTACTCTCTACCTGCTCAGGTGGCATCGGAGTAAGATGGGCGGCTTACTGAAGTGGAATTCACCATGCCACACCAGTGCTTCACTCAGACTTACATCATGCCCCTCGGTTCGTACCAATAGACTTGTGGCCCATACGACTTTCTTGGGGAGGCTGGCCCCCTTCATTTTATTTGATTCTCTTCGGCATTGGTCGCATACTCCGGTGCCGGGAGGAGGTCAACCTCCCTCGAATACTTCCTTTTGCATTTTGTTTTTATTTTTTCTTTGTTTATTTTAATTATTCTAATACTAGGCTATATATAATTAGGGCGGCTTATGCCCTAGCTATCAATCGCCAGATCAGCGCCATAAAAAAACACCATACCCATGTTGTGTGGTAGGGTGAGGGTATGTAGAGCTGCCCCAGACCCTGCTCGTAAGAAGTATCTTAAGGATACCTGGTAGAGGTAGTGGGTATAATATGGAAGGGGGTATTCGAACGGTGACGTGAGTTTACCAGATGTTCTCATGATTTGAGAAAGTCAAGGGTGGGGGGAGGTCATTGACCACGTTAGGGAGTGGAATGGAGGAATAAAGTTGAGGGTGGAAAAAAGAGGAACCAATTAAATGTTTGGACCCGGTTCCGTAGATTAATCCTCAAACTTATTTCGATTCTAAGTTAAATCGGGAATTCAAATTAAGACTCACCGTTCCGATGCTTTTAACTAAACTTATTCAGAGAAACTTAAAAAGTAATGGTGATTAAAAGGTTTGAAAAAGAGCAGCGGTTAAAATATGACCCCGGTGAACTTTTCCTCTGGCAGTTCCTTTCACCCCTTCTGCCATTTTTTTCTTGATTTATCTGGTGATCCATCACCCACCCCCCTTTTGGTGGCCGTCGCCAGGTGGGCGCTTAAAAGAAAAAAATCTCCCCTAATTTTTTGCCAAGTGTGGGTACGGGAGGGAAGGTCATGGTTAAAGCCCTTTAAAAACAAGTCATGGTGTCCTGAGAGAGAGGCTGGTCGGCCACTTAGGCCAAGTAAAGGTCTGTTAATCCTAAACATGTAACAAACGTGTCTGTCGCTTGAAACAGTGACTTGCTCAAATTAGTCTTGGCACATTTTTCATAACGTTTTGGACAAAGGTAATTTCACTATGATATGATTTTTTTTTATATGTCTTATACATCTTCAAATAGTTTTGGAAGCTTTGCTATGCTGCGTTGCCAAGCAATAATATTTTTTAGAACGTTAGGTTGGAAAATTGATTATAGGGATAAAAAATAAAGAAAATCGGCAATGCTAATGCTGTATTTTTCTATTCGATAATTAAAAAGTAAATAAAGTTAATTAAAATGGAAAAAAGATTTCGGTAAATTTGTCACCTTGGTTTTGAAACCAAACCGGAATAACGCAAAAACGTGAAACAATTCACTAAATTTAATTTAATTAAATTTACTACAAACACTCGATTTCTCATCAAATAATGATATATTAAATTGTCACAGCGCGAAATTCTGCGTAAAGTGTGACGTAACTAATTGTGTTTACTATACATTACGGAGTTAAGTTTTGTAACCTACAATTCGCGTTTGCTACTTTGAGTACCATTTGGACCATATATGGTACATCACTAGTTCTATGTATTTGCTCCTACATGGTGACCCCCTCCTTAAAAACGGGTCCCAACTTTCAATAGGCTTCATTTCTTAATTGTTTGTCGAATTAACAAATGAAGCTTATTTGAAAATTGAGGCCCGGTTTTTTCGTAGTGATTTTCACCTTATTGATGTGAATGGTTATGATTTAACTGGTAGCAGGGTAGTGGTACGTGGCGCCTAAGCATTAATGTACGCGTAGTTTCCTTTTATTAATGACGTATGGTGTATGCCGCGCGTCTCTTGCTAGGAAAGGTTAAAAATGAGCGACGACGAATTTTGATGTCTTTATTTAACGCGAGAATCGCCTTTCCACTGAACGCATAGCGAGGATGAATAATGAGGAATCCCCGCTATTGCCAGGGTTGCCCCCCCCCTCCCCCTGCCCTTTAAAAATGGCCAAATGCATCTTTCCAAAAGACATTGAAGTTTGATTGCATTCGAATTTGTGCTCAATTTTATGGTGGTGTGATTGTAAAAAAAAAAAATTGCTATGAAAAATATTAGTTCGTAGAATAAATGATAACTGTAAATGATACAAATTGCATTCCAAGATTCCTTTTAAAGTTCTAGATTAGGCTTCGTTAAGAGGTTTTAAACTTATGACCGGTCTTGTGTGCGCCTACTTACTCTATTTGCACAATTGCTTAGGTATGTTCGTCTATTACAAATATGGCCAAGAAAGGTAGCAAACTAACACTTTTAATTCATTTTATACTTTAATGTGAAATTAAATAATCAGAGGTATTTATGTACTACGCCCTTATATTTGATTTAATCATTGAATATATATTAAAATTTACAAAAGCTAAGACCATGAAACCACTGTAAACCACCCCTTTGCTTTTATTTATGAGCAAATGCGATTTGGTATGGAATGGATAAAAGTTGTACATAACCTTCGTATGTCTGTATTTATGTACCACATTGCCCTTGCTATATTCTCCAGCTATGTAACTAAGCAAGAGTTCCAATATTGATTTATAGACGATCCTTGTAATTGGTAATATTATAATTGATATAATTGGTAATATTTATTTGAAGGCAATAACACCTAATTATAATTATTGGTTTCTAATTGGTATTAAATTATCGTGCAGTATTTTTAGCACATTATGTTCGTATATGCATCATATCTAACTTTGAAACCATAGTAGAATATATTTATATCGGTTTTTTTCCCTTTATTAACCATTCAGAATGTGAAAACAATATTACATAATAATGGTTATTTCTTTTCGCAAATTATCTTTAAAAATTTCAATTGCTTTCTTTGAAGTTAATAGATTTTTTCAATTTGTTTTTTTCGTTCTGGCTAATTAATTTATTCCCATTGCAAAATCTAATTAAACTTTACAAAATATTTGCCTTTATTCATTGGTAACACCATTTTAGGAAGCAAAAGACTTATTTAGGCTCGATTACCAAGTGTCATTTTAATATCGTTGGTCTTAGCCATTTCAGACAGAAAAAGACCACACCTTCCCTTCACTTTGTCTGTGAGACAACTAAATTTCCCTACGTTAGTCCCTAACATAAACAAATTGTTCTCTTTTTTTTTTTAGTCCCTAACCTAACTTAACCTTACCCATCTTTTAAATATTAACAAAAAAACATACAAAAGTGCACCTAAATGAACATTTTATTTATTTATTTATTTATTTAGTTTTAAATAATTACTTCATGCATGGCTTTGCGAATGAAGGCTTAGGAGGGGCCTACCCACGTCTGCTGCAGGCTCGTTAATGGCTGCCGATGACAATTTATTTTAGAACGTTTAACGCCCTCTTTCACCCTTTGTTGGGTCTATACATACGCATAAATGATAATGGGAGATTTGAAGATGCAAAATACGGTCAGAGAGAGAGAGAACCCCATTGACTCTTGGGGCTCCCCCATCCCTCCTCCCTCTGCCCTCAAGACTCGCTCTGCGTTCGTTCTCGAATTTAAAAGCGCAATAGCAACGAGGCCGAATCGCGCAGACCGTACAGAAAGATCTGTTAAAAAGTAGACAAAATGAAAATAGTAGAGGTCCTCCTGCTTGCATTGGGGTCGGGAGGGCGTGCCGCTCCTCCAGGTTTCAGTTGTAGCAGGGGCATCGTACCCCCTCCCCCCCTCCCTCCCTCCTTCGCGAAGCCTCCGATAAATAGGCCTGATGACCACGCTCTCCGGGTGTCACGGTCAGAACCCGGGGCTGACCACTGGTCGTGGGCGTGGCTTTCGCGCCTCCGCAAGGGAGTGTTGGAGTTTCTCTCGCAGTAGGTATGCGGGGTACTGGGTGCAACCCTTTACCACCAGGTTTCATCCAGTATGGTCATGCAAGCTAGGCAAGGTGAGGGTGATGCCCTCGAGCAATAGGTGTTATCGGAGTGACCTCCTAGGAGGAGGATGACTGGCCAGGGGTAAGGAACTTGACCTGCCCAGGTTTGGAGTCGAGAACCACCCTTCTCTCGGGATGGATGCCAGCCAAGGCTAAAGAGACCCCCCCCCCTGCCCCTCCCTCCAATTGGGCCAGGAGGGATCTTTAGTCATCTCTTTCTGTTCCACAAAGGTGGAATTCAGGTGCTTTGTAACAGGCCAGCCATATTTAATTAAATTTATATCCACAACAATTTTAAGCAGTTACTTATTTTCTCTAAACTTGATTTGATTTCGTTAAAAAAGAATTGTTACGAGTCAATTTTAAGGCCATCGGAGTGAAATGACACACCTTGTATGTTAAACGTGTTTAAAAAATGTTCAAAGAGTCCGTTTTTTTTAAACTTTTGGAACCACGTCTGTAACATAATGAGGTACCATCGATAGAACCAAAGCTGCAGTCAGTTAAATCATTATCACTCAGACCAATAAGGTAAAATACACAGGGCAAAATCTGTACCCAGTTAAAATAGGACCACTCACCAAAATAATGTAAAATCCACAGGGCCAAATATTTGATCAGTCCAATCATTACCATTCACACCACTAAGTTAATATTCGCAAGCACTAATGTGTTATCAGTTACACCATTACCACACACCAATAAGGTTAAATCCTCGACCAAATTTATAATCAGTTAAATCATTACCATTCACACCAAAAGGGTAAAATCCACATAGTCAAATTTGCCGTTAGTTAAATCATTGCCACTCAGACCAATAAGGTAAAAACTACAGGAAAAATCTACAATGTTAGGTAATAATTACCACACATCAAGCTAAAGTCCCTAGGGCAAATTTGCAATCAGTTAAATCTTTACCGTTCATACCAATAAGGTAAAATCTGCAATCAGTCAAATTGGTTTTATTATTACCACTCGCACAAACGGGTAAAAAAATCTCCCTGAGCTAAATGCACAATCATAAAAAAGATTTGTGATATTTATTATCACTGGTACTAAATCAGGTAAAACCCGCAGGGCAAATCTCTCATCAATTGAAGTGGCGTCAATACCCCCCACCCCACCCCACCTCCTGCTACAACACAAACCTGGAGGAGCAGCCCGCCCACCCGACCTCAGTGCCCCCAAGACAAACTGGTGCTCTTTGATAGCCCTTTCTAAGTAACCTGACAATGTGGAAGCCTTCACGTAATCAAAACCACAAACTAAAATAAATTTAAATTTGGTCATAAATTGCAATACGCCACTGTTCCGCCCCTCAGCATCCTGGAAACGACCTATCCTGCACTTCCCTCCCCAGCTCAGAACATTTGTACATTATTATAAGCTCTGGGAAAGACGTGGTGGCGTGGCGTGACGTGACGTGGCGTGGTGTGGTGTGGTGTGGTGTCATTCCTGAGCATTGCTGGGCCTGACTGAACAGAACCTGGGGCGAACAAAGCAAAGACTTTTTAAGGGGGAGGGGAAAATTGGCTTGCCATAGGATCCTCCTTCATTATAAGACAGCATGAACGTCATTAAATAGAAGGCCACATGTTTTCAGCGATGATGTTCGAATGAATCCAATAAAAGGCAAAAGGGGGTGTGGCAAAAAAGTAAATACATGGTCATATGGTTTGGAAAAGCCTTTTTCGCCCAATGTGGCCTTCAAAATGGCAACCTTGACATGTGAAACTTGAGTGCTGAAGGGTGAATCTCCCCGAGGCATTGAGGCCAGATCTAAAAAAAATTTAAACCTCATTTGCTACAAAATACAGCTTAATTTTTTAACCGCATTTGCAACAAAATACAGCTTGATTTTTTACTCTGATGGAAACTAGCTAACCATGTCAATATTTTAACAACCAAAATAAAATGTGTCAAAGCCTCTGACCATTCTTGTTATTGTAAAATAATATGTATAAACTCAAAAGTTTCCAATATTTGCGTCTGGAATAAGCCTATCATTCTATGATTCCATGAATAGGCCTATTGATGTATCATTTCATTGTTCTTTAAAGCTTACAAATATTTATCAGCAAGTTTGTAATTGTGGTAACATTATCATGCATTCGAAGCACAAACTTGACTTATAATTGTAATAAGTATTTTCAGTCGTAAACTTGATTTAATGTAATTCATAATACTAAATACTTTCTCACTATCTGCATTTAATGCAGGCTGTTAGTTCCTTAAAAGGATTCGTTTCAGACGAGCTCTGTGTTTGTTGTTTTTTCATTCCAATCGACGAGATGTATCTTCCTGTAGTGATATCCAGCAGCAGAAATAGTTGGAGGTTCCCAAGTGCCATGGCAAATATTCTGAATTCTTTTACTGCTTCCCTGGACATTTGTTGCGGAAAAAAGCGAGATATTTCTGTTTCAAAATCATCTGGAATTCTGTTTTATTTGCCTAAATAAGTTCACAAGAAATTTATGGCGCCTTATTCGTAGATTCAGTTCTATAGCCTTAGTTATGCTACTTTTAGCCAATTTATCAAACCTATATAATAGCCTAAATATAGTTTTGTATCTAAATGTTCGTCAATGATCAGGTTGGTAGGCTCAATAATCGTGTCCGATAGATCGAAATACCGTGTATTGCAAAAGTCCTGTTATACTTGTTACGAAGCTTTCAACAAAGGACACAATGATAGTTTTGATGCAGTTGAACACGTTTTTTTTTATTATTTTAAAATATAATTATGTGTTTAAATTGTAATATTAATCAATGTAGCCGCCCTTGCTGTCGAGCACGCCCTCCAGGCGAGACCTGAAGGCCGCTCACACTGCTGACGAAGTCCTTCCTTATGCCGGACCACATGCGGTTGGTAAAGGACGTCAGCTCGCTGACGTTGCTAGGGCGGGCATTGCAGGCCTTGCCTTCAACATGCGCCCACACGCTGTAGTCGAGAGGATTGAAGTGGGCGACTGCGGCGGCCTAAAATCCTTCGACATAAGTTCATGTTAGACCCCAATCGCTCTTGGCCGTGTCGGTCGGGGCAGCATTCTGCTGAAAGATATATTCCGCCTTCTTCGTGATCTTTCTCACCGAGGGCGTCTTCTCGCCATTCGAAGCCACGACGCTGAGCATCATCACTGAAGCCGGGTGCTGCTTGGTTGTGAACACGTAGCGGACCTCGGCGGAGACGTCCTGGCTGAAGCTTATCACGCGGTCGTTCTGCTTCTTGATGACCGGATCGACCGTGAAGGCTTTTCATCAGTAAAAAGGAGAAATAAATGGCTATGACTCTTGAAGTCCATCGGCGACGACAGCGTTCCCGACGTCGTCCTGGCATACCATCTGTGAGCAGAGGCCTTCCACGCACTTCAAGGTCTTGCCGTCCTCCTGCTGGACACCATGGCTACCGAGATCCTCTTCTTCGCACGTGCAGTCATTCTGAATTTCGGGGCACTTTTGAAGGTTTTTTCTCACAACCAAACGGTTGACAACTTGAGGTCTACCTGAACGAGGTCGATCTCGTAGGTTTTCCCCCGTTCTTGTTTCTCCGCGCCTCTATGGACGGTCATCCGGCTGACCTTGAGCCGCTTGGCGATGTCGGACTTGATGTAGGCGTGGCTCGTCCGCAGGAGAGCAGAGATCTCGATTCTTTTCACTTCCATATCGGCACACCTGCGCACACTGGAAAAGACGTTTTAACGACACGTGCTGTAAACATCTTGAAAGATAAATCCCGACTCTACCAGAACTTTTGCAAAGCTCAGTATAAAATAAGCAGTATAAGAGGCTTGAACGCCTAAAAGAAAGCTTAAACTATATTAAAGAATCAAACACACTCAACGATTAACAAAAAATAGCGATTAACCTGATCTCCAGACGCCTTGCATCCTTTTGCAAATCTATTTTTTCTCTTTTCCCCTCTCTATCTCTCCCTTCACTAGACCTTTAACATTCTTCCCTTCATACAAACCCATTACACAAATTGAATTTAATTGAATTGGCCAATTCGATTCCCTTCAACGACTCGGCGGTCACTTTGAGTCACGTCAACGACCATTTAACTCGTCGACGATTCCAGGGTCAGTTTGTGTCAATCATCATTATTTGCTTTGAGAACAATTGTAGTTGGCATGTGTAGGCGCGGGACTATGTGTACGTTAAGTAAGCATCTATGTATTAGTGAAAAGATGCCTCTCAGACCCCCGGGGGGAGGGGAATTAAGGAGCGATTATGTCGGAAGACATTTCTTGTGTGGGTTTGTTGCGCGGTCGTTGATCTTATTAACCTCGGATTCCCCTCACCTCACTGATGGGACAGAAGGTGATTTAGTCTTGTTAACGAGAGGGATCTCGAAGAGGGAGTCTTAGTCGTTTGTATCCCGCCACATCCATTCGGTGTTTTGTTTTGTTTTTTGTTTTTTTAATTTTAGGATCCCATCTGGCGCATGCACTCGGTGGCTCAGGTTGAGGACGGGTGCGTGTGATAAGAATTTCGATGGCGATTTTGTCATAAAACGATACCGTGAATATCAATTCTAATAGTAATGATGGCACTTTCCGCATTTCCTTCTCATTCTGTTCCCGAAAGGTACATGGGGAAAAGTTGTTCTTGTTAGTATTTGTACTTTGTTAAAAAATTTCTTAGTGAGTTTAAATACGCCTAGCTTGCCCACATCATTTTGGGTTGAAATGTGGACTACCTATACCAGTCAGTCCCGTCCATCACTAATCTTCGCACTACTTATAAAATACAGGCCTGTATCGAATCTTTACTAGCGAGTAACTCCGTACTCAGCTTGCAAAGATCAGCAGCAATTGCCACACAGGAAGCTTGAAGAGTGTCTACTGGGTTACGCCCGAATGGAAACACCGCTTCAATTGACAGCGAAGTTAAGCCACATTAGGTTTGGTAAAAGACACCGGATGAAATCCCCACTCAGGTCACCTTCACAGTGGCTGCCCTAATCTGTAGATACGCGCGGTTCGGAGCATACGTTAAAAAATAGGTCTCTTAAAAAAAATAAAAGTCATCTTAAATTAGCAGATCAGTGGTAAAACCCCTTTCATTCTTTCTCTACTTAATTTCTCGAGAAAATGAATTAATAAATCCCATTTACATCCTTGCACATGTCTTAGTATGCGCTTTATGCTTGTCCCAATAAGTGTCCCAATTTCTCGATGACAGACCTCGTACGGCCATCCTCCCGGCCTGTCACTGGGTTGACTTGAACATACTGATGGGGCCTGGGAAAGTTGTTAGTATACTTCCTACTCGCTCCTCAGCGCTACTTTATTTTTGTCCTGCACGACTATCCTCTCAACCCTTTCTCTATCTGCAATTGGCGCCAGGATGAACTGTTCTCACCCGGACAGAGTGCAAATCAGGGATGTCCCGTCACTTTGGCAGAGCCTGGAGAATCTGTTGGTGCGCTTCCTCCTTGCTCCCTTTCAGCATTCCCCTTTCTCTACAACTATCCCCTCAACCATATGTCTAAGCATAAGGATCTGACCATGCCGTGTGGAAAGTGAGGTTTTGGAACCTTTATAAACAACACCCTCAGGTTGCAAGACACCATGCCTTGAGGGAACCTGGGCGTTAGGGCGCGAATAATGGGAATAACGGTTTTGCCCCAATAACCACTTCCCTGCTGTAATGGGATGACCACATCCCTGTGGCCGTTCTCGGGTGCATAAATGTCCTCAGTGACATACTTTTTCCTGAGCATCATCAATATCACCTCGGTAAAGCCGGAAGATATTGTAGCCACGCTTTACGTGGATGACCTTTCGATCTCTGTTGGTGCGGCCCAGATGCCAACTCTGGAGCGTCGACCCCAACACGCATTGAACCGCAGGTTTCGGTTTTTCTTGACCAAGACTAAGGGGAGGCACCTACACCGCCATCTACGGCTTCCCCTCCCCCCTACCCAACCCGCCCTTGTTCCCAAATAAGGTTTGCCTGAAAATGGTGGATTCTTCCCGTTTTCTTGTTCTTGGTTTCGACCGACCCTCCACCTGTGAGACTCATCTTCGCAGCCTTAGGGTGCTGAAAGGGCTACTGCTTTAATTTTCTACCGGTCCTTTGTTCGTCGAAGCTTGTAGCCGAGCGTGTATTGCGGAAGGTGGACTTTATCCACTACACCGGTCTCTTCTGGTACCGGTGCCTTTCCCATGTCCCCCATTGAAAGCATACTTGTTGATGCCGGGGAACTGCCACGCGCTCTGCGCCGTAATCATTGCATTATGCGCTTCTACACCCGGGCCCGATGTCTCATTCTCTAACGGCTCGCACTGCAACCGAATCCAACAGACCCCAGTCCTACCTTCAACCCTTTGGGTTAAGGGCTAGGAAACTCCTAAGAGAGCTTAGTGTAGCGCTCGGGCAGGTGGCGCATCTGGTTCTGCCTAGAACGCCACCCTGGATGGTCCCACCTTTGACTTTGTCGCCAAACCTCTCCTCTCAAAGCTTCCACAGCGCCGGGAGTGCTGCGTTCGGCCTTTTGGGAGCACACTTCGTGTCACGCTGGATCTGTGCCAGTACACACGTATGGCTCACAGTCACTGGGGGAGAGGGTTTCCACGCGGTATCCCCTCTGTTTGAAGTCATTGGGTCTCTAGCAGGCGCTGCTTCTGTCTTCTCGGCCGAGCTAGTTGCAATACACCGCTCGGTACAAGAGATAATGCGTTGTGCCCGGTTTGGAGACAGGATTATGATCTTTAGCTACTCACAAAGTGTTCTGAGTGCTTTCGGGGCATTGAAATCTCCCCCTGCCACCTGATTCGTAGTATCCTTGACGCAACGGTTACGGCGAGCCTAGCGGATGTGTAAATTATCTTCTGCTGGACTACCTGGCAGAAATCAGGCCAGCCTTCCGGGCTTCCTGGCAAAGAAGATGGGAGACTACCGACTCGAACTTAAAGTTGCGTGTCATCGTGCCACGACTATTGCCTTTGACCTACCCCCAATGCCGCGACGGCTTCAGTTTGCTTTCTCTTCAGAGTCTTCGAATTGGCCACAATCGCGGAACGCACCGCCATTTGATGGAGCGCTCCCCTGCACCTTACTGGGACGAGTGCGTTATCCCCTACACAGTTGCTACATTCTTGTTGAATGTCCCAGTCTAGGTGATCTTCGCACACTTGCACCTTGTATTCAAAACGAGTTTTGTACACAGATTTGTACACTACTTGACCTTTTGCGGAGACTGTCCTCCTCCATTGTATTTGACTCTTTGGTATTGGTCGCAAGTTCTGGCAGGGGAGGCGCGTCTCCCACCGGCACCGTAGCGTGCTTCTTTCTTGTTTTGTTTCTGTTTGTTTGCTTTGTTTGTTATTTTTTTATTCAGCCTAACATTGGATAATTGCGGAGACTTATGCTCTTGTAGGCAGTCGCTAGATGTGCGCTTAAAAAATAGATGTCAGCATCAATTAAATGTTTCATCATAGAATCTTCGGAGTTTGAGCGATACGTTATATTGAACATGTCATTGTTTACCCTACGAAAATACCAAGAACTAATCATTAAGTTTACCTCAAATAAGCATGTGTTTATAATCGCTACAAAGGTAAACTATTTTGAGCCAACGATTCAGCTTGAAAAGAAAAACAACCCTAAAAAAAGTTATTAAAGATAACCAGACCCCGTGTTCACTTTTTTGTTTTTTAACGAAATCATAATCACAACATAGATACATACATGAAAGGTTTGTTTTTTTTAATATAAATTTATAAGGATTCCTGATTAATTATAAACTTATATTTCATTTCCACCATTTTCACTCAGAAACTAGAAGGTGAAATCTCACACAAAGATGTAGTCTTGGGTAATTGATGAAGACTAAGCCCCAAAAGACACGCTATGAAGCCTTGCCAATTTGGCAATAACGGCTGACTTTATTCGATATTTCGTTATTTTCATATAGTCCCCATCTCTTCAATTAACTGAACCAAACTTGACCTGTGTACCCATGATGTTTATATTTCATTTGATTTGAAAAAAAAGTTATGAATTTATTAAGACCATCAGAGTTAAATTGTCCATCCTGTATAATAAATGAAAAACGAATTATTATTGGACTATGTAAATAGTAATGATTGGCAATTGTAGTTAGACCCGCTCAGAAGGACGATCTGGTCCTTTTACCCTCCCCGTCTTTTCCCCCGATTTACACATATGGGCCTTCCCGTGTGACTAAGGAAAAATTCTGGCCGAGCTTCCACCTTCCCCTGTGGATCGAGAGAGAGAGGAAAACTAACTTTATCTGCCTCTCTCAGATAAGATTCTTGCTATCTCCCGCCTCTTTCCTCCAAAAGCAACTTTTCAATGGAACGCAATTCTCCCAAGCAAAAAACGTAATAAAAGAGAAATAAAACCGGTTAAAACGAAGCAGTTGAGTCAAGTCAAAGTTCATCTCATTCCTCACACGCCGAGAAAACTCGAAGTAACTTACCCCTGCAAATGACTCTCTCCTATCTCTCACTGATATCTCTGGTAACCGAACTCAAAAACCATTCAATTCACTCCGTGCGGTCAAAAACTTTAACATTTGGTGAAAATCATAATTATAAATTTTCTATTTAATTACAATTTTTAAACTAGGCCTAAAGTAAAGCGATTTTCAATGCAATAATAGCGATTTAATTTTCATTACGAATTCTCATTGAAATGATTAATTCCATTACTCGTTATCAAATTTCACTTATTTAATTAATATCGTTACATTGATTATTTACTGCAATAAGGCACAAAAGACACTCACTTTTTTTCCACGCAACCTTCCAGAGTAGGGAGCATATATTCAACGTCCTCCAAACTCACTCTGAACAGCCAATGCTCTCCTTGGTTTCGAAGGTGAATCGAAGCAAAAGCCTACAGTTTAATGGTTGTATTGACCCCAACAGCCACTTCAACTTTACTCTGGCTTTCTGTTCTCTTTATACAGGGTGCGGCAGAACCGATTGAGCAGATTTAAGGAGTTATAAAAAAGTAAGGGGGGGTATATAGAGAAGAAATGTTATTATACTCGAGGTTAGCAGAGCGAAACCACGCGCACCTCCCTCCCCCCTCTTCCCCCCCGCGCATTGACTCCTCAAAACTGTTCAATCGGTTCTGCCGCCCCCCGTATATACTCGTACATATCCCAGAGCTTTATTTTTATTCGAAACACATTTTTTTAATCGTCATTTTAATCTTGTTGGATTTTCCCATTTTAACTAAAGGTTAAGACACATCTCTCACCCCCCCCCCCTCCTCCTCCTTCGAAAAGGGGTCAGAAAGGAGAAAAGGCAAATGTAATAAAATGTATTGCTGATATTAAGAGGCAACCGTGAATATGAGGTAGCAGAGAAGAAGGTCAGTTCTCAGGCTGAGGATCATACCCCAAATTAGTCGTGGGTATCAGAGCTCACGCTGCCCCAAATATCCTCTAAGTTTGAAAGATTTAATCCTAGGATTTCGCGTCATTCACTCCGTGGCCAAACTCTTCTCATGAACTTCCTTACCACACCTCCACTTTGCGAAACCATGGCAGAACACCCAAAAGACATCCTCCCCCCTCCCTTCCTCTATTTACACAACCTTACATATCTCTCCTTACGAGCTTTCTGGCGTAGAAGCCCTCGATGGTTTTCGCTTTAAATTAAGAAAAAAACGCGTAACATTTCTTCAGCCGTTTCTTCTCCCCACTCAACCCACTCGGCGACATAGACTCAACTAACGGGTGAAAGAGGGTGATAACCCCCTTAAAAACACCCATCGACCTAAAATACCCCCCCCCCCCACAACACTACCACCAGAGACGTCTTGATGGCAATAAAACGATTTAATTAATAAAGTAAGGACTATGAGGTTGGGTGTGGCAGGAGTTCCCTTGCAAGGTTACGTGTCCACGCACCATTTCCACACAAGGGGGGGGGGATGTTATGTCGATATTTGCCCCCTGGTCAGCTCGGTTGTGTACCAATGCAGCTGGATGAGTTCGACGTCGTTCTTTAATTGGCCTTAGTTTCCTCCTTATCTTTAATTGGCCTTAGATTCCTCCTTAATTGGTAGAGCTCCCATTAATAAAAGATTAGGGATTGACAAAAGCCCCATTGAGATAATCACATTTATTGGTGGAATCTCTTCAATATAATAATAATATTTAAAAAGACCCTCTTTAAAATAATAATCATTGATAGAATTCCCATTAAAATCACAATAATTACTACTACCTTTGTTAGAAACCCTATTTAAATACTGTAATTGGTAAAATCCATATTTAAATACTGCAATTGGTAGAATCCCTATTTAAATAATAGTAATTGGTAGAATCTCCATTTAAATGATACGTGTTAGAACCCCCATTTCAATAATAACTACTTGTAGAATCCTTATTTAAATAATAATTGGTAGAACCCTCATTAAAATAATAGTAATTGGTAGACCCCACGTTCAATCCGGCTCCATGGTGCGCCCCAAATGAGCGAAGAACCACTGCCAACGGTGTGGAGCCGTAAGTTCACCGAGAAAGGAGAGCTGTGACGCGCGCTAAGATCTCAACCGAGTGGAGAGCCTTTATCGTTAAACGGGGACAATGCCCCTGCTGGTTGCCGCCATGGCAAGATCTTGTTGAACGTAGAGGTGTAGGAAAGTCGGCCACCCTCCTCACACTAAGGCCCAATACAGGTGGATATGTGTGGTATTTACATAGTTTCTCTCAAAAACTTTCTGGTCGAGATCCCTCGTTGTTTTTTTATGTTTTATAAGCAACGCCAACTATCGACCCAAAGTCCTGGAGAAGGTTTGGGAGAGGCAGATCTGTTCCCCAAGAATTCCCGGATAAACAAAGACGGACCAAAATGCCCCTCTAAGGGGACTCCAACGAACAGTCCATAGACACTGATAGAGATACGTGCGTTTTCCAGCATGACAGAGAGTAGAGGAACCTGACATCGTGGGCAACGAAGTGGTCCTCACGTCACCACCACACATGTTGTTAACAGCTCCCCGGCACCAGATGACCTTACTCCTTCCCACCGCTGGGGGAGATTGAAGGAAAAGTGTTGCCTCGCTTTCTCTGAGATTGTTGTGCGGAGCCAGGTTAGAGAGGAGAGAGGCTGTTGCATGCTGTAGGAATTTTATAGCACCCCGCCCCTCTGTTCTAGCGGCACATGGAAGAGCTAGGAAGTGGAAGTTCTATTACAACTTAACCTCACGCGGCATACATCCGAGTGGGGTGATCTTACCCCAGGACTGCATACAAATGGGGTGGTCCCACTCCAGGATTGCATCTAGGTGTGATGGTCGTATCATATTCACTTGGAAATGGCTGACCCCTCCATCACTTCTTTTCCCTTGCCCTCCAGGGTGACTAGAATTTTAAAAAAACACAGCCTTGCCTGCTGGGCGTCCACTGCCACATATATATGTATCTGGTCCCATGGCTTGTAAGCTCCACCGTGGGGGACTAAAAAATGACAGGTTAAAAAGCGGACACCCGAAAATTATGAAAACGCCCTACCATTAATGGTGCTCCATCGTTCAGGTTTTTTCTTTGATGTTAATATCTAGCGATAACGAATCCGCGAAATCATTCCCTCTTATCTTTTAATGGAGAAAGGGTAATAATCCCATGAAACATTGATATCATTTGGTTAACCTATAAGATATATTAGGAATGTGTGGACGGCGCAGTTAATCTGAAGCAATTAAGCTTACAAAAAAAAAACGTTTCCCGTCACAACTTCTGGACATGGTATCTTGAACGCATTTTTATTAGCCCTTCAACATTAACCTTTTTTTTAAGCTCCAAGCAATAATGCCTCGTTGGTTTCTTCTTAAATAAATATAGACTGGCATAGATACCCGGCGTTGCCCGGGATAGAAAGTCCTGTCGCAAATAAATTCAGATTTATCTTGTTTGAAATTCCTATATTGTCGCACAAAATATCTTTAATTGCTGATTATTATTATTGTTGTTATTATTATTTGTGTGGTGAAGGCAGATTCAAGGAGTTGCGCACTCACCCTAGCAGATTCAAGGAGTTGCGCACTCACCCTATCATATAATATACTAACAATGATTAAACGTTTCACCGCGCGCGCCCAGCAGTTTACGCTCACGCGCGGATGACCGTTATGAACGAACAATGTCGTTGCCGTAGAAACAAACGGAGCGTTTTATTGATACAGATAAATCAGGTTTATCGCATCTCTAAGTTGTTTTGTTTTTTTCATTTATGGCCTCGTTCTAGGAACATATTTCTAGTAGTTTCAAACGCGCCTTCCATGCCCCAACATTAGGCGTTTTCCGCGCGCTTCTCCGATGACCACGACTAGATAGCCCCGAACGAGAGGGAAGAGTTATTAAGCCGCCTTCAAACATGGTCTTCGTGGCTTTTTTGGTGCTTTAGGTAGGTCGATACGACCCCAGTGGAGTTAAGTGGCGAGAACGCCCTTCGGATTATACTGCAGTCTAGGCTCGTCAGCCTCCCTTCAAGCCCCCCCACCCCCCCACCCCCCGCCTCTATACTGGTGGTCTCCAATTGCCTTGCAACCCCGTCTCTCCGCCCAAACCTTCCCACGTTAATGTTCTCGATGGTTCGCGCTGTTGAAAATAATAACACCGAAATCGAGCGTCCAAACCCTCTTCATACCAGTCGCCTCCTTCATCGTCTGGTTCCTTGGGGCCGGCGTATGTCCCCTTCCCCCCCCATGCGCTCCGTGACTTCGGCGCGAACACGACACGTCCAAATTGAACTGCCTCTACCATGCTCGGCTCCCTGGGGACACGGGCTGAGCCTTACCGCCCCTTCCTTTCCTACCCAACACCTGACCACCAAACGTGCCCCTCTGTCCTCTCCTTGGATCGCCCCTACACAGAGACGAAATGGATCCGTCACGAGACACGGTTGCGACTGAATGGCATCGAGGCGTCTCTTGGGGAGCCTTTCGCACCGTCTCGCGCGTATCGCCAGTAGAGACCTATTATTTTAAGGTGTCTCCATACACAAATCGGGATTTGAACTGAGCCCTATAAATAACAAGTCAACCACGCTAACCACTTCGCCATCGGCTGGGAATTGTCCATTGAGATACCCGGTAAAAAATGGAATGTAATAGTCAATTTTGTGACTTTTTTTTAAGATTGAAGTGCTTCTCGCTTTTCCAAAGAGGCATTTGCCAATTTTCAGATTCGGTGAGCCAAGCTATATCGATTTCCCCACACCAGATATTGAAGAAAGATCTTGGAATTGCCTTTATTTGGCTAGTTTGCTCTGGTTGAGATGGAGGCGTTACCGTGGAAACCGCCTCGCGCGTACATATCGTTCCCTCCTTCTTTGGCGGATCTCCCGCGCTTACACAGAGGCCGCGGAAACTCGCGTTGTCTCGTTCGCGTTCCTAAAAGGTGAGGTTGGGGCGCATCAACGCTAAACACATGGAAAATTGAAGCATTAAGGCTTATTTCTTTTTGTTCGCGTGTTCTTTTTAGCCCATCCTGAATATGTCACGTCGGAGGCAAAGGGAAGTGAGTTGTCTACCCATTCATAAGCATCCCGAGTTGTCCCACCTTCGGAGACTCATGCTTCTGCACCCCACCCCCCACCCCCGCTCCTCCACTTCACCTAATTCCACGAACCTTGAAACCACGCAGCTAGATACTCTCGCTTTTTTTTCTATCATTTAACCAATAACGTGAGTCCTCGCCCCCATGTTCCTTTCCCCCTTTTTCGCTGTTCCTGGTCACTACTCCGTCGAGGAACACGGTCGTCGACACGCCCCCTGACGATGACGTGAGCCAAACATCGACTCCGAACCTCGAAATTGCGTGACTTCCTCTCTTCCAAATTCCTCTTGGGGTAAGACATTGCAACTAATTGGTGCTAATGGGGTTGGGAACCGCTGATGCAGGGGTGTTTAGGGAGCTCGACAGGAACCCTATTTGGCAAACTCACTCAGACCTCTCCCGAAGGAAACGAAGCTTTCTTATAGGCCCCCGATCAGTCACCGGCTCCTGCAATAAACCGTTGTTATTGTGCTCATTGCCTTTTTTTTTATCTCACTACCAATTGTGGAACAAACCGTAGGAATTGTACTCGTTATTGCCTTTTTTTATATCTCATTACTGATTGTGGATTTGAATAAAAACGAAAATGGGAGGTATTGAAAGACCCGATTATTATCCCTTACAGTCTAATTTAGAAAGGCAATTTTCTTAGCACTTTCAATTTTTAGTTTGAGGTGATACAAATTTCGGGATATGGATATAGTCATGATCCAAAGTTATAGACTATTATAGCCATAAGATTATATTTTAAGTTGGGATTTTTTAAAAGCAAATATAATTATAAATGATGAAGTTCAGAAAAATAAATATGCCCAGGCAATGGTTTCGGCACTCCCCCCTACGAAGGGAGCTTGCGTTTCGCTACTAAAATTAAAATTTTAAATCTAAAAGAAAGCAGCCATGGTTAATTTTATGAATTGTTTTAACTTCTCCAATTATAATAATTTTAAAAAGGAACTCTAAACTAAATTTCCCCCCTTTCAAAATATCACGTTGCTAAAATATAGTTATAGAAGATATATAAAAATATATTTTCTAAACTTCACCATCTGTAATTCTTTGGGTTTTAAAAAATTCACAAAATTTCGATACTTATATTTATTTCTGAACTTCACCATTTTGTTTTTTGATATTATAAAAGAATTATTAGAAATACGAGGGGCGGTCAATAAGTTTTGCAATTCGGATATAAGGAAACGAGATATGAGGAAAAGTGTTTTATTATTTTTCAAAATAACTACCCTCGACTTCAATGCACTTGCGCCATTTGTCCCTGAGGCTTCGAATTCCCGACAACCAGAAATCTCTCGACTGCTGTTCAATCCACTCCTGGACGGCGAGCTGGACATCTTCATCGTCCCCAAACCGCGCGTCCACACAGTGCAGCCTTGAGCTGGCGGAATAAAAAGTAGTCGCTAGGGGCCAGATCTGGACCTTAGGGGGGATGGTTGAGCTCCTCGAATCCGCACTCGCGCAGGGTAGCTTGTGCAACTCTGGCATTGTGGACTTTGACGACGTTCAAGTAGATCGTGGGGCGTGAGGTTTCTAGGGACCCAACGGGCAGACACCTTAATCATGGCCAAATTGTCGTGGATGATGATGATAACACTTCCATGTGATATTCCAAGTTCTTGCTCGATTTCTTCGACCTTCACCGGCGATTTTCGAGGATGATCCTCTCCACACGGGCCACATTGTCCTCGTTGGTCACGTCTGACGGGGGTCATCTTCAAGGGACTCACGACCATGGCGGAACTCCCTATTCCGGCGATCAATGGTTGCATAGGAAGGGGTGGTGTCGGTTTACACTGCAACCATGCGTTCATGGATCTCTTTTGCATTCTTGCCTTCCTTGGTCAAAAATTTGATCACCGCGGTGCTCAACCTTCTCCATTGTTCAAAAATTTGTGACTGACGATCTGCGATCAGCTACTGCTTCTTAAATAAACGAGGCAGGAGCGTGCGGCTGCAGGTCATGACTTGTCATAACTTGTCTTAACACCCCCACAAACAGCCATCCCCCTTCTCTGTTTTGCCCTACCGATTCGCAAAACTTATTGACCGCCCCTCGTAACTTTGATAAAGTCATAACCAAACTAAGATGAGATTATTATTGAAATACTCAAAAATAATTTAAAAATGGGATTTTTTTTGAGTATTTGAATAATATAATAATTTCATCTTAGTTTGTTTATGACTTATGTTTTTTATCAAAGTTATTTCTATTAATTCCTTTATAATATCCAAAAACAAAATGGTGAAGATCAGAAATAAATATAAGTATCGAAATTTTGTGGGGGGTTTTAAAACACAAAGAATTACAGATGGTGAAGTTCAGAAAATTTATTTTTATATATCATCTTCTATAAAAAATTTAGCAACGTGATATTTGAAAGTTGGGAAATTTAGTGTAGAGTTCCTTTGCCAAATTATTATAATTGGCGAAGTTCAGAAAATTGATAAAAATTTAACCATGGCTGCTTTTTCTTAGATTTTAAATTTTAATCTTAGTAGCGAAGCGCAACCTACCCTCGATAGGGGAAAGTGGAGAAGCCATTGTCTGGTGTTTAATATTTTCTTTAATGAATGAAGTCATTCGTTTACAAAAATAAAATTAGATAAGTTCTGATCACTATTTAAAGGGAAAAAACTATCCTTCTCAGGAAATACAAACACAGAAACAACGCTTTAACATTCGCAAAAGATAAAAAAAAAAATAAAAAATCTGTCGCTCGCTCGAAGCGTGTTGCATATTTTGTGAATAAACATAGCAAATTGAAAAACATATTAAAACAAAAATTACAGATAAAATTATAAATGACAATGTACTCAAAGAAAATTACTTAAATGAGAACACGGCTGTAACAAATGAAGACGAGATTGAGAACGCCGAAATTATATATAACGAGCAAAGATACCCCGCGTTTTCCTAGCTATAAAACTATCTTGAACAAATTAAATTCTATGCTTGAGGGAAATTACGCAATTAAAAGTTGGTAGGTATAAAATATAAGGTTCATTTTAATTTTGAGTAATTAAGTAGTGTATCATGAAAGACTAACAGAGAACGATTTTCACATTACCGTAGTGTGGCAGAGCGAGCATGCGGGTGGGCAGGCGGGCAGGCAAACGTGAGTACGCGAGTGGCAGCTACAGACTTTAAAGCGCGCCTCAAGCAGATGGGCGCGAATTTTAACTAAATATCTAAATTATTAGTCTCGGGTGTGCTGATAATAGGTATTATTGCGGTTTTCTTTTAACATTGCAGTAGCATAATTGGTCTTGCAAACCTTAATCTTTCCACAGGCAATGTTGATGTTTTAATTGCAACTCGTAGCCGCGATTACTTGTCAAAAAAACTAGAAAGGCTAAATTATGGACCTAATCTAACAACCAGGTGGCGCCACTGTTGCCAAATCTAAGTAGCCTTTGTTTCTCCCTGGGCCAAGTTACCCTCAATGGTGACCTTTGTTGGCCTTCAAGGTCGCTCTAAGTGGCCTTCTATAGCGGTCATATATATATATATATATATATATATATATATATATATATATATATATATATATATATATATATATATATATATATATATATATGAACTGTTGAGCTTCTTCCAAATCGGAGTTTCAATAGGAAGGTGAAAACCGAGCACGCCATTGATACAAGCATCTTTATTTATCTGGGTTTGAACGTTTCGATGTCCTAGCCTCATCATCGGCACTAAGAAACTAAGATAGTAAAGGGTTAAAATTTCTAGTTTTCATAAAATACTAAAATTGAATTCTGTAATTGAGGATAAGCTGCTTAATACAAGAATAAAAATTTAAATAATTCATGATACAATATAAAGATTGGAAACAGTTGGATTTATATTTAAACAAGCCGCTGTTCTCTTCCTTAACAGGAAGAGCTTGGTTACACAGGCACCGCTGCGGGGGTGTAGCCTACGGCCTTATTTGCTAATCTTAACCGCTTTTTTATCCCCTTTATAGACTCTTTATTTTAACACCCTGAACACCCTTTTCTTCTTCTTCATCTTCATAATCTTCTTCATCTTCTTCTTCTTCATGATCTTTTTAATTATTTCAATCCTTTGAATTTCCAAAACACCCGAAGTCATTTATCAACTAAGCAAAAAAAACAAAACCATTTTTAAATTTTTAAAAAATCCCCATCTTAAATTATAGAGTTATGGATTAAGTTTAAATTTTAGGATGAAAAGTGATTCTCATATCCGTAGCACGTGGGATGGGGGATATGACTAAGAATTTTAAAATTATCCATATTAATTTCAGACTTGCCTACTTTTATCTGATCTCGTATGGGCGAGGGGTCGGGTTTGTTTAGAATCAGCCCCGTGCGGGTCGACTTTCCCCGATGCTGCTCGATGCGACAATGGATTGACCTAATGGTCGAACCAATCTAAGATGAATCGCAAGATTCAGAACTATATTTATAAATTACAGAGGAGCGGCAAGGGAATGGGATTCGGTCCTTAGAGCTGAAATAGGATCCAATATTGTGCTCATTTTATAACATGAATTTTGGGTCGAGATATGGATAAAATTTATTTAGAGTCGTCTTAATTTCATATACAAAGTCGTTTGATTTTTTACCAAAGTATGGGAGATTAAAGAAGATGAATACTTTCTCTACAGTCTTTTCCCTTGGACTTTTTTGATAGAGAGTATTGAGAAGCTTTTTAATATGTTTGTCCACTAATAAGTCAGGGTAGCCATTATTTTTAAAGAAAATTTTAGAAAAGAGAATTCTAAATGCAGCAGTCGATATGAAGAACATACATTGTAGGCTCAATGAATAAGAGTTTTTATCGAGGATAACTGAAGGTTTTCTGACGAGAAACCAAAGAAGTTTCTGCCTAAACCTGTAAATGTAGGCTTCCTGTAGACTAAAGTTTCAAACTTTCGCGAACATCTTTTTATGCCATTATGAACAACTTTGGCTCAATAACTGTCCCATTGAAATTAAACCTATCTATTACAGACGTTATGTCGATGATACATTTGTATTCATGAAATCACGACAAGATGCGGAACAATTTCTTAGATACTTGAACTCTAGATACAAAAATATAAATTATACAATGGAGATCGAGAAAAATAGTAGACTTGCATTCAAGGATATATGTAGATATTAAACATTCAGGAACAAAGTTTTTATCAATAGCATGCTTTGGTTTTCACCTTCCTATATATATATATATATATATATATATATATATATATATATATATATATATATATATATATGGAAACAGACTTTTGGAAATATATATTAGATTATATTGTTACCAAATTTTACGAAAATGAATTGAAAACAGATATAATTAATGAGATTGTAGGGAATAAAAAAAAAAACAAGTTTTTGAACTTAATAAACAAGGAAAATAGAAAAGACGTGCAAATAATATCGGAAACTCTTTCAATGAAGGAATTTCGTGATATAATGAAAGAGGTAGCGATTAAAAAAAAAACAGAAAAAGGAAAATTAATGGCTCTAAAACGTTTATAAATGAAAGAGAAAAAAAAAGGATGAGAAATGATTAAAACGAGTAAAGTAAAAGGAGAAAGAAGATAAAAATATAATCAAGAAGCCTATAACAATAAATTTTTTTCTTGCCTTTAGTCCTACAAAATAAGCATCGATGTAAAAAAAAAAGATAAACCAGGATCAAATTATTAGATGTGTACTGGGAACATTTAAAATAATTTTTTATACCGAAAGCTCGTGGGTAGAGACAGATAGACCCTAGTCCCCAAACCGAAGGTCTGCCTGCGAAGCGCAAGCGCCTCCTTCCTGTAAGGAGGCGTGGCGAAGTCGATTATCGTGTTATTATTATATTAGTAATAGAATTTATATTGGTCTTCATTCTTCATGTTCGTCTCATACAACTCACACATCTGCAATATTCCCAGTTAAATACATTCCACACAATTCCCCTGCATTATTTTTTTTATTATTATTCAGGGATTGTTTGTTAAATTTCCCGTTTGCACTTCGAACATGTTTCGATCGTGTCGAGATTGTAAGGAAGGAAACGCTGCATTTTCGTCGCGCTCGGTTCGAGTGCCATTCAACGACTCACGATCGGTGGGGGGTCCAACTGCTCTCCACAAGGGGATCTTTAAAATCGCGGCATGTTTGGGATGGATGTGCACTTTGCCTGGTCTCCCCAACAGATTTCTTGGCCACCCAGACTTTTTACCTTGTACACATCCCCCTCCCCCCTTAATTCGCCCCGTTGTATCCCCCTTTTATTTTACTAGAACGCTTTTTTTTTTAAAAGTCCAGTTTATTTTCTTTTAAAAGATCCCTGGTAGGAGGGGTCCCTTACTGCCACCAAACGTCCCCCAACTCACTCCAACCTGTAGTGCCGTGTGTTGGTGGAAATATTAATGTAAGACGATCGCTTTTTGTGCAGAGGTTAAAGAGAGGACATTCGGCAATTTGGGACTGGTGACCTCCAGGGGTCCTGTGGCAACCCAGTACTACCCACAGGACAATTAAATGATCTGCCCGTTTGGGAGGGGACTCCCCCCCTCACCGCCGCAGTGATTCCCCCTTCCCTCATACACACACCTATACACACATTCAGGATAGATGATTTCAAGAAGGGATCAACCAGGTATATTTTTGAGAATGAGGGATGGAGAGAGGGATCAAGAGAAAATGTAAATATAAGACAGGAATAGTAAAAAAAAAAGCGACAAAGACCCAAACTACAAGCATCATTAACCCTACATACTAGTACCGATGTGACGTATCATAAACCTCCGAGCACTAGTTCTGCCAACGGGAACAGATATCTCAAAGCAGGAACTCACCTCCCTCTTCAAGACTCCTACTATTGAAGGTGTGCCCGCAGTGGTCAGGGCCGACGAGTGTACCCCGAGAGACGTCAGAGCGAAGGGACCGCGCGTTCAGCACACCGGATTAGTGGCCAAATATTGTCAGTATCTCTCGCAACGGCCATTGATGTGAATTCGTGTGGAATAATTGAGCGAAATCTGGTCATAGAGGATGTCGAGAGCGTGGTTGTTAGCCGGGAAGTGAATTAAAGGGTGGTGGATATGTTGAAAGAGTGGATTTGATTACGGCGCCTTTGTTTCGGTATTGAAGTCGATTCTGCAATCCGTTCTCTCATCAAAGACTCTCCAGATTTCAGGATCTTTGTTTAATCTTATGTCCGCCTTACTGTTTTGGAAAATGGGTTCTAGGATGGTGGTATTGACTGGATTTGGTTATAACATAACATAATCACGCATAAGATAGGAACTATCGTTAGTCTAGTAGATACGGCGTTTGGTTTCTGGCTTCTAGGTAGCGGGTTCAATCATAGCTAATCCTATTAAAGTGATCTCAAACTTGAACATAATTATTTCCCATTTCCTTAGTTATGTTCGAGAGAAACCTGATTCTATTACACTCACTCGTTTCCAGATATATATATATATATATATATATATATATATATATATATATATATATATATATATATATATATATATATATATATATATAGCTGAATTATCAATACAATCTATATAAGGTAACCAGGCAGTGGCTTTGCTACTAAGATTAAAAATTAAATTCTAAGAAAAAGCAGCCATGGTTAAATTTTTATAAATTTTCTGAACTTCCCCAATTATAATAATTTTAAAAAGGAACTCTTTAAATATATTTCCCCCCCCTTTCAAAATATCACGTTGCTAAAATATAGTTATAGAAGATATATAAAAATAAATTTTCTGAACTTCACCATTTGTAATTCTTTAGGTTTTAAAAAATTCACAAAATTTCTATACTTATATTTATTTCTGAACTTCACCATTTTGTTTTTTGATATTATAAAAGAATTATTAGAAAAAACTTGGATAAAAAAACATGTCATAACTAAACTAAGATGTCCTCTCGTTTTGAGGATCACCCACTGTTGCTCGATCGGATTGAGGTCAAGGGATTCTCCAAGCCAGGGGACCTCTGTGTGGTGTTTGTGGGAGAACCATTTCGTTGCTTGTATCCGACGGCACCTGTCTCTCTGCCACGGTGGAAAACATGGATCTCCACTAAAAAATTTAGGGTCATCCCATTAGTAATGCGGCATTTTTTTATGTTTATCATTATTCTATGGATAGAAATCAAAGAACTCTTTGAAGTTATTTATATTTACATAAATATTTATTTATTAATTTAGTAATTACAATTTTAATACCATGTTTTTAAAATTCATTTGAGTTTAATTTTTAATGTTCTTTAAGTTGTTTCTACATCTTCATTCTCTTCAGGTGATTCGCTAAACTCATAAAAAGATAGTAATCTGATGGAGCTCTGTTGGGTATGGAGGATGATTCTTTAGTTCCCATTTTAAATTGTTGAGTTTTTGTATTGTATCTCTTGCGATATGAAGTCGAACGTTGTCTTGATAAAAGAAGATTTTTTTCACTAACTCTATAATTGTGTAACGGGACTTTTGAAGATGGGTGAAAAATTAATAAATGCATTTTTTCCTTAGTGGACAAATGACTTGTTTTTTGCGTTTTTTTGAAAAAATAATTACAAATCGTGAAGTTTAGAAAATGTATTAAAATTAAGGGATGTGGTTTTTTTTTATTTTTTAGTATATAAAAGCAATTTCAGGTGAAAAAAAAGCTTTATTTTTTATACCCAAACCCCGTAAGTATATTTAAAATTTTTATCAAAGTTATTTCTAATAATTCTTTTATAATATCAAAAAACAAAATGGTGAAGTTCAGAAATAAATATAAGTATCGAAATTTTGTGAATTTTTTAAAACCCAAAGAATTACAAATGGTGAAGTTCAGAAAATTAATTTATATATATTTATCTTCTATCTATAACTATATTTTAACAACGGGATATTTTTAAAGGGGGGAAAGTCAGTTTCGAGTTCCTTTTTAAAATTATTATAATTGGCGAAGTTCAGAAAATTTATAAAAATTTAACCATGGCTGCTTTCTTTTAGATTTTAAATTTTAATCTTAGTCGCGAAGCCATTGCCTGGTCTATTTATTAATCGTGGCCCTTTTTCTTCAAATGCTGCATGTAAACGGTCCAAATGAGCACAGTAAAGCTCTTCGGTAATTGTCTGATTCGGGTTATGAAGTTCAAAATGGATTATGTCATCCATAAGTCACCAAACGCACATGATAATCTTCCGTGGATGAGGCCCCTGGTTGCCCTGGAGTATTGGTTTTCCTCCAAGACTAATCCATTATCTAGTCCAAGGATCTTTTGAAGAATAGGGGCCCCAGGTTGGAGCCAATTAGTACTCTATTTAATGCGTTATTAAGTAAATCATTAAATTTTAGACAAGAATATACCTTATTAATACTCTATTACATAAATTAATTTAAAAATTACACGAATACTATTTCAACACAAAATAATCAAATATGTTTTCCTGATGCCGTTCACGATACGTAAATTCGTGTAAATAGGACTGTAACAATTCTTTTTGCATCCATACATCTTTTTTTTTATTTTAGCTTTATGTTTGTTCCATTAGGATTCCGCACGCTGAGTGTGAACACCTGTTCTGTCATGAACAAAATGTAGGGAATGATTTACAGTTTTATGTAGGTATCCCAGATTATGGATTTTTTGGTAGGCCTTCTGAGTGCACAGTCGAGCCTTGCCTAACTACCTTTTTAGTTGTTGATAAAAAGAGAACCAGCCTCGCGTTGTTGGGCTAATTCCATGAAGCCTATTGCGGGTATCGTCGATGTATCTTCAATTTTTAAAATCCAAGTTTGGATTTGTGCGAAAAGCAATACTCGTCTACGTGTACCGTAATACGAGGCCCACCTAGTTGAACTCGTTTAATGCTTAGTACATACCTCACGATAGAAACTATATAAATCGACCCTAGTTTTTAGTGAGACATTTAATAACTAACTTAGATGCATTTGTTTCAACAGTTTCATCGCACCAATAGAAAATAGCTTCGACCCATTTCGGAAAGTTGATTTTAGACTTAGAAAAATAATATTTTTTTTTTCTAATTGATACTTTGTTTGGACTTTTCACATACCTTATTTTAACACTTTCTGCATGTTTATCTAAATTTGAAGGACATTTCCTCCAGTTCTTCGCATTCTTACAACTTGAACATTTCATTTCACGCGTAATAAGTTCTCTATTTTTCATCCATTTAATCACTGGAAGAGTGTCTTCGATCAGTAACGGCTTGATTTGACTTTCAAATATGATTCGATTCATGCTTGCCTGAGGGCTGTTCGCTGTTGAATATTCTTTATAAAGAGCCAAGTCCAAAAGTAAACCATGCCAAAGTTTTTCTTTGAGTTTGTGCAAAATTTTAGAACTGATGTTCCTTTTCGTAATGGAAATAAATACTCGCGAATACCATAGCGAGTCTAACAGGAAAGTCTACCTTTCTAACAGTGAATCATCAAGAGCGTTATGTGGATCCAGCACACACTCGGGATATCGAACGATCATGGTTGTATGCCAAAAGAACACTTTTAAAGATAATGAGAGACATTAGTAGTCAGCTTTTCCAGTCCCAGTTTGATTACTTTTGCTGGAAACTACTGAGAAAAGATACAGATGATTAGTTTGTGGTATTCCTAAATTATATACGAAGTGTATCGTTGATTAGAAGATTTAAGTTAAATGGTTTGGATTAGTTTTGTAGCACACTGGTGTAAAAAGTCCATGTAGACCGCACGCTAAAGTAGCACCTTATTAACTATCTTTTTAACAATAGAGGTCCTGACTTCTTTTATATGGCAACCGAATGTTGCACAACCTGTTACAAATTATCTTCAATGACGCAACAATAGAAGTCTCATTGATGTTAAATAAGTAAAAAGGTCCAAAAATGTTCTTTCTCTAGTTTGCATTTGTTTTCTGACCAAAATAGTAGTGATTTATTGTGTTTTAGTGGAGTAAAAGGATTAAGAGATTAGGCAATGTAATAATTCCTTAGCACGTGTAAAAATTTGGTATCAAAGATTTGGCTGATTTTGGCACACCCTCTTAAAAAGGTTGTCCAGCCCTGGTCGGGGTCGTTTCATCGTATAACTTTTTTAAATCAAAGTCAAACGATTTAAATAAAAGTTGTATTAAAAAGTTAGGAGAAAGTTAAAAGGATTCGCCTTGTCGATGGTGAGAGAGAAAGATTTATTGAAGTGATCTGGAATGGGATGGGTGACTCGCCTCATTTTATCACAAGTTATCTCCTAGATCTTGCTTCTATCATAGATTTCAGATTCTGACCTAAATGGTCAGGTTATCTCCTACATAGATGCCGCCTCCGGTCCTAGATAGATTTTTTTTATGTGATGGTTGATTTTGTTATAGTCTCGCGGCATAGAGCAAGACGCACATGCTCGAGCCACATGGGCCTACATTAGACAGAAGTTCGTGTTTTTTTATTAACTCCACCCATTGCCGATTGTGTATGGTTGTGTGTACAATAAATCGTCCGGTGGCTTAATTCGATATTCGGCCGAGCAACAGGGTGATCCTTCGCAACACGGTCAAGTTCATTTTGAACATCAATAAAGTTCGACCCTCCTCGAATTATATACCTTATGCACATTTTCACTTCCCCTAACTTAACCATTTTCTTTACGTACCGATCCATCCTCACGAACAACCAGGCGGAAATGCACTCGTTTGTTTTCGCTTCTTAGTTAAAGATAATAATAACATTCTTGTCAGCTTTGATACTTTTCTTTGTTTCTTCTTATTTCCCCCCGCTGAGTTATTCCCTACTGGGATTATTATTTCTTATTAAGGTCTGTCAGGTTTGGGCACCAAAAATGCGACACTGTGGGATTCGCCTTTCTGGTTTAGGTAATCCAGCGCAGGGGCAGGGAAAGGAGAGACTAACGGCGGTAAACAACACAAATAGCGATAAAAATATAGACTAAAGCATATAAAACTCTGTCAACCCTAAGGGCTGGGGGCGATGGGTTTTTATCTTCCCGGAGTATCCCCCCATTGGAGGGATCCCGCCCTGGAAAGTGATAGGCGAGAGCGGCTGGCCGTGAGATACAACCACCGCCTTATCTTCCTCTTTTACATCGTCACAAACTTGGGAAGTTTCGTGTTGGTTGACTTAAACTTCGCCCAACCTTGGTGTTGAGCGAGTGAGGATAAAGTCTGAACCTCGCTTCTGACTGTTAAAGGGGCCTCCTCTCACCACTCCACATTGGTCAAAAGTTTCCCCTTCGCCAATTGTGGAACTCCCTTTGGGCAACTCCTCCTCTGAAAAGGACCCCCCTTCCCTGTTTTTCTCATGGGACCCTCAATTTTCTCCTGGCGGAGAGTGTGCTTTTCACTCATATTTAGACGGGTGAGGGAGTTTGCTCTTACCCCTCTCTTGACCAGCGGCGGCCCCTCTTTCTTTTTCGCAGGGGCCTGTCCAAGGGTATGCAGAAGGCGGCCCAGAATCGGGCTTAATAGGGTTGCCGTGGTACACCACTCTATACCATACACTACTCCTATATTGTGTGTGTGGGGGGGGGGTGACTTAATCACCTACTGCAACGCGAACCGTTGAAGGACTGTTCGCAGGGATTAAGGATCAACAAAGAGGCCAAACCCGAGGCGTTGGGTTTCAAATCCTTAACAAATCAGTGAGAGTGCAAAAATGGTTGGCGAGATTTACTCGAATAGGCCGAGAGTATCGTTCAAGGTTAGTTAAAGATGAAACGACAAAAATATAATTTTATTTACAAATATTAAAATAAGAATAAAAAATAGACAAAAGGGAATTATTTAAAATGAAATAGTCTCTTGATAATTATGATAAGGATGGATTCTCAAATAAAATTAATTAATTAGCGTTACTATGCTCAGATCAAAAGGGGGAACTTGACAATATTAATAATTGAGGGGGGTTCAATCTCACGGATCGGTGACTTTGAGGAAGGTCCTGCTTGGGATGAGGCAAGTGGGGCACGTTTCGAACCAACCTTGCGAGGAATAGGAATGAAGATAGCCAATCTTCAAGGATGACGTTAACGGGGAAATGTGGGATTACTCGTAATTCCACTGGAAGATGAAACTTCTTTTCCTCAAAGGTAATTGATGGAGATTTTTTTCGGTTCGATTAAATGAAGGGAGACTGTTGCGCAAATTCAAAGGATTGCCGTTCACAGAAGCTACCTATTGACTGGGATAGAATCACGGCGGAGAAAGTCTTGTTGTCTGATGAACGCTCACGGGACTTCGACTCGAGACGATGAGGATGACTTTGAAGTGCGTGCGAGACTCCTCGATCTCAAGTCAAAACCGGGTATTTGTACGAGTGATTGGGGAGGCAGAAAGGGGGATTCGAAGCAGGAGGTAAGGAAGCTCCAGGCATCTTAATCCGTAAGGTGGACGAAAATTCAGCTTTTAGCGGCAAGGCGCGAAAAAAACAATCGGGGGAGGGCTCTGGACAAATTCGCAGGATTGGGGGATAATTCCCCAATACGCCCAGGAGAGGAAACTCTTCGAATGTTCCCAAACAGGAAGTGACGTTTTCCATGGCGGGATACGATCGCACGTGGTCTCCATATAATGTGAGGTCAGAGGTTGTTGATACAAGGGCAGCCCCCTTAGACGGACAAGGACTGATGTGACCCATCGGGTCATGTCCCACCCCTTTAGACCAGCGCTTCGTGACCTTGCTGAAGGCTGGCGTGCCTGCCTTTTTTTTCCGATGGAGGTTGTTTTCCCGGACCCGATGACGTGTTTCCCCACCAGGCGACATGTCTGGTGAGTCCCAGGTCGGGTTTATCGACGACACGAGGGATACCAAATAGTACCCCAGGGTGTCCTCGCCCCTGACGGTAAGGTCTTCCCCAGGAGATATCACTGACTTGGGGAAAGCCACCCCTATGCCAGGGTACACACGCGGGACGCAGCGCTTCCCTGAACCTAACTGTGACGACTGCGTGGTCCCCCAGACTGTCCTGAACATTCTTGTTCAATGTCCCAATCATGGGGAGTTTCCGCATCCTACTCTTACCGGTACCAGGACGAGCAGGACTGCTACCGCTTGTCCCTTGTATTCGAGACTGGTTCGTGGGGACTTATCAGTTTTTGGAGGAAGCGGGCAAAATCCACTTTATGTAACTATGGGGTAATGGGTGCATGGTCAGCCCCTAAAGGGCCTGACCATGTTTTATTTTAAATTAGCATAAAGATAGGCAGTTTTTTTTAGCAGTCATGCCCTTATTTGTGGTCGCTAGATGAGAGCTCCTTGAATAAAATAAAGGTAAATATGTAGATTATCGGCCCGGCCGATCCCGGCCGATCCCGGCCGATAAACCGTAGTTTTTTCGTACGTGTTCCAAAATGTTTCACGTTTTTGGAGTACATTTAAGGGGACGGCTCGTGTTGGGGTAAGCACAAGGGGGGGACCACACTACGATGATCCTGAGTTTCATTAAATTGGGGGGGTCTGGGGGGCACAGCCCCCCAGTATATAATCCTAATTGTTATAATGTTCTGACGTTTACAGAGGTGAATGCTTTAACTACAGCATGTCAGCGTCTTTAATCGTTTTGCAAATTATAATAGGGGGTGGGGGGTGGGGGGTATGACGTCAGAAATGCTCGATTTCATTTTTAAGGGGACGGCTCGTGTGGGGGTAAGCAAAAGGGGGGGGGCACACTACGATGATCCTGAGTTTCATTAAATTGGGGGGGGTCTGGGGGGCACAGCCCCCCAGTATATAATCCTAATTGTTATAATGTTCTGACGTTTACAGAGGGGAATGCTTTAACTACATCATGTCAGCGTCTTTAATCGTTTTGCAAATTATAATAGGGGGTGGGGGTATGACGTCAGAAATGCTTAATTTCATTTTTTTTTCATACTTAATAGCTTTTTATTATCCCCATTCGGAGTCATTTTTATTTTTCAATATATTTTTCCCCATTTTACTCTTTTTATTACCTTGTTTTATACAATTAAATGTAATTAGCTAGATCATTTCAAGGAACTACTTGTTTTTTAGCAGTTTGGGTGTCAAACATTCCCCTTTTACGCAGTTTGAAAATTCTCAATCGCATGTCTTCACCGCAGTTTCAAAATGCAATCGAATTGTCAAGTTTGTCCGTCGTCTATTGCGGAATTATTAAGCCTAGTTTCTGCTAGAGATAAATTAAACAACTTTTTGGAAGTGCATAATTTAGTGCGAACTAAAAGTGGTAAATATGTAGATTATCGGCGCGAACGATGTGACGTACTATTTCGTCCGTGTTCCAAAATGTTTCACGTTTTTGGAGTACATTTAAGTTGACGGCTCGTGTGGGGGTAAACACAATGGGGGGACTACACTACGATGATCCTGAGTTTCATTAAATTGGGGGGGTCTGGGGGGCACAGCCCCCCAGTATATAACCCTAATTGTTTATAGAATAATAATTCGAAAAGGACTCAAACGCGCATGAATATTCCGACACGAGTGAACGATAATATTTACACACAAATTTTTTTTTCGGCTGGGCCGCTAATCTACATATTTACCCTAAAAGTGAATGCGAAATCTGTGGCCTGCAATTAGAGGTGACCCCAGAATATTGAACGCGTCTGGCGAGATGCGAGAGGTTCAATTCCCAAATACGGGAGAAAAACCGCTCAATTCGACGCCTATCTTGCAACCTCCATCTTCTGCAAGCGCTTCCCGTTGACCAAAACGGGAATTAAAGAACGATTCCACGCCTTCCTCATCGCTATTTCTGAATTGTACCCCCGAAATAAAGTAAGTTAACAGCGTTTATTGTTCTTTATTTTTAGATAAGAAAGATGACATCAGCTAGATTTCGAATACGACGCAGGCGCGCAAAATAAATAGGCTTCCCTCTCCGCTATTTCGGAATGATAACCAATGCAATTAAGTACGGGAAACAAAGTGTTTCGGGTTTTTTTTCGGGCAATTTGGTAAATAAAATGGCCTACGTAAACAGCATTTTCGGTGGGTTTAATTTCGAGATTTCCCCCCAAAAAATGGCGGCAACTAGCATTCGAACAAAACTCAAACGCGCCTGAATATTCAAACACGGGTGAACGATAACGCGAACGAAGATTCAAACACGGGTGAACGATAATATTTACACAAAACAATTTTTCCTAGGCCGGGCCGATAATCTACATGTTTACCAAAATAAATACCCTGCACCCGAACATACACTCAAGTTCCAGATCACAGTAAGACTTCCGAGTATTCCTGGGGGCATCTGGGGGAGGGGCGCATCATGACACTTGCCCCTCCCCCCATTTAATACAGCCTCTGGGGAGGGAGGGGACATTATGATACATCCCATACAAGCTCTGCGGGTGGGGGGGCATCATGGGACTTGCCCCCTCGCCGCCCCAATACAGCCTCTCTGGGTGTGGGTTGGGAGCATCATTGCATTGGTCTCAATCCGGCCTCGCCCCGAAGAATTCGTGTTTCGGACACGTTCTGTCCGGCGTCTCCTTTTTCCCGTTTCTAGCACCGACGTCAGTTTCCTGCACGTACAGTTGGGCATAGAGAGTTTCACACAGAGGCATGTATATGTACGGTCTCCCCCCCCCCCCCCCCCTCCGCAAGAATCGACGAGGGGGTTCGAAATATCCCCCCTCCTCGGCAGGAAATAATTTCAAAAGACAACACCAGAATTCTGTCAGGAAATTATTTTTTGGCCCCATCACGGAGGAGGAGGGGGAGGGGGAGGGGCAATATTGGGGGTACCACCATGGGGCGGAAAAGATAAAAGGAGTGGGCGGGTCTTGTATGACCCCAATCGTCAATACCTCTAAGCTTCTTCCGACCTATTATGGTAGAGTTCGGTTCATTGTTATCTTCTGTCGATGCCAGTTTCGCCTCTCAGGTTCAGGAGAGTTGCGCCACCCTGGGCCTTAAGTTGTCTCCTTTTAAACCACTCAAGTCCTATTCCCCCACAGCTCTATATTCTTTGGCAACTCAGAGTTGCCAAATTGCAGCAGCTTAAAATTTGTGTATCTTTGACAGTATTGCCAAATGTTTCAAAGGTAAACGCTCTAGATCGTTGTCCAAAACGCGCTAAAAAGCGCCAAACTTGTATTAAAACGCGCTAAAAAAGGAAAGTTAAAGCAATACATTAAAACCTAGAATCAATTTTAAACAAATGAATGTAAAGCAATTTACCTTTAATTTACTCGTAATCCAAGATTTCTAAATCACTGCTCTCTTCCAAATCGTCATCGTCTTCGTCAACCTTTTCTTCTGAGGTCGAGGCGTCATATGCATTCATTGTTCCAATTTTCCGCAAGATCTCATTTGGCAATTTATAATTGAATCAGCATTTATCACTACGCTTTAGACCATATTTTACGGATAAAATTTCTCTAAATGTTTTTAAATTCCTGTTTTTGCGCAATTTTGAATGAACAATGTTCATGACACTAAAGAGTCTTTCCACATCAGTATTGAAATGCGGCAAAATAAGTAGTCATAATGCTAAATCAGAGAGTTCTTTGAACGGATTTTCACCCACAGAATTCCTATACAAAGAAACTTCAACCCAGGATACATTCTGTAGCTGGCTCCATTGAAAATCTATTTTAGTTATGGTCTCATCATTTTCATAAAAATGCTTCGCAAGGTCTACATTTGGAGGTTTGATGGGCTTGAGGCACTCAGTCGTACTAAAATTTGTCATGGATTCTAGAACTTTTATAGTACCTGGTAGTCACTGCCTTATTTGCTGCACAAGCTCAATGACGAATTTAATGCATCTTTCACGTATTTCGTTTTCTGCTTGTTGAGTAAAGTTGCTGAAGTTTTTTTATGGTAATAGAATTTATCAGAAATTGGAGATCACTCAATAATTTGGGCGGATCTTGTATTTGCGCCTCAAAAGTTTATTAGCCCTTTGAACTTGAGGAAGTATTTGTTTCAGAAACACCCGAAAAACAAAGTTTTTCTTGTCGTTGAACAAATAATATAGAGTTTTAGCTGTAAATCATCTTTCTTCATTCCTGGCTATACTGAAATGGCAACGCAATTCAACCCACTGTTCCGAAATTCTTGAAACTCCAACTTCTATTGAGAGCCATCCGGTCGGACTAGGCGAGACAAGCTTTAACGGTAAATTACCGTCGTTTATTGTGGCGAATAACACCTTATATTTTGTTTGACGGACAGAGGAATGCGAAAACCAGTTATAAGGTTCCTTAATCATGAAGTCTAAATGCCTAGGTAAGCATTCGGCTGCAGCATGATACACTGCAAGTTGAAGAGAATGACAAATGCATTTGATCAGAGTCAAAGGAGGAATTTCTCTTTTTAAAAGTGCATAGACGCCATTGTTAATTCCCGTCATGACGGAGGCGTTGTCTGTATCAAGTCCAACTAAGTTCTTTAAATCAAGGGAATGCTCTTTTAAGCTTTCCTTGATTGCACTTTAAATTGTTTCAGCATCGCATTCCTGCAATCCAATCAAATCCAAGAAGGATATAATAATTGGTTTTCTAGCTTAAGAGTAACACCTGATAATAATACCTGAAGGTTTGGTGCCAGATATATCATTAGACTCGTCTATAATTAGGCTATATTTTCCATTTCTCAAATCGTCTTTTAATTCATTTCTAAAATAAGGTCAAATAACATTTCTCAGAATTTCTGTACATTTCGTTCATTAAAGCATTCTTTGTACAATTCAGTTAAATAATCTAGTTCTTATCGAATAGTGCTGAGCAATAAACATGGACATGCGCCCATCTATTTCTTTATTAGTGTTCGCTTCAGCATCACTAATGAATGGTAATTTAGTTTGTTTTTTGAGAACTGAAGGGAGATTCTGCACTTTCATGCGTAGTGGTGCTGCGATGTCTTTCTATATCACTTAGTTTGGCTGTGATTGAACATTTGAAATATACACAAAAACGCTTACTTTGGTCTCATTCAACTTTTTTTAAGCCACTTTTATAGTCTGGTTTTGAAGCCATTCTATTCGGAAACGTTGGGAATATATTTTACTCATTTTAAGAGGTATTGAATTAAAAACACAGCACTTGTTTCTGCCACTCTAAAAAAGAATGCCCACTCAACACAATTTGCGGCAAAAACTAATCAGCGCTGGATTCAGCGCCGCCAATCAAACTGCAATTTTACGTTGCGTGACGTCCCTCTTTAGGTATCAAAACTTTGGTCACGACTCACAATGTTACTAAAGTAGATCACTTTATTATTTTTTCTGAATGTGCATTTCTTGAATTTTATTATATATTTATCGTTTTAATATTTATATGAGCTAAATTCACAAGAAACAGTTTCAAATGCAGCGTTTTAAAGGAGTAGTCTTTTACATGCTCATTGATGGCGTTCTCACCCAGTTCAAAAACGTTTTTAAACGTACCAAAAATAGTAATATACTGTAAGCCAGGGCCACGTATAAGCGTACAACAGCTGCGAGGTAAATAGTAGCAATTTTGTACGAACGTACAAACTTTGGCAGCCCTGAGACAGATTTGGCCTCGATGGGAAATGAGTTATCAAATTAATCTAATCTAAAACTGCAAAAACGCGCTAAAATAAAATGCGAAAGCGCTGAAATAGCGCGGCCGCGTCAAATAAAAATAATTCGCGCTAAGCAATGCTAAAACGCGCTAAATTGGCAACACTGAATTCATTGATGACTTACTCCACCTTCACCTGTCCCCGTAGCGCATTAGCGGAGCTTCCGTTAACTTGCGGACATTTTTTTTCTCTCTTCATCCCGCGTCGGCCAGGCGCAAACCATCTCCCTTTATTTTAGTTTGCCTCGTCGGCCAAACTGGAGCAGGTGTTTCAATTTCCGCCCAATACATCCACCTCGTCGTAGAAACGCCTACCTCCCTATACTCATCCCAATACCTTTGTTGTTTAATCGGGGCAATTGCAGGAGAGTTGCGTACATTTCTTTGTCCAGCGAATAGTCTCATTTTGTCGTTTGCTCTCGCTTTCTACCCGAGATACATTTTCACTTCCTTCCCCACTTTCACTGCAGATTTCTCTTCTTTTTTATCCATATCTTACCACACTGTTTTGGTTTTTCCGCTCGTTAAATGAGCATGTCACCGTTGGATTACATTTTACTCATGTTTCACAAGCGAGGACATGAGGGAGGGCGGGGGGCACAGCTTATATACCTGTCCTCGCTTTACTCGGTGCTCCCTCAGTCTACCCCAAATCGGCTCCTTCGGAAAATGAAAAGCTGACGTCCTGGATACTTTGATCCCCAATCGACCAAACTTGGCGGAAAGTTGTTCAAAGGGAGCCAAACCCCCACCCCCATTCCCCAACTACTTTATTTTGTATGAGGAGGAGGAGGAGGAGAGGGTGCAGTTAGGTGTGTGGAGGAAAAATGGAAATCAAGAGGGGGCGTTTCTGACCCCCTTCTGACACAAACCGATGTTGCCCCCATTTTCCCCTATCTTCCCTTTTCAGCCCTTAAGGCTTTAGACCCCTGAAACAGTTCCCTCCTATCTTCCTTTTTCACCCTATATCATCCCCTGATATATGGGATATATCTTCATTCCTCGATGTTTGCTCCGAGAATGTGGAATGAGCTGCCCGTTGTTGCAATCTTCGCCCTACCTTGATGTCTTAAGCGCATGCCTTGAAGACTTCCTCTCCTCTCTTTAGCTTCACCCTAGTTGATAAACGGGCGCTCTGTGAGGATGCATAACCTAGAAGAGCGCCATAAAAATCCATATATTTTTCCCCTTTCCCTATAGGGAAATCCCCCCCCCCCCCCCGGCGTGCCCCGTGTAGTCTGTAACACTTGGCACCTGAAGGAGTTAGACAACCCCTTGACCCTTTTTTCGCCTTCTACTTTCTTTCCCAGCCTGCAGTCAATGACGCAGGCTAGTCGTCTACCATCGTTGGTCCCCCATCCCCGCTAGGGACCGGGAAGGGGGTGATGGTGCTCCCCTCCCTCTTGATTCTCTCGGGGAGTTTTTCCCACATCTATTATTTACTGCCCCGCAAAGGAGTGCCAAGTTTAGCCATACACAACCTTGCTGCGACAGATAGATGGAGGCTTGCGTTTCTCCCCCGGCCCCAATACCTGTAGGAGGATGTGTGGTTATATATCTTCGCTTTCTCTACAGATGTCTCCTTACAAACTTTGTGCGCGAGACGGCCTCGTTCGTATTTAAATTCCCGGGGGGAAAAGACCCCGAAGGAAAGATGAAAAGCCACCTTCGTTATAGGACGACGTGATTCCCGTCTCGGGAAACTACTCGAGTCCGTAGTGCAGCGACGAGTTTTAAAATACTGAGAAAAGGACGAAACTCGTCTCGGAAGTGTCCCTCCAGACGGTGGAAACAGGACACTTCCGAGGCTCGTCTCGTCTTTTTAAATAAAAAGTATCCTTAAAACAAATTTTCTTTTCTCAGTCATCATCGGGTTAGGTTAGGTTAGTTTTCCCCCCGAATCGATGGACATTCCCGTCTAAATTGGCGCATCGTCGCTCACTCTCGTTCTACTCGAGCGCTTTCCACCGCTCGAGTTTGTATGTTACTCCCACCATTGAGCGACTTTGATTCGCCACTATCGAGGTCGTCTTCTTGCTCTCCTCTATTAAGGCGTCCATTTAGATTTACATCGTCTCTCTTCTCTATTTAGTCATTCCCTTTTTCACTTAAGAACTTTCATTCTTTCTGCCGTCTTCCACCTGTGTTTGTGTCCTTTAATGATCCTCTTTGTAGCTAAGGTTTCCTACGCCCTTCCAGCATTTATTTATTCTTTTTATTAGTTTATTTTTCCATGCTCCCATCACGAGTCGCAAGATGGTGTTAAGTATTCTTAAATACAAATAAATACTTCGATGAGAACAGAACCATTTTCGGAGCTTCCCATTTTGCTGGTCATTAATATTCTTTTAATACTTAGGGGGGGAGGTAATATCCATTTTTCTTTCTTTTGGGGGGGCCATTAATATATATTTTTAATAAGTTTGCGTTGTTGCCTGTGTTATTGTTCATTATTCTTTCTTTTTCGGGGGGTCATTAATATTTCAGTAATAGTTGGGGGATTCTTGTTACTGTCTATTGTTTTTTTCTTTTGGAGGAGGTCATTAATATTTCTTTAATATTTGTGGAGTATGGGGCTATTGTTATTCTCCATTATTCTTTTCTCTTTTTTATTTTGCCTATAATTAGTCCTTAGGGAAATAAATACTAGTCTTTGTACAGCTGAATGGTGGGGACGCGATGCTGCTCCGATTCGAGATCCGTTCTCGTTAAAAGTCGTTCACATCAAAGCTTTTAATTCACATTTAAATGTTTACACTACCTTAATACCTACACATCTTACCTATTCATATTCTTGCTCACAAGTTGGGTCCTCAATTCTAATTGTTCTCTCTTTTGCACCCACTGCGGTTCGCCATTTTCCTCCATACGGGGAGGGGGCGGGGGTGGCGACGATTAAATTCGTTTTGTTTTATCGACACTACACTGGGTTAGTTTCGCAATTGGATGGGATACATGGTTCATTTTCTCTTTCGTTATATGCATTCACCTACGTCTTCCGAATTAGAAAACCAACGATGGCACCTCTGCCCAAAGTTATTGAAGAAGAGGGTTTTAAACTGGTGAAGTTAGGGGGCGTGAGAACGTGTGAAAGGTACGTAACTAAAATAGGCTATGTGGGGAAATGGCTACCATTTGGGGGACGTAACTCTCTCGATCCGGCTATGGCAAATTTTCAGCACTTAACCGTAGGTTGGTCCCGCCTTGCTTCGCACTACCATCTACCCCAACCCACCTCACCTCCTACGCCATTCTCTACAATCTCCTCAAATTGAGTTTGAAAGATTTTAAATGTCCGCCCGCAAAGTTAGGTGATATTTTATACCTTTTGACTTTATAAAAAGGACGCATATAAAGCACACTCATATTCCCTGGCATGCACACACAGCTACAAACACATGCGTACACAATATCATTGTCGTTACCTCAGACTAAGAAGCGAAAACAAAAGAAGACTTCTGTGGTAAAGGAGGACGCAGCCTGCCAGATGTCAGCTGCAGCATGATATACGCATATTTATATTGATTCGCCCGTAGTTATACATACAGAATTTACACTGAAAATATACACACATGAGGCCATATTAAACATTCCCCGTTAGATGTACAGATAAAACTTAGATAAAAATGCACAATATGCACTCATGGGTATATTTTGTGTGTACATATAATTCTTACACGTAAATGTACACTCATGGCTGCAAAATATGTGCACACAATACCTCTAAATGCACACTCATGGCTGGAGGGTATGTACACATAATCTTTACACCGAAAATGTGTGTACACATAATACTTAGAACCAAAATGTGCACTCATGGGTGCATATTGTGTACATGTAATAGACCTAATTGTATACTCATCGGCGTAGATTGTACCGAGTGCCAGCCCAAAATGTCCCTTTTTTGTAATGCTGTAATTTGTTAGTCATTAAAGCTTGAAGCTAGAAAAAGTATCACTACAAAGAACAATATTTGAAATTTTAAAAGGCGATGCCAAATCAACAGAATTTTATTTAAACCAAATACTCACATTCAAAAACCTTTACACTCCCCCCAAAATAACAGTATGGTGTGGGCTAAGTGGAAATAAGATTTATGGGTCCTATTTCTTTGAAGACCATGAAACAGGACAATCTCGGACAATTAACGCTCAAAAGCATTTTTGCCAATAGTCCATATCCTGACGAATGGTTTCAGCAAGATGGCGCTACAGTCCATACTGCATGTGCTACCATGACATGGTTGAAGGCCCGATTTCCTCAACTACTAATGTCGCATGGGGCAAATTTCATTGCATCCATCAATGTCAATATTTGCAGAATGCCATAAGAAATTTTGCTAATCGTATTGATAAGTGAAGAGGGTCCGGTGGTGGTCATTTCGAGTGTTAAAAGGCTAGCTCATAAAATTTCAAATATTGTTCTTTGTCATGATACTTATCTCTACCTTCAAGCTTTAATGGCTAACAAATTACAGCATTATAAAAAAAAGGGGGAAATTTTTGACTGTCACCCGGTATGTACACAATACTTACCCCTAAATGTACACTCATGGGTGCAGATTGTGTGTACACAATAATCTCATCTAAATGAACACTCATGGGTGCAGATTGTGTGTACACCATACTTACATCTAAATAAACACTCATGGGTGCAGATTGTGTGTACACCATACTTACACCATAATGAACACTCATGGGTGCAGATTGTGTGTACACCATACTTACACCGAAATGAACACTCATGGGTGCAGATTGTTTGGACGCTAAATTCCGAGTTGATCTTTAATGCGGAAGCTGCTTCCAGTAATTATCGGCTCCAAACACCAAATGACCGACGAGAAAAGCAACTTGAGCCTATCAAAAGAGGTTACCTGAATTGCCCCTCCCCCCTCTAGGATCTCATTCTAATGATATTAAACCTGCATCCGTATGACTAGGTCACAACCCTGTAAGGGCGGTCATAGTTGCATTGACCTGCGAAAGTTCAAAAGAATTGAGAGTGAAAATGTAATTGGAAGTTCTCTCTATTTCCTCTGCCTTTCTTATGGGGGTCGAACCCCCTTTTTAATGGACTCAAACTCTATTTATAGACTCCATCCCCGGGCGGTGGATTCGAACTCTGACCGTTTTACTTTTAGGACACCTTTTTCACTTCCCTTCATTCTCTTTATGTTATTTCTTGTCGCCACACCTTTTAAAGATTACTCCTTTTCTCCCACGTCCAAGACACTAACATGTCAGCTGCAGCTGACATCTAGAGGATTGCCTGCCTTCCAGGTCCCGACGTCTGCAGATCGATCTGCAACTATATCTCCCTCACACAATTTTATCTATCTTCACTTTCTTTACAATTCTTCCCTTACAAACTTTCTGGAGAAGATGCCCTCGTTCGTTTTTACTTCTTAATTTTAAATAAGTAATAATATAATTCTCTTCTTTGGCATAGAATTTCATGGTATATTCATTCATTAATACTTAAAGTAAAAATAATTAATATTTTATTAATAACCTTGTGGTTGACAAAATGACTTCTTTTTTTCCTTCTTTATCGATTACATTGTGCTATAGCCAATGTGAGTCTCAAACGTAATATCTCGGGTAAATCAATCTTTTAATGTACCCGTATATACTAGGGACGAAATGGCGCGTTGCCAAGGCGACCACGATGACGTCAGAGAGAGCGAGTTAACAAACTTGATATATCGGGAGACCTTCTAAAATACATGATCTTTTGATATACCCGTATATACCCGGGTAAACAATCTAGAGTCTTACAGTCGATTTCCGAGTATATGTGAGCAAATTCGTCAACGGATTAAAAGTGTTTGTAGTCCTAAAATCTAATTAGATTTAATTTTTGCTAATTTGGTCCTCGCGCGAGATTAATCAGCTAACAAACCGTATTTGACCAGTATAGTGTGACCACAGGGAAAGGGAAGGGGTGCACTGCATATTACCACTCTCAGAAGTGCATGGGAAAAATTGGGTGAGCGTGGGACCCATTGAGCCCCACTGAGTTAAGCATTCGACGGTGCGAATCGGCAATCAAAACTATAGCAGAGACCAAGGCGGTCCCGGGTGTCAGGGGTTATCTTCCATCAAGCCCCACCAGTATCCACTCTTGCGGATTCAGTTTTGTTTAGTGGGGTAACACATTTTTACTTCCTAACTTTACCACTTCTTCCCGAACCATTTTTCAAAAACCTTTTAGTCAAATATGTCTTCATTGATTCACGTCTTTTTAATAGAAAAAAAAAGAAGATTCTGTCGATGAAGTTTGAAGTTACCCCTAGTCCTTATCCCCATTTCTGCCAGCTGCGATGGGAAAGGACCCCCGTCCCCACTTCTCTTTGCTTTTAATCGAGTCTGAATGGACGGAATCCAAGGTAGTGAAGTTCACTCCCCCCCTCCTGTTTGACCCTGTTTCGCCCTGACTCATTTCGAATGTTCAGCCTCGCCCCAGGAATGGGCGAAGAGCGAGTGACCTACTGATGCCTGTCTTGCCAAATCTATCATCCTACTTGAAGACTCATATTAGCAGGAGGGGTTCAATACGATAGTAACTGTAGTACGATGGAACACTTTATTCAGAAACTAGTTTCTGAAGTGCGTAGGCGTCCAAACTATTTCCCGAATAATAGCCTTCCAACGTACTACGGTTTTTATTCTATCATCCTATTTTTAGCGACCTTAATATATATCAACGGCGACACAACTTGGTCCTCCTTTGAACTATTTTCATTTTAAACAATGGTGTTGCTTTAATATAAATAATGCATCTATTGTTGATCCCCCCCCCCTCTACCGGCCTTTTTACAGTTTTCTTTTCTGACCCCACTCGAAGAAAAGGCGGAGCTTTTGAAGAATAGCGGTCCCTGAGTCAAATGGACAAAACTAAGATCTCTATTCTTCAAATGGGTCGATATGAAATAACCCGATTCCCCCTATTCAAAAATTATGATAATGGTATTTCAGTATTAGCGTGGTTGGTTGGAATATCCCTCATCACTCACACGAACAATACCAACATGTTTTACAAAGAAACTCACTCAAATGGGAAAAACTACAAAAAGAAAGTACAAATACACTAATCTTTTATCTTTTTATGTACTTATATACTTTAAGGCAGGTACACTTATAATTAAAACAAGAAAAGTTAAATAAATATACAAATAAATAAATAATTATAATAAGAGTTGCAAGACTAGATATGAAAAGGGAGGCTTGAATGCGTTAAAATACAATGCATATATACACAACAAAGATACAATACAGGTTTTGTAAGTTAAAAGAGTAATAACAAAGAAATATGAAATAAATTAGAAAAAAATGCATCTCTCATCGCCAGGGGAAACTTTCAAACAACTTTTTCAACCACTTTCAACCATCTTACCTACCACAATCTAATTTTCTTAACTAAATTTCGTCTAAAAAAAATAAAAACGAAGATACTTTTCCAGTGATTATTTGGATGAAAAATAAAGAAATTATTAGCCATGAAATGAATTGTTCAGATTGTAATATTCTGATGAACTGGACGAAATGTGCTTCAAGTTTGGATAAATATATTTGAAAGTGTCAAAATAGACTGTACGAAGTACAATCATAAAGTGTCAATTAGAAAGAACTCTTTATTTTTGTAATTCTAAATTGAACCTTCAAAAATGGGCTGAAGCAATTTTCCATTGGTGTGATGAAATTGTTGAAACTAATGCATCTAAGTGATTGAACGGCTCACTAAAAACTATGAGGAATTTTTATAGTTTCTTTCGTGACATATGTATGTACTAAATATTTTGCAAATGACCCCAGTAAAGTGGGTCGGTGTTTTGCCACAGTACAGGTTGACGAATCGTGTTTTTCACACAAACCCAAACATGTTTGAGAGGAAGATCTCCCGTTTCACAAATATTGGGTTTTAGAATTGTGGATACATAGACGACACCAGCCATGGGATACTTACATGGAAATTGTCGAGGCCGAAATACTACAACCTTGTTACCAATAAAATTGAAAGAGTTGTTAACCAAGGATCAATTATTTACCCTGACGAGTGGAAAGCATACCAAATAATCCGCAACATAGGATCCGCTATAAAACTGATCCATTCGCTAAATTTCGGAGACAAAGAATCAACCGTCCATATCCAGCATGTAGAATCTTACTGAAATAAACACACAGCTAAAATTCAAAGGATAAATGGATGCAGAAGAGATATGTTAGACTCTTATTTACAAGAATTTATGTATCGTGAAAGACAAGCAAAATTATTTCATTCATTTTGTGATGTAATTGCCGAATTGTAACTAAGATTTAATTAATGCTCTTATCTTTGTTTAATTTATATCCTTATATTTTTGTCGCTATTCTTCAAATGAGCAAAATTGGGGTGGGGGTGGGGGGCTTATTCTTCAAAAGGACAAAACTGGGACCCCTATTGTTCAAAGGATGAAATGCGACCCTATTCTTCAAAAGCTCCTAAAAAGTAACTCGAAACACATGGACCGGTAGGTGGGGGACGATACAAGAGATCATAAATAATTATCCTGGGGTTGGCTTTGGGTATTCTAGGATCTCCAGAAGACAAACGCCTGCTTCCTAGATTCCACCAATCAGATATTTTAATGCGAAATAATTTTTTTTTTCATCTCCGCAAGGCCGTTTAGGGCTGTATGCCGTAAATTTGTCCAATTATTTAAATCATCCCGTATTTTTTTATACTTAATTGAATTTAGGTTAGGAAATTTGACTCTAGTCCAAAATTCCGGGAAATTCAATTTTGTTAAATTTATCACTTTTCCATGGAAGATTAGTTAATGACGAATAGCTGTTATTTTTAATAGTTTGCTAAAGATACGAGTAGTTATTATATTAGGTTGAGGAATAAGTTCTTGCGGGTTTTTTTATGTTGTGTTGATTTAAGTTTTGTTGGCGTGATTTGTGCACATATTAAGAAACAATAATAAATAATGAGACCAAAATTTGCAAAGGTTAGGCTACGTCTCTTAACAGCGTAGACTATTAGGCTTTTGCTTAGGCTACATCTTGAAGTTGAGTAAGAAGTCATTGCGGTTTATTTAAAAGTTGTGTTAATTTAAATTTTGTTCTGTACCCTCAAAATGGAATGCCAAGTTGAAAGAAAGGCGCATTTTCGACACTTGTTATTCATTTTCAATCGAGACGGGAACAATGCAACGGCAGCAAAAGCTCGTCGCGATATTTGTGATGTGTACGGAGAAAATGCTTTATCAGAAAGGACAGCTCAATGGTGGGTTTCACGTTTCAAAAACGGTCATTTCAATCTTAATGACGAAGAACGTTCTGGTCGCCCCATTAAGTTGGATGAAGATCGATTGAACGACCTTCTTCATGAAAATCCTCGTTAATCGACTAGAGAATTGGCTGTATAATTGGCGTGTGATCAGAAAACTGGAGTGAATCACCTTCATTCGATGGGGAAAGTTCAAAAACTCGGGGCATGGGTTCCGCACGCTTTGAGCGAAAGCAACAAACTTCAACGCTCCACGATTGCCGCAGGTTTGCTTACTCGTCACAAGTCTACTTGTGGATATAAGGACAGATTTCTTCAATGCATCATCACTGGCGACGAAAAGTGGTGTGTTTATGTCAACATGAACCATCGAAAACAATGGCTTAGCCCCAATAAAAAAAAACACTTCCGCGATCAAAGCAAGGACTTCCTCCACGAAAGACGATGCTGTGTGTGTGGTGGGATTGTGAAGGCATTATTCTTTATGAGCTCCTTGCGAACAACGAGATTGTCAATGCAGAACTCTACGTTCAACAAATTTATCGACTCGCCGAAGCTATTCGTGAAAAGCGACCTCATCGACCTTATGGAGTCCTTCTACAACACGACCATGCTCGTCCTCACATTGCCAATATGACAAAAGACGCCATCCAAACGCTTAATTGGGAAGTCCTGCCGCATCCTCCATATTCGCGAGACTTGGCTCCATCGGATTTCCATCTGTTCCGATTGCTCTCCAACAATTTAAGCGGCGTTTCGTTCAATACTGATGTGGAATTAAGAACCTGGTTAGACGAATTCTTCGAGTCAAAATCCAGAGATTTTTATTGCATAGGCATCGAAAAACTAGTTGAACGTTGGGAAGAAGTAAATAACAACTGAGAATACATTATTGATTAAATTGCATATTGTTATCAATTTAAAATGAAGTTTTTCTAAAATTGTTAATGGTAATGAATAAATTTGATAGAACCGCAAGAACTTATTCCTCAACCCAATAGATAATTACTAATTTATTACAGCTGCTGGAACATATATGCAGATTGATACCGTCTCATTTGTCTCACGTATACGATATATCCTTTCGTCTCCTCTGTATAGTGTATACACTTATGCTGTATACCAATGTTGTTTCTGCATCATGTATACACTTATGCTATCTCACCTGTATGGTGTATACACTTATGCGATCTCATATGTATGCTCTATACACATGCTGTCTGTATGATGTATACACTTATTCTGTCTCCTCTATGGTGTATACAGTTATGATGTATACACTTACGATGTCTCCTCTGTATGTTGTATACACTTATGCTATCTCTGCATTATGTATACACTTATGCTGTCTGTATGATGTATTCACATATGCTGTCTCCTCTGTATGTTGTATACACTTATGCTGTCTCCTGGGTATGGTGTATGCACTTATGATGTCTGTATGGTGTAGACTTATGCTATCTCATCTGTATGCTGTCTCCTCTGCATGCTGTATAAACTTATGCTGTCTCCTCTGTATGCTGTATACACTTAAGATGAATCCTCTGTATGCAGCAGACACTTATGCTGTCTCCTCTGTGTGGTGTATACACTTATGCTATCTCTTATGTACGTTATATACACTCATTCTGTCTGTATGATGTATACACTTATGATGTCTCCTGTATGCTGCATACATTTGTGGTGTCTTATCTGCATGTTGTATACACATGTTGTCTCCTCTGTATGCTTTCTACACTTATGCTCACGCGTCTGTATGATGTATACATTTATGCTGTCTCATTGTATGGTTCATACACTTATGCTGTCTCTGCATGTTGTATACACTTATGATTTACCTTATGTATGCTGTATACTCTTATGATGTCTCCTCTATATGCTGTATACACTTATGCTATATCTGTATGCTGTATACACGTTGTTTCTTTGTGATGTATACTTATGTTGTCTCCTCTGTATGGTGTATACACTTATGTTGTCTCCTCTGCATGCTGTGTAAAGTTATGCTCTCTCCTCTGTATGATGTATACACTTATGCTATCTCCTATGTATGCTGGATCTCTATGATTATGGAGAAGAGAAAATCACTTAATCGCGCGGGTATCGCATTTCTTCATTTTCCGGCAGGTCATCTCCATTCCCGGTTATAAATATGTATCTACTGTATGATGAAGCTTAGAATGTAATTAGTTTATGTCGTGGAATGGCCAGACTATATTTATATATACGTAGGTACTTTGGGGCTTGGAGCCGAAGTAGGTTGGAAACCGATAGTGAAAGGGAAAATTGTTATGAGTCCAATGGGGATGGTTTATTATTAACTTTGCGGGGTCCTTTTAAACAAATATTTCATAGTGAAAGTTGGCCAAAGATTAACAGGTAGCTGGTACGCGCGGGGTTGCAAAAGTAAGACAATGACGATAATATAACTTTACTAACAACAAAAGGATATATATATATATATATATATATATATATATATATATATATATATATATATATATATATATTTATATATGTATATATCTCTCAAAGTAGCACGAGAGAATGATGAAAATAAATCCATTTAACCACATTGAAAGAGAAAACGGAATAATTTTTCCTTGCAGTAATATTTTTATTACCTTTTTTTCGAAAAAGGTAATAAAAATATTACTGCCTGGTTCGAATCGCTTCCCTGCACGGAATTTTTCGAAAAAAGGTAATAAAAATATTACTGCAAGGAAAAATTATTCCGTTTTCTCTTTCAATGTGGTTTAATGGATTCATATTTATATATATTTACATAGAAATTGGGTTTAAATGGAATGGTCGCCCAGACGGGGTTAAAGATCTACACGCGATCAGGTAGGTTAATTAAGGGATTAAAGAGGTCAGATACAGTTGGTGATTTAAAGGGGGATTTTAAACTGGGGCGTTCATACAAATAATGGAGCAATTGGGTAAGCCGGATTCAAGTTCAATCTGCAGGCTGCAACGGTTACGATTACCTTATGTGTTCGTTGCCGAAAAGGGGCCAGTTTGGGTACGGTGGATGCGACGGAAGAAGTCGTTTACCTCTGGCTTCATACGAGGGAGCACTTGTCGCCTTCGGAGTTGGGAATCCGTGTCAGTCCTTGCCGATTGACTAGGGCAGAGTTCACTGATGTCGAAGCTTGCCGATTGACTAGGGCAGAGTTCACTGATGTCGAAGCTTGCCGATTGACTAGGGCAGAGTTCACTGATGTCGAAGCTTGCCGATTGACGAAGGCAGAGTTCACGGATCAATTTAGCCTTCAACTTGAATCGAAGTCGCCGCTGGAAGGGAAAGGGGAAGAGCGTCCTTTAGCTCGTTCGTCGGAGTAGGTGAAAGTCTAACAGTGCTGCTCTCTAAACTCAGTCGAAGCGTTATATAGGCGCCTGGTGATGAGGCTCCAAACGCGACCTTGGGGAAAAGTCGGCGACTCCTTCGGGGGAAGGGAAAATCTTGATAACGATCGTTGGAACGTCCAATCTTCGATTGGAAAGCCCGAATGCTCGCGGAGCGGTGGCCGTGTAGGGGGCTGGGGGGAGGGGTGACATCGGTCCCTAGTCAAATACAGCTGGGGCGAGTGATAACAGTGTCGGCTGCCTCATTGCCTAGGTTCGTTCGGCCATGCTTTAACCAGCTCCATGTGGTGATCTCCGGATCCACGTGGGTACAGAAGGGCACGTGGCCACCATTTGACCTCATTCTGCTACAATATTACATTTCCACCCACGCAGTACATTATGTATTCTACAGAGTGATGCAAATATAAAAAAATAAGCAGAATTACAAGAAAAATATCTTTTGTTTGCAGAGGAGGGTGGGCTCTTTGCATCACCCTGTATAATTATTTATTTAATAATGTATTAATGTTTGTGTGCTGATACTGTAGTAAAGCACTAATGCAAGTGCAACTCAACAAATAGAATATCGTGAAAAAGTGACTTTATTTTCGCAACTTAATAGAAAAAATATTTTACGTGTTTTTTATGTTGATGATTAAATAATGGATTTTACCTCGTGGAAATCAGAAATTCAGTATCTCAAATTATAATTATTAGAATATTTCATAAGGTCAAGAAGAAAAGAATTTTGCCATGTTGAGATGTTATTGAGGTCCAGTTTGCTTTGATTGGGGCCTTCAGCTCGTCTATATTTTGGACTCAGGGGGTTTTCTCATCTTCCGTTTGGTAGTATTTTATAGATTGCCTATGGGGCTGAGGTAAGAAAGTTGGCTGGCCAGTCAAGCACCGTAATATCGTGGTTATTAAACCATTTGGTAGTAGTTTTGGTTCTGTAGGTATGTGCTAAGTCCCGTTGGAAATGGAAATTGCCATATCTATAAAACCAGTCAGCAGATGGAAGTATGGAGTGATCTGAAAAATCTCCTGGTAGACCGTAGCATCGACTTTGAACTTGTTAAAATACATTTGGCCAACACCATCAGATGACATGGCACCTCAAATCACCAGAGACTACGGAAATTTTACACTAGACTGGAAACACCTTGGATTCTGTGCCTCTCCGCTCTTCTTCCAGATTCTAGGACCTTGATTTCTAAATGACATGCAAAAGTTACTTGCATCTGAAAAGAGGGACTTTGGACTCCTGAGCAACAGTTCAGTTTTTTTTTTCTCCTAAGCCCAGGTAAGACGCGTCTGACGCTATCGCTAGTTCAGGATTGGTTCGATATTAGGAACGTGGTAGTTGTAGCCCCTCTCCTGAATACTTCTGCGCATGGTGGTTCCTGATGCACTGGCTCCAGCAGCCTCAGTCCACTCCTTATGAATCTCTTCATTGTTCTTGAATCCACTTTTCTTGACAATCCTTTCAAAGCTGCGGTCATGCCTGTTGCTCGTGCATCTTTTCCTTCCAATCAACTCGATACAGCAGTCTGTGAAGAAAGAGTCACCCTTTTTAGCAATGATTTATCTTCCTTGTGAAGGGTGTTCGTGATCATCTTCTGGACAAGTTTTAAGTCCATAGTCTTCCCCATAATTGCGTTTGCGTGTACTGAAATAGACCGACATAAATAGACACGTTATTTATATCGGTTGAATAATTCTTGACTCAAACTCGAATTGAAATATTCTAATAATATGAGATACGTCACTTCTGATTTGCAGGAGCTATTTTCCATAATTATCAACATTAAAACATAAAATGCGTGAAATATTTCACTTTGTGTGTAATTAATATAGAATATATGAACGTTTATTTTTTTTTAATTAAATTACCAAAATAGATTACCTTTTTCACGATATTCTAATTTTTGAGCTGCAGTAGTAATGACACTGTAATAATGTACTCATATGCATGTATGTAATGATAGAGTAATCATGTATAATATTTGCGTGTAATAATATTTGCCTAATGATAATTTAACGTTTGTGTAACAATGCACTATTTTTTCGTAATGATAATGTATAATGTGCCATTTTTTTTATGTTTATCATTATTTTATGGATAGAAAAAAAAAAGACAGGAGGAGCTTGCGCTTCGCAGCCAGATCTTCGGTCTGTGGCTTACGACCTATCCGGGTTAGGTAACGGCCTTTTAGTCTAATATTTTTGTCAAAAGTTTCCAGCGCATATTTTCTAATAATATACTCTTGGTCTATTTTTTCTCGCATCGATTCTTATTTTCTAGGCCTAAAGGCCAGTAAAACTTTTATCAGAATTCTTTTTAATTAAACGTAAAATACTATCATCAGATTCTTTTTTTTTTCATGCATCTAAATTTGCTCTTACTTGGTGTTAAGGGTCAGTAGCTATTTCTTCCTAATAAAGATTAATATAGGAAAAAATAAAATAAAAAAGCAGCTTTGCCTAAATTTTAATGAACTTCACCATCTCTAATTCTTTTTGTTTAAAAAAAATTCCAGAACATTCGATAATCGCATTTATTTTTTCTGAACTTAACCATTTTGTTTTTTCAAACTTTAAAGGAACTCTTAGAATGAACTTGGATAAAAACTTAAATTATACCAAGGTCATAACCAAACTAAGAGAAAACAAGGTCTGCTGACCAAGAGTCGCGTGCTCTCACTTATTCTGATTTATGACCTTACGACCTACAAAACTTTCAATAATTCCCGGACTAACCTTGGGAAGACCTTGACAATTATATCACTTGAAAGGGAATGTAAAACAACATTAGGGTTTCAAATTTCGTTAGAATTGGCAGAATAATTATGAAGTTATTGTCAAATATTTCCATGGCTAACCTTGGGAGGACTTTGGCAATTATATCATTCGAAAGCGAATGTAAAACAACATAGAATCGGCCGAATAGTTATGATGTCATTGCCAAAAGAGAATGTAAAACAACATAAGGGTTTGAAATTTCGTTAGAATCGGCCGAATAGTTACAATGTTATTACCCCTCACCCCCTCAAAAAAAAGCAAAACGGGAACCGACCGACCTGGTGAGATATAGAGTCGCCCGCGACTAAAAATAGTTATTATTATTCAAAAACTCTCAAAAATCCCTTTCTTAAAATATTGCGTTATGCATAATCGAAATCAGCTTTGTTTTTATAATGGCCTAGTCTGCTAAACTCGAAGCCTAGGTGCCTGTATGTCTTAGCCCAAGCCAAAGCTTACATTTCGACATAGCTTAAACGTCATTGTCTGAGTTATCAATTTTGTATTATTATTGTTACGTGTCAAAATAGCACATTCGCAATGTTATCCTTTGGGAGTTTAAAAAAGGCATCAATGCTAAGTTAACAGCAGAAAGTTTGTCAAGTGCACGGCGAAGGAACAATTAGTGTGAGCCACTGTCAAAAATGGCTTCAGAATTTCGCCCACGAAACGTTGGGTCTCAAAGATGAAGCCTGTTCAGGACGACCAGTAGAATTTGTTGAAGATCTTTTAAAGATAACATTGTAAGTAGATCCGATTGTAACTGTTAAACAATTGGTTGAAAAACCTTATTCAGCTCATCCCAATGGACATCGTCATAGAAACGAGATGGGCAAAGTTTCACGATTGGAGCAATGGATTCCTCACAACATGTCAAAGGTACAGTTGCGACAATGAATCATCATTTGTTCATCTCCTTCCCGACTAAAAAGTGAATCAATTGTTTTAATAAGATTGTTACAGGAGACGAAAAGTGAGCTGTGTACAATAATAGTAAACGTACAAGATTCTTAACCCAAATCAGACAATTACCAAAGAAGTTTTTTTTTGTGCTCATTTGGACCGTTTGCATGCGGCACTTTAATTAAGGGAAAAAAAGGGCCATCATTAATCAAGAGAAGAAGAGAGTGCTCGGTAAATTGAGACGACGATAGGGCCGCCTATTTTAGACGAAGCCTTGATACCTTCTTTTAATTATGGGGGGTGCACCCTCCCCCGTTATTTCTAACTAAAATCCGAGTATTCATAATTCTAAAGCATAGCATTAGATTCAAATTTAGATGTCGTTAGCCCTCTAGTTTCTATACCGTGTTTCTTGGCTACAGACATATTAATAAGCCTTATCTAAACTTCCTTTCGTCCCCAGACCCCCAGATAAGCCGTGTTTCTTATCCCTATAATTTACTAGAAAAGATAACTAACAGTTTTGTTTCCTTACCTTGCCACAGTAAACACGTTTGTCGCACCGAGATTTGCCTGAATTATTTAATTTTAGAATAGTATCACACTTAGGACAGTTATGTGTCTTTTATAACACGTGATCAACTAAAAATGTCACTGTAGACTCGCAATTGCACAAAACTTTGGTAAATAAACATTCGAGATGAGATTGCACTCTCCTTCACCGGCCATATTGAACAAATGAGGCCGAATATAATTAATTTGAACACAATCGGCCGTATAAAATGCATTGTGGGTCTAAGCCTATCGCCGTGTGATTGGTCAAAAAATGATGTCATGTCCGGTCGTGCATGCGTCTGTGGGTCGCTGGCGGTTGACCTAAGTCGGATGAGGAAGGAAGACATATTTTGAAGACGCTGTAAAGAGGTCTCTGAACTTAGAAAAAGTAACAAAGTATCGATAAACTTAATTTCGTCAGAATTGCATAAAAAATGGGTATTCTTATTTAATTTAATAAGCTGAATAACATTTCTTCTATAACTTTTGTTGATTAGAAAGCTCTAAAACCATGGGAATGACGGCGCTATCGTCGTCTCAAATTACCGAGTGCCCTTTCATTAAGACAACACCCGACCTCTTATCGTAAGAGATGTCATTCAAAAGCTTAACAATTTCACTTAGCCCCCATGACTGCTAAGAATTCAGTACATAAAATACGTTTCTCGGTACGTAACATTCGGCAAAGGAGGAAACCGTCGAGGAAATTTCGCCTGACGCCTCCTTAGATTTTTCGTGCAAAGTGAAATTTCAATGTTTTGCCTTAACCTTTCAAAATACGTTTAAGTGAATGTGGTACACATCAAGTACACACTCAGTGCAGGGCCACGATAAATTACGCGGATTACGGCAAGTTCCGGACCTTCAAACGACCCTTCGAAAGGTAAAGTGCTGAAACTGATTTTGGACTTTCGTTCTTCTATCCTTCTCACTTACCCTCTCCCCCCATAAATCTTGGACATGACTATTATGACTTTAACATGACCGACGACGTTCTCAGGATTAGCCTGAGGACTCTCCCCGAAAGGACAAAACCTGAGCGGGGAGATGTCTTCTCCATTGTCTACGGGGAGCTGGATGTGGCCCTCGTTAGACTTGTTGACACCCCTTTTGGGTATACGGCCATCTGCCAAAAAGAGTCTGATGCTGAGCTACTAGCATCAGACAAGGGAACCCAAGTTTTCGGCTCCATTAATTTAACCCCCAAAATCCCCCCTCAAATTCAGGCGCACCGCAGTGTCGTCTGTCCCCGGCTCGACTCCTGGGTGGGTAGCCACTCCAGTACGGAGATTTCGGAGGAAATAGAGAGGAATCACTCCTGGGCCAAGGTCTCGGAGGTTATAAAATTTAAAGATTACACGCACGTTTTTAAAGTCGTGTTCACCGAGACCGGTATGGCCCAAAAGGCAAAAGAGGTGGGCCTCCTCCTGTTCCACGTCAGGGTCTGCCCTGAGCAAGTGGAAAGGGAGGAATTTACGCAGGTACAAACCTGCTTCAAGTGCTACAAACTAAATGAGCACACGACCAAGTCCTGCACAAAAACGGAAGCCATCTGCTCCATCTGCAGTGCGACAGGTCACATCTGGCGGGACTGTAAAAGCTCCGTCAAACGTTGTATAAATTGCAACGGCGACCACGCCGCCATGGCTATGTCATGCCCGGCAAAAAAGAATGCAATTAGGAAGCAACAATTGGCCAAAAAGAACGAGGAAGAGGCTAAGGCAAATTTAACGTATGCAAAAGTGGCGAAGGCCGTTTTAGGAGAGGTAGCATCGCAGCGCACCTACCTTAAGGTAGAAAGCGAGCAATCTACCAAAATTATGTGCTGTATTTATTACGCGCATATAGCCAACCTCACCAAGCCCGGAACCTTCAAGCAGGAGTTAAATCAAATGCTGAAGAATAACGGTATGGACGAGATGTGGTTCCCAGAGAACCCATGCTCGGAAGAAGTACTACGCATTCAGATGCAACCCCCCACATCAATTCCTGCAGTGAGAAAAACCAAAAATTCTCCCGCCACCCCCAACCCAGCACAAGTAATTCCTCAAAATAACGCCCCTTCAAGCGCTCCCACCAATACTGCTCCTGAGGTGATCTCACCAAAAGGAGCTAAAACAAAACATAGACAGTGTAGCCGATCGAGGAAATCACCTCTCCGCCAGAGGGGCAGATCCACTTCCTCATCTAAGGAGAGCAAGCATGCCTACCTTGGGAAGAAGATGAATCTGAAGATCTTCGCTACATCTGACGTCCCATTCCCCCTTCATAGAACTAACAAAGACGTTAGTGATGGTATCACCACTGGGAGATACAAATGGGAATTCTCCGATGACCTTCCAGAGAAGGTTGTCGAAGAGGCCCTCATCCTCGGAATGGTGCGACTGGACCTGGACGCCTTTGTAACGATCTCGAACGCCGAATTAAAAAAAAAGAGATCCGGCAAGTGCCGATCTCCTCCTGCTAGCCCCTCCTCCCCCCAAAAAACAAACTCTTAAAGAACGTTAGACTGACTAACAACATGGACAGACTAAAAAAAGACTTGACTGTGCTTCGAATGAACTCTGACGGATGGACTGACAAGCAAGCAACTTATGGAAATATCATAAGGAATTGTGATCCTGATATCGTTCTGATATCAGAACACGGTTTAGACACTACACAACAGACAATTAAAATATTCAATTACTCCGTGACGACAATAAACCACAGCCAGGGGCGCTTTGATGGCGCCGCCATCGCAGTCAAAAAAGGCATCCTCTTCAAGCTACTCCCCTCCTTAGACGAATCATATCTGGCTGTCGAGGTCCAAACCACCCTGGGACCACTTGTGGTCTCCACAGGGTACCAACCCCCAAGAAGAGACTATATCCCCATGCACAACTTCCTCCAGCTGTGTGCACATGGGAGAACAGTCTTGTTTGGGGGAGACCTCAACGCCAGATGCAAGGAATCTGGTTATACCGGAAACCTAAATAAGAAGGGAAATAACTTGAAGAACCTTATTGACAGAGGTATCGTTGCCCGCATCGGGCCCGACTTCCCCACCTACGTCACCAACTCCTTCGCAACCAAACCAGACATCGCCCTAACCAGCCCTCAATTCCCCTATAACTACTACATCCAGCCCGGGCCCTTAATCCCAAGCGACCACGTCGCAACACTTATCAGAATCTCTTCAAGCCCAATACAAATACCCGTCAGGGAGCGTAAATGCTACTCTCGAGCGAACTGGGAAGAATACCGTACTCTTCTCGGTGAATTCAGAGCGCAGCCCCTGGAAGAAGCCACCATGGAGGAAATAGATCAGGAACTGGAAAGGTTGACGAAGGCTGTGGTGGAGGCGGACCGTGCAGCGGTCCCAAAAACCTCATATAAAACCCTACCGGCACCAAGATGGACACGAGACCTCTATGACTTATCTGACGAATACAAGAGACTTTTCGAAGATATAAGACTGAATAACACTGACAGAATAAAAAAACAGACGCCTACGAGAACTCAGGACTGAGATGAAGACTCTCATTACAGAGCAACAACAAGTGCTCTGGAATGAACTAGTCGATAAACTTGACGGAGAGACGGACCCCCGAACATTCTGGAACTCGCTTGCCAGACTGAAGGGTAGGCCGCCACAAAAGACCATTCTCCTAAGTAAAGATGACGGGACAAAAATGGACGCGACAGAGACGGAAGAGGAGTTCAGAAGCTACTGGAAGGATGTGTTTTCCATCACTCCAGAAGAAAACGAACTCTTCGACCTGGACTTCGAAGAAGAGATACACGAAGAACTAAGACCCATAATCCACAGGACGTACCCCTTCAATAACACGACAGCTGACAGAGAAATGACTGGTTACGGAAGAAGAGTAACCATACTGGAACTTATGACTACACTTCGCTCCTTCAGGCAAAGAGCACCGGGAAAAACAGGTCTGACAAAGCTCAACTGGCTAAACGCCCCTCGTAACATCATAGAGGGGCTGGTCAACCTGATGAATGCGTGTCTGAATGTCGGCTACTTCCCGGATGAATGGAAGATCGCCATAATGATCTTCATTCCAAAAGCCGGGAAGCCGCCCAATAGACCAGAAAACTTCAGACCCATCTCCCTCCTCGAAGTGGCTGGCAAGGTCTTCGAAAAGATCCTTGGTAGCCGCATCCAAAATTTTATGGAGGAAAACAACCTCCATAATGAACAACAACATGGATTTAGGAGAGGGAGAGGGACCGACACAGCACTAGCAGTCATCACCGAAAAACTGGCGAAGACTGCTAGCCAAAAAAGGTACGCAGACCTGGTGCTCAGAGACGTAAAGAAGGCGTTTGACAAGGTATGGAGAACTGGTCTCCAGTTCAAAATACTTAGACTCGGACTAAACCCCAGACTAGAAAAAATTACATGTGACTACGTGACAGACAGAAAAGCTTATTTACAAATCTACGACCGTACTGGACCAGACTTTGAACTGACTGCAGGTGTGCCGCAAGGTGGGTGCCTAAGCCCCCTCCTTTACAACATATACACCCTTGACCTACCAAACCCGGTCAGGGAGGACACCCTGTATGTCCAGTTCGTAGACGACGTCTCCCAGATTGTGACTGCCCCGTTCAAAAATCCCGAGCTCATGGCGGAAATTACCGCCAGAGAAATCGACCATCTGAACAGGTTCGAAAGAAGATGGAAGATTGCCACGAACTCCCAAAAGTTCAAGGTGATTCCATTCTTCCGTAAGAGACGGGCGCATATCGAGACCGAGAACGCCCGGATCCCTTACAGCAACGACGGGACGGTACTTGGACTGAAGATAAGTTATAGGGGATACGGTGGCCACGTTGCTCGGGCAGCAACGCGTGCGCGAGTAGAGCTTTCTAAGCTGTACAGGTTCAAGAGCCTGAACACAGCTAACAAAAAGAAAATCTACTTCGCGCTCGTAAGGTCGAAACTATTGTATCCACCTATACCTGTCAATGTCAGTTCCAAGAACCAAATGCGACTCCTTCAAAGAGTACAAAACAAAGGTGTGCTCTTAATAACAAACACCAGAAGGAGAGAACGGAAGAGGCAGAGGGACCTTCACCAAGGCATCCAGTTGTCACCAATCAACTTGGAGCTGCAAGGAAGGGCCCAAAAAATCTGGGAGAAAATCCCCAGACTTATGACGGACGAGTCTAGACAAAGACACATCGACATCCCGATACAAGATATCGACAGAAGAAAGTTAGACTTTGTCAGCAGCAAAGCACAGACAGAAAGACATATAGACGCAATCTACACATAAAACAAATCACTTCACACAAAGACACGCACAAGGCTGAACAGAAGAAGAATACTTATGACATCTTAGATACACCAAGAGAAACATGAATACCATAGTATAAGCTTACAAAGGCTTGAATGCTATACCACTCACAATAAAATACAAATTACGTTACAACCTAATATAAAACACTACACACTACAAGTTAAATGACGATTGACATCAAAAGAACAAACAACAAAAAGAAGAATACGAGCAAACATCAAAACAAAAAGCTATGCAAATAGCAATCCAACGACTTAGATCGAATAAAAAGCAGAGATAACAGTACGAAGAAGAACACCAATATTACAGTAAAAAAGACTAATTAACATCAACATCAACCCTAACAAATGCCTGCGATTCCCTATCACCAGGGAAAATCCTCTCCCCCCCCCTCTATCACTATTCTTTAATCAGGGTGATCTATCCCTACCTAATTACCTACCACTATAACATACATATATGCATACATGAGGGCAATGGCTGTCGTATGTGTGTGTATGTATTTTTCTTTTCACTACTTTTTACATCCGAAGTCCGAAGTCCGAAGTAGCCCCCATCATATTACTTCTTTTTTAGAAGTTTAACGAATCACCTGAAGTGAATGAAGATGTCAACGACAAACAGATGAGGTAGAAACAACCTTAAAATCAAACGATTTTTACAAACATGGTATTTAGGAGTAAGTAGATAGACTAGTGGTAGAAACTGATGAAAATTATATTACTTATAAAATAAATATTTATTTAAATATAAATGACCTCAAAGATTTCTTTGATTTCTATCCATAAAATAATGATATACCTAAAACAAATGCTCCATTACTTCTGGGACGCCTTTATATTGAACTAGTTTGTCAATGTTTATGTAATATTTGTGCCATGCATAATATTTGCGCTTCTCGGAGTCAAGCAAAACAGGACGCACCGATATTTGAAATTTTGCTCGCACAAATCCATTTTTGTTGTTTTTTGAAGGGAAAAAACGTTGCTTTTGTTTTTGGATGCTCGAGTTCGGGGAAAGTTTGTTTTCATCTAGGTAAAACTCCATTCCGTGGGCCCTCTGCAAATGGGGGAAGGGGTATGTAGGCTGTTACACCTGGTAGGAGTCGTACGCCTTCAAAATGAGACTACCTGGGCTTTATTCCTTTTTGACATATCCCATTGATCTCTTTTTGCCACTTCGAACCACTTTTATTAGGAGGCCGCTAATTTTGAAGGCTAGTCGCCAAGTAGCTTTCGTCCATTCACACCTAAGAGGAGGGGGGGGGAGAGTCACCCTTCTTAGATTCGGTTGAGCATTGTTTTTAATATTTCCCCACCCTTTTCTCCCCCCCCCCTCCCCCTGCGACGGATATTTGGCGGCGTGTGTTTTTTCGCGGCTCTAAAGCGGGAATCAAAAAGGCCTCGCTCTCCTGGCACCGTCGCTGCCCATCTCAGTAGCGACCTACAGTTTAACGCGACATCCCTCCATCAGCGCGGCAGCCATGTTATCATGGGGGTGCTGGCCCCCTGGGTGAGTCTCAAAGACCAGCACGGAACACCCTAACTTCACCACTTTGGTCCGAACAGCTTTTCAAAAACGTTCCTGACCCAAATTTTCTCGTTGGTTTTCGCTTAAATAAATCTCTGGCCGAGGCAAATTTATCCGTTCTCGCCCCAAGGGGGATTTAAGCTCTTATTTGTGAGTATCCATGCCCGCCCGGCCCCAGCACTTAAGTTTGACCCCTCTGGTTATCATCATTTGTTCTTAGTTATTCTTCTCTTTCTTTCAATTCTTCTTTGTGTCCTCTGTCGTTCTTTTATCTCCTTTTTAATGAACCTCCTCCGTTAGATTATGCCATTTTCCTATTTCCTTGATGTCGGGGCGCGATGTTGGCTTCATTCGCTTCAGAAGGGGCTTGGAGGGCGCGCAATTCTCCTGAGCCTGCTGCTCCACCCCACCCCCCAATGAATTCACGCCCCTCGACAGGGAGTTGGAGGTACAAATAAAAACAGACTAGGAATAATCTCCGCCTCGGTTTCCTTTTCCTCGGCATCAATCGCCGCCCCTCATCAACGGAGGCGCCGCCTACTTGCCCTCGGACAGAGAGGGGAGACCGAATCCAATTTCACCAATCGGGGGAGGCAACGAAGGGGCCAAATCTTCCCTCCCGTATTTCTGACATGCCAATTACTGGGATATTACGGAGTCGAATTCGGGGCAGTGGGAGTATTTCGCCCCCTAACCTCGGTTACCATAACAACGAGTAACCACTGCCACCTCGTTACCCATGGCTGCAGACGACCGTGGGCATGTTCGCCCACTCGCTGGGGCAGCTGTATCTTAGATTTAAACTGGGACGTGACTCCAACAGTCTTTGCGATTTAACCAACGCCGATCGCTGAAATTTGTGATTATTTTTTATCCGGTGTAATCAAAGGGCGTGGCGCCGGGGCAATCAATTAATTCATCTATTGGGGTCATTTGCATGTCATTGCATCTTGAAAAGGTGTGTGGTATGGGGATGTAATTGTGTGAGTGCGTGGTAGCTAACTCTTATTTCGCTAAACCAATTAACTGATCGCACCAAGTAGTCTCATCTTTACTTTCCTCAGACTATGCATATTCCATGAGTGTTCACCTCCCCTAATTTCATTATTTTATTGACAAACCCCTTGAAAATGTTTAGTGCGCCGCCTTCGTTTGCTTTTGCTTCTTAGTTTTAAATACTAATACACTTTGTTCATCTGACACTGAAATTTGAAATTAAACGTTGGTCTTTTTAAAAATAGGTTTATATTTGTATCATTGTTCCCTTCGCTGCTCTAACTTTGATTGTACACAATTAATGATGTCATATTTTCTAACGAATCTCGTCAATTAATTAAAAATGGATGTTTTCCTTTCTATAGCATCTTATTTTTCACAAATTCTTTTTTTCCTTCTTTATCTCCAGCTTATCGCCATCTATTTCTTATTGCTTTTACAAGTTTGTTATTTTATTTTTATCCCCCTCCTTTTCTAGTTATTTAAACTAAAAAAAATTATCAGGTTTTCTGATATTCACATTAAATGCGTTCAATTTAATGTTCATTTATGTAAATGTTCGAAATATCCCACAGCGTTTTCGTATTTACATCTTTAACAAAAATGCCCCCTAGCAAAAGAAAAACGTAACGTCACTCGAGAAGACCAAGTGACCAAACAAACAAATCAATCCACTAAAACAGAGACAAAAAGGCGTTTTCATATTGTGAATAAAGATTGACTATTAAGTCGTCAAAAGAGAGGTAAGTTTGGGAGTAAGTGCGTGAGACTGGAACCGAGATATTAACACACTATGGAGGTGACATTGAAAGAGAAATGTTTAATTAAAGCGAATGAGAGCAAAGGACAACGCAACGAACAAAGGAATGACGCTTAAACTTGGCTGTTCGACGGCTTGGTCCCGCTCACGCGCTTGCCCGTTGCATTCTAGAACCTCACATGACAAGCTCCGAATTGGGGCTTCGTCCGTGATTGTTTACTTCTGATATGGAGAAAGATGGGAAGTTTTGGGCCTCAAACTTACCTAAGGTGTGTGTATTTTGTTTATAGAATGTCGGGTTAGTTCTCTGGGCTAGTCTTTTAGCATCATTGGGATCAATTCCTTGTCATAACAAGGTCAACAGACCTACATCGCGTGCTCTCAATTATTTTGAAGAAGTTTTTTTTTATAACTTTGGGAGGACATTGGTAATTATATAATTCGAAATAGAATGAAAAAAACAACATAAAGGGTTGCAATTTTGTAAAATGGTTACCGACCGTACCGGTTACCGACCGTCGGTCGGTGCACGCGACTAAAAAAGGGATAGTTGCTCTTTAACAACTCTAGAGAAAAATAAGAGGTAGGATGCGTATATAAACGTATCGTAAGGTATAAATACAGAAACATAAATGCGTAGTTACGTGTAAGATCTACACATAAAAACAGCCTCACATAATCACGCCCGAATACAATTCTTAAGCTGTGACGATGGCGCCATAATTCAACGAGGCTTCTATCCAGGAGGGCGTCATTAGCCTATAAACAGATAAACAATTTCTATTAAGATATCAAACCTTGATATCAATCCAATTGAAAACAAAATGGGATTCCTACTCATATTTGAACCTTGAAGAATCTTGGGTCAAGCAGGATTTGTTGGGGTTAAGATGGTCTTAAACTACAGATGGATTTTCGAACCATCTTAATTAAATATGTTAACGGCAATTGGTCACAAAGGCATAATAATGAACCCTTTGTGTGTCGAAACTTGCGAATGTGACCTTTTGATGTTTTAACACCGAGCCAAGTTCTGCCGGTTTACGATACGTGTCCCAATTTGTTGTCATTGTGTTAAATCTTGGGCAAACACTCAATGAATCGCCTATTTATGTTCGACAAATTGCGGATTTCCTTGAGACATCTAATTTCTGACATCGGAGTGGGAAGTATCTATGATAATGACCCCCATCAATTTTTCTGTGTGTCTACTGGGAATAAAGTACCCGATTTACCTTGTTTTCAAATGTTTCTGGTAGAGATACCCTCGTTAGTTTATTTCGCTTTTTTTCAATAAATACATGAATATTTATTCAGTCTTAAAATAATAAGGCCAAAATGAGACTTCTTTAACGATGGATTTGAATCGAACAGTTAAAAATGTGCGATTTATTTTAATGCTTCGCTAATTAATAATTTGACTGATTAATTCTAAGTAATTTATTAATTCCACTTAATTATTTTTTTGCTTCGTAAGTCCCTGAAATTTGTATTTCTAAATCGATCAACGGCATGAGTGGAAACGTCGGTTTCTCGCGTTTAGCTATGTTAATCTACATTGGGTATGGTTAGTGGCCAGGTCGGGTCCACATTTCGTTAGTTGCGACCCGTGTGTCAGATCGTCACTTAGGCATTGGACGGTGGAAATCGGGAAGGGGTAGACCCCGGCCTAATAATCCTCTCCCTCCGCGAGTCTACCCGGTCTACTGGGGTTCACCCACTCCGTGGAGCTCTCGCTAACCTGGTTCATGCGGCGTTGGATTTCTAACGCAAACGTCGCCGATTTGTGGACTCACGGTGCATACACCCTCGTTGTTAGGTAGATCTTACGCACATAGCTACTCGCAACACCGCTGTCTTTCTTCTCGTCTTCACATCCAACGTCGATAGAGTATTGCATCCCCTATGCGACTACATATATCCACATACTCCTGTTGGTCTTACAACACAATACTATCCGATACCCCCCCCACTCCATAAGGACTAGTAAGATATTTCGGGGGGTTGGGTAGGGGGGGATTCTTTCCACGATGCGTGGAACGGATGGCGCACCCCGTAAAGTTTCATTCTTCCCACGGGTGGTTTCCTTCCCTATGAACCTCCTCCGCCCATGTAATGTTTCCCTTTAACGCAGGTGGATTTTTGTGTTCAATGTGTTTTGAAAGAACTTTTCCTTTCCCCGTAGGTCGATTATCCCTCCTTTATTCCCCACCCCACCTACAAATAAAGTTTCCTTTTAACTGCAGATCGATTCTTTCCTTATGTAACCCCTGATGTAAAGTTTTCATTAGTTAGATCCCTCCTTTATGAAGCCTCCCCACCCAACCCAATGTGATGATTTTCTTTTCCCGCAGGTGGATTCCTCGCTTTTGAACGCGGCCTCGTTGTCAAGCGACCTGGAGGCGATGCGCCACCTGTTCAGCGAGAAGGAGAAAGAGCTGGTGGACGCGGCCGCCAAGGTGGAGGCCCTCACGCGCCAGCTGGAGGAGGTCAGGGGGGACAGGGGCGCCGGGGCGCGCGCCCCCGCCTCCACCGACTCCCCAAACCAGCCACACCTCCACATCCACCAACAGGAGCTCGACAAACTGCGCAGGGAGTTACTGGTGAGGGATTGGACCCGTAGTCGTAATTGTGAATAGGTGTGCCCCTTAGACGAATTTGTGTAAGAGGGGAGGGGGGTAGATTGTCCTCGCTCGGGGAAAATATAATGCGCGATTCCAAGTCATTTTCTTTTATTATTTTTCATCTTGATAATTCCCCCCCCCCCCCGCTGTTCTTACGTCGTTGTCCTCTTGCTTTCACTATTCCTCTTTATTCAATCATCTTATTCCTTCACCCTTCCTCTCCTTAACTGAAATGCCCACGTCGGTCGGTTACACCTGTGTCCTTTCCCCAAGTTCTTCACTTTTGCCTTCCCCTCTTAACACGAAGAGAGGGAGGGTTTACTCTCCAAGGTAAGTTAAAGACGTGCCCCCTTGTCCTCTTCCCGGGAGACTTTTTCCATTTTCTCGCTGTACGATTATCAAAATGAAATCGTTGCCAGGCGTAAGAAGGGCCCGAGAAATCTCGTGTTTGATTCAAAAGGCAAACAAAATTCGTCCGATCAATGCCGAGAAACTCGTACGTAAAGTTTCTAATTACGTTTTAATTTAAATACAAGATATCTCGGGATAACCGGGGTGGGGGGTAAGGGACTAGTTTCTTCATTGTGATATAAAAGAGGTTTGTCTCTATATTCCTATGTCCCTCTCGTCTCTTAGTACTGGAGCTTCTCCTGGAATTTTCGTCCACTAGTACTTGATCAACGGTTCCCTTCCTACCCTATTACTTGACTTAGTCCGGTTCCTTTCGTTCACTAGTACTTTACCCGTTCGGTTCCTTTGCTTCCCCAGTATTTAACTTCATTGTGTTACTTTGTCCCCTAGTACTCACCTTCCCCCTGGTTCCTTTCCTCCCTTAGTACTCAACTTTCCCTGATTCATTTCGACCCCTGCTACTCGACTTCCACTGGTTCCTTCGCCTCCTAGCACTCGACTTCCCCCTGGTTCTTTTCGTCCCTCAGTGCTCCCCCCCCCCTCGTTTTTTTTTTGTCCCTTAGTACTCAACTTCCTTCTGATTCGTTTCGCCCCCTAGTACTACTCGACTTGACGGGTTCCTTCCTCTCCCCACTAGTACCGGAACAGCGTGAATCGAGAGGCGTCATCACGCGTGACGTCCCAGCGGGAGGCGCTCTCCTCGCGCAAGGAGGAGATCGCGCGCATCGACAAGAGGATCGCAGAGCTCCAGCAGCGTCTCTACCGCAAGCGCTTCCTCAACCAGCAGCTCGCCTCGCAGATCTCTGCAGCCACGCAGGTACCCCACTCTTCCATCCCGCCCAAGCTATTCTCTCTCTTGCTTCCCTGAGTAGTCTCCTCTTCAGATTACTCTGGTGAGGAACCTTCCGCACATTGACACTTCCCCTTATCTTACCACCTTCATGACCAACCTCTCCTTATTTCTGTTTTGGTCGAGATGCCCACGTTGGTATTGGATAAGTGATAGTTTTGTTATTTACAGATACGTGCAAAATTAAATGAGTGTTTCCAGTCGGAAACCTTCTGTGAGTGTTGGACAAAAAAACCCCCAACTTTTAGCCATACTCATCAACTTGCCTCCTTTACCTTACTTTTTCTCTTTTATTTTAAAGTCTTCGTTGTTTCTATGTATTTGCTGTTTATTTACTACTTGCCTGTCTTTGTATAGTTGCATCAATACGAAACTCGCGCACTCCTGTGGGTCCAAAGTCTCCCACCTTCATATTCTCCTCTTAAGCATGGGCGGGGGAATCCTTCGCCTTTGAATGAATTTTGAATCACCCTCTAATGAAGTCGGAATATAGACGACTCGATAGCATTAAGGCCATCTCTGACCCACCTGCTTATTACCCATAATATGCATAAATCTTAATTATACATTTACTTGTCATTATTATTTGTGATCCTTCCATGCCCCGTGTCGAATAAATCTGCCTCATCTGAACATGTGAAACGCTAAAAATTAAATTAAAATTTGAGATTGATTCGTTTACACCACCACTACTTATGGACTTACAATTCGCCCGTCGTAATGAGAAGGTCCTCGTCCCCTCACCCTTACTATACACGATACCGCTTTTCATTTAATTAAGTGAAGTTTGGCCACATTGGGTATGGCTAGTCGCTGGATGGGAGTCGAGATTCCGGTCAATGTATCGGTGGTTGACATATGCTGGAACGGACCGTTGTTTGGACCCCGCGTTAAACTGTAGCTTCCTACGCTTCCGTCCATTAAGAAGACGAAGCGACCGTAAAACCCGTGGCATTCGATTAATCGTCAGTTCATTTTCTTGCTTAGCAAAGTTTCGTTCAACCCGCGGGAGGGGGTAGGCGCTCCTAATGCCAAATTGTATTCCCTCGGGGAAGGGGGTCTTTCCTCACTGCGAGCGTGCATCCAACTCCTTCCGACCCGTCAGGGGCTCTGGATGTTGTCAGCTCCAGATAATTAAAGAGATTAACTCTCCATTGATTGGCACCGGGAGAGGGTCGCGACTTCTCCGGATTAGCTGCTAATCGCATTAAGTGCATCATACATCGACGTGGATCCTCCAGAGCCTTTCTATATAGTTCGTCCCCCGGGAGGGACCACGGGAGTCTTGCATTTCAAGTGAGGCGAGCCTTAAATTCGTTGCCATCTGAATGACAGAGACTCCGTTCAAAGACCACCCTCACTGTCCGGGCACCCCATGAAATAGACCACGCTTCCCGTTAGCATGACCACATCGGTCATTCACTCGGTGTTGTTCTCTCGTCCTTGAATGCACACGTCTGCTCCAGGATGGAGAAGGAAGTTTCCTAAAGGGATGCGAGGCCAGTTAATAGCTATAGAATATACGAATGAGAGGTGTGCGCTGCACCTGGGGTGAATAGAATAGGCGGGATGGATGTGCAATGCTGTTATGGGAGTATGATGAGCTTCTCAAATACATACTTTCAGCACAATATATACTATTCAAGTATCCATTGTAGGGGGATTATAAAAATAGGGATCTTAGAAGTATGATTGATGCCGATTAAGAACGTGTGGTTGAGGAGAATTTGTTTGTTGGGTTGAGTTGGAAAACTATATGGTAAGGGAGTGGTTGACAGTAGGTAAAATAAGTGATAGTCTGATTAGAGATGAGAACGGAAGTTTAAGAGCTATGAGAGAAAATGTGTGGGGGCTGTTGGTTCTGTGGACCTGAGCATATGTCGCTGGTGATTTTGGGGTAAAACATGGGAGAATTTCTAGGTAGACAGGATGCCGTGTTTAAGAGAGGAGAAAGAGTTAAATGAAATAGTGGTGTGCGCCAAGCGTGTGTAATTTTACTGGCTTTTTAGTGTATTCATGGATGAAAGAAGTATGCACGAAAGGGTGTGATATCGGTGAGAAAGCTAACCCTTCGTTGTATACTGACGGATCAAGTGTTGAAATTGATGTGAATGATTAAAACGTTTGCAAAATGTGTGCAAGAGAAATTGAACTTGGGTAATTGAATGAATTTCGGTATCTTGGAAGCGTGATGAATTGCGTGTTAATTCTGTATGGGAGTATTTTGTCACCAAATGCGTGACAGAGAGATTCTAGTCCGGAAGAAAAAAAAAATTGGAAGCGGGAGAACTGTCCAAATGGTAGCTGTTTGCTAGGTGTGAGAAGGTTGGATAGAATTTCTAAGTGTGTGGTGGAGGAAAGGATATGGGCGAAGTAGTGATGGGGGGGGGGAGATTTTAAGGGGATACGGGCATACCGAGCCGCTAGACAAGAAGAGTGAAAAAGTGTAAGATTGAGAGTGTGATGGTAGAAGACGAATTAATCGACCGAGAAAAAGATGAACTGACTACGAGTATGTGTGTGTGAGAGGAGGAAGGGTCACTTGAGCAAATGTGGCGAATCGTCTATGGTAGAAATCGTTGGAGAGGGTGTGTAAGGATTGGAGCACTAAAGCTCTGGGGTTGAACACCCCTGGTCTCCTGCCCCTCCTAAACTTCCACCGAATGAATTTCCCTTGTTGGTTACCAGTTTTTATTAAAAGGTGTCTTCATTAAGAGTCGATTACTAAGAAGTTCAGGAGAATTGCGTGCCCTAAATAGCTCCCTTGGGTTGTCTATCTCCCAGTCTCGACTCCACCTTAACTTAGCCACGAAGCTTTCTTCACCCTGCAGTTCCCCGATTTGTGTCAGAATTAAAATGGGAGGGGCGGGGGGGGGGAGGGGGGAGCTGTGTCTCCTCTCCTCCCTTCTGGTAAGTGATCACCCTGATGACGCTGGGTCTGGTTGCAGGCGAAGCAGACGCAGCTGAAGGCTGTGCACCAGCGGGGCCCGCGGGAGGGGAACCAGGACAGCGCCGCCGATGACGTCATGAGCGAAGACGCCAGGGTGAGTAAGGACCCCCCCCCTTCATGGTCGTGGGGGGTGGTCTTGAGTTCTGGGAGAGGGGCTGAAATGTGCCCTACTAACCTCAACATTCTTGCTTCTGCTTACATCGGCGAACTGGGGCAGAGTTGCGCGCTCTACCTGTTTCGTGTGACCCGAGTAGTCTCCTCTCTAGACGTTTCGGGCGTTGCACCGTCCACGCTTTTTCACTTCCCCCAACTTCTTCACTTCCTTGACGAATCTCTCCTCACTATATTCAAGATGCGCCTTGGTAGTTAATACTTTTTATTTATGCGGTTATCTTCCTTTACCCCCGTTGGATTACCCTTTGGCGACAGTTCTCGCTAAGTGAACCCCCTCTTCTCTCCTTCCCCCCAGACCCTCGAGGATCTGGTGCAGTTTGAGAGGGGGACCCAAGACCCTAAATACCAGACGTTGCCTTACAACACCAAGTTCTCCTCTGGGGGCCGAGCCCCCCAAGAGGGGTCCCAGGTAGGGAACTCGTCCGGGGGATCCGCCCCGCCGAGCTCCGGGGTGGTGACGCGGACAGTCCACAGCATCCCCACGCACCTCGCTGCCAAGGGCCATGCTTCAGCCCCGCCGGGACAGGGAGCCCCCGCCCCTTCTTCAGGCCCCACGGGGGCGCCTTCTAGCGCTCCGCACCCCGGCAGAGGCCCCCAGCACCCCGCCTCTACCAGGTGAGTGAATCACGGTTCTCAATTTATTCACCTATTTATTTTGATTTATTTATCGTTCGCCTTTTCTTTTCCCGTCGCTTCTTTCCCTCCATCCCTAGTTGCAGAATCGGGGGGGGGGGAGTAGCCGGACTTCGTAGTCCATACCGCCATTTATCGTAGTTATGTACCTTCTCTTCACTTCCTCTAACTTTACCCACGAGACTTTCGAAAACTTTCCATCGTTAGTTCTCGGGTGGGGGGGGGGGGGTAAGACCTGTTAAATGAGCCCCCCCCGGCCCCTCCGTTCCTCCACGACGGTTGGCCATCACTCGCGATTTTTCCCTTTGTAGAGTAAGGGTCCCACAGTTGGTTGCGATTATCGTAAGGTCTGTATCTTGGGCAGCCTGGGAGGGTGTTTATTATGGAACCCCACAAACAAACAGGTTTTGTTCAAGGGTACCAACATAAAGAGATTCACGGTGAGTCCCCTTTGGTCCCACATAACATAGATAGCGATGTTGTTGTGTTGTTTGGGTAAGGAAATTTTGTATTGTAAGGGCTTCGTGTGTTTGTGTTTTTTATCGGTTATTGTGTATCTCTTCCATTGTTTTCGGGAGGTGGAGTTTTGCTTTCGGGGTTTCTATTTTCTACCTAGTTTCCACTTCTATGTATTAATATGTTCTGTTATTTGAGTGTTTACATTTTGTATTCTTTGTATTGTGTTGGTGATCTAATTGAGGTTCGCTGTTTCACGTGTCATGGTGGAGTAGTATCATTTCCCTGCGTGTACGTATTTTCTGGCTCTAATTAAGTCTGTGGTATTAAAGTTTCTGGTATTACTTGATCGCTTCTTTGATTAGTTAGGAGACTAGTGGGGACCCTCGATGATTAGTTGGAAATTAATTCAAGGCTTCTTTGATTAGCGTGAGATTACTTGAGTGGTTTTATGATTAGCGTCTATTCCCTCAAAGAGTAACAGGGGGATTACTTCGGTGCATCCATGATAACCGCCGGATTACTTCAATACTTCTATGATCTGATTAAATGGGTAGGATCCCTTGGGTTTCCGGTACCAGGTAAAGTCTCAGCTGCCAAAAATAAGAGTAGTTTGTTCGTGAGGTGACTCCCCCCTGCTACCTCTTGCAACCGATGTTAAAGCGAGTAACGACCCGACGGGGGAGGGGGGACCTAGCAACTAATCCAAAACTTGATCCGGTCCGAGGACGAGATGCCTGGTAGATATTGACCCATTTTTTTCCGCCGGATTGCAGACACCCCTCGTTGGTTTTCGCATTTTATTAAGTGGCGGATCGGATTTGTTGTTTATCTCACTGATGCCAGCCCCCTTCCCCCTTTCCTCCCTTCAGAACAACTTCGTCCCTGCAGCAGCACCAATCCTCCGGGTCTCAAGGCCAAGCGCCACACCAGTCTCATGGACACTTCCCGCCCAAAGTTCCCCCTGAAGCGCCAGACTCTTCTACGGGAGGTCACAAGGCAGCTGTCGTTCAACCACAGCAACAATTGCAACATCACCAAAACTCTTCGTCGACTCAGGTAAGGCACAACCATAGCTGCACTCTCTCTCCCATCATCATACGAGTTAATTTTAATGGTAACTAGAAAAATAAATATGGTCAGTTTTATGGTTATGAATATGATCTTAGTACCGAATTTTAAGGTTATAATAATAAGAAGAAATTAGATATTAGCTTTTAATTTCATGGTTTTCTTTGATTGCATTGTAATTTGGGAAATAATGATCAGCGTCGAAGTTTAATTAATTTCAGATTAGATTAAACAGCTCGCTTTGATTATGGTCTTATGATTCATATTTAACAGTGTAGCAACGTTTCGTTAATTGGCAGGTAACTTTGACAAGCGATCTTACTATTTCCCTCCACTATTTATACGACGAACAACATTTAAAGTTAGCTGAAATGGCCATAATAAAAAAAAGATAAACGAACTTAAACGTTGTTGGATGAATTACGCAAAGTCATAAACAAAGTTTAATGATATAACTACACATAAATATTATATTTAATTTAATGTCATGCGTTAATATACTCATAAGACCATAATCAAAGCGAGCTGTTTATTCCATTCCAAATTAATCTAAAATTAATTAAACTTCGACGCTGATCATTATTTCGCAAATTGCAATGCAATGAAATTATAATAAGTAGGACCCTTTTCAAGAGCCCGGGCCTTCAATAACGACTGGACATTACATGACCTGTGAGGTATAAACAATATATCAAAGTAAGAGATAAAAAGACATCGAAGTAAGCTGATAATTTTAAGAAATTCAGACCAGTGAATTAATAAAAATGAGCACACGGTCGATACTCGGGAGAAACTATCCTTTGCCCCACCCCTTTCATCCCTGTAGTCTCCAATGTGAGGATGCGGAGACACCACCTCAAATAACTATCCCGTATATTTACGGGCGTGGTTTCCCGGCCCGAAGACCAATGAGACCCTCTTCGGATAAGTGCTTCCCAATAACTCCAAGCACAAAGATGACAAAATAGATCGTTTGGGCGCGACTTTTAGGATAATTCAACAATTCCTTCCAGCGACCCTCAATAAGGGCATAATAGCTGGTTTGGTAACTTAAAAAAATATTTTCCCTTAAGGGCTAAAACCATTTATATTGATGGAAGTAATGCTGTAGCTGACATCTTGCCGATTGCATGCCATCCCAGCCCCAATCCTGAAGGAGGATATCCGCTTATATATTCTTCCACGCATTTTTTTTTTTAGTTCTTTAATCATTTTTTTTATAGATCTCCTCTCCTTACAATCCTTCCTACGGAGATGCCATCGTTGTTCTCGCTTTTTAGTTGTAAGAAGCGACAGCATTTGGCAGCTACCTGCCTTCGTTGCAGAACTTTGGCAGGTTCTGGAGAGGTGCGCACCCTCGGGTTATGTGCTTTCTACACCTTTTCATTTTCCCTAATTCACCTTTTTTTGACGAACCTTATTTCACAAACTTTTTAAGTCCGAGATGCCTTCGTTGGTTTCTCCCGACTGTTCGGCACCTCAAAATTTCCTCTTTCTAGAGTCCTCCTTCCAAGCGATTACTTCGTGGGAAATTCGAAAAATTCTCCCATTTATTTTCCCGGTCAAATTGTGTAATTTAGAGAATAATCCCCTTAGGTAATTTCGGCCTTTTCCCTTTGACCATATTTCCCGTGATTCAAAGAAATCTTCCGTTCCATTTCGCTCTTGTCAATCGCACCTGTAATGCGCAAATAATTAGGGCACCATTTTAATGTCAGCGCCCCTGAAGAGTGTGTGAGGGTGTGTAAATAGGAAAAATGCACACAAGATGTACGCCGAAAGCCTTCTTCCAACTTGTTTGCGACTTTGATCAAAATTATGTATTCTCCTTCTGAAACTTGTAGTTTCGTGTGGGTTCTCCTTTAACCGTTGTTTAATTTGTTTTTAGGCTGTTTTCTATGTCCCCACTTCCTTTGTTTCTTCCCTCAAACTCATTACCTCCCCGAGGGAATTGCGCCTGTTTCTCATCCGTCCCCTAGGGAACAATGCCTGTTTTTCCTTCTCCAAAGAGGCCACTCAATTCTAATACTGAGAGTAGATGTGTCAGTGTTTACTACCAGCGTTAGCATAATTTATGGATTGGCCTCTTGATTTTAGCTTGCCATTCTGTTTGCATATTTGGAAGTGTGTATCTGGGTTTGTCTCCATCGCTGTTGGGCTTGATTCAGTCCATTTAGACCCCTCACCGAGTCTTATTTATCTACGTAGATACCCACTTACTCCAGCATATGGAACGCCTACAGCGCAAGTAGTATAGGCCATAAATTCCGAAGAGATGCTCCGCTCCCAGGTGACATTATTGCTAACAACTTCGCGCGGAGGTGGGTTTATCAGGGGGACTGACTCAAAATACGAGCTCCATTGCCTTATTCCTGACCCATACTACTAACTCATATTATTCTGGTAGTGATATTACTTCATGGTAGGGAGGATTTTTCATGCGCGGGTATTTTCACCGTGTTTTATGATAGTTTGCTACGAGGTAATATTCCAGCGTCCACAATACGAAGGATAAGGCATTACTACGAATGACGTCCGTTGTGCAACTCAGTATCTAAATATTCTTAGGGTCTTTTTTTTATTATCTTTTATCATAAAATAGTCGGAAGAAGATGAGTTTTTTAATGAAAAGAGAGAGCCTCGTGAACAGGCTATTGATCAGTTGCGCTTGAAAAGATCTTGGAATCCGAATGGGTGATCAATGCCGGTTTCCTGGATCCAGAATAATCGGATAAAAGGTGTATTATCGCGTGTAATGGCAGAAGAATGGTGGATCGATCACATAAAATGGAATTGATTCGGCGAGAGAAAGGTCACCTGAGTGAGTGGCGACAATCGCATCTGGTTGCCATGTTAACTGAAACCTGGTACCTGAAGGAGCGGCGCCCCTTCCCAGCCCCAGTGCCCCCTGCAGTCTCAAACTAGATTGTAGCTACCTGAACTTTATTCCTTCTAGCCATCTCTATTCAACCCCTTTTTGCCACTTTCACCGGATGTCAGCTGCAGCATTAGTGCTCATGCTCCACCTACTCTCTCTCCCCTTTGCGGGGTGACGTTAAATGAAAGTGGGTGTTGTTTCTGCAGAGAGATGGTGTTAACCAAATTGTGAAACACTCTTCGTACTTAGTTTCTTCGTCTGTCTGTCCCCTGAGTAAAAACGCCTTGGTTGGTTACCCACGTTCCTAATTAAAATTAATTAAGGAGGAGGGCGAAGTGAAGGAGGGTGAAGTGAAGGCGCGCTCTCATTTTTCAAGTTCTCTTCCGAATCAACCTGAAAGAGCGCAACTCACAAGCGCCAACACAATTTCGCCCCAAAGTCACGTCGTTCATGATTCGGCACTAATAACAAGTGCCTCAAAATGGTGCCACTCTATAGTGCCTAGAAGGCATTCCCGGACACCCTCCCTTTCCCCCCTGGGGTCGGCGCGAGGGTCCCTCTCGCCCCAATTGGAATGTCGACTGGGTGATTGTGCTAGTCGAATTCGCCTGCCTCAGGTCGAGGTTCTAGACGTTTCCCATAGCAACGGTGACGGCGGTTATTCAAACAGATTATTGATACCAATTCGGGCTTGAATTGTTGAAGCGAAAACCAACGAGGGCATCTCCATACTAAAATGTTTTTTTTATTTAAGGGAGGACGCATCTGGAGACTATTAGCAAGGTCATAATTTAGCCTAGTAATTAGAGTATTACAGATATGTAAAAAAAAAAAAAAATGTGGAAAGTGAACATTAGACACATATGAACATGGCTGCGTTGGAGTCGGGAGGGGGGGGGGATTCATCCAGATGTCAGCTGTGATGAATGCGTGGTCCACCAGACTTTCCCGAACATTCGTGTTGAGTGTCCCTGTTTGGGTGATCATCGTGCACGCTACCTGTCCCGGTACCGAAACGAGGGAGATCGCTACCGCTTGTCTTTTTCTTTCGAGACGGGTTCGTGCACACCAGACTGTGGCCTTGTAGAGTTTGGAGAGGAGGCGGTATTTAATAGTTTGAAGGTTGGTTGTAGGTTCGGGGCCCCTGTGGGAACCGAATATCACCCCCCCCCCCTGCGACTGTGAGATTTCCCCTTTTACCTCTAATTTCTTTCGGTTGTTTTTGTGTTTTTTAGCTTTAGAAAAATGCCTTATTTATGGGTTCGGCGGTTACGCCAGAGATGGCCGTCGCCAGTGAAAAATACTCGTTTCATTCCCGTCCTTATTTATTTATCTCACTTTTATACTCGTTTGTGGTTTAGTGGCAACTTTTAAACCTCTCCCTTGTCCAATTGTGTCTCTCCTGAGGGAGGAACAGCGTCCCCTCCTTGCCTTGCCTCCTCCCACAATGAAATTATCGAGTGACGCCTCGAACGACTCAAACCTTGTCCTCCGGCTAGACCACCAAATCGTCTCCCAAGAAAACTGCACATTTAGCTGTCGATATTCTTCTCATGTTTACAAACCTTTTCATTTCTTCTTCGCCCCGACCTTTTTTTCACTATTTATCTCTTTTCCTTTACTCTCTCCTACACATGAATATACCCGACTACGGGTAAAAGAGAGCGATAAAACTTCAAAGATCAAAAATTCTCGTCTCGTTCCCAAATATGCCCAGACATTTGACAGATCCTTCGTCACCAACCACCCTTGATTACCCCCCCCCCTCCCCCTCCCTCTTTTCCGTTCGGACCACAAATGTACCCAAGTCCTCCATCAGACGCTTCGGGGACTTGAAATAGTCGGCATCACAAAGCTCGTTAGACGGTCGCCCAGACGACCCAGCCAAGGCTTTTCAGTCTCCCGCCTGGCGCGGGCCTGGAGGATTTAATGCCTGGGTATTTTCCTGGCATTCGCTTTTAATTACTGCCATTGTTTTTCGATGTTCGATAGAAGTGAGTTTCCCCGCGCCTGCATATTCATTAGGGTCAGAGACAATACTAGGATTTAAGGCTCGTCCATTTTTAAGAACTTACCAATCTCGGGGGGAAAATAGATATATCTAGGCGATTTGTAAGCATGGTCATAGTTTCAACGTAACCTACGTATTCCAACAAGCGATTCCAATGATTAATTACCTTGTAAGTGAAATATTTTTAAGGTATGTTGGTTTCGCAAGGCCTTGTTGCTTGAATCCATTGTTTCTTTTCCTACTTGAGTTATTGAGTTATTAAGCTCAAGCAATGAATCAGATTAGGGAGGGTTTCATGGTCTGATGACTCGACTCTAATCAAGATTATATAAGGATCTCACGACTTGGTTATTCCACTCCAGTCCTGATTATCAAAAATGTTTTATGTCCAACTTATACAAGGATTTCATGGCCTGATTACTCCCTCTCCCTCCCCGGTGGAGTAATAAGGGTTCTATGGCCTGATTATTTGATCCCAGTCTGTATATAAGGATTTCCCGACCCTTTTACTCGACTCCAATCCAGCTTATTTAAGGGTTTCATGGCCTGATTACTCGACCCCAGTCTTCGTGTCGTCCAGCGGTCACCTTATGGGATTTTGTTCCCGTTCTGGGTGATCCCTCTATGCACTCTCCCCTGTATGTAGTTATAGGTAATGACGATGCGTTGGCGGTAATGGTCTATTCCTGCCTTCATGTTCACATAAGTCCTTGTGTTTGTCCTTCATTCACTCTAAATTACTCGCATCGTAGATAAACAAAAATTCTAATTACAAAAAATAACCAAGGAGAGAATAGGTTCCCAAGGAAACGGGTACAGTTTGGGGTAAGTGAAACTTTTGTGGAAGGTAGCCCGAATAGTTTGAAGAGGCAACTACTTCTGGCGTGGCGTTCGAGACCAGGTGGGAATACAACTCACCAAAACCTTACCCACCGCCATAATGAACCTAAATATCCCCCGTCCTACTGGCGTAGAGGCTGGGAGGGGACGCAATTCATATGCTAACTGCAGTGTTGCCCTGACAACTCCTTTGATTTGGATCACCTCAAGCATCTTAGCCACCAAAATGTCGGGGGTTGGGGTCCTATACACCTGCAATTCTATGATGTGGGGCTGGGGCGAATGGGGTCAGCATGCATTTCTGTCAGCGGCGGAATTTCCAAATTGAATTCTTAAATTCCCCTTGAAAAAGTCGGTCGTTTATTGCTTCGTGCGATGCTGTTATTCCCGCGGCCATTTTAGCGCGCCAAATGAACGCCCGTTCGCATTTTGCGCGCCAAACAGCCGCTCGACCCCCGGCCCCAACGAAGCCCTATCCTGAAGATGACCTATGGGGGACCCTGGGAATAAGATTCATTCCCTTGACGTTCTTCAACGTTCCTTTCCGTCGTCTTGGCCCCAAACGCCCATGGAATAAAAGTTCCGCTCTGATGACGAGAACTTGCATTCGCAAAGCACGGAGACGGGTTTCTGCTCAGATGGGTTCGAATAACTGCTTTATACAAGGAGGGACACATGAACAGGGAGTGGTGGGGTGCGTTATGAAGTTCCGCACGGTTTGAGAGGCATTTTAATCTCTCGTTCCGGTGGCGTCCCCTTAGATACTCAAGAAGTAAAGTAGTAGTGAAGGAGTTGTCGAAAGGAGTGGTGTTTCGGCACCTTCCGACGGCCTGGAGTGTTTAATCAGTGCTTATTGGGGCGAAATCTTTGGCTCAATTGTGGCCAGGAGTTTTCCACCCCATTTACCGTCTCGCCGAATCCCAAAGAAGGAAACAACTCGCCAATTTGTTACTATTGATATTACCACAAATGATATTACTATTAACACTTAATATTAACTCATTACTATTAAAACTACTACTATACTTAAATGCTTCTTGAATTACTTGACGCACCCTCATCCGTAAAGGGTTGTCACATAGGATGAGTAAACACCCAGTAGCTGATATCTGGAGGATTTCGTGCCCTCCAATACTCCGGAGCCCAAAGTAGTCTCCCCTTTATTCTCCTCGGGCTCTGCACCTTCCACACATTTTCCCTTTTCACAACGAACTCTCCCAAACATTCGAGTTGCGATGTCATCGTTGGTTTTCGCTTATTAGATGTAAAATAAAAATAAGGAAAGTTTACGGGTTTTTCTAAATCCACCGCAAACCGCTTCACCTCACACTGTGGTCGTCGCGCATCAACGCCACTAGAGACCCCCCCCCCCCCCGACCAGTGCTTAGCCGCCTTTTTCTCCTCTTTCCAGGAGCTGCGGACGAATTTGCCGCCCACGTCTCTGTCAGTCTCGTTCGCGCAGGTTCGTGGCTCATTCGGGGCCTCGCCCTCCCCCCTCACACCCCCAGAGGATGTCTAGAACCCCACTAGGGGGTTAAAGAGGGCGTAAACACCCTTCCTTCAAACAGAAACACAACTCCAGACTCAGGCAGAAGAGTGCATTGCGGGTGTAGTGTACTGGCAGAAAACTGCTGTTCAACCAAAGCAGAGGATTTTAAGGAAGGTGGCGATGCACTCGTTGGTTAGCGCCCTATGGCGAATCTTAAAATTGAATTTAATCCAACCAAGGCACTTGGAGCGGGAGTAATATATGAGATTCCCCCTGTGTATGAAGACCATCACTGGTGTTAGCTGCGCGTCGTACAAATCGACTAAATACGACCATTCTTCGTGTAATAATCCCATGAACACGTTCAATGAATTTGGGTCTGGGGTCTCTCCAGCCACGGCTCTTGGAGACCTATTCATCTATTTCTATGGGAGTGACTCATGTCAATGTACATTAAAAGAGCGGAAAGTAACGAGGTCATCGCCGAGAGGTTTGTAAAGTAAGTGTTGTAGTTAGGGAAAGTGAATTTGTGCGGAAGGTACTTACCCCGAATAAGCTACCTAGAGAGCACAGAACTCGCCTGATCACCCGATCCTCTGCTCCTTATGGGGGGCCGTAGACCTTTTGGGGTTTTAGAAGATATTGTGGAGTGGTTTAGTCTGTGTGTGCATGGTAGCGTTCGCTGACACGCATTTTGTCGCCATTTCAGAAGTTGAATCAAGGAGTGAAGGCGGGAGGCAGCCGACCAGGCTTTGTTTTACCTTCACTACACCATTCACAGACCCATAATAAGGTAGCGTCTTCGTTAAGGTCGTTTATGAGTCTATAATAATAGTAGTAATTAAAATGATAATATAATATTGATAATAACGAAATTGGACTGTGCGCGCCGACTTTCGCCATAACACAAGAGAACGGCATATCGTTACTCTCGAAGATCTTAGTGGAAACCATAGGTAGAGGTATGTATACCATAGCATCGGCCATTTGGTAGGCCACGTGATACCGTTGTTGATTACGGATTTCCAAACCTAACTTTGACGAGCTAATTTGTCCTTTTATTTGGCGCCTCAATATTACAGAATTTCGAGGCTAGTTCGAAAAAGAAGAGGGGGGGGGATGTGGAAGTTAGAGGTGAAGGATAAGTTAAAGAAGAGAAGATATGGATAAAGAATTAGTTTCCCCTACTCTTATTTCTGTAGTGTTATATTTTAAAGTAATATTTATCGATTCTATTCTTAAAGATAATTACTGTAATGCTTTCACTAACGTGCCTAGGAAAGTTTGTCTTATTTTCTAAGAAAAGAAATTTGGGGATCTCGCTTGTTAACTAGCTAGTAACCGCTTGGTTATCTAACTCAAATATTGAGTCATAAATTATATTAGTTTGCTCCTGTTCGCTCTCGGCCACCTCGTTAAATAGATTGGTTAGGACGGAAGGTCAAACATGAAAAACTACGATAGCGTCCAAAACGGGAGAACAAAATATAAAAATGTACATTTTTTGAAAATAAATCGTCTTAATTTCCATAAAGATTGCACATAATACTCTTTGAAATTTTCCTCCGATAGTGTCTAGGTTTGATTTCATAGAACACAGGATGAAAAGATTGAGAAAAGTAATTGAAGAAAGGCGTCCAGAACCAGAGAACGATAAATATCAATGCAGCCATAACCCGAAAGCAACATAGACAATTGAACAAAATATTAATTATAAGTATGCAGGTGTTTGTTTTGAATATCCTGGGCCGCAGGACTTCTTCAATTTGTCACATTGTTACGGCATGATTTTATTCCATTATTCCAATCTTTGCCAGAGATCTTCAGCATTCGTCCGTTTCCGAGACGTACTCATCAGTATCTTCCAGGTGTTTTTTTTTATATGGGTCCAATCACGGATCTGCGCAGGCCAGCCAGGTCATCATGTCGATATTTTGAGCATCCAAGAACTGCTTCATCGCCATTGCTGTGTGGCACGGAGCATTGCTCTGCGTGAAAACAGACTCACGTACTCCCAATGTTTAGATAGAGGAGATCACATGTTCCTGAAGCAGGTTCTTGTATTCCGCCTAAACGGACGAGTGGACAGATTCTAGCACTTGAAATCATGCTTCCCCACTCCATAACGTTACCACCTCCAATCTTTCACCTGTACGGCACCTTAGATGAGTCTTCCCATCCGATCCGATCCGATCAAATTCAATTTGCTTTCGTCGCTGAAAACACTTTCTAACTTTTCTTCACTTATTAGGACATGCCCAATAACGAAGGCCAACCAAGCGCTTTATTCTTTTTACTTTAGTAATTTCCTAGAAGGGTAGCGTGCTATGAGTCCCACGTCTCTAGGGTGACGTGAGGCAGTCTGGCGTAACACATTCATGTTCAGGTTCTTGGTAACGACGTGAAATAACGGCTGATGTCTTAAATCGCTCCTTCATCGACATCCGTTTAATCGTGGGATCTTCCCTGAGAGTCCTTTTCGAGAGCGACCCGTATTCTTCGATGACTCGAAGGACCCAGTATCCTCATGGAGCTTTATTATGCTTGAAATCACATATTTTGATGACCCATTACAATTCCTCAAAATGTCAGACACTGTCACTCCTTCACTCTTCCAATGGACGACCTGCTTTCTCAAGGGTTTATCGACCTGAACTTGTCTCGCCATCCTTATAAATAAATAATACCATCAGTAACAGTCAACAATAAACGTAGGACAGTGTTGCTATACACACGTTACCATTTTTTACGTCTATACTGAGTTATAAGCTAGTGCTCTCTAGTTTTGGACGCATTCGTTCTTCAAATAGATTACTTTCCTTATCGCTTTTCTATCCGCTGTTCTATGAAATGGAATTTGGAAATGTAGATTCTGGTATTTTGTTCTCTGGTATTGGACGCTACTGTACATGTAAGATTTCTTCACCTAAAATTCTACAAAATAAAACTGACTACCTGTGCGACGTCAATTTACGAAGAACTTTTACGGTTAATTCTCGTATTTTAAAGACTTCATAGATTCCAAGCAATACTATTAACAAGTTTCTTCACACCTTTGGTATTTAATCAGCATTAGTTTCCTTTCACAGATTCGCGGTATTGTTGACGAACCACCATTTTTTAAAAAATCAATTTGCATTAAAGCGATTCCTTTACCTCCCAGGATGTGGAGAACGTACGTGCTCTGGGAATTCCAGCGGGCAGCACTAGCGCCTCGCTTGTATCGACCAAACCAAACGTTCCTACCAACGGGGTTTCAACCACTGAGGATGAATCTACCGACTCTGCAAGTTCTACGGGGAAAGTTAAACCTATTTTGCCCCCAAAACCAGCGCCCCCGAGTAAACCGACCCCTCCGCCCCGGCAGAAGGGAGACCCCATGGCTGGGAGTACCGAAAGCCTCAATTTCACGGGAGTGTCTCGACCCAACGGTCAGAGTCGTCCGCAGGTGTTTAGGTGTGTGGACATGAGTTCGTCTTTGCGATATCTCTAGTAACAGGTTAACGGATCCAGTGTTTCTTAATCGCGGTTTCTCTTCAGATACGCCAGTCAGAATGTCATTTTATCGACCTACACCCAACAGCAACAAGATCAGAAACAGTCGGAGCAAAAGCAGCTTGATCAAAAACAGCAACATCCAATATTACAAGAGCAACTGCAACAGCAACCGCACACGCAACCAAACAATTCCATCTCCACCAGTAATAGCAACCTTCCCCAACATCAGATGACCAAGGACACCCCCAAATCTATCCTAAGTGGGGTAGATGCCAACAACACCAGCGAGATTAAAGATTCTAATAACAGGGATGGAACCGAAGTGGCACCTCCCGAAAAGGTGCACATTTCCATCAACCGGAGAATCGAGATGCCACCAGACTTCCTCTTTCCGGAGGACGCCACTCCGCCGTCGGATCTCTTAGGGAGGCAATTGAGTTCGGCAGGAGAGGAAGCGATGGTTAAGAGTGATATCAGCACTACCGCCCCTCCAACCTCATCCTCTTCTTCTCAGGAGTCCGTCTATGATGTCCTCGACATGGTTAACGTCACTATGAGCAACACGGTCAATAATAATAATGTCATCAACGTTGTCAACAACTTCAACGCCAACCTGAGTTCGGTTACGAGCGTTAACGCGGCTCTGAAGGAGATCGAGAGGCTGAAACTCGGCTCGGCCGAGCTAGAAAAGGAGTCTGCCAAGGAGGGTAAAGGCGGAACGAACCCGCCCTTCAGTGCCCGTGTCGAAGATCTGTCAGATCAATGGCCGAAGGAGGACAAACCAGAAAAGGGTGAGTAGATCCATCTCATGCACTTTGATCTCGAGGGTGAGTGGTGCCATCTCTTCCATTTAAATTTCGAAAATGAACAGTACCATATCAACTAATTAATTTTAGAGGGTGAGTAGTGTCATCTCATTCACTTAGACCTCGAGGGTGAGAAGTGCTAGCTCATCCATTTAGATTTCGAAGGGGAGTAGTGCCATCTCACTTACCTTTATGTCGTAAGAAGAGTCCAATTGCAGCAGGCGATTGTTGCACCTTACCGAAATGTAATAACACATCGCTAAAAAATCAGTTCAAATTTAATGTCGTTAATTATTTATGGCAGATTTACCGATATAATTATTAATTTCGGAATTCGCATAATAGCGTGGATCATTTGGATTCGACGAAACATCCCAGCTCTCCGCATTGCAAAATAAAGGGTTAATTTATTTCCGTATTTTAACTTACGATCGAATCCTGCCTAAAATTATAATTAGCAAACAAGTTCGCACATTTGTATATACATTCCACCCTTGCTTTTCACCTCTTCACCTCCCTACTAACGTGCCATCGCAGTGAAAGAATTATCTTATTAGATTTGTGGCAAATTTATCCAGACTAAAAAAAAAAAAACAACCAACCCTGTCTGGCTAAACGGGGTCGGACGTACAAACTGCTTTCACTTAACTTCATCTTGGTATTCATTTGCACCTCAGAGTATTACTAACCGAGTCTTTGCCACATAAGGTCTATGTATGTATTCTGGGTGACACCCTAATCTCACTCAGGAGACATTACTCGAGGAGGACCCGATTGGAGGCCTCGCATATAGATTTTCTCCTCTTCTGTAGACGAGGATTCTACAGAAGAGAGTGGCACCACATCGTCCTCCAACTCGCTGGTCGTTCGGCGCTTGAAAAAGGGCAACTTGAAGAACCCGAACGCTTCGAGGGTTCCTCGGAGGGTGAGCTTCGACCCACTCGCCCTCCTTCTCGATGCATCCCTCGAGGGCGAGCTTGAGCTGGTGAAGAGGACGGCGACCGAAGTACCCAACCCGTCGGCGGCCAATGACGAGGGCATCACGGCGCTGCATAACGCCATCTGCGCCGGGCACCTTGACATCGTGACCTTCCTCGTCACCTTTGGGTGTGACGTCAACGCCCAGGATTCGGATGGCTGGTAAGTGTGTAATTGTGTGTGTGTGGGGGGGGGGGCACTTAGCGCCCTCTTCATCCTTCTGTCGGTCTAGGCAGAAGTGAGGAGAGAGGGTTAGGACAAATCGAGAGAAGTGGAGGGGGAGGGGCGAAACCCATGATGATGCCCCTAGTTTAGAGTCATGTCCCAAGGTCAGCCCACCTAACGGTGCTCTCCCAGACATCCACCTTCAGGTTATCTGTAGCTTTTGTTTTACGTCTTGGCGAGTGTTGTGTATGTTGCGAATGCATGTTGAATTGTCTGGTGGCAGTTAGTAGAGATGTGTGTGTGTGTCAGTTAGGCGATGAGTTTTGGATGAGGACCGCACCGGAGCCTTGCCATGGCGACCCGTTTGTAACGGGGAAGGGATGTTCCTTCTGAGCCATCTTATGGAAAGGCGTTCAGGTGGTTATGTGTGTGTGCGTGATAGAGGCCTGGTTTCATTATGCCCCGTAGTACCTCTGTGTATAAGCTCTTGTCGTACGCATGCGTCTTGGAGGATGGCATGGGTCTCTGCTACACTGGTGTGGCGTCTCGCAATAGGTCGAGGTGTCCTTTTATGGGCACTATCTTCATTTCGGGTGTGTAGGTGGTGAATTGCGCTGCTGTGGGCGAATCACGTGGCAAGACGCGACGTCTTGTTTTGTCTCCTTGATAGTGTGTTGAGCTGTATGGATGCGAGAACAGGTGCCCAAGCCCCTGCAAGGGGGTGGTGTATCGCCATCTCCCGCAGGCAGGTCTCTGGTTATATACATATCTTGTACACATTCTGATTTTCACTTTCCGTGGCGTTGGAATAATAGCTATCCTCGATTCCCCCCGAAGCTAATAATCGGATGAAATACGTTTTATTTTAAGTACCAAGAGCAAATGTTTAATATGTTAAAAGCTCAATTATTTTAAAAGGTGCCTTTGGGGGGGGGGAGGTAGGAATTATTCTAAAATGCTCCTTTTGAGGGGAGAGAAACAAATTGCTTCTTCGTTCTTATATATTTTATCCCTTTTCTTTTTCCTCATTTGCTCGGAATTTCTTAACTTTCTTCTCTATCTACCTTTTTCTTCCCTTCCGTTTCCCCCGACATCTCGGAAATATCAATAATATCCGCCATTGTTGTATTTTTCTTACTGCGTTATTACTTTGGCTCAACTTCATGCGGGTGTTTTTACCTCCTAAACTAAAAACGAGATTGTTTTTGTGGCGACAAAATAAGACTTTTATTTTTAGTTTCAAAGAGATCTGTAAATGGGATTTAAAAGTTAAAATTCTGCAGAGACTGGGAAGGAGGGGGCGGGGGGGATTCCGCGAAGCTGTTGGTCTCGGTGTCGAAGATGCGAGCAAAATGTAATTTATTTTGCTGATTCGGAACGGGGGGAGGGGTGGGGATAGAGGCGTGCCTTCGCCCTCCGCTCTTAGCCACGCTACTCTTTCACGTACCCTAATTTCACCACTTTACGAGGCTACTTTCTACCCGATAGCTACCGTTGGTTTTCGCTTAAAAAAAACAAAAACTGAAACTTGCCTTCATAAACTGTTCAAAGAAGCCGATGCAAATCCCGTCTCCCGCAGGACTCCTCTTCACTGCGCCGCTTCCTGCAATAACGTGGCCATGGTTCGGTTCCTGGTGGAGCACGGCGCCTGCGTCCTCGCCACCACCTTATCCGACCACGAAACTGCCGCGGAGAAGTGCGAGCAGGACGAAGAAGGCTACGACGGCTGCTCGCAGTACCTCTACAGTACGTATTGTATGGTTTGAGTGTCTGATGATGAATTCACCCTTGACCTTTGACGCTCCCTAGCGTCCAGCTCGTCCAAGGGCGGTTAGAAGTATGCTAAGTTGAAGGGGTCCTTAAACTTGTGGACTTTTTAAACAAACCTTGAATCAAATGTTTTCAGGTATCGCTATTCATTCATCATAGTTTCCCTTGGTCGAGGCCGGTGAGCCGGAATTTTCTTTGTATCTCTGTGAAGACTACGTTGTCCCCCAGGATATTCGGCACATTCTTGTTGAATGTCCCAGTCTGGGTGATCGCGCACGTTACCTAGTGGGGTCGCTGGCACTTCCCACCCCCCAACAGTCAAAAGAGTTTATTAATCCCCCCCTCCCTTTTTGTCAAGTAAAAAAAGGGACATTCGGGCTAGCAACTTTGCACAGAGGTTGGCGGTGACTTAAAATGTTTGAGAGGTACATAAACCAATAGGGGAAGGTGCGAAACTTACCTAAACCTGCTTCCGTGCCCCAACGAAAGTATGGCGCCTTGTGTGCCCCCCCCCCCAAGCTAATATAACTAAGTTAGACCCGGATTGTAGACCCCATGGCCTAAATATTTTCCTCCTCGAGGTGTGCAAGAGAAGCTGGGGATCATGAATGGAGGAGTGGTGTTCGGCGTGTACGACTACGAGGCCCAGAACGAGGACGAACTGACCCTCAAGTGCGGAGACTCTCCCACGATTCTCCGCAGGGGGGACGAATACGAGCGTGAATGGTGGTGGGCGGCCAAGGGCGACAAGAGCGGCTACGTGCCCAGGAACCTCCTCGGGGTAAGTTGAGAGAGAGCGCCTTTGGGGGGTCGACCCGTCCTTTAAAGAGGGCGACATCACAAAAGGATTAACTTGGCTTCTGACCTTCCCTGGTATCCATAGCGTATGGAAGCTGCCGTGAAGGCCCCCGATTCGGAGTTCCATCCGGCGACTTACCATACCTCATTTGGCTCAACTTCGCTGTAATCGGAGACAGGGTTTCCACCTTAACGGCTGTGCCTCGCCTGTGGACAGGATCAGAAGGACAATCAGGCAGTCTTTTGCTGTGACGGGAATTTCCATTCCCAACATCACAATTTCCTTTCTAGAAATTTGTAATTTTTTTTTTTAATGTTAAGATTTATATTTGTATGATGATGATGATGATGATGATGATGATGATGATGATGATGATGATGGCTCTTTGGTCTTCAGTTGTACCCCCGCGTGAAGAATATCTTCAAGGACTCTTGAGAGATCGCCAATTGGACCCACTTCATAATCCAGGAAACTCGAGTACGAGCAGGAGGCCACCCTCCCTTGTCACTAAGACTTAGCCCCCCCATCACCCCGTGGTCTACCGGGGGTCTACAAGTTCACCGAACCCGCCGACTAGGGTCTGACTTATAAGGATGGCCCGGTGATCACACAATCTCTTTCATCATTCGAAAAGCACGAAAACCAAAATAGTTCCGTAAGAACGCCCCTCCCCCCCGTCTCTCCTCACATACACTTAGCCCTTTCTGGTGGTTAGTCATGTTTTGTTTAAAAAAAAAAAACCACGAAAAATCTCAAACTTTCTCTCATTTTTTATATTTTCGATATATATGTCTAATTATTATTGACGCGAACCAAAAATAATAATTCAAGTCTCGAATTTTCTTCTGTAAAAAAAAAAATCTAAACTTTTCTACCTTCGCAAACTAATTTTTATTTACTCAAAATTAAAATATGGAAGCTATATATTTCTATAAGCAATTATTAACAAATGTTTTTAACATGTAAATAATCATAGTGCGAAATATATATAGTAATAAATATTTCGGTTATATTTAAATAAAAAAGTGCCTTATTTTCTTTCCTGTATAACGTCAATATCAAACATATGTAAAGTGTTCTAAACTGTTCATTGGCCATTTTGTAATCAACTTTGAGTTAGAAAATCCCTTAAAAACATCAAGCCGTTGTGATGCAGGGATTTAAAACCTAAACCTTGGTCACTGCGCGAGGGGAGCGTAACTCCATCCTGGCCTCAAAGGTAGGATGTGGTTGCATTGTCAGCGAACTTCCCCTAGCGCTTGTTTTGCCTTAGCCGCGACCCAGTCTCTCGAACCGCCTTTACGATGCAGAGTATTTTTCTAAACCTCCTTGGGGTCTTGCGGACACGGGCCGCTTTCTTGTACAATGCTCCAAATGTCATATTTATTAAATTTTTATCAAAACGGATCTTTTCACTGTTCCAGCGAGGCATTTATTCGGGGGAATTTAACATTTTATAAGGCTGCTTCATCTAGACTTTATTTGGAGTTGCTCCTGACTTTTAATGGGGGGTATTTATCGGGAGGGGATTTCAGGCTGTTCTGACTTGTACTAGAGGTCATTTTTAAAGAAAACTGTGACCCACGGGGGCATCATTGCTAAATGGGTTTTCAAACGGTTCTGAAAGTATTTGGAAGCTATATAAGCCGAGGAGGCGAAAGAGGAGACTACATGGGGTACTAGTGGCCCAGTCGTTTTTAATTAAAGCGAAGGCAAACGAGGTTATTTCCGACAGACTGTCTGTAAGGAGAGATCTGTGAGGGAATTGACGTAGTAATAATGTAAGGCACATTTGCCACAGATCCATATTCGAGTGTTGGGGCAAGGAGGGTAAAAAATCCTCCATGTGTGAGCAAAAGCATGGTATTAGACGCGTAACTCTCCTAAATTTGCGATTGTAATGAGGGTCGTCAATGTGCACCAAAGAGTTGAGTAATGAAAAAATGGACGAACACTGCGGGTCGGGGACGTTTTAATGGTTGAAAACAAGCTCGTATGTGAAGACGGGGATACTCGCAAGTACGAACACCAGTGGTTGCATTCCCGAGCTTGGGAAAATAACTGCCAACTTCTGGTAGGCAGATACAAACGACAATGGTGCCAGCCGCGCGTCTTAGAAGCTGACCCATTTGTGAAGACAGTGGACAGGCTACACATGGGCCCTATCCGAGCATATAATAATCCCATGAATACGCTTGGGAGACTTTAGGTTAGAGCGCTCTATACTGTCTTAAGAGGGGTAATTCGTATCTCTAGGTTTATCATTCTAGGGCGTAAGGGCCTCTCATTATGTGGTTGAGGTAACAAAATGTCTATTGTTAGTAGCCTCAGTATTGACAGACTGAGGCTACCATTGAAAGAAGTTTAAGACGAGAGAATTAAAACGACCAAATATGGCGTTAAACTCCTTTTTACGAGGCCATCAAAATTCTATCCCAAGAGGGCGTTCGAACTCTTGCCAGAGATGGATCTAAACTCCCATCCCAAGACGGCGTGAACTCCTATCTCAAGAGGCGTTGAACTCCGATTCCAAGAGAACGCGTTAAACACCTACTTCAAGAGGAGTTGAAGTTCTGTTCTAAGATGGCGTTGAAATTCCATCCCAAGATCGAGTTACCAATATCAAGAGGTGATTAATCTGACCCAAGACGACATTGAACTCCTATCCCGAGATGGCCTCGAAGTCTTATCGTAGAAAGGAGTTAAATTCCTATTCCAAGAGGCCGTTGTACTCCTGTTCCCTTATTTTAAGTACGCATCTTGCGACTGCCACCAAGAGCATATATAACAGTAAATAGTACTCGGCTACTTTAAAATTTACACTAAAACCAAACAGAACAAAGAAAAACGAGCATCAAAAACTAGGCAAAAAGACAATAAGAAGGAGCACGCTACGATGTCGGGGGAGATGCCCGGCTCCCCCGGTGTAGGATTTTTTTCTTTAGAATTTTAGGAGCCCTACTAGGGCAAAAGTCGTATTCACCACAGCCTACTAATAGGCTATGTTAAAAAACAATTAACAATATGTAAATAAGAAATGACGATAAAAAGGAAAACGCAAAAAAGAAAGGAAATAAAGCAAAAGGGCAACAAGAAGGAAACGCGCTACGACGTCAGGGCTAGGCTCGCCCGCCTACCCGCGGCGCAGTAATATGCGACCTACAACAAACAGTAAAGTAAAGTGGAGGAGGTCAGTCTCCTCCAAAAGGTCATATAGTCCGCAAGTTTGTGTACACCAACCCGTCCCGAGTACAAGGGACAAGCGGTAGCGACCCGGCTCATCCCGTATTCCTGCCTTGTAGTCGGTGTGAGGAAGAGCGAAATGCTGGTCCGGTCGTAGAGTCCTCGCAGACTCTTTGGCGCCCTCATTCCCCGTAATTCCTACATATCCAGGAAACCAGCAGAAGATAATTTCGGCATACGCCCCGCTCGATAAAACCGTGGCGTCACGGATATCGCGAAACAGAGGATGCGGGGATTCTATTGCCCGAGAGTACTCATGGCGCTTTATGAGTCGCTATAGATCACAATCCAGTCTCCGAACCGGGCACGTCGCGTAATCTCCCGTACCGAGTGGTGTATTGCCACCAGCTCGGCCGTGAAGACAGACGCAGCGCCTGGTAGAGCCCCGCTGACTTCAAACAGAGGGGATACGGCGTGGAAGCCGACCCCTCTTGGGACTTGGAGCCATCCGTATACACTGGCACGGGCCAGCGTGACACGAGGTGTGCTCCAAAGAGGTCGAACGCAATACTCCCGGTGCTGTAGAAGCTTTGGGAGCAGAGGCGTGGTGACAAATAGCCAAATGTGGTTCCCTCAAGGGTGGCGTCCTAAGCAGAACCAGGGGCGGCACCGGACCGAGAGCTATACCTAGCTCTCGAAGGAGTTTCCTGGCCCTAAACCCAAAGGGCTTAGAGTATGACTGGCGTCTCTCGGCGGCATAGGCACCGTCGAAATAAGCTGCGGATGCCGTAAGAACTGTTGGTGATTCAGGGAGGCGCCGGGTTCGCGCGTACAGGCGAATATTGCACTGTACACGGCGTAGAGCGAGTGGCATCTCCCCAGCATCGACTAGTAGGCTCTCAATGGGAGAAGTGCGGAAGGCACCGGTCGCAAGGCGAAGGCCAGTGTGGTGGATCGAGTCCACCTTCCGCAATAAACGCTCGGCTGCGGATGCTTAAAACTCGCATCCGTATTCGAGCTTCGAACAAACAAAGGATCGATAAAAAAGTAGGGCAGTAGCCCTATCAGCACCCCAAGCGCTGAACGTCACGAAATGGAGAATATCCATGGCGCGGTTACAAAAGACCCTAAGGCTGCGAATATGAGCCTCCCAGGTGAGGCTTCGGTCAAATACAAGACCAAGGAAACGGTGCGATTCAACCACTTCCAGGCGTAACCCATTAAGAAACAAGTCTGGATCAGTGTAGAGCCGTAGATGGGGCAAGAAGTGCACCACCTTAGTCTTGGCCAAGGAAAACCGAAACCTGTGCGCTTCGGCATAGCGAGAGACGCGGTTCAATGCCTGTTGGAGTCGACGCTCCAGAGTTGGAATCTGGGCCGCGCCAAAAGAGATCAAAAGGTCGTCCACGTAGAGCGTAGCGAGAACATGTTCCGGCAGCGCCGAGGTGATGACGTTGGTGCTCAGGGCAAGAGTGTGACACTGAGGACACTCCCCTGCGGGACACCCTCTTCCTGCTCCATTGGGCCGGAGAGGTCTCCCCCCCACCCTTATGCGGAATCGACGATCTCGCAAAAATTCAGATATAAAGATAGGGAGGCGTCCCCTCGCCCCCATCGTGCGGAGAGTCTCCATGATACCGTATCGCCATGCGGTATTATATGCCTTCTCCAGATCGAAAAACACCGTGGCGTAGTGTTGTCTACTAAGGAAAGCCTCGCAGACGGCATTTTTTAGTCGGAGTAGAGCATCCGACGTGGAGAGGAACTTGAGGAAGCCGCACTGTGCAGAAGACAGGTGGCCTCCGTTTTCCAGAACAAAGGCTAATCTAACATTTACAAATTTCTCCATCAACCTGCACACGCAGGAGGTTAGAGAAATTGGGCGGAAGCCGGCGGGGCTAGAATGATCTCTCCCCGGTTTACGAAAGGCTAGCACAGTAACGATTCGCCAGGAGTCTAGGAGGTTACCCTCTACCCAGATCCTTTTGAACAAATCTAACAGAAAGGCCATGCCTCGCTCACCCAGGTGGCGAAGCATGGCATACGGGACATCGTCTGGTCCAGGGCGGAACGCAACTCACTCAGAGTAAACCTGTTGTTGAAGGGTTCTCGGCCTCTGGAGAACTGGAGGGGGATCCTGCGAGAACTTTCCCCGAATCCTTTTGACTCGCCTCCACACCTCTTTTAGAAGGGTCTTCCCGTTAATTGAAGACAGGTCTGCCTGCCGAGAAGAGCGGCGGGCGTGCTTCGAAATATACCGGAACCTAGCCCTAGCTCGACGAAATTCACCGGCAGTGAAATCATTCGGGCGTCGCCTAAAGCGCATTTAGGCATAACACTTCTGTTTTAGGGCCTTCTCACACTCGGCCCACCACCACGTGAGTGTTAGGCGTGCAAAACGGCCAGACGTTCTGGGAATAGTAGTCAGGCCCGCGGCGATGGGGTTGCCGGAGAAAAACTCAACGGCCTCATCTACCCACTAAACTCCTCGACTGATATAGAGAATTCAGTCATTTCCTGAAATGCAGGCCACCGCGCCCGCGCCTAGCACCACCGAGGTGGGATCTCAGGCGGCAGCGGCCCAGAAAATGATATTCGAATGGGAAAGTGATCACTACCATGGAGGTCATCGACCATTCCCCACTCAAAATCAGGCTGTGCACCCGGAGAGTACAGAGATATATCAAGGCAAGAAAATGTAGCGGTTCTCGGGCAGTGATGCGTAAACTCGTCAACATTTAGGATGTTGCATCCTGTGGCCGTTTCGCCTTACGGGAAACGGTCACGCTGGGGGAAAGGGGGGGGAAGCTCTGGTTTTAGCCGGGGCTAGGTGTGAACCCTTTGTGCCGCCAGCTTTGCCAGGGAAGCGCCCGGGTTGAGTAGAGCCCGCAGAAGGGCTCCGAATGTGCGCAGAAACAACCGTGCTCGTTGGCCTGGATGGGCCAGGAGCAGAGGGTGCCTTTCTAACTATTGAGGCAAAAGACGTCCCAGGCAGAGCCGGGCGCGCCAGGACCAAGTCCTTAGCCTCGCGAATTAGAGTCGATCCTGGGCCTGAACGGCCAAGATTTATTTCTCAATTAGATATGGACAACATTGCTTCGAAGAAGCGGGGTGCGGCTCTCCGCAATTGACACACTTGGCCACACACCATTTGGACTTATCGTGTGCGTCCTTGGAGCCATTTACACAGAGTTCGGGTGACCCCGACTTTGCACGTCTACATAAGCGATTCGTATGGCCGAAGTGGTGACAGTAATAGCATCTCCGCGGCAGTGGAACGAATGCCTTCAGGATGTTGCATCCTGTGAGTCTAACGACTCGGTGGAGGCGCGTGGCCGTTTCGCATTACGGGAAACGGTCACGCTGGGGGAAAGGGGAAGGGGGGAAGCTCTGGTTTTATCCGGGGCTAAGTGTGAACCCTTTGTGCCGCCAGCTTTGCCAGGGAAGCGCCCGGGTTGAGTAGAGCCCGCAGAAGGGCTCCGAATGTGCGCAGAAACAACCGTGCTCGTTGGCCTGGATGGGCCAGGAGCAGAGGGTGCCTTTCTAACTATTGAGGCAAAAGACGTCCCAGGCAGAGCCGGGCGCGCCAGGACCAAGTCCTTAGCCTCGCGAATTAGAGTCGATCCTGGGCCTGAACGGCCAAGATTTATTTCTCAATTAGATATGGACAACATTGCTTCGAAGAAGCGGGGTGCGGCTCTCCGCAATTGACACACTTGGCCACACACCATTTGGACTTATCGTGTGCGTCCTTGGAGCCATTTACACAGAGTTCGGGTGACCCCGACTTTGCACGTCTACATAAGCGATTCGTATGGCCGAAGTGGTGACAGTAATAGCATCTCCGCGGCAGTGGAACGAATGCCTTCAGGATGTTGCATCCTGTGAGTCTAACGACTCGGTGGAGGCGCGTGGCCGTTTCGCATTACGGGAAACGGTCACGCTGGGGGAAAGGGGAAGGGGGGAAGCTCTGGTTTTATCCGGGGCTAGGTGTGAACCCTTTGTGCCGCCAGCTTTGCCAGGGAAGCGCCCGGGTTGAGTAGAGCCCGCAGAAGGGCTCCGAATGTGCGCAGAAACAACCGTGCTCGTTGGCCTGGATGGGCCAGGAGCAGAGGGTGCCTTTCTAACTATTGAGGCAAAAGACGTCCCAAGCAGAGCCGGGCGCGCCAGGACCAAGTCCTTAGCCTCGCGGAATTAGAGTCGATCCTGGGCCTAAACGGCCAAGATTTATTTCTCAAGGAGATATGGACAACATTGCTTCGAAGAGGCGGGGTGCGGCTCTCCGCAATTGACACACTTGGCCACACACCATTTGGACTTATCGTGTGCGTCCTTGGAGCAATTTACACAGAGTTCGGGTGACCCCGACTTTGCACGTCTGCATGAGCGATTCGTATGGCCGAAGTGGTGAGGGTAATAGCATCTCCGCGGCAGTGGAACGAATGCCTTCACGCGGTAACGGTACCAACCGGCACGCACCGACTCAGGGAGCTTGTCACAGTCGAATGTGATGAAGAGTGTAGTGGTGGGTCTCGAGGCCCCTCCCTGTTTTGTCATCATACGCTCAACCTTGACCGTCCCGTGGTCGGCCACCTCTAGAGTGATATCTTCTATGGAGTGCGGCGTCACACTCACCGGGGTGCCATCAGTGTCCGAATAGCACTTATCTTGGCAGCCTCGGAGGAAAACGCCTTATTCGCCAGAAGGCTCCCGTCCGAGAAGCGAGTTCCCTTCGGCTCTCTACCAATCACACTAGCTAAAGCTCTCCTCTGGTGCCCTTAGCCAACACGGTGCCATCAGTGGAGCGAATAACGAGGAAGCGTTTAAAGCCAGTAGGCTCGAAAACGCCGGGTAATCTCTGAATGAGGGGCTCCGATGTAATCGAGGCTCCGCTCTGCGCCTCTAGCACTTTTGGTCATAGTCAGGGCCTCCGCACCCGGGGTATGGGGGGCGTATGCACTGATCTTGGCTTGGTCGCTCACCGAAATGGCAGCAGACCCATCCGTCCCCGCAGCCCCGAGTCTTTTTAGTCTTTTTTTTTTAGGAGATGATGGAGGGGAATGAACCCTTTTCTCCCCTTCGCCAGCAGGAACCCCAGGCCATATGGACCTACCTTGCTGTCAGTCGTAGGGGCACCGGTCGGAGGAGGAGATCCCCCCCCCCCTCCTTGTACTGGCTTGGAAATCCTAACCGTTTGAAGAGGACCTTGCATAGGAGCGGACTCGAGTTCGGTGCTTGGCGCCGAGCCCGGATTCGCTCCTATGAAAGGCCCAACCGTCTGAGACTGGGTTGCCTCAAGAACCATGACTATCTCGGGTAGGTCCTCCATTTGGCAATGCCCCCCAGGACATCACCGGTCCTATTGGCATCAGTGTCATTAGTCTTGTCTTGGGAGGCACAGGCCTTGACCCCCGCTAGGTTTAATATTCTAGCCAGCAGATCTTTTGAGGGAAGCGACCGAAGGGGCCTGGCTTCCCTCTCCCCCCTAAGGGGGCTTGCCTTACCGAGCCGCTTCAATAGGGAGCGGTCGGCTATGGGCTGCCTGCTGGCTTTCTTTGCAGACCCCTTGGAAAGTAAAGGGGGGACTGCGGGTAGAAAGTGGGAGGTGCCCGAAGGCACTTCCAGACAAGGGGGTGAGGGGGAGTCCTCTACACCCGTAGGCGAAGGAGATGAGTAAACCTCCTCTCCGGTTAGAGAAATTTGAAGGGTCCCCTGCGCAAGCACAGGGGATAGGGGAAGAACCTCCAATTTTTTCTGTGGAGCTGCCCGAAGGCGGCTCCGTTGATTGTGAGGGGGAAAGGAGAAAGTACTTTTTTAAATTTGCATCATTAGGCATGGTGACCCTAATTTTCTCACTGGATTCACACTCTCATCACCCCTCGCAGTAGCCTGCCCTGCACGGGGTGCATACATGTCTGACAGAGCCAGGTGCCGCCATTCAAGACCACCCCTACCGCCTGGTAGCCTGGCAGTCCCTCAGCATGGCGGCTCTACCTTGGAAGCGGCGTAAAATTGATAGAGTGTGAAGAGAGAAGGAAAAGGGATGTGAGGAAGGTATGGGTAGAGATGAAGCAGGTTGTTAAAAACCCACCATCCCAAACCGGAGCTCAGGGGTTAGGGAACATTGTCCCCTTCCCCCTCAGCCCCGATCCGCGATAGTTGACTGAGAAGAAGGGCAGCATCTACCCTGTGAAAATAGAGGCCGACTACAGAAAGTTGTGGAAGAGCTTGTATTGGAAGTGAGAAAGTGGTAGAGAAATACAGCCTTTCTGAAAGAAGGAGAAGAGGCTAAGCTGGGGCCGGATGGGGCGCTGAGTCCCGTCAGCACCGCGGCCAAGAAGGCAAATCGCCGCGCCCCTTACGGGGGTTTTACCTTTAATGGGGTCAGCTTGAGGAAGGGAGAAGGCAAGCGGACGCGGCCCTCGAGTGAATATTTTTCAGCGGGTCGGCGCGAGGAATGGAGAAGGCCACTGGACGTGGCCCCAGGTCGAATATCCTGATGGTGACGAGGATGAAGAGGGAAGGGACCAGAAGACGAGTTCACGATCCTTCTTGAAGACGGACGATGGCACCTCTGCTCCAGAGAAGTACGACCACCAAATCGAGACTCTGAGGCGGCTCGGCACGACGTCTCACACGGGAAACTGGAGATGCTTGAGGAGGGGGGGGGGGGAGTCCAGATAAGACGAGAGGAATCCCGGCCAATCATTCGGGGACGAAATGATTCGAGGCTTGCTCTGAACAGAGTAAGGCTTCACAAAAGATATAAACTTAGCTGGTGAGATTCGATCTCGAAGTATAACCGAATACCGGGGAACTTGAGGAAACAGAATAAACTATCTGAACCGAAGGCGACGGGTTCTCAATCTAACCAGAGACTCGAAAACCCAAGGTATTTATATGACAGCCATTTTTTATGTTGAATCGCTGGAAGGCACAGACGTCTAGAAGAAGACTTCTGGCGCCTACAGGGATTAGCGTTTGTCGCCCGACCCAGGACTTAATAGCCTCCAAGGATGTGGACGGAAGACTCGGCGAATACCCTCTAAAATACATAGATTAGCGTTTTCACGGTGGGATTAAGGTTTTTAGCGCGCTTAACTTAATTAACTGCGCTTGCGAGGTAGCTGCGGATATTCCAATTCTTTCTTTCTTTCCCCGCTTCTTTGGACCCTCACGTTGCTACACGTGGAGTTAGATTTTTAGAATGGAGTGAGGGAAGAAATTTAAGGGACAAATTAAGGGGATATTCCTATTTGACTTCTATTTCCTTACATGCCTCCCTTCCAAAGATGGCGTCTTCCTGACGCGAAGGGAAAGGAAAAGGGAATCTCGACCAAAAACAATCTGTATTAAATGTCAGCCGACACAACTGCCATCAAAGTAAAGGACTAGTTTCCTTTTATCCCATGCGATGGATAAAATTTGCACACACATTGGGGTTAATGGGCAGTTAACAAATTAAAATATACACAGTTTTATGCAAAAGCGAGACCAAAATTAAGAATAAAGGATCAATCAAGCGGAGAGACAATCAAGGAAATAATAACAAAACACAAAAAAAATCAATAATGACAACCGTATATAAAAGCAATACACTCAAATACATACATACACACACATACAAAAGAAATTTTACATGGGCGAGCAACGAGCTCGAATATATACATGAACTTATATGATGTATGGAGTTTACTTTGAGGGAAGAGGGTCCTCTACTGGATTTCTACTAAGACTATCTGCTACACAGTTTTTACTACCTTTAAATACACAATTCGAAATCAATACTCCATCAATAGCAGACTCCAACGCATAAGCCTTCCGTTTTGGCTTTTACAATTTCTTAGGTACGCCAGAGGACGGTGATTCGTTTCGATCACGAACTCCTGACCTATCAGATACATTCTGAACTTTTGTGCACCCCAAACTATTGCAAGAGCATCAAGTTCTATTACCGAATAATTTCTTTCGCGCGGTAACAGCTTTCGGCTTGCATAAGCGATAGGATAGCTATTCCCATCTTCGTACTGCAGCAACACGCAACCGATGCCTTCAATGCTGGCATCCGTACGGATTCGAAGCAATTTTTTCGGGTTCGGGAGCCGCAATATGGGGGCTAATTTTAACCTATCCTTCATCCGCTGGAAGTGGGAAATTGCCTTGGGGCTCCAAACGAAGGAATCTGGGGGGTTCTTCTTAATGAGGGCGTTCAGAAGGGAGGCTGAGGCAGCAAAGTTGGGGACGAAGCGCCTGTAGAAGTAAGTTGAACCCAAGAAGGAACGTAGCTGCTTCTTGGAACAGGGAAGGGGCATATCTGAAATGGCCCTCACCTTTTCTTGCTGGGGCGTTGTTTGATTTTCCCCGATGTGAAATTCAAGGTACTTGATAGTGTCATAAGCAAAATGACACTTAGAGGGACCTATGGTCAGACCATGCTCACGGAGCCTGTTACAGAGGGTGCATCATTCTGTTGTAATTACTGCAAGCAGTAACTAAACCGAAGGGAGACACTTAAATTGCATTAGCCCCACATGGTAGTGTATTTCCGAACACTAACCTTAAGGGTAATTTGCATAAATCTATCTCTGAAATAAATTTGGCGTTCTCGAACAAATGTAGGTTCTGGTCTATCAACGGGATTGGTTCAGCATCGAAAACCGTCACGGCGTTAAGTTTTTGAAAGTCCACATACATTCGAAAGGACTGGTCTGGCTTCCAAACCATAACAAATGGGGAACAGTAGTTCGACGAGGAGGGTTCGATTATTCATAATTTTAGTAAATTTTGAACCTCAGCATTGAACGCTGATCGCAAATGAATGGGCAAGGGGTAAGGGGTGGGGCTTGGATCGAATCGGCTCTTGTGTGTTCAATACTATATCTGGCTCGAATTTGGTCGAACAACCAGGCTTCTCGGAAATGACATCCAAGTAGGCCTTTAACAACTGGGGTAACCTGGCTTTCTGAGCGGTCTCCAGGTGGGGATTTAGATCGATCTCCGGGGGTGAGTCTGTATACGAACCAGGGAGCAACGGGAGAGGGTAATCATTGTCAGATTCTACGCAAAATGTCTGGACTAGGTTGAGAGGCTCGGGAGGATAGGAGGCTTCCATTGCGGGCTCTTCGTCCAGGGCAACAATATCGTTGATGCAGGCGCGGCCGTGGTAACGTTTTGAGCATGTTGATGCGAAACAATTTGTTACCGGAGGGTGTTTAAATTACGTAGTCCACGAGGCCACGGGCTTCGTAGACTGAAAAGGGACCTTTCCATTGTGAAAGAAGCTTATTCGTCTCCGTGGGCAGGAGAAGCAGGACCTTGTCACCGGCTTGAAGCGTCTTTCTTTTGACTTAAGGTCAAAATATGTCCTGTAATTTTCCAGGTTCAATTCCGCATTTTTGTACCCAATGTCTGCGTATTCCTCCAGATGATTTCAAAGGTTCAATATATATGCGTATGAGGATTTGACCTCCTCATCTAGCCGGGAGTTCGAAAACGGTTCATTGAGAATGTTCATCGGGCCGCGAACCTTTTGGCCGTAAATGAGTTCAAAGGGAGCGAACCCCAGGGTTCGGTGGGGAATTTCCCTGCAGGCGAAGAGGGCGACCGGCAGGTATCGATACCATTCCCGAGGCTGGGCATGGCACAGTTGCTTAAGGACGGTCTTCAGCACCCTATTCAATTTCTCACAGAGGCCGTTAGTGGCGGGGTGGAACGGTGTTTTGTGAAGAAGGGCTTGACTAATAGGAGTTTTCCCACATACTCCATAAACTCCGAGGTAAATTGTCTACCCCTACCTGATAAGATCTCCTTAGGGACGCCAACGCGGGAGAAGATAGAGATCAGGGCCTCCACGCCGGTCACGCTGTCGATTTTCTTAAATGGGGCGGCGTCTGGGTAACTGGTCGCAAAATATACGAGCGTTAAGATATAAGAATTCCCTTCGCTCGACGGGGAGGTGTATTGGTCCAATTAGGTCAATGGCCACTCTCAAAAAAAGGGTTTCGACACAATTGAGATCTTCTGTAGGGTGGCTGAAGGAATTCTGCCTTTCGCCGTAGTCTTTTGAAAAATGTCACAAGACCTACAGAAGTCGGTGATTTCTTTGGCAGCGCCAGGCCAAAAGAAATGGCGAAAGATTCGTTGTGATGTTTTATTATGGCTAAAGTGGCCAGCTAACAACTCATCGTGGGCAATTTTGAGCACCTGTGGAACATAGGAGCGGTGGATACATAGCAAGCGCGTAGGGGAGTGGTTAGGAACGGAGGTGTAGCGGAACAACAGTTCACCCTCAACGAGGTAGGAGACATCCTTATGACCACGAACGGATTCGCACTCGTTGGTCCTCGCCTTTTCCCACAAGGGCTGTAGGGAAGGACACTCCTTCTGGGCGCTTAGAAAATACTCGTTGTTAAGAGTCTCGTACTTGAGGGAAAAGGGGGGTTCTAAAGTCACGGGGGTGTCTCATTCTTCCTGACCTCGGCTTTCGTGAAGACGGGCTGAGCAACGGGACTAGGGGAGAGCTGAGGGCTTTGGCTAACTAATACAGCACCTAATTTAATAGGGGCTGCTACGACGTCATCCCAACCGGTGAAATATTTACATTCGATTAAACAACGGACCACTGGGAACTGGTTGGCCCGTCCCAAGTAGTCCTGGACTACTGCAAATTTATCGTGGTCGGGGCTCACAGAGGGGAGCAACCTTCCCATACGACGATGCACGTGCATCCTGTATCTCTGACCAGGGTTGAAACCTGGCAACCATCAACTGATCCGGTTTCAAATTCGAGCCCACCGGGGGAGTTTTTGTTAAATAAAATATTAACTTGATGTCTCGGGGACTATTCGCTGGTGGAGAAGCAGCCGTTTTGGAGCAAGCAGACATATGAGAAAGAGAGGCGCTTACTTGGTGGACTTGGTGGCTGGGAGCAGAACGGAGTTGAGAATTTGGGGGGCAGTTAGTCCTTACATGTCCAGGGGTTCCGTAAGCAAAACAGACGACGGGTAGTCTCAGGTAATCCAACGCAGGGGGATTAAAAACGGGTGGGTTAACATCCCTAGGCTCAGACGGGGGATGATATTTCGGTTTGGAGGGACCAGGGACCTTTACGAATTTGGGAGCGTTCTTCGGCTGAAATTTAGGGAAGTGACCTTTACTTTGGGGGGGGACGAAGGATGACGCTTCTTCGATGCATTCTTTGAAGGAAAAAACTCTTCTGTCCTTCATGAATGCACGGACTTCAGAGAGCAGCGTAGCCATCAATTGATCCCGCAAAATGAAGTCGAACAGAGACTCATAGTCGCCGATGACCTGGGCGGAGTCCAACTAAAACTGTAGACTTCTTATGAGGGTGAATCCGAACTGGCGGTAAGTCTGGCCAGGTAGCAACCTTGCCTGACCAAACTTTGCCCTGTAGAAGTCCGGATTCATGTTGATCGCAGCCATGAGTTCGGACTTAGGGGTCGAATAGTCGAGGGTAGCCTCGGCGGGGAGGGAAATCCAAATATCGCGCAGCTGAGTATTAAGGAGGGGTAGAAGTCGGGCGACTCCATCAGTTTCGATATCTCACTGGTTTCCCTCAAAAATCTTTTAGGAATGAGTGAGGTAAGCACTGAAATCCTCACCGTCCTTAAATACTGGCAGCTTTAAAGCGGGATCTGAGGGGCTTCACTCCTGAAACTAACTTAGAGAGTTTCTAAGTAATTCCTATTTAACTTTCTTCCATGGTGCCTCACCCTTTCTCTTTCTTCTGCTTCAGCTTCTCTTTGTTCTTTTCTTTCTTCTCTCATCAGCTTCTCTTTGTTCTTTCTTCTCTGCTGTTTTGTTTCTCTCTTCATCCTGGATATAGGAAAATAGCTCTCTACCGGAGTGACCAAGCATCTCACCCTGTTGCCTAAATCTCTCGAAGGACGACATCTTCTTTCCTTACGCGAGCCTTAGCCACTCGACGCATTCAAAAATTTCACGTTAAAGAAAATGGGGCTCTCGCAATAGTACCCCAAAATTCTAAATGAATCTTACCCTTGTGATCGCACATACAGAAAAACAGCAATAAATTATAATAAATAAATGAATTCCTATATGAGTACCTGATAAAGGACCTCTTAATCCAGCACGGGGATTACAAGGAGAGGAGTTTGAAAGATTTTCTCACAAAACACACAAAAAAAAGCTTGTACTAAATATGGCCTCAAGGGGACCACAAAAGACCGATCACTCAAAATAAAAAAAATATATAAAAAAAATTATTTCCCTATCTTTAAATAAACTTGACCCAACTTGGTAAATTTTGTTATTAATTCAACTGGGGGGACTTGAAAACAAAAGGCGTCCTCAAATTAACCCAATTAAACCTGACACCATCCCATTCATTCCGCCACAGTTGAAAAATTTATTTTATATATATATATCAGGCAATGGCTTCGCGACTCCCCTCTACGGGGGAAGTTTGCGCTTCGCTACTAAGATTAAATTTCCTCCCTTTCAAAATATTACGTTGCTAAAATATAGTTATAAAAGAAGTTATATAAAAACAAATTTTCTAAACTTCACCACTTTGTTTTTTGATATTATAAAAGAATTATTAGAAATACCTTTGATAAAAAAACATAAGTCATAACCAAACTAAGATGAAATTATTATTCAAATACTAAAAAAAATCCCCTTCTTAAATTATAGAGTTATTGATGATGATGATGATATATCTATCTATCTATATATATATATATATATATATATATATATATATATATATATATATATATATATATATATATATATATATATATATATATATATATATATTCTATAGGTTTGCTTCTAAGAAGGCTTATTTTGAGGTTGAGGATATATATATATATATATATATATATATATATATATATATATATATATATATATATATACATATATATATATATATATATATATATATAAGGTTTAAGGTTTAAGGTAAGGAACAGGTGGGTTGCTGCCCAATCTAAGTGGATTCTATATGGCAGCTAGGATAAAACGAGGCAAATTATCTATAAAAGGTGGAGGAGACCACTTTGTGGTAAAAATTTAAAAAACATAGGGTTAAAAGTTTCCTCTGCCAATATGAATCGAAGACGGGTGTGTTGTGGGATAGTTAAAAGGGTCGAGAACAGGACAACCGGAGAGTGGCGAAATGGGTGCAATCTAATAAAAGGTGGGCAACCGATTGGTCCCCACCGCAAAAATGACAGCAAGGGCTGATTTGAACATCACCCGAAACAAGATGGCCATGAGTAAGTCTCGTGTGGCCAATGCGAACTCGGCAAAGGGCCCCCTCCAACGACCGCATTCTATGACGGCTCGAGAGCCAAGAGTGAATAGAATTTTTAATTTTGTATAGTTTGGATGATGAACAGTCATCCCATTCATTCTGCCACAGTTGAGAAATATATTTTCTTATTGAAGGAAAGTAGTCCCTAAAAGGCAGAGCCCTGTTCTCAGGGGACACAGAATGTGCTGAGCGGGCCAGCCGATCAGCCCTCTCGTTGTCCAAGACCCCCACATGCCCAGGAACCCAGCAAAAAATAATTCTATATCGGGACGCATTTTGGATCAGCCAGTTGCAAATTTCTGTGACCAAGGGATGGGACGCATTAAAAGATCTAATTGACTGCAAGACACTCCTTGAGTCGGAAAAAATAACAAAATCACTAAAAGGTAAAATTTGGATAAGTCTAAAGGCTAAAAGGACTGCTGAGAGTTCAGCGGTAAAAATGGATGCTGCTGGCGGCAAAGATAGAGTTAGGAATTCTCCTCCTGGGTAGATGGCTGCGGCACCCACTCCACCGTCCGACTTAGAGCCATCTGTGTATAGAGGGCAGCATTGTTTGTGTGAGATCGAATGCTCTAAGAACAGGCTCTTAATGATGCGAGGGTCCATGGAGGACTTCTCCAGGCTCTACATGTTGGTACATACTGTGGGGAGAGGAGCACGCCAACTAGGGGTCAGTAAGGATGGAAGGGTAAGGACCCTTGGAGCACCCAGGTTAGAGAGATGATCTCCTATGCGAAGGTTCAAGGAGCGGGGTAAAGATGGCAACTTATCATATGCCGCCGTTGATTCGGCAGCATACAGGCATCTGTAGACTTCTGATACAGGGGTTTGCTGTACTCGGCAGAGGCATCCATGCAGATTTGAAGTCTATGGTAGGGCAAAGGGAATACCCCATTCTCGCAGTAAAGGCTGTTGACAGGAGAAGTAAGGAAGGCTCCACTTGAAAGGCGAACTCCGAAGTTTCGAATGGGGTTCAGCATTTTAAGGGCTGAAGGGGAAGCCCATGAATAAATTTGACAGCCATAATCCAATTTGGATTGAACGAGGGCTGTGTATAATGTCCACAATGTTTGTCGGTCGCTGCCCCACGAAGTGTGTGAGAGGACTTTCAAAATGTCTAGAGCCCGCAGACAGCCCATTTGAAGTCGGCGTAGGTGTGGTAACCAGGATAACTTTGGATCGAGAGTTATGCCAAGAAACCGAAACGCGGAGACAAACTCTATATCTTCGCCTTGTAGGGAGAGAGATGGCGGAACAAGAACTCATCTGCCCCAGTAAAAATACATTGCTTTGGTTTTGTTCGTGGAAAAGCGGAATCCCTTAAGTTGTGCTCTTTTGGAGACAGCATCGACCGCCTGTTGTAGCCGACGCGCTGCTGATGGAAGGCGAAGTGAGGAACAGTATAGTGCTAAATCATCGACAAACAGTGTTGCCGATAAACGCTCTGGGAGAGACGAAATAATATTATTGATGGCAATTATAAAACATAAGACACTTAGAATAGTGCCCTGAGGAACTCCCTCCTCTTGGGGTTGCAGGTCAGAGTATTCGTCTCCAACACGTACCTTGAAGGATCGAGATGCTAAAAGACTAAATAAGTGACGGTAAAAGGCCTTTCATCCCCCAGACGTATAGCTGCTTCAATATGCCATATCTCCATGTTGTGTCGTAGGCTTTCTCAATATCGAAAAATATGGCCAGGAGTCGGTGCTTTAATGAGAAAGCTTTCCGGCCTGATCCCTTGAAACGTACTAGTAGGTCAAGGGTACTATGACTGTCGTAGAATGGCCCTTTTCTGATCACTCCATACCTGATACCACTTTTATGTAGGAGAATGCCCCTTTTTCATCTTTCTACACACAAACCGCTGTTATCCTGGTATTCTTGGTGGTAGTGATCTACTTCTTTGATGAAGTAGGCTTTGTTCTAAGACTGCTAATATTGTTATTTTAAAGAAGAGCCGTTGGAAACACGTAAGGATATAGGGAGACGCACAAGAATTCCCCAAATAAACTTATATTTTAACTTTAACAATTTACTACACAAAAATTAACCATTAACCACAGAAATACTCCGAATATTATAATACACAATAATTAATTCAATTAGTTTAACCCTCTAAAATTTGTTAAATTTAATACGCACTTTAATATACAAGATTTAGCCTTATTGCCTCTACTGGAGTTTAAATACCTCAGGAATGTTATTGCCTCACAACGCGTGCCGACCGGTCAAATGGAGGTGGTCGAGATCACGAGGTACTTTTGGTGAGGGTAGCAGATGGGGTCCACACGGTATTCAGGGGGGGGGGGTTCTTCAAGGACGAGAACAATCACGGTGCTTTAGGCGGCACCAAGGTAGGCGTGGTCTCTCTGGCGAAAGTAAGTCGAACTTGGTTCTTAAACCAAGTTAACTTGGAGTTCGGTGTGACCACCGAGTAACGTGCTCGAGGGGGAGCTTTTCTCCTTCGTTACTTAATTCCTCATGGGCGAGGACTGAACTCTGGGAGGGTCTTCTTCAAGGGCGAAGATCGATGAGGGGGAGTTTCTCTGACGAGAATAAGTTAAGCTTGAATAAGTTAACTTAAAGGTCGGTTTGGTAACCAGGAACTAGCTCGAGGATGAGCTTCTTCTTAGTTCCAGTCTTCCTCGAGGGCGAGGATAACGGAGGGGGGTTTCTCTGACGAGAATAAGTTGATCTTGGTTCCTTAACCAAGTTAACTTGTGAGTTTGGTGTGGCCACCGAGTAACGGGCTCGAAGGGGAGCCTTTTCCTTCTTCTTTTCTTAATTCCTCAAGGACGAGGAATACCCCTGGTGTTTAAGATGCACCAGGATATGAGGTGTCTCTCTGACGAGAGTAAGTTCAACTTGAACAAGTTAACTTAACGTTCGGTTTGATAACCAGGGACTAGCTCGAGAATGAGCTGCTTCTTAGCCCCTTAAGGTAGGTAGCCCTGCCTCTCTTGCAGGGTACTTCTTGGTCTGGCGAGCCAAGTAATCTACCTGTCCAGTCTCGGTAGCCCGATCTTAATCCGGGGACTTCGTCACCTGGAGACTGACGTATTCTACCAATCCAGTCTCGGTAGCCCGGGGTCTTAATCCGAGGACTTCGTCACCTGGAGACTGACGTATTCTACCAATCCAGTCTCGGTAGCCCGATCTTAATCCGGGGACTTCGTCACCTGGAGACTGACGTATTCTACCTCGATTTTCATCAGTGTTTATTATTTATACCTCGTCACCCCACTGGGGGAGGGTTAAGAGGGAGGGGGAGGCTTGAGGACGGGCCCAGGAGGGTTCTTATTCCAAACGGTTTTTCTCCCTAAGTCTTACATCGGCTCCTCGTTAGCCTTCGAGCTTGGGAGAAACGCGTCTTCAATTTCTTCTTTGAAGTGAAATCGCTCTTGCATTTTACAACCTTTCGACTTTACATAGCGACGAGTGGCGAGGCGCTGAGGTTACGCGCTTGACCCGACGGTGCCGGGGCCGGATGTCTTTTGCGGTTAACATATCGGGTCTCCACTGAGAGAGAACGGGTGGGTGACGATTCTCCTACAATGACCTTTGCGGAAGCCACATTGAAATGGAGAGGTGATTGGTTTCTAGGAACCAGTTTAGGCGCTCCAACACTATTTTTTCCAGCAACTTACTCAAACAGCTGGTGAGAGCTATAGGGCGGTAGTGATCTGCATCCAACCCGTCCCTGCCCGGTTTAACAAAGGGAAGGATGATCCCAATGAGCCATGATGAGGGGTAAAAACCCTTCACCCATATAAGGTTTTACAAATCAAGTAAGAAGAGAGTAGAGTGTGGATGTAGGTGCCGACTCATATCGAAATGGATCTCGTCAAGGCCAGGGGAAGTAGATCTGCAAAGGAACAAAGCGCTACGCAGCTCATGGATGTTGAATAGAGCGTTATATGGAAGGTTAGATTTTGTTATGAATTTGAGAGAATGAGACTCTTCCTTTGATTTGTAGGATAGAAAAGTCTTATCGTAACAGCTAACACTGCTGACGGCGCGGAAATGGTCAGCAAAAAGCATTGCTGACCGCCAGGCTGTCATTCTCCAAGGAACCGTGTAAGTTGAGCGTGGGGGTATGATGATCAGCATAACAGCCCCTGATCTTATTAATTCTCTTCCAGATCTCAGCGGTAGGTGTCATAGAGGAAATTGATGAAACGTAACGACACCAACAATTTCGGCGAGCCTGACGAAGGGTTCTTTGGCGAAGCGCCCGAGCTCAGTTTCGGTCGACCTTGTTGCACAAAGTTGGGTTCTTTCTGAATCGGGCATGGGCTAACTTGTAGTTTTTGATAACTGTTGCATACGTCAAGGTCCACCAGGGCACGGTTGAGCGACCCGTGTTGGGTCGCCTCCGTGGGATGGTCTGTGTTGCTGCATTGAAGATAATCGATGTAAAGTATTCTACTGCCACGTCCACTCCAGTGAAGGTCCCCAAGAATACACTTGTGAAGGACGCCTCTTGGAAACCTTTCCAATCTGCATGATCTAAGTCCCATTTAAGGGGCATGGTTGTATGAGGGCTAACTTGAAGGGCCGACAAGACAATAGGGAAGTGGTCACTCCCATGGAGATCGTCAAGAATTGACCATCGAAATTCCGTGAAGCAATCCGGGGATCAAACAGACAGGTCAACACAACTAAAAGAGTCCGTCTGGACATGATAAGAGGTGAAATCGCCAGTGTTTAAAACACAAAGAAAGTCAGATAATAAAAGAGACTCTAAAACACTGCCCTTGGCATTTCGAGTGATATCACCCAAGTATGGGTGACGGGCGTTAAAATCTCCTAGTAATAAGAATGGGGAGGGCAACTAGGGTAGGTAAATAGAGAAAACAGTAAAAAGCTTAGTAAGAAAAACCCTCACGGCAACAGCTTGGAGGGTAGTATGTAGGGGGATGGGAGATACATGGTGGGATAAAGATACCAGGATTAACACCCCTCCATGAGAGGAGCTTCCAGCACGAGCAATAGAGCTGAAAGTGAGAAAGCCGGATACCGGCGGAAAGGGCCGTATACCCAGTTTATTCTCCTGAAGACAAATAACAGCGGGGTGGAGAGTCGTCAAAAGAATTTTGAGTTCTTCCCACTTTGGAAGAACGCCTTGACAATTCCATTGTAAAATGGGAGATATTATGTGGGACGGTTAGATACTACTGTGGATATCTTTTTCTCTTTTGTGGCCGATATTGTATTTGAGGTTCGTCCCAATGAACTTGGGAGACGGAGAGCAAATTTTGAGGAGCCTGCTTTTGCAGGGGAAGAGATCCTAGAGGGAGCAGTAACTGTTTTTTTTTTCGAGGGTTTTGGAGAACCGACCGAAGCCCTTGATTGTAATTCGGGCTCAAAACCTGGCGGAAAAGGAAGATCGAGAAGGGATTTTCCACCGGTAGATCCGGATTCATGGGTCGAGGGTATTTTCGGTGTCTGATGGGTTGGTCCAACCGCCGCGATTAGTGATGTTGGAGTATCAACTGCTTCCATCGGATCATGGGGTGAAGGGTGAGTGGAAGGACAGGCGATCTGAGCGAGGTGTGTGGAGCTCGGTGTATATCTGCCATAGTTTTGATCAGGATGGGGCCTAAGTCCTGTGAAGGTTAGGACGGACTTAAGAGTATAGAATGTTTAGCCATAGGAGAAGATCCCATTGAAGATTCTCATAGTTCGGCCGAGTCAGCTCCAGAGGCTGCCCGCTTATTGGTGGTCGATGACCCAGGTGAGGAATCCTTTCTCTTACCACTGGGCTTTGAGTCTCGGGGCCGGGTGGATGAACCTTCACTGGTCGATGTTGAAGATTCTTTCAAATAGCGTCTGATGTCTTTAAGTGTCTCACTCTGAGCGTCTCTCCCAGATAGAGCTGCTGGTTATCTCAGTGTGAAAGCGATGCTTCGATTTCATATCCTGAATGTTTCTGCCGCTGCGAGTAGATGTAGGATAAAGTGCTTCAGGCTGGTCGGAACTCGAGCGTGATGGTCGGTTTCGTCCAGCGTCACGTAAAACGTCAGAGAAGAGCCGGCCGAGTGGTGAGATTTGTGCTCGAGCACGCTGGTGAGCCTATCTTATATCTAGACATAGGGAATCGCGCAAAGCGAGCACTTCCTTTTCATATAAAAATATAGAGCAGAGTTTTGACGCAGCACTGTGGGTACCTCCGCAGCTGGCACAGTGGGGTGTTTTGGTGCATTCGGAGCCATCGTAGTCAGAGGTACAATTCACGCAGGAGCGGGGGTGCCGACAGGCGCGGCCAACATGTCCAAATTGATTGCAATTGAAGCAGCGTCTGGGTAGTTCGATGTAGGGACTCACCGGGACACGAAAGGACCCAGCTTTAATATACTGCAGCAGTTCTTGTCGTTCGAATGTTAAAATCAGTGTGGCGGTTGGGACTCTAGTGGAGCCTAATGTTTTAGTTACCCTGTATATGTGTGTGACACGTTGGGTACTAAGCTTGCTCTGAAGGCGGGTGAGGTCGTAGTCCCTTAGTTCGTTTGAACGGACGACACCTTTGACAAAATTCAGACGTGGATGGGGCGAGACAGTTACTGGAATTTCAGCTATCGAAGATAGATTTTGCACAAGGTTGTGTTGAGAGTGGGATGACACCTCGACTACGACATCACCACTACCTCTTGACCACATCCGGCGGGGTTCACCACAGCGGGACTCAAAAGATTCATTGACGTCAAACACATCGACTTTTGCAAGTGGGGTGTCGGATGATCAACTCATGACAAGAAAGCGAGGATAATCTAGATCTGGGTCTTCTTCGTTGGAATAAGGGTCCAACGAGCGAGGGAAGGCTGAAAGGGGAGCTAAGGAACGTTTGGCACGAGAACCCTTACGAGAAGGGGAGGTTTTGGGTTTATGGCTAGCCATTGCAAAAAGAAAAAAATTCGCATTCTCCCTCGGGACTCCCACCATGGAGGCCTACAAGGGCCCGGCACTACTGCAACTCTACAATCAGTTACGTCAGGTATGTCCTCTTGGAGAATAGATACGGATCCACCACACCATCTTTAGAAATCTAAGAGGCTGCCCGAGTTCTCCTACGCACGGAGAAAAGGGACCAACGATGGGTTTCTTCTTGGGCATTCAAACAAACAAAAACAAACAAAACATTTATTTCGGAAAAGTACATAAAAACTCTTACGTGGCATAAAGGTAGAGACATGATATACACATTTAATAGTTATGCATAATATCCAGGACGCACAAAGCTTCAAGGAGCTGTGTAAGCGCATCCCCTACAAAAAAAAGTCATGTTTACATTTTCCAATAATCTTTTAAAAGTTTGAACATTATTAGCAATTACTACAGATTCTGGTAGTTGATTCCAAATTGGCACAACTCTACATGCGAAGGAATATTTTCTACAATTTGTTCTAGCAAATTAAACATTTAGTTTAAAGGAGTGTCCTCTTGTTGGTCTGCGGTTGAAACTAAACATTCGGTAGACAAAGGCGGTGGAGATGCCCAGCCTCTCCCACCTTCATGGAAGAACAATTCGGAATCAATCCATAAGACGAGCAGAGGTCGGGTATCTTTAAGGGCCACTAGATAGGTGAAGGAAGAGGGGGAAATAAAGAGCAGTGGAAGAACGTAATAGGGAAGGAAAGAAAGAGGGGCATGTTAAAAGTCTTGTTGGCAGCACCATGGGACCTCTAAGGGGCCCAGGGCTGCCCCCCCTCGCCACGAGAAGGCCAAAACCTCTCTGGGAACAACCTCTGAAGAAAAGATCCCAGAGAGGGAGGGGATATATATATATATATATATATATCTGTATCATTTGTTGGTAGGAAAGAATAAAGACCAAGGAAATATGTATATATACAGTTATAAATACATACATACATACATATTCAAACTCACAATGTATGAGTTTGCTTGAAAATGTTATTAAGATAACGAAAGTGCTATCTCCAAACAATCTTTCTTTTTCCCTACGTGGTACAACCAAATATTTATACTTACTCACGTGTTACCTCTCGTGATTTTTACCCATATATATATATATATATATATATATATATATATATATATATATATATATATATATATATATACACTTGTAATTGATTTGTTCCTTGGGAATCTGATATGTAGTAGGAATATGAAGACCCAGGTATCACCATCATCCTCTTAATTCTGATTCATTTACCATATTATCTTGAGCCTTAACTTCTCTCGATTTGAAAATCTCAGAGTCACTGTACATCAATAAAATAAATTCAAACCTAAATAATTACTCCTCCTCAATTAAACTATTCACTATATAACCAACCAACACTTCAATACATTAACTAGCCAACCAACCAACCGAACAAATCTAGTTAGTATTTTTTATATCTTTAGTTAGTTGATTTCACAACTCTTACGATAAAGGTTAGTCCCTCTGTTTCATTCATTCACATTTGTTTTCGTTTTTTTTTTGTTGTTTTTTGTTTATAATTTAATATAATAGGTTATTTTATTGTTTACTGCAGTTACCTTTAATATTTGATATTCAAGTCAGTTTATGTTATAACTTCATTTCTTTCTATTATTTTTTAAAATCACACTGGATAGTATTAATTAATTCTATATATTGTTATTTGTGTTTTTACCTTAATCTCAATAATTGTCAATTTAATTATTTTAACTTGTCTTTATCCGCTTTTTTAGCCATTATATAATGCATTCTTTTAAATGTTATCGTTAATATTCCTTCCCCTTCTCATTAGTCGACACAGTCGCTGAAGATGGTGGTCCTACTGAAGGTCCGAAACGTCCGGCCAATAAATGATTAGTTTAATCACCTGGGTCTTCATATACCTACTATATATATATATATATATATATATATATATATATATATATATATATATATATATATATATATATATATATTAAATGCATACAAGATAAATTCCACATCAAAATTTGTTAATTCATGCAAAGCCTGCATTGGGGACGTATAAAAGAAAATTTTCTTCAAAGTCTCTTCCAAACGAAATGCCAAAGGCGCACAAATTTGAGGCCCATTTAACTTTCTCTCTTTCTTGAAGCGACTCATCGGCCGCTTCATATCATCCTTTTTACAATGTGACTCAATAGCTCAAAATATGTGCCAGGCAAGTCCGGCCCGAGACAGCTGACGATGAGTCGGTGACTCATTACGTTCATTTCTACGCACGCCAATTTAATCTTGATCATTAAGAAAACAATTTCTTTTAAATAAAGATTCAACTTGTTTTTTTTTCAAGGTTAGAATGGAATTGGTGTGTTTTTTACTATTTCACCTAAGCGCAAAAGTCAACTCGAGAAATTCTGTACTGCTCAGATTCCGACAGTGAGGCAAGTTGGAATTTTCAATCTCGAATAATTATTGCAGTACTTGGAAACAAATAATAGAGTGCTTTACTAGTATTCAAATTGAAGAAGAGTGGGATCAGAAGAGTATGTGTGAATCTATTGGATTTAAGAAAACTTTGGAAGATGAAGAATTTATTTTCTTTTTAGAATTATTTTATATGTTCAAACATGTTGATATTCTTATTGGAATCTTACGGTTTAGAAAAACCAACAGTATTACTTCTGAAGTAGCTCTCAATAATTTTGAAATGGCTATTATCCCCCTGCGCGAAAATGTGTCCGAATATTCCAATAATAGTGACCAATTAAAACTAATAACAGAAATTTTAACATCACAACAAAGAAAAAGGCGTAGAAGGGAAACATCCCATCCTTCTTTTTTCTTATTTTAGAATCATGTGCAATAAAATTATAGATGAATTAAAAGCAAACTTCCAAACTCCAGATAGGTTTTATTCATTTCCCATAGTAAATCCAGGTGATTTTAAACTCTACAGAAACTCTTTTTCCTACCAATCATATTGAGGCAATTTCTGCGAATTATTCAATGCCTAATAAAGAGAAATTAAAATGTGAATTATCCGTTTTGTATACACATCACACCTTCGCTAAAATTCCAAACATTAGTAACTAACTGAAATTCATAAATGAAAACAGCCTTAATGACACATTCTCTGAAGTATCAAAATTGCTCGCAATTGTCCTTGTGACACCAATTTCAACTGATGATTCAGAGTGACGCTATAGCACAATAAAGCGAATAAAGACCTTCCTACGAAATACCATGTCACGGGTAGAACAGTCTCGCATGCCTATCTATTCATAAGGAATATAGAAGTGAAATCGGAGATTACAGCAGCAGAGTAATTAATACCTTTGCTCGGATGAAGAACCGAAGAGCTGATTAATCATACAAATAAATAAAGGTTAGTATGTGAGATTTATTAAGAACTTGAATTATAGTACTTAAATAGCTAGGTAGCCTATATAAAAGAATTGTTGGTACCTTAACTAACTAATAATATCGTTTCCTAGCTCCACCCTTATTGATACCCACGAGCCGCCATGTATGGTTATTTTGGGGTTCATACCCACTCTCGAATTTTTGTCCATATCATATTTTAATTCAGAAAAAAAATCATCTCACAATTATGAATAATGGGATTCAAAATTCACAATGTGTCTCCCAAGATGGCAGCCAATCTATTTTTCGTCATAACATAATTAGAGATTTGCCCACATTAAGTAGTGAAAATGCTATATAGTGTATATCGTATAGTGTAGATCTACGATATACACTATATAGCCCTTGCGTATATTTTTTAAAATAGAGATATTTATAACAAAGCGGCCACAAAATTCGAGGGTGGGCATAAACCCCCAATTAACCGAAGATATGATTAATTTAAATAGCATTCGGGGGTGGGGGGCTTATATGTCTGAAATAAAAGAACGCTGTCGAAAAACTAGAGACCTAAACATTTAGGAATCGTTTTTTGAAGTCGAATCTAATGTTAGGCTTTCGAATTAGGAATATTACAAGTTTTTTTATAATTTCGGTGGGAAGTGCAACCCC